>OX459037.1:37829589-39049340 GCA_949775005.1 Orthosia gothica
TTGTTGCGGTTAATAATGTGCTTTTGCATGAATTTTATTACACTAATGTTATGCAAGACACTGTATCTACTATTAACGTGCATACAAAACAAAAACATTTTTACAAAAAACTGGGTGTTCCTGTTCTCGTTTCTTCGTTTTTTGACACCGTCTTCCGAAATTGAAGTTATTTTTTACTTCGTAGTGTTTTTATTTGGAAGTCAGTTGTTGTTTTTAACCGACTTTCCAAAAAGGAGGAGGTTCTATGATGTCTGGTGTTTTTTGTTTGTTCATCGATTCCTCCGTCAATTGTAGACCGATTTTGAAAATTCTCTTTTTATTGAAATATTATGTGCCCAAATTGGTCCCATTTTAATTTGGTGAAGATTTGATGAAGAACTTCGGAGATATACAATGGAACTCTTCAATAAATGACGGAAAATATATCGGGTTTGCTGCAATCACATGTCTGTTTACTGTTTATACCATTTCAAAACATAACATCACGACAGTACGCTCTAAAGGGGAACGCAGATGTGTACAGTTCATCTTGGTACACTCTCATTTCACCGAATTGAGAATCTTTTCCTTTTTGGGCAGTCGGTTAAAAACAACAACTGACTTCCAAATAAAAACACTACGAAGTAAAAAATAACTTCAATTTCGGAAGACGGTGTCAAAAAACGAAGAAACGAGAACAGGAACACCCAGTTTTTTGTAAAAATGTTTTTGTTTTGTATGCACGTTAATAGTAGATACAGTGTCTTGCATAACATTAGTGTAATAAAATTCATGCAAAAGCACATTATTAACCGCAACAAAAAAGAGTGGTATTATAAGTTGGACGTGTGTTGCTGTGTGTGTATATGTGTATTTGTGTTTCTGTCGGGCATCATAGCTCCTAACGGATGAACTGATTTTGATATAATTTTTTTTTTTTTGAAAATTGACTGTCGAGTGTGTTCCTATGTGTTCAGCCGTTCAAAAGTTATACGCATTTTACTCTTTGAATCGGGTTTTTTTTTAGATGATATCGTGTTTCGGTAGATTGACGACCGAAGCGTGTCTACTAATAGGTAAATAATTGTTGCATAAAACTCACGAATTAAAAATTTACTTTAAAAACCCCCGACTCAAAAACCTCTACAAAGTAAAAAATAAGCCTCGTTCTCGCGTCGAGGGACCGCTAAGTAAATAAAATAACCAGAATAATAAATACTTCATTTTGTCACATATTTTCCGATGTGTGTGTGTGTCCAGGGTAAGGGTTAGCACAACACTACACAAGTGTTGTGCGTAGTTGCGTACCTTTACCGTGAGCTTATCTGTAATCGTCTACTACTGTGTAATGCAACAATCTTGCCTATACCAAATAGCACAAAATCTTTCACTTCGTCGGGCAAAGTGCCACTGGATTTAGCCATTACGCTTTACCCTCAGTAGCTGATTTTAAAATGAGAATCATGTCTAAACGGCTAGTCGCACATTCTTGGAAAAATATTTGTTATATATGGCCATTTTCTTAATAACTTGATCTAAAAAAAGGTTGAGTTTTATTTGTATAACATAGTGTAATTAGTTTGTAAAGTTATGTCTAATACAGTCAAAAAAAACGACAATCGCACCAAAACCGCCGGGCGTATTTGAATGAAATTGTCACCATCTCAAAGACAATTTAAATAACTATATTTTGATCTTAGGCTTTTTTAAAGTCATTGAACAATAAGGAAAGTACAAAAAAACACTGAATTTTAGGTCGCGCGGGTGTGAAATTGGTGCTCGTTTTGGTCCCTCAAGGTCGTGGCGCGACCGACGAAATGCGACTATCGTCGTCTTAACCAAGCTACATTAGAGAAATACAGTATATAGTGTATCATTATTATTTCAAGTACTTTCTAGAAAAAACAGTCTTGATCACCAAGTTACTCAAAGTGCGTTGAAATTTTCCGTCGCTAGCTTATACATAAATATCTTCAACACTTGACAAAAACACTATAATTATATTAAGCTAACATGCTTACGTTGCCCATTCAAACAACAACATGAGCATAAGTTCAGAAAGGTCACATATGTACAATGGAGGAAATATAATGTCGCAGTAAGAAGTGACAAAAACGTCACACTGCAAGTTTTTATGGCTAAACTATGACGATTTTAATGATAAATTGCTAATTGTCTTAGGTTCTTAATTAGGTAATATATGATGTTTATGTGGTAGTAAAAGTCGTGGCTTATTACAAATTAACGAGGAGGACAATGGGCGTCATCAAAATTAAAGTCACCCAAAGGGCAATAAAGAGTGCTGTGCTTGGAGTTTCCTTGCGTGATAGATAGATACCTGCAGGAGGAGCAAGGGTTGCGATATAGCCGAAGAATACCATAAGAAGCATCGTTCGAAAAACTGCCACCAGGTGGCCCGTGGCCGTGTGTTTTGCTTTCTGCCAAAAAAAGTACCCAAATTTTAGTGACGCACGAATATCTTCACCAAAAACAAGTTCACTCATTATATATAAGTTCTTTGCAAAGGGTTTAAAGTTAAGTAAAAAAAAGGTTTACTTACGTCATTCAAATTCGTGGAATAAAAGGGTCTAATTATCTCAGGGATTTTATTTTCAAACATTAGTATTAATTTATTGTAACCGGTTTAGGTCTTCTTTCTGGTGCAACTTTTTGTAATATGACTTGATCCTATTCTAGCTGGGACAGAGGGCTTCCACAGTAGTGCTCCATCGCGACAGGTCTCTCCTCGTTCCATTTCATTTCATCGTCCTTCAGCCAATACGGTGCATCGCCAGGTTTGACGGGGACGGCCTCGGTTCCTTTTTACCCGACTGCCGAAGGAGGGTAATGTGTTTATCAGTCTATGTATGTATGTATGTATGTATGTAAGTATGTAAGTATGTATGTTTGTTCCTATGTGGCGTTCCAGAGACCAAACGCGTTGGCCGATTTTGATGATTCATACGTCAATTGATGCGTCTTAACCCTGCGAGTGTCATAGGCTACATTAAAATTGGATAATAGAAAAATGGCGGATTTTGGGTGCCATATTGTGGGGGCCCAATTTTTTTTTTCTTCCAATCCCATCGTGTGGGGTATCAAAATAAAGGGTTTTAAGAGGTGATTTCAAAAATATAAAACACTTATATTTTTAAATGTATCTTATTCGAAAAAAAACTAACTAAAAAGTTATAAATAAAAAAACTTAATTCAAAAAATCAAAAAACCCGACTGCTTCAAAAGCGAACTAAAAAGTCATAAACAAGGAAAAAATCATGCTGTGCAGGCGGAGGATACACCAGATTTTGGTCAGCCAGCCCGCGAATATGTATCCTCCGCCTGCACAGCATGATTTTTTCCTTGTTTATGACTTTTTAGTTCGCTTTTGAAGCAGTCGGGTTTTTTGATTTTTTGAATTAAGTTTTTTTATTTATAACTTTTTAGTTAGTTTTTTTTCGAATAAGATACATTTAAAAATATAAGTGTTTTATATTTTTGAAATCACCTCTTAAAACCCTTTATTTTGATACCCCACACGATGGGATTGGAAGAAAAAAAAAATTGGGCCCCCACAATATGGCACCCAAAATCCGCCATTTTTCTATTATCCAATTTTAATGTAGCCTATGAAACTCGCAGGGTTAAGACGCATCGATTGACGTATGAATCATCAAAATCGGCCAACGCGTTTGGTCTCTGGAACGCCACATAGGAACAAACATACATACTTACATACTTACATACATACATACATACATACATAGACTGATAAACACATTACCCTCCTTCGGCAGTCGGGTAAAAAGGAACCGAGGCCGTCCCCGTCAAACCTGGCGATGCACCGTATTGGCTGAAGGACGATGAAATGAAATGGAACGAGGAGCGACCTGTCGCGATAGCACTACTGTGGAAGCCCTCTGTCCCAGCTAGAATAGGATCAAGTCATATTACAAAAAGTTGCACCAGAAAGAAGACCTTAACCGGTTACAATAAATTAATATACTAATGTTTGAAAATAAAATCCCTGAGATAATTAGACCCTTTTATTCCACGAATTTGAATGACGTAAGTAAACCTTTTTTTTTTACTTAACTTTAAACCCTTGGCAAAGAACTTATATATAATGCCTGAACTTGTTTTTGGTGAAGGTATTCGTGCGTCAGTAAAATCTGAGTACTTTTTTTGGCAGAAAGCAAAACACACGGCCACGGCCCACCTGGTGGTAGTTTTTCGAACGATGCTTTTATGGTATTCTTCGGCTATATCACAACCCTTGCTCCTCCTGTGGATATCTTCATTTCTGATTCGATCACGCAAGGAAACTCCAAGCACAGCACTCTTTATTGCCCTTTGGGTGACTTTAATTTTGATGAGGCCCATTGTCCTCCTCGTTAATTTGTAATAAGCCACGACTTTTACTACCACATAAATATCATAGATTACCTAATTAAGAACCTAAGACAGTTAGCAATTTATCATTAAAATCGTCATAGTTTAGCCATAAAAACTTGCAGTGTGACGTTTTTGTCACTTCTTACTGCGACATTATATCTCTTCCATTGTACATATGTGACCTTTCTGAACTTATGCTCATGTTGTTGTTTGAATGAGCAACGTAAGCATGTTAGCTTAATATAATTATAGTGTTTTTGTCAAGTGTTGAAGATATTTATATGTAAGCTAGCGACGGAAAATTTCAACGCACTTTGAGTAACTTGGTGATCAAGACTGTTTTTTCTAGAAAGTACTTGAAATAATAATGATACACTATATACTGTATTTCTCTAATGTAGCTCGGTTAAGACGACGACGATAGTCGCATTTCGTCGGTCACGTCACGACCTTGAGGGAACAAAACGCGCACCCGTTTAACACCCACGCGACCCAAAATTCAGTGGTTTTTTGTACTTTCCTTATTATTCAATGACTTTAAAAAAGCCTAAGATCAAAATATAGATACTTAAATTGTCTTTGAGATGGTGACAATTTCATGCAAATACGCCCGGCGGATTTGGTGCGATTGTCGTTTTTAGGGTTCCGTAGCCAAATGGCAAAAAACGGAACCCTTATAGATTCGTCATGTCTGTCTGTCTGTCTGTCTGTCTGTCTGTCTGTCTGTCCGTCCGTATGTCACAGCCACTTTATTCCGAAACTATAAGAACTATGCTGTTGAAACTTGGTAAGTAGGTGTATTCTGTGAACCGCATTAAGATTTTCACTCAAAAATAAAAATAAAACAATAAATTTTGGGGGTTCCCATACTTGAAACTAAAACTAAAAATTTTTTTTTTCATCAGACCCATATTTGTGGGGTATCTATGGATAGGTCTTCAAAAATGATATTGAGGTTTCTAATATCATTTTTTTCTAAACTGAATAGTTTGCGCGAGAGACTCTGCCAAAGTGGAAAAATGTGTGTCCCCCCCCCTGTAACTTCTAAAATAAGAGAATGATAAAACTAAAAAAAATATATGATGTACATTACTATGTAAACTACCAGCGAAAATTGGTTTGAACGAGATCTAGTTAGTAGTTTTTTTTTAATACGTCATAAATCGTAAACCGCAATTTACGGAACGGAACCCTTCGTGCGCGAGTCCGACTCGCACTTGGCCGGTTTTTTTTTGTCTGTGTTAGACATAACTTTACAAACTAATTACACTATGTTATACAAATAAAACTCAACATTTTGTTAGAACTTGATATTAAAAGAAAATGGTCATATATAACAAATATTTTTGCCAAGAATGTGCGACTAGCCGTTTAGACATGCTACTCATTGCATAGGCTTACACTCATTTTAAAATCAGCTACTGAGGGGTATCTACGCCTTAAAAAAAGCGTAATGGAAAAATCGAGTGGCACTTTGTCCGACGTCGCTCGGATCGGAAACAAGACGCCAAGCTCATCAGGGGCGGGTGAAAGATTTTGCGCTATTTGGTATAGTGAAGATTCTTGCATTACAAAGTAGTAGAAGATTACAGGTAAGCTCAGGGTTAGGGTACGCACAACGCTTGTGTAGTGTTGTGCGTGCCCTTACCCTGGTCACACACACACATCGGAAAATATGTGACAAAATTAAGTATTTATTATTTTGGTTATTTTATTTACTTAGCGGTCCCCCGACGCGAGAAAGAGGCTTTTTTTACTTTTTAGAGGTTTTTGAGTCGGGACTTTTTAAAGTTAATTTTTATTTCGTGAGTTTTATGCAACAATTATTTACCTATTAGTAGACACGCTTCGGTCGTCAATCTACCGAAACACGATATCTTCTTAAAAAAAACCCGATTCAAAGAGTAAAATGCGTATAACTTTTGAACGGCTGAACACATAGGAACACTCTCGACAGTCAATTTTCAAACAAAAAAAAATTAAATCAAAAACAGTTCATCCGTTAGTAGCTATGATGACCGACAGAAACACAAATACACAGATACACATATACACACACAGCAACACACGTCCAACTTATAATACCACTCTTTTTTGTTGCGGTTAATAATGTGCTTTTGCATGAATTTTATTACACTAATGTTATGCAAGACACTGTATCTACTATTAACGTGCATACAAAACAAAAACATTTTTACAAAAAACTCGGTGTTCCTGTTCTCGTTTCTTCGTTTTTTGACACCGTCTTCCGAAATTGAAGTTATTTTTTACTTCGTAGTGTTTTTATTTGGAAGTCAGTTGTTGTTTTTAACCGACTTTCCAAAAAGGAGGAGGTTCTATGATGTCTGGTGTTTTTTGTTTGTTCATCGATTCCTCCGTCAATTGTAGACCGATTTTGAAAATTCTCTTTTCATTGAAATATTATGTGCCCAGATTGGTCCCATTTTAATTTGGTGAAGATTTGATGAAGAACTTCGAAGATATACAATGGAACTCTTCAATAAATGACGGAAAATATATCGGGTTTGCTGCAATCACATGTCTGTTTACTGTTTATAGCATTTCAAAACATAACATCACGACAGTACGCTCTAAAGGGGTACGCAGATGTGTACAGTTCATCTTGGTACACTCTCATTTCACCGAATTGAGAACCTCTTCCTTTTTGGGCAGTCGGTTAAAAACGCGTGATCATATATCTGTTTGCAGTCTTAGGCAAATTATAACACAACGAAAAATAACATCACGACGGTACTATTTCAAGGGTACGATAGAATTATACACTCTTCCTTACCCATCAAGGAGTATAAATAGGCGTGCGTGGTATAACGTTGTTTAATTTCTTACACCGCGGAAGTCAAAATCGGGCACTTTTCAGGAAAGCACAAAAACTGATTCAACACCGCAGATTGCAGATTTAACAAAAAACTGAGTTACGTGCTGTTTCTATTGCAAATACCACCTGAGTAGTTTTTTTTTTATACGGGAAACAAACAGTAGTAGCTCGTGGTTAAATAATAACAGCTGCACGGGTCGATCTTCAAGGTTAAGCAACGCTTGACGAGGTTGGTCCGTGGATGGGTGACCATTTCAACATACCGAGTTTCCTCCGTGCCTCGGAAAGCACGTTAAGCCTTTGGTCCCGGCTTTCATTTGAAGATCTTTGACAGTCGTTACGGGTAGTCAGAAGCTTGAGATCTGACACCAGTCTAGCCAGGGTGAACCGTGTTACTCAGCTACATGGGTTGTGGAGGTCAGATAGGCAGGTACTACTTACACTAAGACAAACGGATTAGCAAACGTTATTATAGTCAGGGTATGTGGAAACAATAGAAGCTACTATTGATCCTTCAAAATTTTGATAGTGCCGGTTCTAATGGTATATCTGCTTACAAGTTAATAATATGTCAATTGCACACTAAACAACGTAGCGGTGAGCGCACACCAGCATTAGATTTGCAATAGTTAGTAGCGAATAGTTGCCTGGTGCGCACCTCCCGCCCCTGCACTGTTCGAGGAACTAGATAACACAAACTGTTCACCTAGTCGGGACAATCAAATTTGTTTCGGCATACACTGTAGAGATTCATTGTCTCAAGGACCGTGCGCCTTGACTGTAATGTAAGGAGACCATATGTTTTGAGAATCGACTGATATGACGTTTTATTTCGAAAACGTCTCTAACTCCATGACTCGAAGGTAGTTTCGTTGAACTAATTCTATAATTTCATAATAGTTTGCATAATAGGGATTCCAGATAGGTACTGCGTATACTAACTATGGACTTGTACAAATGCAAGAAAGTGGAGGGTCGGGCGGAGGAAAGTCGAGGGAGTTACGCGGTTTTGCTGTGGCCTTTCTGTGGAACACTGACACACGCGGTGTTTTTCAAAACAAATCTTTCCTATTGAGAATATAGAATTGCTAATATTATATATATTAAAGAGGAAAGATTTGTTTGTAAGCTTGTTTGTAATGGATAAATTCAAAAACAACTAAACCGATTTTTAAAATCCTTTCACCAGTAGCAAGCTACATTATTCCGGAGTGACATAGGCTATTTTTTTAATCCTGAAAAAACGGGTCCTGTGGTGTGGGCCAAGGGAGCGAAGGCGAGGGGAATAGCTAGTGTAATTTATAAAGGTAAAACAAAAATCAACATGACAAGTTAAAAATTAAATATCTAAGGAAATAGTACATTATTTTAAATCCATAGACAAAAAAATTGGACATTGTAGCTTTGTTTAAAGAAAGACTTGTCACCCTTCTAGATCTCAACTCTTCTTCGTCGAAATTGGCGCTTTTTTCACATTTATGTTTTAGTCGAGTTTGGTGCCGTTTAACATTTTTATGTTTTTGGTGGAATCATTATTACACCATTGTTACGTCTTGTTACCATCCAATCCAATCTCCGTCGTATGTGGACTCGTGATCTTTAATGGATATATCATGCTCTGTCTACCCTTTATTGTTAGCATGATATTTTGGGGCTGGCCTGTGTTAACAAACTTACGCTTTGAGCTTTCAGCGACAAGCCTCGTAGGGCTTGGCTTTGTCGATGCAGTCCTACCTTGTCCGTCTCCTTCAGAGACGGCAAGGTGGCGTGGTCTTGAGGGAGAGCGCTACGGTCGTGTAGATCCTCAAGGCAAGTGCGGTGATTTTCCTTCTCGTGGTTGCCGCCCTGTTTTTGGTCTAATTCCCTATGAAATAGACGTAACAGAAATCACCGGGCGACTTAACACAGGGGTGGCGAGGTCATGCCCCTGGGTGTCCACCATTGAACGAGAACGATGATGGATAGCAATGACCTCCCGCGTGTTTGTGCCGTGCGCGGGGACCCGTACGGGGGGATGAAGGGATCCTGGTGGCTGAGCCGACGAGCGTAGGCGGTTTAACGTCTCTGAGGCAACACTCCACTTTGGCCCGGATTTCTCATCACACGGGAGGCCGTAGTCTAGCCAGCTACGGTCAATCGGCTGCGGGGTCCGGTCAGACGGCCCCCAGGCGAGTTCACTCCCATTGGGGGCTTGCAGGCGGCAGTGCTCGCTCGCATCGCTAGTGGTAGCGGTGTGGGTTGGTGCTGTGCAGTCTCGTGAGCAACTAATGGGGGGGGGCTATATCCCTCGACTAAACCCTGGTGCTACCGTAGCATCGCCACTTGAGCACTCCATGGCGGGTGGGGATAGTTGAGGGACGAAAATACAAACGGGATTTTTAATGGATTTTAAGAAAAAAAACCACAAGGCGAAAGGACCGGCGAAAGTTGGGACTGCGCTCCAAAAGGCGGGACCGGCAAAAGCTGGGACTGCACACCAGACGGCGGGACCGGCGCAAGCCGGGACTGCATCTTCCCTAGCAGGAACGTCCAGAGGCGAGACTGCAGTGGGATCGTCTCGAGATGGGGCTGTGGTGGGACTGTCAATTGACGGTACTGCTGCGGCACTGTTGAGGGTCGGCACTGCTGTGGGACCACCGAAGGGCGGAACTGCAAACCAGCCCACCGGGCATAAGGGTACTGCCAAAGCTGGCGCGACACGGGAGCCTTGCGTTAGAGGTCAAATGATCTCGGACCTTGCAGCCCCGGACGCGACCGGCAAAGGCAGCACCTCGTCGCCTCCTGGGGGCCGGCATGATTCAGGCTGGCTTCCGGTTGGACGATCTGGGGCGCAGCGGAAAAAGCGTCAAAAGCTGAGACAGCAGGCGGCTCTTGAGGGGACTCCTACGGAGGGCCCATCAAAGAGACCGCGTGCTGTTCTCAGCGGGGACAGCGGGGACACGGTGGCCAAGAGAATGAAGACCCAAGGGCATTCATCCTCAACCGGATCCTTTAGGGATGCGGTGGCGGCTGTGAAACTCGCTGTCGTCACAGTCAAGTACCCAGAGGAGTACTTGAAGGCGGAGGACTTGGCGCCAATCCAGGAGCTCATTATTGGGAAACTGGAGGATGCGCCGGATCCTCTGCCTGTCCTCACGGTTGCTCCCGGAGTCGTTGCAGGTGCAGTACATGTATCCTGCGACGACTCTGATGCAGCTTGCTGGTTTCGGGGTGCCATCCACAATGTGGAACTTGGCTCCCTGAAACTCAAGGTCGTCGACGCCAAGGACCTTCCAAAGCCAGTCAAAATGGCATGGAAGAGTCGCAACTTGGCGTTGCAAGACTCTGCCCGGGCCATTCGACTGCTCCAGCGACTTAACCCTGCCTTGAGGACGGACGACTGGAAGGTCGTGAATACTCTCACTGAGCAGACCGGCATCCGTCGTATCGTCCTCATGGACGGGGTGTCCGCTGGGGTCATCAAGGCCGCGGGCTACTCTCTTCCAGGAGGTATTGAACGATACTCGTTCAAGCTCCTGGAAGAAGACAAGGGAGAGGCGCCCACTGTGGAAGCAGAAGCGGAGCCCTCCGAGGATGGACCACCGCAATGCGATGGGGCCATCGACGAAATCTCTGCTCACGACGCAGCGCAGGAGACAGAGGTTCAGACCGGGGCGTCGGAGGCAGACCACGAGGATGACATCCTCGGGGAATTCGACACCCTGGGGATTGAGTCGCCGACTGCTCTCGAGGAGAGCCAGGCGATGGAGGAGGGGCCTCAAAACTAAGGCCCTCCCATATCAACACAGGCCCATCAGAATCATCCAAGATGGAGGGACTAAGGTGTGTACAAATAAATTTGCATCATTGCAGAGCCGCTACTGCCCTTCTGGCTCGGCAACTGAAGCTTAACACATATGACGTTGCCTTGATACAGGAACCTTATCTGTATAAGGGGACTATAAAAGGCTTAGGTGGGACAGGAGGTATGGTATTATATGACTGTCCAACTAATGACGCGAGGACTTGCATCTATATCAGGGGCGGTATAGAGGCAATGCCCTTACGTACTTTCTGTTACAGGGATCTCACAACAACTTTGATCCAAGTGGGGACGGGAACAGAGAAAAGGAGAATTATCCTTGCCTCTGCCTATCTCCCATATGAACAAAAGGAACCAGTAACACCACTAATCAGAAGGCTGGTTGAATACGGCAACCAAGAAAACCTCGACCTGATACTTGGCTGCGATGCGAATGCACACCACGTCGTTTGGGGCAGTTCAGATGTCAACAAACGAGGGGAGGATTTGTTGGACTTTGTGGTAAGCTCTTCTTTACAAATCCTTAACGCAGGCAATAAACCTACTTTCAGGACCTCGGCGAGAACTGAAGTTATTGACCTGACACTGGCTTCAAACAGGGCCAGCGGTCATATTGAAAACTGGCATGTATCGGACGAAATCTCTCTGTCTGACCATAATTATATATGCTTTAGGTTTAGGACGGCGGGAGTAGCCGAAACTAGACGAAGGAGAAACCCAAGGCATACAAATTGGGACTCGTACAGGAGGGACCTAAAAATAAATCTAGGGAGCCCTAAAGGTAAGCTTAATTCCATACTAGATATAGAATTTGAAGCGGACAGAATTAAGATGGGCACCATCGGTGCATGGGAAGATAATTGCCCAGAGAAAAAGGCCTTTTGTAAAAAGGTACCATGGTGGACTCCTGAACTAGTTAAAATACGTCAGGAAACACGACAGGCCTTTAATGATGCAAAAGCCAAGAAGGATTTCTCAGGCTATCATAGCATGCTGACAAGGTACAACACGGCGGTACGCAAGAACAAAAGAACTAATTGGCGGCAGCATTGCACCTCCATTGAAACTCTGCCAAATGGAATGAGGGTGTGCAAAGCAATGTCCATGACTAAGACAAACCCACTATCATCTATAAAGGATGAGAATGGGCATCTCACGGAAACTGGACAGGACACTCTGGGCGTGATGTTTAGGACTCACTTCCCGGAATGTATACTGCGCGACAGCGATGAAGAGGAACCAGTCACAAGGGACGAGCTCACAAGGCACACGTCCAAAAATAACTGGCTCACGGCAAAGAAAGTGGTAGATGAAAATAAACTAAAGCTTGCCATAGCGGGCTTCCAGCCTCTCAAATCACCTGGTCCGGATGGCATCTACCCAATACTATTGCAAGAAGGGGCATCTGTTTTGATACCCCATTTGAGCAAGCTCTACAGAGCCTACATAGCCTTTGGGTACGTACCCAAAGCATGGAGGGAGGTCAAAGTCACCTTTATACCGAAGGTGGGTAGACCGACTTATGAGGAAGCTAAAGCTTACAGGCCCATCAGTCTATCATCCTTTCTCCTAAAAGCTCTGGAGAAACTGGTAGACAGGTACCTAAGAGAGGGACCACTTAAAGTATTCCCTCTACATCAACTACAGTGCGCCTACAGCCCTGGCAAATCTACGGAAACGGCATTGCACTATGTTGCGAGCCGAGCCGAGGCTGCGCTTGAGGGACAGGAGATATGTGTCGGGGCTTTCCTCGACATAGAGGGAGCCTTCGACAAGACAACATTTGAGTCCATACGCATAGCTGCAAAGGAACATGGCATCAATGATACCACGTGCAACTGGATTGACAATATGCTGAGAAGCAGGATAGTCAGATCGGAACTGATGGGAGACAGACTTAGTGCAAAAACAACAAGAGGTTGTCCGCAAGGCGGAGTGCTGTCACCGTTACTGTGGTGCTTGGTAGTAGATTCGCTACTTACCAAACTCAATACCGGACCATTCTACACAGTAGGCTATGCAGATGACATAGCTATAATGGTTAATGGTAAATTCCCGAACATAGTCTCTGGATTATTACAACAGGCATTGAGGATGACAGAAGAATGGTGTACTAAGAACCACCTCTCTATCAACCCAGGCAAAGCAGTCATTATTCCATTCACGAGGAAAAGACAACTAGGAAACCTAGGAGAGCCCTCCCTCAATGGAATAAAGCTGCCCTGGTCCACCGAAGTTAAATATCTGGGTGTAACGCTTGATAAAGAACTCAGGTGGAAAACTCATGTGGAAAATATTACGACAAAGGCCCTACGAGTGTTCGGCATGTGTCGCTCCACCTACGGTAAAACTTGGGGGCTAAAGCCCAAAGTGATACGATGGCTGTACCGGACAATGATAATACCTATTATCACATACGGCAGCATAGTGTGGTGGCCAAGAACAAAGCTTGCCTCGTGCAAAGCGCCACTCACCAGGTTACAAAGAACAGTGTGTCTCGGCATCACGGGTGCTTTCAGGACAACACCTACGGCAGCGATTGAGAGATACCTTAATATCCCTCCTCTGCATATGATGGTTGAATTCGAGGCAAGGAAGACATTACATCGTCTTGCTGTTGCTGGACTATGGGATGCCTCTAAGCCAAAGACTAACCATACAAAGTTCGATGGGAATGAAGACCTGGATCGGGTAACAAGCATGATATCCGATAAAATGCAAACTATGTTTGTGTTTGAAAGGTCTTTCAAGGTCCAAATCCCTACAATAGAGGACTGGACGAAGGGAATCGATCCACCAGAACAAGATAGTCTGGTATGGTACACTGATGGATCCAAAATGGAATCAGGTACAGGAGCGGGAATATACGCAAAAGGTTACAAATGTAGCAGAAGCTTAGGGAAGATGGCAACTGTATTCCAAGCAGAAACATATGCCATAATAACCTGTGCTCAAGAGAATATAGATAGAGGAACCAGAGGCAAATCCATATATATTCTTAGTGACAGTCAGGCTGCAATCAAAGCCATGGCATCCTACAAAGTGGACTCCAGACTTATTCTGGACGCTATCCAGGCCCTAAACAGGCTTGGGAAGCATAACAGGGTAAGACTGATGTGGGTCCCTGGGCACAAAGGAATCCATGGTAACGAAGTGGCAGATGAACTGGCAAGAGAGGGCTCAGCAAATGATTTTGTGGGTCCAGAACCATGTGTAGGCATTTCGACGTGTCTCGTCAAAGCCACATTTAGGGAGTTTGCAGATCAAACACAACGAAAACATTGGCTGTCTAATACCGGTCTACAACACTCCAAGAAATTCCTAGGCTCTACGTTCAAAGCCCGGGAATGCATTTGGAATATGAGCAGGGGGCAAATCCGTTACCTGCTTGGGGCCTTTACTGGGCACTTTGGAACCAACGACATGCTCATGAAAATGGGTCTAACCGCGACACCCATGTGCAGGTTGTGTGGGGAACATACGGAACGCATGGAGCACCTTCTGTGCACATGCGATGCACTGGCTGGTAAGCGAATGAGTCTCCTAGGGGTTGGATATCCAAAACCAGAAGACTATAGGCTCATATCTCCTAGTCTCGTTGTAAAACTCATGAAAAGTGTTTTCAACGAGATCGGCGAGGAGTAAGTTATCTAGGGGAACACAATAGATCCCATGGGTCGAAGTGTCCGAGTTATTTCTCGGCCCCTCCACAAGATAAGATAAGATAGCATGATATAATGTACGTTTAGACGAATCGATGTATTTATGTTTGTAATTTATACTACCTACTCTTTTATAAAAGCCAGAATCAATAGTAGCAACCCTAGTGAGTCTGTCAAGTTTAGGTCTCCCGCAATTTTCGAAACGGCGGGTGTGGCCCTTCTGTATACTTTCTAATTTGTGCCAATGGTGTGGCGTTATTCAAAAAAGGAAAAACACCGCGTGTCTCAGTGTTTTACAGAAAAACCGCGTAACTTACCAACACATATAACTAACTGGATAGTTGGCCGTAATTATGGTTATTAAGGCATACCAAATGTATGGCTTTGTGGTGAGAGCATCTAGAGAGTTCCATCGACCCTCCACTTTCTTTCACTTGTGCAAGTCCATAGTTAGAATACCCAGTACCTATCTGGAATCCCTATTATGCATAGTATCTGGAAATTATAGAATTAGTTCAACGTAAGTACCTTCGTGCCATGGAGTATAGATGTTTTCGAAATAAAACGTCATATCAATCGATTCTCTAAAAATATAGTTTGCTTACATTACAGTCAAAGGCGCACGGTCCTTGAGACAGTGACTCTCTACAATGTATGCCGTAACAAATTTTACTGCCCCGACTTGGTGAACACCCCGGTTTGTGTTACCTGGTTCCTCGAACAGTGCAGGGGCGGGAGGTGCGCACCAGGCAACTATTCGCTAATAACTCTTGCAAATCTAATGCTGGTGTGCACTCATCGCTACGCCGTTTAGTCGATACATACAATAAGCTATTTTGTGCAATTGAGATATTATTTGTAAGCAGATGGCAGCAGCGTTCTCTGTGCACTTATAATATCAAACTGCGATTGCCAACCCACCTGCCAAGCGTAGCGATTACGGCAAACCCTTCCAAACCGCAAAAAAGAAGATTACGGCGTGGCAAGGGGTGCAAAGAATCCCCGGACGGGATTCGGCTACCAGAATACAAACCGAAGACGGGCCCAACGCTACGAGAAGATCATCGTACTCGAGGAAGAATTGAGCGAGTTACGATGGAGTATCATAGGGTTAGCAGTGGTGGCCCAGTGGTATCGGCCGCGACTTACAAATTGTAGATCGTGGGTTCGAGCCCAGACAGGCGCTTTACTTTGTGTAAATTATTTCTTCACCACTGCTCTCAAAACGGTGAAGGAAAACATCGTGAGGAAACCGGCATGTCCTAGAACCAAAAATTCGAAGACATGTGACATTTACCAACCCGCACTGGGCCCGCGTGGTGGATTACGGCCCATTCCCTCTCACAGAGAGGAGGCCTGTGTCCCAGCAGTGGGAACATTAATAGGCTGATGATGTGATGTGATAATAGGGTTATCTGAAGTTCGAAGAGAGGGGAAGGATCCGATAATCCTTAAATGCGGTAACCTGCTCTACTACGGAGAGGGTAACCGGCAGTCCCAGGGTGGTGTCGAGTTTATCATCCACAAGTCCCTTGTGACCATGTCTGCAAGTTGTTTTCAAGAGTCATCACGAATCATCTCGCGCGCAGGTTTGTTAACAGTTTGGCTGCCAGAGAACGAGACACAATAGAAAATGTATTGTTTGTCGGGCATCTGGCAGCCAAACTGTTAATTACCAGCCTCCCGAACAAGCCGGGTCCCTAAAAGGACTTAGCACCGTAAACCACATACATACGCTGCGGCAGGTTATACAGAAGACCGAAGAGTATATTATAACGTACCTCTATGGTTAGTGTTTGTGGACTACGAAAAAGTCTTCGATTCGATCAAGACTTGGGCTGTAATGCAGTCTCTCCAACGGTGCCAAATCGACTACCGGTACATCGAGTTGCTAAAGTGGTTGTAGTAAAACGCCACCATGTCAGTCCAACTTAAGGATCAGACCCTTCAGATCTTTACTTCGGCAGCGAGGTGTGAGACAGGGAGTCGTCATATCTCCGAAACTGTTCACCGCTGCACTGGCGGATTTCTTCAACTTTCTGGACTGGAGAGGACTAGGCATGAACTTCAATGGCGAGTACATCACTCACCTTCGGTTTGACAAAGATATAGTAGTCATGGAGGATCTCAGTACAATCATTGATGACTTCGTAGAGCTTCTGAAAGAGTGGGTCTAAAAATGAACGTGGACAAAACCAATGTACTAATGAATGCCCATGCTGTACCCACTCTTATCAAGGTCGCAGACGCTACACTCAAAATTGTAGACGATTATATCTACCTGGGACAAACGGCCCAGTTAGGTAGATCCAACTTCGAGAAAGAGGTCAACCATTGGACCCGACTCCGGGCAGCATTCAGGCAGTTGCGTGGTATCTTCTCGTCCAACTTACCACAGTGTCTCAAGACGAAAGTCTATGACCAGTGTATGTTGCAGTGATTACTTACAGAGACGTGGTCGCTAACAATGGGCCTATTAATTAAACTTAATACCGCCATCCTGCAGATTGATGGTCCGGTACTGCCGGTATACGTCTCCGATAATCTGCCTCCGAAGACTAGGAAATTATTTTTTCTGGCCAGAGAATTTGCTGCTTTCCATCATCTCAAACACTGTTGGTCAGCTCATGGCAAAGTGTACATTCGCAAAGAGGACGGGACGGAACGGTATTGCATTAACTCTGAAGGGGATTTAAAAAAGATTTTTATTGTAGAGAAATGACTAGGTAACCGATATATGTCTTCTTCCCTGGATTGCTGTGTAGACATTTGCTGTGTAGACATTTGCACTGTAATGTGTGCACACAAATATGTTATCAACTTTTGCATGCATTTTTCTGTATCTTTTTTGCTACCCTGTTTGATTATATTTTGTGTGACAACGATTGCACCTATACACTCACCAATAAACACTAAGCAACAAATACACATCTATAAAAACACTAACCTTTTAGCCACCAGTAAAATACACCCTACATTGCTCCCTAAATGCTTACATACTTCCATACGCCACGCTACTTTCTTGTCCTTGTTATCTGTTTTCCGCCCCATTTTTATTCAAATTTCACACTGTTTTACAAGACATCATGGACGTTCCTTCATCTCTGCGCACTACCTTAGTTCTAACCACTGTTATACCTACCGTTATAATTCGATAAACTAAATAATATTCAAGATGAGCTGGATAACATCTCAGTAGCCGAGTCTGCATCCTGTAACTTAGAAGATTGCAACAAAATTGCCAGATCACACGGAAATGCACTAAAGCTTCTATGTCAAAATATAAGAAGTATAAATAGAAATTTTACTGACTTTGTCGCCTTACTTGAAAGAAGCGGTACATCCTGGGATATAATAGTACTCACCGAATGTTGGTTGCTTAGGGCTCCTCCACTGCCTATACTTGACGGCTATACTTCTGTGGCTACTAGCAAGCACAGCACGCAAAATGAGGGAGTGGTGGTATACTATAGGAACCACCACCCGATTTCCATCTCGGAACACTTACTTCAGGATGCGAACTGTCTCGTGGTGGAACTTAATAAAGACACAGTAATTATCGCTATATATCGCCCTCCAGCAAACCGAAATGTCTCCCCATTCATTCAATCTTTAAACGAACTTATTACGTCTGTTTCGTCCTATAGTAATATTATTGTCACGGGCGACATCAATATTGATATTGCCGATTGTAGTAGCGATTCTCGATCTACTGAGTATCTCACTATGTTTGCATTTCACGGTATGTTGCCGGCACATACGCTTCCTACTCGCTACAACAGCTCGTGCCTTGATCATGTAATGTTAAAATCAAAACTCCCAGCTTATTCGTATGTCGCAAACACCTCGGTCACTGACCATGATACTGTTCTGTTTTTCATTCAACTTTCTAAATCCTTCAATACTCACTCATTAAATAGTAAAATATCAAAAGTTCTCGACTACGCTAAAATTGAACTAATGCTGGATCAATTCGATTTCAGTCCGCTATACAGTCTCCATAATGTTAATGAAGCTACCAACTTCTTTATCAGTACACTAAATGTAATTATAGAACAAAACATGATCTTGAAAGTTGGGTCATATCGAAAACGGCTGAGAAAGCCATGGATGACTCCAGGGCTCTTAAGATGTCTCCGAAACCGTGATAACCTACATCTAAAATTAAAGAAATCTCCAGAAAACGAGGTCCTAAAATTAACATATAAAAGGTACAGAAATTACTGTTCCATGTTGCTCAAAACTGCTAAACGTAACTACGATAAAGATCTTATAAATAACGCACAAAAAAATAATAAAAAGTTATGGGAAGCAATAAAAACAATTACCAACACAACGAAACAAAAAACACTTGCAACCGATCTTCTGTCGTCATCTGATCCCAAGTGTTCGGTGAATGTAGTCAACACTTATTTTGCGAGTATTGGACGCTCACTAGCTGAAAACATATCCGTACCAACTACATCCTTACAACAGGTTGATATCCAGAATCACAAAACATTTGTCCTCCTAAATACTGACAATCTTGAGTTGGAAAGTTTAATTAACGCGCTTAGGACTGACTGTGCGGTGGGCTCCGATAACATCTCAGGAATATTTCTTAAAAAATTTAAGCACTTACTTATTCCCCACCTCACTTATTTATATAACCTGGCTTTCAGTAAAGGAGTTTTTCCCGACGCTTTCAAGCTGGCTATCGTTCACCCGGTGTACAAAAGCGGTGACAGAGATAAACCTCATAATTATAGACCCATATCAATCTTGCCCACACTATCCAAACTGCTGGAAAGGCTCATGAATAATAGGCTCGTCAAATACCTTGAGCAAAATCATCTTTTATCATCCTGCCAATACGGTTTTCGTTCGGGAGTATCCACCTGTGATGCGGTTTTAGATCTCACGAATGTTATTGTGTCTCACCTAGATAATAAACAGTGTGTTATTGGCGTCTTCCTAGATCTTGCAAAAGCCTTTGACACTATTTCTATTCCTGCTCTCGTTGCTAAGCTTGAGAAGATTGGTGTCAGAGGTGAACAGCTGTCACTCTTTACGAGTTATCTTACGGGAAGACGCCAATGTGTCAAGATAGGCGACTGGATGAGCGACGAGCTTCCTATAACTTACGGTGTGCCCCAAGGTAGTATCATTGGGCCAACTTTGTTTCTCATCTATATTAATGACCTCTGTCGTCTTGAACTGCCGAATGGATCCATCTTTACATACGCCGATGATACTGCCTTAATATTCCACGGGTATTCCTGGGAGTCCGCATTTCAATGCGCGCAACTGGGGCTCGACACTGTTACCGACTGGTTGTCGCAAAACCTACTGACTCTAAATGTGGACAAATCTAAATATCTGACCTTTTCTCTTTCAAAAGCTGGTAGACTTTTATCAACCCATTTTTCATTGACTGCACATTCTTGTAATGTATCACCATGCAGCTGTCCTCATCTAAGTCGCACAGACAGTGTAAGGTATTTGGGTGTTCAGATAGATGACTCATTAACATTTTATAATCATATTGACTTACTTACTTCCCGTCTGCGCAAACTGATATTTATTTTCAAGAATCTCCGTCATGTGGCCGACTTGCAGGTGCTTAGACAAGTATATCTAGCTCTCTGTCAGTCGGTTGCTCAGTACTGTATAGTTGTTTGGGGTGGGGCAACAAAAACTCATTTGTTAAAATTGGAACGTGCCCAAAGAGCCATCCTTAAAGTAGGTTGGTCACTTCCTTATCAATTTCCTACCACCGAACTTTATAAAATGTGTAAGGTCCTCTCTATTCGAAAATTGTTCGTACTAAATTTAATTCTAACAGTCCACTCCCGCAATTCTTATATTCCCGAAAAGTATAAAACCGTGAGACGAAAGCATACAGTATGTCCGTCTAATTCCGTGAATTCAAGGCTAGCCCAGCGATTCTTTTATTTCCTTGGTCCTTATGTATACAACAGAATTAATAAAACCTTACATATATACTCAATGATCAAATGTAAATGCAAGACTACTGTGAGGGACTGGCTGATGGGTTTGGACTACGATGGTACAGAAAATGTCATCCAAACAATTAAATAATTGTTACATACGTCCCTCTTAATTTTACTGATACCTAAGCACAAATACTCGCACAGGGATTACACGCATATACTCAAATCACCCCCATACACTCACACACTACACAACAATCCTGCAATACTTTCACCTTACATTACACTCCACAAATATGATCACCTTTAATATACATTTACTATCATAATTGTTTGAAATATTGTTTAAAATAATCTTAATTATGTTGCCGTCAAATATGAACAGTTTGAAAAGGGTGTGAGCCTGGAGATCTGTCATACAGGTCCTGAACCTAGTTCAGACTCCAGCTCTCACAAAGGTTATAACTTAAGGCAAAATTGTATAAAATTTCTTATTGTATAACAATGTCAACCTTTATGAGAGAAAATAAACAATTTTGTATTGTATTGTATTTGTATTAGAAGGCTTTAAGTCACCCAAAGGCCAAAGAAGAGAGCTATGCTCAGAGCTTCCTTGCGTGATCGAATCAGATATGAAGACATCCGCAGGAGAACCGACATAGCCCGAAGAATTGCCAACCTTAAGTGGCAGTGGTCAGGGCACATTGCACGCAGAACGGATGGCTGTTCGGGCCGAAATGCTTTGGAGTGGTGACCGTTGGAAGGACTCACTTTAGGTAGAGCGACGACCTGGTCAAGGCTGCGACCATTTCAAAACATAACATCACGACAGTACGCTCTAAAGGGGAACGCAGATGTGTACAGTTCATCTTGGTACACTCTCATTTCACCGAATTGAGAATCTTTTCCTTTTTGGGCAGTCGGTTAAAAACGCGTGATCATATATCTGTTTGCAGTCTTAGGCAAATTATAACACAACGTAAAATAACATCACGACGGTACTACTTCAAGGGTAAGGCAGAATTATACACTCTTCCTTACACATCAAGGAGTACAAATAGGCGTGCGTGGTATACCGTTGTTTAATTTCTTACACCGCGGAAGTCAAAATCGGGCACTTTTCAGAAAAGCACAAAAACTGTTTAAACACCGCAGATTTCAAATTTAACAAAAAACTGAGTTACGTGCTGTTTCTATTGCAAATATCACCTGAGTAGTTTTATTTTATACGGGAAACAAACAGTAGTAGCTCGTGGCTAAAGAATAACAGCTGCACGGGTCGATCTTCAAGGTTAAGCAATGCTTGACGAGGTTGGTCCGTGGATGGGTGACCATTTCAACATACCGAGTTTCCTCCGTGCCTCGGAAAGCACGTTAAGCCTTTGGTCCCGGCTTTCATTTGAAGATCTTTGACAGTCGTTACGGGTAGTCAGAAGCTTGAGATCTGACACCAGTCTAGCCAGGGGGAACCGTGTTACTCAGCAACATGTGTTGTGGAGGTCAGATAGGCAGTCGCTCCATGTAAAACACTGGTACTCAGCTAAATCCGGCTAGACTGGAAGCCGACCCCAACATAGTTGGGAAAAGGCTCGTCAGATTGATTGAAACAAACAGTAGTATACTAAAAATATACAAAGTGTCTTAAACATATGACTTAACAAATATACTACCCACTACATTTGCCACAGATTACTACTAACACTAAGACAAACGGATTAGCAAACGTTATTATAGTCAGGGTATGTGGAAACAATAGAAGCTACTGTTGATCCTTCAAAATTTTGATAGTTCCGGTTCTAAAGGTACGAGTATATCTGCTTACAAATTAATAATATGTCAATTGCACAAAATAGCTTATTGTATGTATCGACTAAACAGCGTAGCGGTGAGCGCACACCAGCATTAGATTTGCAAGAGTTAGTAGCGAATAGTTGCCTGGTGCGCACCTCCCGCCCCTGCACTGTTCGAGGCACCAGGTAACACAAACTGTTCACCAAGTCGGGGCAATCAAATTTGTTTAGGCACATTGTAGAGATTCATTGTCTCAAGGACCGTGCGCCTTTACTGTAATGTAAGGAGACCATATGTTTTGAGAATCGACTGATATGACGTTTTATTTCGAAAACGTCTCTAACTCCATGACTCGAAGGTAGTTTCGTTGAACTAATTCTATAATTTCACAATAGTTTGCATAATAGGGATTCCAGATAGGTACTGCGTATACTAACTATGGACTTGTACAAATGCAAGAAAGTGGAGGGTCGGGCGGAGGAAAGTCGAGGGAGTTACGCGGTTTTGCTGTGGCCTTTCTGTGGAACACTGACACACGCGGTGTTTTCCAAAACAAATCTTTCCTATTGATAATATAGAATTGCTAATATTATAAAGAGGAAAGATTTGTTTGTAAGCTTGTTTGTAATGGATAAATTCAAAAACAACCAAACCGATTTTAAAAATTCTTTCACCAGTAGCAAGCTACATTATTCCGGAGTGACATAGGCTATTTTTTTTATCCTGAAAAAAACGGGTCCTGTGGTGTGGGCCAAGGGAGCGGAGGCGCGGGGAATAGCTAGTGTAAGTTATAAAGGTAAAACAAAAATCAAGATGACAAATTAAAAATTAAATATCTAAGGAAATAGTACATTATTTTAAATCCATAGACAAAAAAATTGGACATTGTAGCTTTGTTTAAAGAAAGACTTGTCACCCTTCTAGATCTCAACTCTTCTTCGTCGAAATTGGCGCTTTTTTCACATTTATGTTTTAGTCGAGTTTGGTGCTGTTTCACATTTTTATGTTTTTGGTGGAATCATTATTACACCATTTTTATGTCTTGTTACCATCCAATCCAATCTCCGTCGTATGTGGACTCGTGATCTTTAATGGATATATCATGCTCTGTCTACCCTTTATTGTTAGCATGATATAATGTATGTTTAGACGAATCGATGTATTTATGTTTGTAATTTATACTACCTACTCTTTTATAAAATCCAGAATCAATAGAAGCAACCCTAGTGAGTCTGTCAAGTTTAGGTCTCCCGCAATTTTCGAAACGGCGGGTGTGGCCCTTCTGTATACTTTCTAATTTGTGCCAATGGTGTGGCGTTATTCAAAAAAGGAAAAACACCGCGTGTGTCAGTGTTTTACAGAAAAACCGCGTAACTTACCAATACATATAACTAACTGGATAGTCATGTTGACCGTAATTATGGTTATTAAGGCATACCAAATGTATGGCTTTTTGGTGAGAGCATCTAGAGAGTTCCATCGACCCTCCACTTTCTTTCACTTGTGCAAGTCTAAATGTATCTTATTCGAAAAAAAACTAACTAAAAAGTTATAAATAAAAAAACTTAATTCAAAAAATCAAAAAACCCGACTGCTTCAAAAGCGAACTAAAAAGTCGTAAACAAGGAAAAAATCATGCTGTGCAGGCGGAGGATACACCAGATTTTGTTTAGCCAGCCCGCGAATATGTATCCTCCGCCTGCACAGCATGATTTTTTCCTTGTTTACGACTTTTTAGTTCGCTTTTGAAGCAGTCGGGTTTTTTTCCTTGAGGATTCCAATCTATAGTCTGTTTAGGAATGTAATCGGAATCCTAAAGGAGCGTGTGACCAATCCCTCCATTTTTGTGCACCGCTGTCTAACTCTTCAGGAAATACAGGCGAGAAGAACTTATACGTGTTATTTATTAAGATTATCTTGCAGATTGCGGGGTAATCGTCATCTCACCGATGATCACACTAATATCACATTATAAAGGCGAAAGTTTGTGAGTGTGTGTGTGTGTGTTTGTTATTCTTTCACACAAAAACTACTGAATGGATCTGGATTAAATTTGGCATAGATTATAGTCTTAAATAGCACATAGGATATATAATTTTCGACATTCACGTGGGCGAAGCCGCTGGCAGAAGCTACTTGTTACATAAATCAATATCTATCAAAAAATAGTAGATTGTAGGTATCATAAGGGAGCAAAATAATATTTTTACGACGAGGGCGCTTTTTTGAATCCAGAG
Organism: Orthosia gothica; assembly: GCA_949775005.1. NCBI lineage: Eukaryota > Metazoa > Arthropoda > Insecta > Lepidoptera > Noctuidae > Orthosia > Orthosia gothica. The sequence continues at coordinate 37,854,222 of OX459037.1, forward strand.
CGAAGTGAGGGATTCTTTAGTAGAATCCTGAACGTAGCGAGGGATTCAAAGTACGTCGCCCGAGCCAAAAATATATTTTTCGTACCACTTGCTCAAAAAAGTGACATTCTATGCCACAAAAAGCGAACATAACAATAGTCATTTTTAATCTGTTGAAAACAGGGAAAGAAAATTGTACTGAATTTCATTCATCCTCTAGGGGGAGAATGTGATTTAAATTTGGAAGACTTACCGAAATTTATACTGAACTACATCTGTGTTTACACCATTGAGTTTGTATATAAAGCATTATACATCTTTTTGAAAAAGGAATACGCATTTATTATGCAGTTATGATTATAAATAAAATTACGAAAACCGACGAGGCCGTATGAGCTTGATGCCTTTGCTTTTCCGACAAAAAAATATTAGTCTAGGAATTTGCCGCGTTTTTGTTTTCTTCAAATACGTAAACGTTGTTTATTTTACTTTTAATTGTCATTATTTTTAATAAATGCTTATCTCATATTATTATTGAGATATTGTTTTCGCAAATGGTACGAAAAGTAGAGTATTTTCCTCGGTGATAAAGCTGTCTTAGTCTTGGGTGAACTTAAATCCATCGCTACACTCAGGACTCGTCTTAAATCCCTCGCTTCGCTCGTGATTTAAGTTTTTAACACCCTCGCTATGCTCGGGAGTAAACCTCGAGTCCTTCGTTACGCTCGCGATTTAAATCGTCACCCGCGACAGAAGACACTGCTTTATCCCCTTGGTTAATAATCTACTATTGCGCCCGAGTGATACACTCTACTTTTCATCACCCACTATGAGAAAATAAAAGCGCCTCATATTTTATTGTAATATTATTATTAAATAAAACATAGAGTAACAACTAAATTGAAATTAAATAGTATCCTTTATTAAAACAACTAAAAACTTATATTTACATTTGAGACATTTTCGCAATTATGAAAATTTATTGTTACAGTTTTATTAGGAATAGAGATTGTTGTAGATTTTATATTCTGCGTGTTTGAAATGTCCGAATCTGGATAATTTTGAGGAAAATGTGACGGTGAATCTCGTTGTTTGGATGTAGATGGGCGCGGCGACAGTGGTATGGATGGATTAACTGAAGGTTGCAATTTAATGTTTTCCACGATGCGTTCAGATGTTTTCGCCTTGTTCTCAATGGAATCTTCTATATACCCTTCTGCTACAGCACTCGATTTCCATCCTCCATGTCGCTTGAGAACAGTTAAGTCCGCTCCATTATCTGCCAAAAGGGTAGCAGAAGTACGACGAAAACAATGTCCTGTATACAGCTTGATATCTGGTAACTTCAAATAAGTAGCAATTTCTTGTGGCATGTTAGAAATTTTATTTTTTCCCATCACTTGTTTGAAGCACTTGCCATTTTGATAACGGATGAAAAACCGATTGGTCTTCATAGCAGCAGGACGCAGGTCCAGGTATTTCTGTACAATAGTTTTGTATTCTCCTCGTATTACGAAGGATCGGTCAATTTTGGTTTTTGTATCGGTCAGCTTTACTAACAGTAAATCATCCGAGTGATTTTCGACATCATCAACAGTTATTTTTAAAAGTTCATTGCCACGACAAGCTCCATGTAATCCGAAAATTAAAGCCACCTGTAACAAAACCGAATGTGAATAAGACAAGTATCTATCAAAGTACCTACAGGTTACAATAAAATGTGCATTTTTATACACTATGATTATATTTTACTAATCCACCGTAAACATAGTTACCTACTTACTTTTACGGCAAGAAAGACTTTGTCGGGTGCCTCATTAAGGAAAGTCTCCACGTTTTTGACTGAGAACACTTTGGATTTTTTAGGTTTAAATCCATCAGACATCCTCTTCAGGTACGCTATTAATTTCGAATATGTGTCCAGTTTTACATCGTTATTAGAACTGACTGTTGATTTTAGCATTGAGTATGTACTCCAAAGAGTGGAAGGTTGTTTAGTTTTGGCTAAGTACTGGAAGTAGGCCAAAAACACAGATTCTGAAAAATTCTTGGCGCCTCTTGCATTTCTCCATTCAATAAAATTACCATAGGCTTTCATATATTTCTCCCGGGATTTTGCAGGTAATAGATTATCCATCACATTTCTTGCGTCAGTTCTAATGCTTTCAGGAGTTAATTCTATACTGTCACTTGAAGAACTCATTTTTCAAAACAAAACAAAACAATGAATTTCTAACAATCCGTGAAAATTTACGAAAACGCGGGCTGTAGTTCGCGCTTTTTTAATTTGTTTTTTTTTTTCATTCATCCGGCGGCGTGACTATGGGCCGTCGTCCCAGCCAGTCTTTATTCAAACAATATTTGCGTTCGATTTCTTTGGTGCTGAACACTAAGATGTTCCAAATTCAAAAAGTGCGCGGCAAAGATAATTGCGGCGCACTTATAAAGAGGATTAAAAACTCATTACTGCCCGCTAAAAGTTTATTTTAGAAAACACCACCTTTGGGTGCACATAAAGGCGAACCAAGTCGTCCTTTTCGAATAGATGGGATGAAAACAAAGTTTTCTCAAAAATGGTATGTAATGTTGACATAACATCTCTAAAAAGTATCCAGAAAGTGAACTCTACCGGAGACTATTCACAACTGTCCGGTAAGAAGCGAGATTTTAAATTTGGAATCTCCTACTGTCCAGTAAGTAAGTATGTAATTTACTTACTGGACACTTGGTCATCCTTCATCCCTTTTTTTTTTTATGGCTTCGCACGGTTTAGGTCATCCTCTTTAGATCTGCTTAGAAAAAAAAAACATAGTACCAGACACAGATTAGAGTTTAGCCATTATAACATGGTTAGAGGGAGGCTCCAAATATATATCTATCTCTTTTTGGTATGACATTTTATGAGATACATAATATATTTTGGAGCCTTAAACATCCATTTTATTGTCTGTGACACTTTTTTTTTTTTTTTTTTATGGGTCTGTGACACATAACGCGACGCAGAAAAAGTATGCACGTTGCGTTTTGTACTTAGTAATGTTGTAGAAGTATAGTGTGGGATTTTATGTTTGTATTTAGTCATTTCAGTTTATAAATCATGTTGGATTAAAGAGTCCGTTAATCAAGATGTACAACAAACAAATATAAATGCCCCCGGTAAATCGATCACAATATCTATCAGTAATTGCCCTAATATGAATGTAACCTTCAATATTAATTAAACGAATTTGTTGTTAAACTTTCTTTCATTTTTGAGAAAAGCATTATACAAACCTCAACCAGTAAGAAAGCCATCCTGGCCTCGTATATAACCGGACCTCACCTGCGGTTCGGTCCGGTTAACTCATACTCGGCCAGGAAGGCTTACTTACTGGATTCTGCTGTAATGTACTATTACATAAAGGTAAATGTTAATTTTGTTACCAAGCTAAAATGTATAGATTCGTTGTTCCTTGGAATAGTTTTATTAATTTGAATTGTTCTTCTTCGTGTCGCTGGTACGACAGTCATTCAAATTTGTTTGGCTCAAAATTTTGCCTCTTCCACGGCATTGGTGGTGGCAGTGCATAGATCACTTTGGCTGCATATTTGGGTCACAGAGGGTAGGACACGAGGTAGACCATGGTTTGGGACCCAGCTCTACATGCATACACTGCCGCTGTTCTAAACTCAAATCGGAGCCTACAAGCTATTGCCCTTTCAGTTTGCTCAATACCTTCGGTAAAGTCTATGAGAGGATTATTTATAAACGTCTCGGAGACTTCGCTGAAAGAAAGAGCTTCATCACTGATGAACAATTCGGCTTTCGTTCCAAACACTCATGTGTCTAAGAAGTTCACCATATCGTCGAATATACGTACGACACGAACATACGTATAGTTTGGCACAATGGTTTAATATATATGCTGTAAAAACTCGGCGTACTAGAACCTCTCGTGCTTATCTTAAGAGACTGGATGTCGAACCGAACATTCCGCTCTCGAGGCGAGGGCGAACTCTCCACCCCTCATCCCATACGAGCAGGAATCTCTCAAGGCTCAGTATTATCCCCATTCCAATTCACACTGTATACCAGTGATATCCCTAAAAATAAAACAACCCAGTTGGCACTATTCGCTGACGACACGGCCCTATATTGCACCGGCCGTGTACCCAACTCCATCTCCCTTAAACTCCAAAGAGTCGTAAACACTCTAGACAAGTGGTGTAGACTCTGGAGGGTAGAAGTCAATCCCGATAAAAGTCAGGCTGTCCTTTTCTCAAGGCCTGACTGAAAATACAACTACAATTTTAAAAACTGTATTCCCCCAAAAACCATGACCATGTACGGTAAGTTGGGAGGAGCACGCCAGATACCTCGCTGTTACTCTAGATAATCACCTCACCTTCCCCAAGCATATAAAGGTGGCACACTCGCGAGGGTCGCGAGCCGCTTTTGCTATGGGCAGACTACATAGAATGGTGAACGCGCACAGTAGCTTGTCACTTAGGTGCAAGCTGCGCACCTTCACAGCGGTCATCCGTCCAATCATGACCTATGCTTGCGCTGTCTTCGCACACGCAAAGCGCCATCACATATTCTTCCGGGAAAAACGGGTGCTCGCTGGTTTGTCCGAAATCAGAAACTTCATATGGACTTAAAAATCCCTACGATTCAGCAGTTCATGAAACGCCTTTCCAAGCGATTCTTTTACACTGCAGCCAAACACAAAAACCCCTTGATCAAAGACGCCACCCGCTGTGAACCCTCCAAAATACCCGATTCGCCGCCCGAGGCTCACTCTCACTATCCCCGATGACGCCGCTACTCTACTCCAAGAGAGTCGTAGGGAAACTAGTACAAGCAAAAACAAAACCGTTCCATCCTCGCCACCGAGGCCCGTCGCGAAATCCCCGTAAAACTAGCCCCGATGTAGTTCAAAACAGCACGCGCAATGCTGAACAAAATCATAACAAAGAAAGTGGAGTTTCTTGTCAGTTCTTCTCCACTATAGGTGCTTTCTGATCTGATGGTAGAATCAATAACATTCAAGATCCAGCTTGTCCCCTTGCTGTCCCTTCCAGCGACGCACTGAGCCGCGGCGAGGTACAACCCCACCTGTGGTAGCCCTCAGCGCAGTCGCTTAGGTTTAAAAATTGAAATTTGTGCCTGGATTGAGGCTTAGTTAAGTCTCCATAAGATAGTCTTGTTAAACAGTAACCAATCACTTTGATTGAACTGTGAGATGTCACTAAAAAGAAAAAACGAGGAAGCCCCATCGTGCGAGGTAATTTTTGTAAAATGTAATTTCTAGAATTACAGATTATCTCGAATTACGAAAATTAATTCACAGATAGAAAGCTTCTATCTGTGAAATACCAAGGTGTGTAATGTATATTTAAATATATATTATACTTCTTAATATCTATCTCCCTAATACAGGATATTTCATAGTCTAGCAAGGAGAACAGCACGTCACCCTCTTGATTGGACTATCTACTTTGTAAAAACTGTTACATGAACTACAATCTATGTTTACCCGACTGTCGAAGGAGGGTTATGTGTTTATCAGTCTATGTATGTATGTATGTATGTATGTATGTAAGTATGTATGTATGTATGTATGTTTGTTCCTATATGGCGTTCCAGAGACCAAACGCGTTGGCCGATTTTGATGATTCATACGTCAATCGATTCGTCTTAACCCTGCGAGTGTCATAGGCTACATTAAAATTGGACAATAGAAAAATGGCGGATTTTGGGCGCCATATCGTGGAGGCCCAAATTTTTTTCCTTCCAAACCCATCATGTGGGTGGTGATAGGTGATTTCAAAAATATTCAACACTTATATGTTTAAATGTATCTAATTGAAAAAAAAAAGTAACTAAAAAGTTATAAATAAAAAAACTTTATTCAAAAAACCCGACTGCTTCAAAAGCGAACTAAAAAGTCGTAAACAAGGAAAAAAACATGCTGTGCAGGCGGAGGATACACCAGATTTTGGTCAGCCAGCCCGCGAATATGTATGTATGTATGTGTTTTTTTTTTTTGTTTTCAATTATGAAACGCGAAAGTTTTAAAGTTAATATCAGTCTACATGATCTTCACATGATCTAACCAAGATTTTGTCAGGACTTTAAAAGAGATTGTGTCCTCTGAGTTTTTTTTGGCCTTTCTTTTCAGAGTAGTCAGAAGGAAACGCCGACCTCATCTAGTTTAAAAAAATATGATCGACTTGTAAAATTGTTTGTACAAACCAACTTACAGAAATAAAATCATTTATAGAAATAGATTTGTATAATATTTGGGAATTCAAACATACATAACATACCTAATGCCTGTTTTCCCCGAAACATACGTCTCTGCATATATTTTAATAAATTCATCAAATCAATTCGACCAGTCAATCAGTTGCAATTACACCGATACAAAAACAGGATCCATTTCAACAAATTAATAAAACGTGATGAATCAATGTTTATTTCTTAAATAATCATTTTCTTCACATCAGATGATAAATTTTAATATATTAATCTTCGAGATGAAATGTTACGTGCACATTACATTAAAAAAAGAAAGAGTTTTTAATAACATAATAATGTTATTAAAATATCTTTCTTTTTTGACGCCCGAAATCTCGTGTCGCTTTAAAAACCGGCCAAGTGCGAGTCGAACTTGCGCATGAAGGGTTCCGTACCATTATCGCAATAAACGGCAAAAAAAAACAACGTTTGTTGTATGGGAGCCCTACTTAAATATTTAATTTATTCTGTTTTAGTATTTGTTGTTATAGCGGCAACGGAAATACATCATCTGTGAAAATTTCAACTGTCTAGCCGTGAACCGTGATAGGTTCATGAGATACAGCCTGGTGACAGACAGACAGACGGAACGTGGAGTCTTAGTAATAGGGTCCCGTTTTTACCCTAAAAACGACCCAACTTACAAGTCGACCCAGACTGACACTTTGTGTAATTAATTTCATCAAAACTTTAAAAGATAACACCGTGAGGAAACCCGTCCTTTCAAAACTCTTTTTTATTTTGTGGTTGGATTCCTTCAAAAGGCGCCTGGAATTCCGGAGACATGACCAGGGAATGCAGGATTTTCACCTCACTAAAACCACAAAAATTCTTCGTGTGGGATAAACTCCAAAATATGTAAAAAGTCTGTTAAACTATCAGTACATTTTATGTTCGCATAACTTGACTTTAGGAGGTATCTGGTTTTTGCTTCATGCTGGTATCGCTGAAAACTCAGGACCACCTAATCTTTCTCAAATATAAATTGTTATTTAGTATTTACTAGACCATCATCATCAACATCAGTCGCGACCTTATCCCATTTACTTGGGGTCGGCACGGTCTTGGGCAGTACTATTGTCCAAATTTACTTCTTTCAGGTCTTTTTCAACCGTCGTCAACCAAGTGGCAAGTGGTCTACCGCGTCCGCGTTTCATCGTTGGCAAATTAAGGGCAAGCTTCACCATATTATCATCTGACCTTCGCTGGATTTGGCCATACCATCGAAGTCAATTTTTCTTTCCTTTGTCAATGATGGAAGCGATTTTAAAACTACCTCTCACGTACTCATTCCGGATCTTGTCTAGTCTGGTGACGCCTGCCGACCACCGCAACATTCGCATTGCCGTTGTATTTACTAGACTATTTTTTAGTATTTACACTACATATTTTTAAATTGTAGTGCGATCTTAAATAAATCAATAAACAAATGAATGTGTTTACTTTAGTTTCTAAAGAGCGGTCTCTTTTTATTAACAAGTTATTTTACAAAACTCTGAAGCATCATCACCTTTGGATCAGTGAACCTATGTATAAAATGACTGTCTGATAACCTTTTAATTCACCTTTGTTTCGGACCCAGTAACAATAGTTGTGGTCATAATTTTAGAAGTTATTTAAGCATGTATAGCAAGACTTGGAGCCTGATGTCTGGCGGAAAATTATGTATTTATTTTAACTCGGGGAGGAGGGGTTAAAATAAATACCCCCTGACAGGCAAATGTGTAGTTTGGGGGTCACTGTCTGTATATGTATAATTTTGATTGAATGTCATTCATAGAAAATTCATGGTATATTTATATAGCAGCTATTAAAAGCGTCGATTTTATTAGAAATGGCGAGCAGGATGGTAACACTGGTTCTAGACATGACTCCAGTTTCTCGTACAACCACTCGTTTTAAAAAAAAAGGTTGGTTACAACTAATGGTTTTAATATGAAAACTAGTATGTACTTATGTAGTTTCCTATTAATTATTCTTTGAAATATCGTTTCCTCTGTTATTTCAGACCCTTGAGTTTCATAATTTTGATTGTCCGTTTCCTGGTCTGTAGATATCAGTTGAAAGAAGTCGACTCCAGCCTCACCGTTCGGGCAGGGCACAGACCCCTTGTTAGCCTGCAGTCTTCGTGATTCCGTACATTTTACAACAGGTTCCGTATTTTTTTTGTCAACGACCTGAGTTTTGTTGCGCCTCAGCTTTATGTCGTTATGGATTGGTTTTCACCTGAATGCTTACGACAGAATTTAACCGGTTTCGGATATGCACGTGTGTTGAGTGTAATACTTTCAGACCTAGTAAAAAATTCCATTCCTAAGTTTTTTTTCCTACTAAATTAAAACTACTATATTGATGTCTGCGGTTTTCCTATATTATTTTACGTTTTTGTATTTTTTTATATATTTTCGGTGGATTTTTATTTTAAAACAAAATTATACGTATTAACATGGCGTAAAGTATTTTTCCTTTTTTTAACGCCACAAACCCCATCTCTAAGCCTACTCAAACTACATACAGTTGATTTTTTCTTTTATTTCTTCTATAATTATTAGGGGTCAAATAGTAGGTACAATATAACTTAGGTACTTGTGTTACTTGAGTATGTAATTTAATAATTTTTCCCTCGGTTTGCCTTTACTGCCGTTAATTTGACAACGGACGAACCATCTTATCATAATCTCCATTGATATTGCATTATTTATATTTTAATCAAGTAAATAGACGTAACGATCTAAAGTCGAGGGGAGGAGGGGGCTTTCGGTGGCTTTAAGGACGCTGTTACATTTTCGTCGAACTCAAATTTAGGTATCTAGTCGCACACAGCAACATTACGCGTACGCACACATTGAAACTACTGAGCGCTCGATTTTATACATCACTGAAATAATCTTGGTCCTTGATATTATTTTTTAATTTTATTGAAGTTCATTCAGGAAGGTTAGTTGGCACTTTGAAAATGCATTTGATAACTGTTACAAACCGTCGTCGTAAAAAGTAGGTTATTATTTTCAACCGACTTCAAAAAAAGGAGATGCTCTATCTATTCGGCCAAACTACTTATCCGATATTTATCGGGTTTTCATCGATAAATGTATGAGGTGGTATTTTCAGGGAAGGTTTTATTGTATAATATATTAGGATCTGATAAAGATCTTCGGAGATAGACAATGGAACACTTTAATAACAAACAGCAAATGACCTGCGATTACTGTGATCGTATGTTTATGTTTTGTTTTAACCATACCATAATATATCATCACGCTTGTACGGGTTTAGGGAGTAAACAGATGTATTTAGTATACCCTATATGGGGTACCTACAAAAATTTAAAAGGGAAAAATAATAGCTTTCCTGTGACGAAAAACAATAGGTACCGACACCGACTTCCAAAAAGAATTTATTTTCACTTTTTTGTAGTAAGTAGGTATTTAAAAAAAACGCTACGTGAAATAAGTAGATACCTAAAACGAATTAATTTCCGGTCACAAGGATTAAAAAATGACTTGAACATTTTTCATTATATGGAATATATTAAATATTACTATCACATCATCAGTCGCTATTAATGTTCCCACTGCTGGGACACAGGTCTCCTCTCTGTGAGAGGGAATGGGCTGTAACCAACAACGCGGGCCCGTTGCGGGTTGGTGGACGCACATATCTTCGAATATTTGGTTCTAGGACATGCCGGTTTCCTCACGATGTTTTCCTTCACCGTTTTGAGAGCAGTGGTAAATAAATAATTTACACAAAGTAAAGCGCCTGCCTGGGCTCGAACCCACGACCTGCAACTTGTAAGTCAAGCCAATGACATACTACCCATAATCCATGAAAATGACACCCATGTCGAAAAGCGGCCAAATTTTCGTGGGCGCCATTTTGTATTTTGGTTTTGGCCCCGTATTTGTCATACATACATACATACAAACCGGTTAAAATCATAAATCTCCTCATACCCATCCACTTCTAAACTTCCCCGTCGGCAGCTTAACCTTACCCATCCAAATCCTAACCTTACTCAGAGCTGTTTAAACCCACCCATCCATTTCTCAACCTTGTCAACAACTGCTTAACACCAACTATTGAAATCCCGATCTTACCCAAAATAATTTTTAAATCACATTCTAATAATAATATGAAACTCAAAAATACGGCATACGTCCGATAAAATATCAACTCCTTTCGATCACGACGAGGACGGTACTAACACGCATGCACACTACAATCTTTCTATTACTTTTATCGTATTTATTTCCTGCGAGAAAGCGATACGCCCGTCCTTCCACGAGTGCTTCTGAGCGCGGAATGATGAGCCGCGGGTACAAAATGTATGAAGACGTCGGCAAGTGATTTTATTTTAGCTAATAATTAAAAAATATAATTATTTAGGTGAAAAATAATTAGCTGCACCTGTAAAGGACTATATATACCGCAATTTTTTATAATTTTGAAGATAAAATATGCTGTAAATTTACCTAAACTGGAACCTATTCGGACCCTACTTTTTTCAATTTTTTGCGATTATTGTGATGGGCAAAACGTATTTGTGCGAAAATTTTGTATGATGATGTCATACAATTTTTCTGATGCTTATCTGGAGCTGAATATATTATCTTTAAATTAAGACCATGATAACTTCACATCGGTGATTGCTTATACATTAAAATGGTACCTCAAAAGTACTGTTATTTGTAGAAAAATGTAATAGCGTCCTTAAACCTTACACACTGCGACGGTGGTATTATTTATAAAACGGACGTAATTGGACCCAAATTAATGTAATTGGTGATCCCTGTTCCATGTATAAAAAAATAAACGGACTGACTGACTTTTCGATCAACGCACAGCCAAAACCGCTTGGCCTAGAAGTATTAAATTTGGCAGAATGGTTCATCAAGTGACATTGTTACCATATTTATCTACAAATAAATCTTTGACTTTGACATAAGAGAGCAAAAAGAAAGGACTTTTAGACGATAACGGGGGTTGGAAGTTTATATGAAAGAGTAATAGGTAATTCCTTCTGCTAATATTCTTGAAACTTGAAACAGGTTTTATCTAAGTAAATGATAAAGTCTGTCATAATATTAGCTATGTAATTGGCGTTTTGTCGTACGGCCACTTTGATCTCAAATATCTCATCTTTGGTTTGGAATTCTAATTTTATACAGCTACTAGCTGTGCCCGTCATCTGCCTACCCTACTTACCTACCTACTTACGCCTTACCTACCCTACCTGCGCCTTACCTACCCTACCTACGCCTTGCCTACCCTACCTACCCTGCTTATCCAACCGACACCTTACCTACTCTACTTAACAACCTTACTTACCCAACCTACGCCTTACCTACCCTACCTATCTACCCTACTTACCAAACCTACGCCTTACCTACCCTACCTACGCCTTACCTTTCCTACCTACAACTAACCTACCCTACCTATCTACCCTACTTACCAAACCTACGCCTTACCTACCCTACCTACGCCTTACCTACCCTACTTACCCAAACTACGCCTTACCTGCCCTATCTACCCTACTTACCCAACCTACCCTACCTACGCCTTACCTTACCTACCCACGCCTTACCCACCCTACTTACCCAAAGTACGCCTTACCTACCCTACCTACCTACCCTACTTACCCAACCAACGCCTTACCTACCCTACCTACGCCTTACCTTTCCTACCTACAACTTACCTACCCAACTTAGCCAACCTACGCCTTACCTACCCTACCTACGCCTTAAAGACTTTACCTCCTACGCCTTACCTACCCTACCTACCCAACCTACGCCTTACCTAACCTACCTACCTACACTACTTACCCAACCTACGCCTTACCTACCTTACCTACCTACCCATTTACCCAACCTACTCCTTACCTGCCTACCCAACTTACCTACTGCACAGAACATTATTTAATCTAGGGAGGAGAATATCGACTTTATACAGAAAAAACCGGCTCAGTGCGAGTCAAACTTGCGCACGAAGGGTTCCGTACCATTGTCGCAGAAAACGGCAAAAAAATCACGTTTGTTGTATGGGAGCCCCACTTTATTAATTTTATTCTGTTTTTAGTAAAAAAAATATAGCGGCAACAGCAATACATCATCTGTAAAAATTTCAACTATCTAGCTATCACGGTTTATGAGATACAGTCTGGAGACAGACAGACAGACGGACCGCGGAGTCTTAGTTAGCTATTTTGTTAATTCGCACACCTGTTCCCCACAAGAATGCAGAAAATATGGTGGCAACTCAAATCGAGAAATTAAAATTCTACACATAAATATTAGAAGCATTAACAAAAACTTCGACCAACTTTGTATGTTAATATCATTGACAAATGTTGAGTTCGACATTATCGTCCTTACCGAATGCTGGCTTAGCAAGGTTACAAATCTGCTTGTGTTAGATGGCTATCTCTCACACTACACCCGGAACACAATAAATCAGAATGACGGCATAGTTATTTTCACAAGTACAAAACTAAATTGCTCAATTCGTGAACCAGTTTTTAAAGACGCAAATTGTCTTGTATGTCGAATAGGTAAAGTCCTAGAAATAGTTGCTATATATCGCTCTCCCTCACTCAAGACTCGAAATCGCTTCGACAACTTCATCGATAGCCTAAATGACGTCTATACCGGACTGAGAACCAGTAATGCCGTCCTCATTGGTGATATCAACATCGACATTAGTACCGAGAGCAGAGACTCAAGTTCAGAGGAATATCTAACCTTCCATGCAACCCACGGATTCGTTCCAACCCATATATTTCCTACTAGATTCAAAGCATGCCTTGACCACATCCTAATAAAATCAAAATTGACTTCTACAACCTTAGTACTAGAGTCACACATAACCGACCACATGCATGTCGTACTGTTCATAGACAATATACACTCGAAATTTCCACACAATATGACAAAACCTCGCATTGACTACCCATCAATTAGATCAGAACTAGAAAGCACAGATTTTACACATATCTTAGGAATGATAAACGCTAACAATGCAGCAAACAATTTAATATTAACCATCTCTTCTGTCATAAATAAACATACGCAAATGGTCATCGTGCCCAAAAAACATAAAATTCTGAAACCGTGGGTCACACCGGGTCTACTGCGTTGCATTAAAAACCGTGATAGGTTACACATGAAGGCAAAAAAAGCCCCAGACAACATGACGCTCAAGGTAACATACTCTCGCTACAGGAATTTTCTTAACCAACTCCTCCGAAAACTGAGAATAGCCCATGAAAGAATACAATTAGAAAAAGCTGGCAATGACCCTAAAGCCTTATGGAAGATTATAAAGGAAATAACAAATGCTAAGAAAATAAAAACCAGTCCACTAGAACTACTCAAAATTTCTAACAACCCTAAAGCTTCTGTCAACCAAGTCTGCAACTTTTTCACGGAGGTCGGAAAAAATCTGGCAGATGTGATACTTCAATCACAAACATCGGCTTCTGATAATGCCCCCCTGCAATCATCTATCCCCGACACCCCACCCTCCCTACCCAACTCTCTCGTTGTAATGGAGGTGGACGAAGCTGATGTTGAATCTACCATATTACAGCTAAGGCCTGACTGTGCCATCGGTTGGGACGGAATTCCGCCTTCCATTCTCAGAGACTGCCGACGCGTCTTGATTCCTGCTATCACCCTCATTTGTAATCGAGCCATTATGACTGGTATTTTTCCAGACGCTTTGAAAAAAGCAGTAGTCCACCCTATATATAAGTGTGGGGACAGAGACTGCGTCAGTAACTATCGGCCAAAATCAGTCCTATCAGCGATGTCTAAGATCCTGGAAAGAGTACTGTACAAATCGCTAACAAATTTCCTAAATCGCTTTAAAATCATAGCAGATAATCAGTACGGTTTTAGGCCTGGAGTTTCTACCGAGGACGCCGTCCTAGATTTGACAGGTGTGGTAGTAAATAATCTAGACGAAAGGAATAGATGCCTATGTATATTCCTAGATTTATCTAAAGCATTTGACGCAGTTTCTGTGCCCATTCTCCTAGCTAAATTGGAGAGAGTGGGAGTGAGAGGCTTACCCCTCAATATCTTCAAAGACTATCTCTCTCAGCGGAAACTGCGTGTCAAAATAGGGAACTACCTTAGTGACGAATACAATATCTCATTTGGAGTCCCACAAGGGAGCATCTTGGGTCCTCCCCTGTTTCAAGTCTACGTAAATGACCTCTGCACAATGAACCTCCCAAATACAAGGATTTTCACATACGCAGACGACACTGCGGTTTTCGTATGGGGACCGAACTGGCAATCAGTCAAGGAAAGAGCCGAATATTCTCTTTCTAGGATAATGACATGGTTAAGACAAAATTTACTGACACTTAACCTAAATAAGACCAATTTCCTACCTTTCGCTATTAGGCCGACCACAAAACCCCCGCCTGATTACTCCATAAAGGCACACACCTGCGATAACCAGCAAGGCTGTAATTGTCAGGTTGTCTCTCGGGTAAGCACTGTTAAATACCTGGGAGTGCAGATTGATAGTGGACTGAGGTGGGAAAAGCAGATTTACACTGTTATATCTAGAGCAAGGCGTTTAATTTTTGTTTTCAAAAACTTAAGGGATTCTGCAACACCAGCAAAATTAAGATTGGTTTACTTGGCCTTATGTCAGTCCATTATACAATACTGCATAACCGTGTGGGGGGGTGCTGGCAAGACGTATCTGCTCGGACTGGAAAGAGCACAGAGAGCAGTACTTAAGGTCATAAACAAAAAGCCGTATAGGTATCCTACATCACAACTTTTTGCTGAATGTAGGGTCCTTTCAGTACGGCAACTCTACGTGATCAAATCCATCCAAAGAACACAACCAAGTGCGCCTCTCCCAGACCCAAACAAACGTCGCAAGAAATCCATCTCCCCTGCAGTCTCTTGTAGAACCTCATTTGCTAGTCGTCAGTTTAACTCCTTAAGCTGCAAGTTGTATAACACTGCAAATAATAAACTAAACTTAGCTGGACTGACTCGACTCGAGACCAAAAAGAAACTGTCACACTGGCTCCAAACACAAGACTATCAGGAGACAGAAGGGTTATTTACTTTCACCACATAACTACAACTTCAACAGTCACAGTTGCATGATATACGAGGATACGAGTGCGAACCCACCTTCACTCACATTACACACATTACACTCAACTCATCTCAACTCTCAACTACACTCACGAAAAACACAACCGGGTATGTTTGTTGTTTTCTCTACCCTCTTGAATTCTATTTGATTTAACGTTTATTCTTTAGTTAATCTTAATCCTAATTTAATTTATTATTTTGTTCGTAATTTGATTTTGGCCTGATTTTAATTTAATTTAATTTGATTTTAGTTTGATTATGAGTTGATATTTAATTTTATCTAATTTTATTTAATTGTAGTTTGATTATGATTTGATATAACTGAGATTTTAATTTGATTATGGTTGATTTTGATTTCATATAACTATGATTTTAATTTGATTATTTTATTTTATAATTGATTGTAGTTTGATTTTAATTTGTCTTTTGTTTGATTTTAATCTGATTCTAATTTGTTGTTCATTTTTATTTAATTCAATTTATTTAATTTGTTTTTATTTTCTATGTGATTTGATTTTGAAATTTGACTCTTATTTGATTTTAACCTGATTTTGACTTGATTTAGTTTGGTTTTAGTTTTATTATAATTTTAATTGATAATATTTTTTAAATTAATTTAATTTGGTTTTGATTTAAAATGTTTTTAATTTTTCTGATTGTATTTAAAGTTTTAGTTTTATTATAATTTTAATTGATTCTGTTCTTTTAATTAATTTAATTTGGTTTTGATTTAAAATGTTTTTAATTTTTCTGATTGTATTTAAGATTACCACTAGGCAATGTAGCAACAGTTTTTTTTTCTTCATATTAATACCATGGTTCACTAGCCCCCAAAATACAGGCTCAGGCCTTGTTTGGGAGTTAGCATCATCATGTTACGTGTTATCTTTGTGTCAAATAAACATTTTAATTTAATTTAATTTAATTTAATTAGTAATAGGATCCCGTTTGTACCCTTTGGGTACGGAACCCTAAATATTAGATTATTTATTATTATTTGATTTTGATTTGATTTGAAAACGTTGATTCGAAGTATAAAGTTGACACCCCCTGCCTACCTGCCTACCCTAATTGACTTGCTACTTATCCTGCCTTTCCATTCTGCCGCGGAAAACATTATCACCGCCATTCAGAAAATGATGTCAAATCCACAACGCCATCTATCGAATATGGAGTTCAACTGTCTGAGTATCTAAATTGCGTGTGTCACAGTTCAGAGACAGCGTGTGTTGTGATATTTTACTTCTTAAACACTTTAAATTAATCTAACTTTTGATAGAGTGAACCGATTGCAATGAAACAAAAACTAAGTTATACGTCAAGTTACGCATAATGTTTATGTATAAAAGTTATCTACATTGGCTTCGCACATTTTACGTGATGCCTGCACAAATAATCAGACAAACAGATAAACAGACAAAAATTACAAAAATGCTGGAAATGGGTTCTGTAGGTTATCCTTTAACACCCTGGCTATTTTTTATTTTAATATTTTCAATGTACAAAAAAGACTTTCCTACAGATTTATTATATGTATTGATTTACTCATGCTTTTGTGTTTGGAAAACCGTAATTCATTTGTTTTTTCCTCTTTTGCTTTTTTCTTTGCGTCAGTAAGTTTACAAAATGGAAAACTTGAAATATCGCGTTATTTACGAGTAAGAGTTCCATCGTGGCACCAGTGCTGCAGAAACGGCTTGAAGGATTAATGATGTGTATGGCGACGGTGTCGCAAAAGAAAACACAGTGCGTTTTTGTTTTCAACGTTTTCGTTCTGGAAATTTCGACCTGCAGAACAAGCCCCGTGGACGGCCAGATACCAAAGTTGATAATGAAGAATTGAAAGCTATTGTGGAAGCGGATCCATCGCAAACCACGTTCGAGTTAGCTGCAGGCTGCGGTGTTAGTGACAAAACTGTTTTAATCCACTTGAAGCATATTGGGAAGGTGAAAAAGCTTGAAAGGTGGGTGAGATAAAAAGTTTTTTTATTTTTCTCTTTTTAGTTTTGGTAGGTACCTCCAATTAACATGATTATCATTTACGGTCAAAGTACATCTCATGGCGATTCCAATAAGCCCAAACACGACTAGGATACATTGTTTTATTTTAGAGTTACAGTGCCTACCTGCCGGCTTTATCATCAAATCAGTTCGATGGTGCCATTTGCATCAGTACCATTTATTTATAAGTATTTGCTTCATTATAGTCGGTTAACTATTCGAGATCTTATGCCCGTGACATACTTAGCATTTAGGAGTTCTAGTGGCCATCTGTGGTCTTCTTCATCAGTTCCACTTCACCACAATGATACTTTCTGAGTGCAAATGATTGCATTGTTGATGAAAATACCAAAATCGCTATATGTTTGCCTATAATATTTATTTATTTAACAATCATGGACGACTTACAGCTAAAACAAACAGAATATAAATTAGTACGTGAGACTGACAGCCAATTAAAAGTCATCACTTCTAAAAATAGATTGGAAAGAAAGAGTGTGAACAACTCAACATAGCTACCAAAAAAACAAAGCAATATAGCATTCAAGCTCAAAGTAAATTAACATTTCATAAACCATACAATGACAAAAACCTGAACGTACAAAATCCTAATTAAAAAAGCCAAGGCTCAGGCACTTTCTGGCCGAGGACACACCCGTTATGAAAGGATCAAAATCATGCCACTTACAAATGTCATTAAAGTTTCTACTTGCACGCACTATAAATGAATTTTGCCTGTAGTTCGTAGAAGCAGATGGAACACGCAACGGTGCGTACCATCGCTTTGACCTTCCAGGAACGTTAAAATAAAATTTGGATAGAATATCGGAGTTATTGATAGAATTATTGAAAATTTTAAATAATGTAGTGCTGTCGGAGACTGCTCGCCGATTAATTAGGGGTAATATATGATACTTCTTGCAGAGATTGAGGTAGGTAATCTTCAGACTGGTAGGGCACTTTCTGATGATAACACAAATACTTGATGAACCTTTTCTGAATGCTCTCTATACGATCAATGTACTTGTGATAACATGGATTCCAGATTTCAGACGCATATTCCAAGTTGCTTCTAACAGAAGTACAGTAAAGAATTTTTAAAGTTTTGGCTTGTGTGAAGCACTTGGATAGCCGCATTATGAAACCTAGTGCTTTAGATGCTTTAGCGACTATGGCATTGATATGAAATTCAAACGTAAGCTTAGAATCATGATATACCCCCAGATCTCGGATGCAATTCGTTCTAGGTAGTACTTGATCACCCAAGATATACATACGATGAAGGTATAATTGCGCGCTTTCGAGAGTACGTTAGAACCGAACATTGATTTGAGGAGTTCCCTCGATTTCTCTAGGATTCCATCATCAGATCCTGACCTGATGACTATGGGACCAACTAGGAAGTATACCCTTTCAAACAAAAGAAGAATTTTTGAAATCGGTCCAGGCGTCTTTGAGTAATCGGGGAAAATACATAAAAAAAGATTCCGACGAATTGAGAACCTCCTCCTTTTTTTGAAGTCGGTTAAAAAAACCGGCCAACTGCGAGTCGGATTCGCGCACCGAGGGTTCCGTACAAACCTCAGCTTAAAGGTTTTATAGACCTAAGTGTTTGATATGAATTTCAATTTAATACCTGTATGCGTTCATGAGGAATAGGTTAGTAAGTTTAAAATGAGTACAAATATTTTTATTTAATGATGTAACTAAAAATTTACGCAATTATTTTCGCAATTATTCCTTTATGATTTGTTAAGAATATTTATGCTTTTTTATTAAGAAGTTGCTTCGTATTAAATTTCAAGATTCTGAGTTCACGGTAAATACCCTGTAGGTTTTGATTGCCTTGCGAGTGTCGAACATTTGCGGAAATTTACGGCATAAACGGCGGGCTTATTACGTAAGGAACAGCAATTAGCAATAATTGTACAATTATTGCGCGATCAATTTAGTGACCTGGCTACTGAGGCCTTTAAGTCAAGTCTTTTTTTTTGACAATCACTTTTAACAGAAGCATTTGTCCGATGATTTATAAAATGTATCGTTTGATGAATTATTTATTTATTTATTAAAACTTTATGCACAAGTACAACAATAACCAATTAACCAGCATATGAAAGAGCAACACTTCGTGGAGGCTGTTTTTTTACAATAGTCAATTTGATTACTATTTAGCTCCAATATTCCGATAAATTAATATTAACGATAACGCATTAGAAAATCACTTAGTAGACTACATTATCTCGTATTTGAGCGATAAATCGTAAAAAAAAAACAAATTTAATTTAGACATTGGCAGAATAGTCGACATCGGTGTTTGCCATATAAAAAAATATATAATAGAAGATACTTATTGCGGACTTATCACATTCTCATGTGTTTGTAAGTATTTAGTAGTAATATATAAGCTTCGCTGAGGTAGCCAACACAGGATTTTTTATACTGTATATAAAAAAATCCTCCACTTTACCGTGATTACTTCTGTTTCAATGATTCAACAAATAGTCCAGTTGCGTAGACATTAGAGACTCAAAACAACACCAATTTGCCATTTACATTTACAATATTCGCTAGGAATTTGTTATTTCAATATTTATTCTTATAATATTATTCTAATTTGCGGTTAATTAAAGTAGCCACAAAATAACATACAAAAAAAGCCGCTAAAAACTCAAAAACTTCTGTACCTACTCAGCCATCAGCGAGCGATTGGCAATCGACCAACAACAAGGTAAAAAGTAATCGCAATTTGACAGCCACATTTGCTCGCCGATCGCTGTCGCTCTGCTGTCAAAAAACCATACGTAATACGAAATTATCGCGATCACCTTGCGATAAATGCACATTTCAGTTAACAGATTTTTATTGTTAGCAGTGCTGTCGTAAAACTATTATGGTGTGGCTATAGCTCATATATAATGCGGATTCGCGATTGAAGATCAATTATTTCGCAAAAATAAGCCTACCAATTTTTTGACGTAAAGCGATATTCGCGCGATGATTGTACAATCTCTGCGCAAATATTGTTAATTGCTGTTTCATACGTAATAAGCCTGCGGCTGTATCTTTTGATTGCATTGGCTTAGAAGTTTGAATTTTTCACAGCTTTAAGGGACAGTGAGTATTTGATATACTATTTCAGCTTGATACCTCCACGCGTTCCTGAGAAAAAGGGTCTTGACCGACAGACGGGCGGACGGACAACAAAGTGATACTTTAAGGGTTCCGTTTTTTCCTTTCGAGGTACGGAACCCTAAAAAGAGAAGAAAAGAGTGAATGCCATAAATTTGGGTTGTTAAAACTCGGTCCTCAAGGGGGCGCAAAAGAGGGTTATTAAAAAAGTGAAAATAAATATATCTATTATTTAATTCAAATAACGAATTGTCACAAATCATTAAACCCTAGAATATCTACGATACCCCATTTTTATTTTATTTAGGTACTGCACATAAGAATTAGTCATCTGTGGGATAAAATACGAAGTCACGGGCGGATTGCTATTCACACTAATAATCCCACTGTTTTGTATTGTGTTCGTATGTTTATTACTTCTTCACACTCAAACGGCTGGACGGATCTGGATGAAATTTGGCATAGAGATAGATTGTAGTCAGGTATAGCACATAGGATACTTTTTATGCCGGAAATATGATTCTTCGGGATAATTTTCGACTTTCACGCGTGCAAAGCCGCTTGCAGAAACTAGTAAGTAATAATTTGCACGCAATTTATAGCTTTATTTTGATAAACTTCTTAAATTAACCAAAACGTTTAAAAGATTATTGTGTCAGAGATGAAATTTGAACTGTCATAAAAGCTTAATCCATGTAAAATGCTCAGTCATCTTGGCGATGCATTTTGTAAGTAATTTTAATTTTTTCTTTTCAGAAAAAGCAACAAGTCAGTATGGTGTTTTATCTAGTTATAAGTCAATTAGGTTGAGGTAATTTTAAAACGATTAATAATATCTTTGAGAGATTATTATCTTGTTATATAGGAAGAAAGATACTCTAGAAAATATGTAATTCTATCAGTGATGGCGTTGGTTGAAATGCCAAAATGGATTAACCACGTCAAATTTTGATAGCACTTGCCATTCCAGTATAGATAGTTCATCCCATGTGGTGCGCCATGTGTCATCATCATCATCAGCCTATTAATGTTCCCACTGCTGGGTCATTGGCCTCCTCTCTGTAAGAGCGAATAGGCCGTAATCCACCACGCGGGCCCAGTGCGGGTTGGTGGATGTCACGTGTCTTCGATTTTTTGGTTTAAAGACACCGGTTTCCTCACGATGTTTTCCGTCACTGTTTTGAGAGCAGTGGTGATTAAATAATTTACACAAAGTCATGCGCCTACCTGGGTTCGGACCCACGACCTATAACTTGTAAGTCGCAGCCGATACCTCTGGGCCACCACTGCTCTCCGCGCCAAGTGTGCGTGCGTGTAATTATACAGCTTTTAAATTATGTGGAAGTGGCGCGGCTGTCATCGCACAGATACCCTTCAGAAGCTGATTTTAAAATGAGAATTACTACTAATTTTTTGGAAAATAATAATATTACATCAGACCATTTTTTTAATTATTTTATCCAAGAAAATTTAGAGTTTTATTCGTATAACTTAGAGTAATTAATTTATAAAGTTATGTCTAAAACGGACAAAAACACGTCAATTGCACCAAAACCGTTCAATTATCTACATTTTGGTCTGAGGCTTTTATTTAAGTAGTAGTATAATAACGAGTGCGCGTTTTGATTCCTCAAGGTCGTCGTCTTAATGCTGTACAAGCACACGCACACATAGCCCCGCGTGCACAGATGAGTTGAACTATCTTCACACAATACAGTATTGAGATTTTTTCCAATCGCTGTCGCAAAGCTATCGTAGATAGGATGTCAATTGTCTAGAGCTTCTGAAAATGTAAGATTACGAAGTTCTTCGATATTGTAAGACAGTTATGGAGCTCAAATGGAGGCAGGACACGTGGCAAGGCACGGTATTGATAGTTGGAGTTAGGCAGTGACCGAATGGGGTCTAGGGACTGGAAGAAGAAGTCTTGAACGTCCAGCAGCGAAGTGCGCAGACATTGTTACCATCACGGGCAGAACCTGGATGAGGCACTATAGGACGTGGGGATTGACTCGAGATTGATGATAATGGTTGAAGTAATATAAATATCACCAGTATCTTTACAGGATGCTGTCCACTGCTGGGTGCTGCACCACCAAGCGTTGGCACATCGACCAGTCTTGTGTTTCTCGCATCCAGCGGACTCTGACGGTTCCTCCAGGTCATCGGTCCACCTTATGGGCAGTCCTCTCTGTCAAGCAGGTTCATTCAGGTTTATTCATGATTTTTCCTTAACAGTTCTGATTTTCTAGAAAATTTCAATGTCATTCGTATTTGCGTTGTGTTTTGTAAGTCTTCCTAGACGTAATTTTTAAACAAAAATACCGCAATACACTATTTGCGTGCTATTCAAACAATAAAATGACAAGGTGTCAAAACAGATGACGAAGATTCGTTTTTTTTTCTGAATTGGGGCTTTTCCTAATGAATCAAATACTGGTACATTCAAGTTCTCAAAATTAACAACCACTAGATTGCAAATATTTCAGTAGAGGGGATGCATCATAGTGGTAGTCTGATATCATCCATTTGCAAAAGATAAACATGGTTCTGTCAATGCTAAAGTTGATTGGCTATTTCTACATAGGATGTGCATAGAGGTTTTCCACGCTAGCTACGTAGTTCATTTGTTTGCAAGTTGTGCATCCGTGTGTAGCGGGACCGTGAGTCGCAGAGTGGTGGTCATTTTGGAGTTGCTGTGTAGGGCGCTTTAATACTACACAAACGGGCAAAGGCAAACTTGTAATTATTTTCTTTCTAGATTTTCCCCATAGACCAATTGGTCAAATTTCAATTGGTCCATGGAGCACCGACGGTTTGAATCGGGGTATTTTCGCAAGACATCGTGTCACAATTACATGTTCGATAAATTGTTGATCGATGCGTGTCTACTACTCGATAAATTAAGTAGCTTAAAAAGAATGATTAAAAATGATAAGAGGGTTATTAAAATTTACTTATTTTTAATTCACAGTCACTGTGACCATGAAAATAGAGCAACTGTAAATGCATGATAAGTGAAACTAAGTTGACATAGGTAAAGGCCAATTGCCCATCAAAGGACCGCCAATATACTCCAAGTAGTCACAAAGTATGTACACTAGTAATTAGGTGTTGTTCAATATTATGTAAATGTAGTTTTAAAGGTCCTATAAATAGAGGTAAAATGAGTAAACATTCGGAAAATAATCGCCTAGGTGTTAATTGGCTGTAAGACGTAAACTTAGGACGTACGGCATTATTGTAGAGTAAACAGGGTCAGAGGTCGCACTGTCAGCGGTTTATGGTTGGGAAAGACCCAGTGCTAGATTACTGGTTCTAGGATTTAACAGTTCCTGGTTCTATGTATTTTTTCATTGATAGGAAAACCAACTACATGTTTTAAACATAATTCTGTGCAAACATGTCACTTATAGGTGAACACAACATTAGATTTTCGGTTAATTCATTAAACATATAACTTATATTATTATGGATTATAAATAAATTAAAAAAAAAAACGATAATTGAAATACATTTGATTAAATAATTTTAAAAAATATTTAATGCATTAAAACATTGTTAATACTCGTAGTTAATAATTGTTGTTTTAATTATAATTATAAATTAGGCAATTTAAGTAATAGACTAGATTATTCTATACTTCTCTTGTTCTTGTTATTGTCTCATATGGACAACTGCGATGAAGTGGGTCTCACAGAAACAGATTGGGATCATTTTCGTTTTTGTTAACGACATTTTGAGCATAATATAACATCAAACCTGTAATCCACAAAGGGTCAGGCAAAGGTGATTCTTTAGTAGAGCAACATATAGAAAGTTATGTTTAAATGCCATGTAGTAGGTGGTAAGTCTATTGAGACTTACCTACACCTATATCTTCTACACCTATATTCCCTACACCTATATTGCCTATATTAGTCCAGATTCTGGTTTTTGATGGCAATCCATCAACCGGGCCAAAAACCAGAATCTGGATTGTTTCTAAGAAATTCCAGATGGAAAAAAGCCAATAGGTAACACTTTAATAATTACAACTCAAAGAACGCTTTAAGGTCCTTCATGACACACATTCTAGATACTTGAGATCATCGGAGAATTTGAAACTTTTGATGCCTGCTCGTGCCACTAAGTTTTACGACAAATCGTTTATGGTCCAGGCAGTGCGATTGTGGAATGAGTTGCCGTTGTCAGAAAGACAAACACAGTCACTGGCTTCTTTTATTTAAAAACCTGGTTAAAACCATTTCCTTTCTCTCAAACGTTTTTCTATTTCGATCTAATTCATTTCATCATTATTCAACCCTTTTTCTCCCCTGCTATGAATTTGTTAACTTGTAATAATATGTATGTTTATTTATATAGCTATGTATAGTATTTATTATAGCAATATAAGTTTGTATATATTTTAATAGCAGTACCTACACGCAGACTATCCGTTTTTTTATTCTTAGTTCGAAAGAACTAAGCCCATCAGCCCATCCAAGGGTTTTCTGGTAGATATCGCCGTCAGCGATAAGGCAGCCTTTGTACCCGTATAAATAAGTTTTTCATGTAAAAGAGATGTGTAACATTTATGGTTTACAACAAAGTATATTCTATTATAAAACTTTGCCCATCCCGGGCGTCGAACCCGGGCAGTAGCTCTTGCGACCACTGTACACTGGAGGCAGCCGAGTTAAGGACATTAATTTATTTACAAAGCGTTTGGTAACACTACTTTGGTCAGCTATTTTTATATAAAAATAGAAAATAACTTGTTTCTGGTGAGTTATGTTTACAACAAAATTCAAGGAATCACTTTAGTGGCTAACCGCAAAACCATATTTTAGGTTATTTTCAGACTCAATTTAGATAAAAGGAAATTTATAACGATTCAAAGGATACACTCTCTCAGTAAAAGAACTGCGTAAACACTCTTTGGATGCGAACCCTAAAAAGCTTACGAATCAATAAAATGTGAAGACCCATACTCCTGGTTAGGTATTGCAAAAAAATATTAAAAACTTTTCACGACCATATCGATTTAAACAGTAAAGTTCAGAAAATGGATTGGTTGAACTTTGGTTTTGTCATATTTGGCTTGATGACGTTTTAAATACGTAGTAAAAGAGCTATAATGATTTGTCTGATTTACTTTTAATAGCTTAAGAAATGAGGGCTTCCGTTTTTGTTGTTCCGTTGTTGGCGCCACTGGCGTGTAAGGTCCTTAGATATACCTATACTTCATAAAAGATATCTTGATCTTTGCGATATATGTATTTTTATTTTCTCGTGTCTCCTGTGCGGGTCACAAACAAATATTTTTTTTCTTTCTTGACGTATACGTTATAGTTACGTTATTGTTAGCCTGTGCAGCACAATTGTTACTCTATTGATACTGTGTATTGTACAGTGATCAAGCTATCTTTTATAGGCTGATATAGGTTGTCATTACGCGCTCGGAAGCATAGTTTGAATTAAAATCGTTTCTAATGCCGTAGAAGTTGCGATTAAATATAACAACAAGTATGCTGCAATTTCGCGCAGCCACTTTTTGCCATAAAAAGGTGGATAAAATTCACCGAAACATAAAATTCTATCAAAGCAGTGGTTTGTAAAACCCGTACCTATCTTAATCTGCCATATTTGGAAAATATTCACAACAATAAAAAAGTAGTAAATAAACTGGCGCTAAAATAATGCGCCAAAAAAAAAATACATTTTGAAGACCTCATTCTACACCAGTGCCCCTAGCGGCAAATTCAAACGCGATCTATATATATATTCATTGCAAGCCTAATTGCCTATATTATAATAACCGATTCTTAGTAAATAAAAGATTTCCATACATACAGTTTCCCTTCAGATACGCATACTAATAAACACCTACTAGTTTTGCCCTCGTTTAACAAAACCGCGCCTCTTTATCCTCATTGACAGCAAGTATTCTATCTTTATGTAAAAGATTATCATTATGGGCTCAGTACTGCCAGAGATTACCTTTGAACGACAAACAAAGACCGAACTTCGGCCTTATTTATGAATTAAAAAACCGTCATGATGCTAATGAGATACCGACGGGTTTTACCAACCACTAGGTACTTTAATACAGTTTTATGTTTTAGAAAATGTCATACTCCTTGCTCGATTTTATATTCAATCGCACTTCTATGGCATTAGAATAGTACATTGTTCACCGAGAGGAGAAAGTGACCGATTACCGTCGAGGGTGTCGTTTGAAGCCCGAGCCGTAGGCGAGGGCTTTAAAACACCCGAGATCGGGAATCGCACTTTCTCTCGAGTGATACATAGTGCTTTATACTACACCTACGAGGAAAATAAAAACTAAATCTTTACTAATTAAAACTGAATCCTCAAACAACACACAAATTGAAAATGGCGCCAATGGCGTCTGCAATTTTCACATGTTCTTTTTTCAAATTGTTTGACACCATCCAACACACAGCTAGTGGCCAGTGTCATTTTGCGAACTTGGAGATAAAAACTCACTGTAAAAACTTTTTGGCTTTTGATATTTAGGTTACCAGCGCATAGTCTTACCCAAAATTAAAAAAGAAAAACCACGTAAGAAATGGATTTTCATACACTTTTCTCTCCCGCTCAGATGCGTTTTCTCGCCGCATATTTGTTCGATATGCAATGACGTACTTTCTACCGTAAATTTGATAAAGTATCAAGGTACTTTCCGAGCAGGTGTAGTATAAATGATTTTAATTTGCTTCCGTGCGCGTAATAACAATGTTTAACAGTTTATATTTGAGGATATTACTCGCCAGTGGCGCCAACTGGTGAGTACAAAAATGGAAGCCCTCATTAGGCATGCAATGCGGAAGCATTAGGAAATGTCTTATGGAAACAAAGTTTTGTATAGGCTTTAAGGTGTAGGGAAATACCAAAGAAACCAGGGACGAACTGTATGAAAGATGATTTGGTTAGAGGTGACTATTGAAATAGAAAAAGAAATTCTGCACCGACCCGAAATAAACTGTGGTAAGGACAGGAGGGTTATGATTTAGAATACTCAGTTTGCAGAAGTACAGCCAGCAGTATTTAAAAATTCGCTACTAATGTGACCACATTATGTCCACAATCATTAGTCTGCTGCAGGTAAGCACTCTGATGTGTAGTCCTGGGTGACGCATCACGCGTTTGGTCAAGGCGTCGTCTTTATTTGAACTATGCCAGCTTATTAGTTAGGAATTACACCTGTAAAAACACTTTATTTAATGACGTAAATACATGACTAAGTTTCGTAGGTAAAATCGTAATCACTAACATTTTAATCAAGAAATATCCACTGCTAAACGTAGGCTTCCCCCAAGTGTCACCACATTGACGGTTTCTGTGCATCTCGCATCCGGCGGATTCCCGCAGCCATATCCGCCTCAACTAGGACTTCGGTCCACCTAGTGGGAGGCCTTCCAACACAACGTTTTCCTGGACGAGGTCGCCCTTCAGAACTTTTCGGTCCAGCGACCAAACGGTCTGCGAGAGATGAGCCCATTGTGCCCAAATGAAGATAAAAAGAGAATTTGAAAGAAATGAGCAGATAAACTTACAGTCAAACAAAAGGGCAATGGAGAGGACTATGCTCGGCGTTTCCTTGCGTGATCGCATCAGAAATGTATAGATTCGCAAGATACCGACATAGCCCGAAGAATTGCCAAACTTAAGTGGCAGTAGGCAGGGCACATTACTCGCAGAACGGATGGCCGATGCGGCAGAAAGGTTCTGGAGTGGCAATCGCGAATCTAAAGTCGTTGCGTTGGAAGGCCTCCCCAGGTGGACCGATGACCTGGTGAAGGTTGCGAGGATCCGCTGGATGCGAGACGCATGGGAGCGATCAATGTGGCGTCGCTTGGGGAAGGCCTATGTCCAGCAATGGACGTCTTTCGGCTGATATGATGATAATGATGAAGAGCAGAGAAAGCATGCTATTTACGCGGTGTTTAATCGTAGCCACAAATCTAGAGACCGAAGATTTTATACAAATTTTTGGCCTGTCCATCGAAACCAAGAGGGGCGGTGAAGTACAAATTAATATAAACTTCTACCGGCCTATTGGTAGTAATCTAAAATGGAGGGATAATTACTGCGTGGCAGAACGAAGGTATACCATTGATTGGTATGGAATAGTCTTCGTGTTGGTTTATTCTGCATCACCAATTTATTGGCATTGTTGATTTCCGTAGGAAGCTTTAATTTTTTTGACAAACGACCGACAAATGATACGATCTTGTCAACTTTGGAAGGTTAGTCTTAAATTATTGTGTAAACCAACCAACACTTATTTTATCAAATAAAATTAACATATTTCTTTAATTAACTTGCCAGGATTTGATTGATGAAGTGGTATCAGACCTATCTTAAATCTTCTAGAATATTTTCTTCTAAAAGGTCATGATTTTTGAGCCATTAATCAACAAAATATTATGGACAATTTTTTTCATCATTCAAATATACTTCCGGAGTGATGGCAAGGTCTCATTCAAGGGGTCAAATCGTGGACAAATTATAATAAACTAATTAGTGATTAGTAAGCGTCATAAATTTATCGTTGATCCTTCCCTTAACCTTCTGATAATACATATAGCTTATATCTGGACCTATAATTTGTAAATGCGCACCAAAAAAATTAATCGTTTACCTTAGCATTTATTATGTAAGGAGTTATTGGCTAAATAATAACAACCGCACGGGTCGATATTCAAGGTCGATCCGTTGATGTGTGGCCGATTCTTTGGCGTCAAAACAGCCCCTGCAAAGTGAGCTGTCTGTGGCGCCTATGTTAAAAAGATGTTTGCTAAGGGCGGTGGTGGCATGACCTAGAACCAAAAGGTTTTTTTAGGTTATTTCTACTTAGGCAGAGAAGCTTTTTAGTTAGACGCGAGTATATATTTGGCAAAGCCATTATTAATTGTCTACAGTCTGTTGCCCGTGACCATCCATTATTCTGGAGTTCTGTTGATATTTGACGAATGGGTAAGGGCCTAGCAATAATATCTCGAAGGCCCTCTTCGCAAGTTCCTCTGCTGCATCATTACCTAAAAATCCACTATGCCCCTTGATCCACTGGCGGGTAATTTGATTGGATTTTGAAATCCCCTTCAGGGTGAGGTGGCACTCAAAAATTAGTTTCTTGTTAGTTAGTTTGTTTTCTAAAGCTTTCAGCACAGACTATCAGATAGGAATCTGATACCGCAGTTCTAGATGCCTAAAGGCTTTACGGTTGTTGCGGCTTTTGTTAAGGCGACACATTTACATTGAAAGATCGAACTGTGTGTGCCTAGCGGTATGTGTAAGTTAATGTTGAGGTCAGGGAGTGTACGCCAGCACCTGAACCGTTTTGTGTTTTTGAACCATCTGTGTAGATTCTTACTTGATTGGCTCCTGATTGATCCCTTTCTTCCTCTATGTATGTTATAGTTTTAGCTGAACATAGGTTGTTTTTGTGTTCTCTCACACGGGGCAGCGATGAGAGGTTGATACTCAGCAATACTCAGTAACCGGTTCAGGATTTTAGCGTGTTTTGGGCAAAGGTAGAACG
Source organism: Orthosia gothica (assembly GCA_949775005.1). NCBI lineage: Eukaryota > Metazoa > Arthropoda > Insecta > Lepidoptera > Noctuidae > Orthosia > Orthosia gothica. Next base: position 37,884,295 of record OX459037.1, read on the forward strand.
ATTGACCTCAGCATAAATTATGTATGGTGGGATCTCATTTTGAGAATTATTGTTTTTTCTTAACTCATTATCTCTACTATACTATAATATTTTATATAATAATAGTATAACATAATGTAATCTATAATATAAAAATGAATCGCAAAATGTGTTGGTAAGCGCATAACTCAACAACGCCTGGACCAATTGTGCCAATTCTTTTTTTTTATTGTTCGTTGAAGTTGAAAGATGGTTTTAGTTGAAGCTAGTAATATAATATTGTAAAGAGGAAAGATTTTTATTTTTGTATGTAACGAATAAACTTAAAAACTACTGGACCGATTTCAAAAATTCTTTCACCGTTCGGAAGCTACACTTGCCCCAGCTGACATAGGCTAATTTTTATCCCTGTATTCCCACGGGAACGGGAACTACGCGGGTGAAACCGAGGCGTCCGCTAGTTTTGTATAATTCTGTAAATTGAATTAGTAATATGAACTAAACTTTCAGTCAAAAAGAGGTAGTATCTCGCCGACATATTTTCAAACTTTGAAACTTAAAAAGGCAAACGTTTCAGAGGCCCCTGCTGTCTACCTATCGATTGAGACATAGCTAACACTAATATGTAGTAAAATAGTAATAGACACGGTTATAATCTACCTACTTCTTTTTCTTCTTCGTGTAAATGATTCTTTGTTCCTAAATTATTATTTTTTCGACCAATCCTCAGGCACGTCAATAGCCGCGAGACCTTTGCGCTTTCCTCGCAAAGGTCTCGCGTGGTGCTGGTATTTTTATATGGAGCAGGACAGGAGATTGGACATCATTTGTTGAGTGGTTCCGCAGTCACATTGTGGTTTATCAAAGTACCCTTATTTGACCAGGATACAGCGGCCCATTTGGCTTCGTAGCCGGTTTAGAGATTTCCAGGTGGGCCATGGCCCAATTTATTTACCAACATGGACAAACTTTTTTAAGCTCATTAAAACTCATACATAAACCTGACATAAGTATGAAAACAAATTAACTTAGCACAAAACAAAACCCAGAATCAGAGGCAATTAACACAATTTTACGAGTAATAAAAACAATTAAAGACACACTTTTATAATAAAAAAAAAACGTACACGCGTCACAACTCACGAAAACTGATAGCTTTGGCATCTTTTCTCCTTACGTACGTACGTCAAGATCTTTTCGGTTGATTAACTGTGATGACGTCATAGTAAACGGGTACTATGTCAGCCGGTTTTGCTGTGGTAAGGAGGGCTACAGACTTGGTTTGGACGGTTTTGAGTGGAATTTTTTTTATAGCTATTAAGTTTTTTTTGCTGGCACTTTTCCGGTCTGCAGAACAGTGTTGAACATGTTGGTAATATGAGGGAGAAGTATAGGAGAACCAATTTTGAGGGATTCCGTTGTTACCCCGTCTTCGCCCGGACTTTTGTCGTAAGGCATACTCGATAAAACCCTTTTTACCTCATAACCCGTTATGGGTGGGATATTTTCGGGCTCTGGGCATTCATATGTTATTTCTGTGTTATTTTTTGTTGGATCTAAATAGAGCTCCTTATAGAAGTCCGTGCAAATTTCTAAAATTTTATCCCTGTTGTGGTGTTTAATACCATTACTATCCTGCAGGCTAGTTATCCATTTCTTGGTATTGTATATGCCTTGTTTAGCTACTCGTAGGGACTTGTTCTTCTGTAGTGCTATTTTAACTTTATGGGTATTAAAATTTCGGATATCGCGTCGTAAACTTCGTTTGACCAGTCTATCTAAAAGTCTGCGTTGTTCGGAGCCAATGTCATATTTGTTTCTTTCCTCTATTTTTTCGATGGTCAAACTGGATAGTTGTGAGTTTTTCTTCCTTTTTGTCTCTATCCGATTGGAACATTTGCGGATGCCTTCAACTATTCTGTTGTATTGTTCATCAACATCAAATACGCCATGGTCCAGGCCCCGGAAGTACTTAGAGAGCTCTATATTGAACTTGTCTGAAGCATTAAAAAGGGTTTCACTTGTAAGCCTTTTTATTGGTCTTCTAAATGACTTTGCACGATGAATTCTGAAACTAAACCTAATCTTTGCTCGAAGTGGCCTATGATCGGAATTGTATTTAATTTGATTGATTACGCCTACGTCCCTTATTATCTGTGCGTCTGAAGTTAGGATATAGTCAATTTCGTTTTTAATTTGAGTATTTGGTGAGATCCAAGTCCATCTTCGCTGTGGCTTCTTTTGGAACAACCTGTTAGCCACAAGCATATTTTGTGCGAATGCGAATTGAAGTAGCCTTGAACCTCGCTCATTTCGTACTCCCAAGCCGTATAATCCCAGGATGCTTTCACAATCCAGTTCCTGCCTCGGTCCGATCTTCGCATTAAAATCTCCTATGACCATGTTCCATGTTCCACGATTTTCTTCACATGCCTTATTAAGGGCGATGGAGCGGAGCGTATTGGGTATTAAGCTCAGCGACCGAATACGTAATACTACGATACGCTCCAAAACAGGAATCGCCGATGTGGGCACCAAGTCTGCTGGGCTGAAGTGGGATTGGGCGGGTCATATATGCAGAATGCATAAGGATAGATGGGTCAAAATCGCCACCCAGTGGGAGCCGTAAGATGGGCGTCGTTGCCGTGGGAGGCCTAAGAAACGCTGGCGTGACGACTTAGAGGCGTTTACGGGAGATTGGCAGAAGATTGCAAATAATAGAGAAGAGTGGAAAGCTATGGGGGAGACCTTTGCCCAGCAGTGGGACAAAGTAGGTTGAAAAAAAAAAAAGTTTAATTTTCTGTTAGCGGATAAACTTATATGGCCGCAAATATAGAATAGAATAGAAAATACTTTATTGAACACCAAAAAAATTAATTACACATATATTTACAACAACTTAATATTAAATACTATGGGTACAAAATTACAAAGGCGGTCTTATCGCTGACAGCGATATCTACCAGACAACCTTTGGATGGACTTAAAGAACTAAAATTAAACAAGGGGTAAACTATGGTGTAAAAAGCATTAATACATAAAAATATATAGCTATATAAAGATTTGAATTATTATAATCTGTGTACGATCTATTAGTAAGGATGTTTTCAGATTCACTGTTATATAAATTAGATGAACAGTGATGGCCCAGTGGCAACAGCTGCGTCTTACAAGTTGTAGGTCGTGGGTTCGAACCCAGGCAGGCGGTTTACTTTGTGTAAACTATTGCATCACCAGTACTCTCAAAACGGTGAAGGAAAACATCGTGAGGAAACCGGCATGTCATAGAACCAAAAATTCGAAGTCATTTGACATCCACAAACCCGCGGGCTTATTACGTAAGGAACAGCAAGTAGCAATAATTGTACAATTATTGCGCGATCAATTTAGTGACCTGGCTACTGAGGCCTTTAGGTCAAGTCTTTTTTTTTACAGTCACTTTTAACAGAAGCTATTTTAACTGTCCGATGATTTATAAAATGTATCGTTTGATGAATTAACCAGCAAAAAACACAAAGAAAGAGTAACACTTCGTGGAGGCTGTTTTTTTACAATAGTCAATTTAATTACTACTTAGCTCCAATATTCCGATAAATTAATATTCGCAGATGTAAAGTATTTGTGTAAAGTAAATATGGCAGTGAAAATTTGATATTTGCATTTTATTTACATAAATGTCAATGTGTAAAATCAATTAAAATTTCTTCGTATTGTCGATTGTTTTAAGAAATCGAATCGATAACGCATTATAACATCACTTAATAGACTACATTATCTCTTATTTGAGCTATGAAACGTAAAAAAGATTTTTCAAATTTAATTTAGACATTGGCAGAATAATCGACATCGGTGATTGCCATATATAAAAAAAAAATCTCATCTGTTTGTAAGTATTTAGTAGTAAACAAATAAGCTTCGCTGAGGTAGCCAACACTACAGTATACAAAAATCCTCCACTTTACCGTGATCACTTCTGTTTCAATGATACAACAAATGGTCCAGTTGCGTAGACATTAGAGACTCAAAACAACACCAATTTGTCATTTACATTTACAGTATTTACTAGGAATTTGTTATTTCAATATTTATTCTTATATTATTATTCTAATTTGCGGATACTTAAAGTAAAAAAAAACCGCCAAGAACTCAAGAACTACTGTACCTACTCAGCCATCAGCGAGCGATTGGCAATCGACCAATAACAAGGGAAAAAGTAATCGCAATTTGACAGCCACATTTGCTCGCCGATCGCTGTCGCTCTGCTGTCAAAAACCATACGTAATACGAAATTATCGCGATCACCTTGCGATAAATGCACATTTCAGTTAACAGATTTTTATTGTTAGCAGTGCTGTCGTAAAATTATTAGGGTGTATAGCTACGGGCTATAGCTCATATATAATGCGGATTTGCGATTGAAGAGCAATTATTTCGCAAAAATAAGCCTTCCAATTTTTTGACGTAAAGTGATATTCGCGCGATGATTGTACAATCTCTGCGCGAATATTGTTAATTGCTGTTTCATACGTAATAAGCCTGCCGCACTGGGCTCGCGCATTGGATTACTCCACTCCCTCTCACAGAGAGGAGGTCTGTGTCTCAGCAGTGGGAATTTTATAGGCTGTTGAATAAAATTCCCTAGAAAGAATATATAATAGCATAGTTGTTGGTGGTTTAAACTAATTAGAACTATATAACTGGGTAGGTAGGTAATCCTTATTTAGTACTTACTGATTCTCCAACAATATTTAGAGTCATCTACCATGCCAAGGTTAGGGGCACCTTTCTGACCGCAGATGGATATAATGTATGTAACAATATATAGCAGTGAATATAAATATTGTTTTTTTCCATTTTATTTACATAATATAATAATTAATTTGAAAAATTAATTAAAGTGAATAGTGCTATACATGCGGTTGTGACCAGCAAGTCGATGTCTCCGGAAGCTCGACTCGCCTTTCACAACAGAGTGCTGGTGCTTATGTATGGAAGTGAAGGATGGATATGGCAAAAAAGACATGAAAATGGGATTAATGCAGTAGAAATGCGCTCCTTGCGAAGTATGTGTGGTGTAACTTTAAATGATAGATTGAGGAATGAGGTAATAATACAACGTTGTGGTTTAAAAGAAGATGTATTGACTAAAATTGAAAAGAGTACCTATGTTAAGATGGCCATGTTGAGAGGTTGAATGAAAGGCGACTAAAGAAAGTTATTTACAAGGCAGACGTGAATGGAAACGCCGGGAGGGGACGCCCTTGAAATACTTACATAGAACTTATTGGTGAAGTTCTTCAGAAAAACCAGGTGCGCATTACTCATAACCGGCAAGCAGAGATGTACAAAATGGTTTTAAAAAAGCATTTAAATACAAAATGCAAAATACTTTTAAGATTTACTATTTCAAATGCAAAATACCAAATAGTTTTGCGTTTTGTATTTCAAATGCTAAATGCAAAATAGGTATTTTCAAAATACTTTTTCAAAATAAAATACCTTTTGACCAAATCTCAGATTTTTTAATTATTTTAGGTATTTATCATGAGAAATAGAGACACAATGCCAAGCCGAACAAAAACGTCTAATCACATGGCACCTTATGCATGACATTTCGGTCATATTTATCAGTACGCGTATCAATAAATTCTGTTATGTTATTAATAATAATAATAATCACTTTAAATAATGTAAAAAAACTAGACTAACGAAAAGAGAGCCATGGCTCCATTTTATGAGTTGTGTGGCCATTTATTTCGGTTGATTGTGCATCTAGTTCTTATTTTATCATTATAACACTTTTCTTTTATTAATAACTGGAGTGTTATTGTTAAAAAGTGAAAAAAATTACATAAATTTTATTTATTACGCTTTTTAACCATACAATTTGTTCAAAAACATCATCACTCATTTTTCTTCTAGAAGTCTCATAATCATCCCACCGTACGAATCAGTACAGTAACCACTTCACCAGCACCAGCAAACAATAAATCCGTGAAATCGAATCGTCGGCGTCAGTGGCGTTGAGTTTCATAGCCATAGATAATGTTAGACACTAGTCAGACATAAGGCGCGCACTCTGACAAAAGAAGAAAAAAAACCCGACTGATTAAAAAGCGAACTAAAAAGACGTAAATAAGAAAAAAAACATGATGTGCAGTCGGAGGATACATCTGGTTTTGGTCAGCCAGCTCGCGAATTTAAAATATTGGGCCCCCACAATATGGCGCCCAAAAGCCGCCATTTTTCTATTGTTCAATTTTAATGTAGCCAGTGACACTTGCAGGGTTAAGTCGAATCGATTAACGTGCGAATCATCAAAATCGGCAAACGCATTTGGTCTCTGGAACGCCACATAGGAACAAACATACATACATAAATAGACTGATAAAAACATTACCCTCCTTCGGCAGTCGGGTAAAAAAGGGCGCGCATGGCTAGCAGGCACCTCTATCGGTCAAATTCGGCAATACGAGCGACAATGGTTCATTTCATTTTTTACCCCGCCGGAAAAAGAGGGGTGTTATAAGTTTCACGTGTGTTGCTGTGTATCTGTGTGTCTGTCTGTGGCACCATAGCGCCTCAACGGATGAACCGATTTTGATTTAGTTTTTTTTGTTTGAAAGGTGATTTTGTCGAGAGTGTACTTAGCTATATTTGATTTATATAGCTTATTAAATCGGTTCAGCCGTTCAAAAGTAATGCACGTTTAACTGTTTGAATCGGGGTGTTTTCGCAAGATAAATGTGTCGGGGGTTTTTAAATTTTGAAATTTGACTTGTGTTTGACTGGTAATGTTGGCTAAACTTAATCACAAAGTATTTTGCATTTTGAAATGAATATTAAAATGCAAAATACATCTCGAAAGGTATTTCAAATAAAATGCAAAATGGTTTTTACTAAAAGGCATTTAAATGCAAAATACAAAATAGGTATTTTGCATTTTGTATTTGCATTTTAAATAGAAGTATTTCAAATAAATCGCATCTCTGCCGGCAAGTGTATGACTAGATGTATGAATGTGAGTGAAGCAAAAGAAGTATGTAAGGATCGTTGCAGGTGGCGTTCTATAGTTTCTTTCGTTTGGGAAAAAGGCGTGAGTTTATGTATGTGTTATTTATTTTAAGTAATTTGAAAAAAAAAATGGAACTATTAGAAAAATGAATATAACTAAAATGCCAATGTCCAAAATCTATATTTCATTGTAAATAAAGTCGATTGTTACAAGAAATCGAAAGAATAACGCATAAATAAGGACATCACTAAATGGACTTCATCATCGCGAAATGTAAAACACCTAGATCGTTGGACACACTTGTGTTCCAATTTACTTTAGACATCAGTTTCAACATCGGTGCTTGCCTTAAAAATATAGAATTTAATAGAAAATACATAAATAGGACGTGACACGTCGTTCTAATGGGTTTTGAAGTATTTGGCAGTAAACATAGAATATCAACCTTTTAGGCAAGATTCGCTGAGGTAGCCAACACTACAATAAAATTTTCCTCCACTTTAACGAGATCACGTCTGTTTCAATGATTCAATAAATTGTACAGTTGCGTAGACACTTGAGACACAAAACTATACGAATTTGTCATTACAATGTCCACTAGAAATAATTTGCCGGATAATTAAAGTAGCCGCAGAATATCACACGAAAAAATGCCGCCGAAAACTAGAAAAATTCTGTACTCAGCCATCAGCGAGCGATTGACAATCGCCCAACAATAAGGTAAAAGTAATCGCAATTTGAAAGCCAAAGGGGATTGCCCATACACAGGCCCCCTATAAGGTATCGTGTCTGCGATTTCAATTTTATCCGAAAATAGGATTTATATTTTGTGTTTTTTATCCATCCGTGTCAAAGTCAAAGTCAAAGTCAAATATATTTATTCAATTAGGCCAATAAACGGCACTTTTGAACGTCACATAAATTAAAATTAAAAATTAAAAGTAATAAAAAATAAATTTAAAAGTAATAAAAAAAAAAAAAAAACATAGATAAAAAAAAAAAAAAAAAAAAAAAAAATGATTCTACCGTGCATTCGGAAAGTAGATTGATATGGAGAAGAACGCACAAGAAACTCCATACTTACTCTTTTAAAAAAAAAAAATTGGTGTTTTATATGTCCTTTACTTTATATGTACAGACAACAACATATAAGGTTCCTTCACTTGGACATTTGTATGCACCTTATTGCATTGTAATAAGGGTTCATTTCAAGAACAGAAACATCATTATATCTCGTGATCCCCACAAAATAAATGAAAATTCTTTTCTAATTATGAATATAACATGTTTTTTCTACAATATACAACCAAATTCATCAAGATACAACCATTTTTTCAAAGGGGCCCAAGTTCCCTTACAAAATGGGCATTCTCCTTTGGCATCATAGCTCCTAAACGGATGAACCGATTATGATTTAGTTTTTTTTGTTTGAAAGGTGACTTTATCGAGAGTGTTCTTAGCTATGTTTGATGAATGAATCTGAAAATGAAATCGGTTTAGCCGTTCTAAAATTATGGGCGTTTTACTGTTAAAATCGACATGTTTTCGCCAGATATCGTGCCATAATTACGTGTCTACTAGCTAAATTATGTAGCATGAAATAATAATGTGTCAGTTTAGAATATTTTCGCAAGTTATAGTGTAACACCAGGTGCCTCTCATAGTCAGTGTTTTTGTTCAAGTCTCATAGACGTCAATCACAAATTAAATTGACACCTACCTTTAAGCCTGTAATGAGTAAATAAGTAGCGACATTGTTTTTCTTTAAGTACTCACTTACCTGTTTCTAGAAATATTTGATAATCATCATGATATTGTAATAAATAAGTATGTAATAGTTTTTACTAGCTAGATGAACCACAGTAATAGTATCAAAAATAAAATAGGCAACTAGAAACACACTGTCACAGATAATTTAATACTAACTTATAGATGCCTCATCCCATACAAAGAAACCATGACGACGTAACTAGCGTCTGATTATCTGAATATTTTTTGTACATCGATCGCGTTTCCGTTCCACGGCGATTGATCGATGGTGTTTTTTATTTATCGATAGGCTCGCGTTTGACCACTACCTCGCCTCTGATGGTAAGTGATGATGTGGTCCACAGATTACTTAGAGATACTACGTATCAGACGGCCAACTGTAGAACAAAATTCTCATCATTGTGTTTTAATGTCATATGACGTTTCTTTTTTTTTTGCTTACGAGTATGTTACATAGACAATGGCAAAGGAATTAAACGGATACAGCCTGAGACGCCGTGCTTATGAACCGACTTCAAAAAAGGAGGAGGTTCTCAACTTATTTTTATAATTGCTATTGCTGCTATTCTGAAATCAATTTTGCGGATAAGTAATTAAAACAAAGAATTATTTATTCATTATTATTTATTTGAAAGTTCAGACAATACACAGTCCATATCTTGTTAGTAACAAATCCTTATGAAACTAGTGTTAGTAAAGTTAGGTACATTCCAAATCAAACTATTACAAAATTTTGCGAAATCGGACGAGAAATTGAATAAAAACAAATTGTTAATTGATTAAATTTAGAGTCATAATTAATCAAAATTTAACAATTAAATGATTTTTTTTTAAATTTCTTTTTATGTTTTCAAAAGCTTTTTTTGCATCGCAGGCAAATTACGGTTGAGTAACCTTCGAATATCCGTGCCCTTTAAAATTCTATTAATCATATTGCACCAATTCGTTAATGTAAACCTCACAACTAAGGAAATGAAATGATTTAGGAAAATTGTCTTGTGTTCGGAAATAAAATCAAATGAATACTTGGAAACAATAACATCATTTACATTTGGTGCTACATTGTTTTTATGGGCATTGTGTTCCAAGTATGAATTTATTTAAGATATTACTGTACCAAAACACCTCACTGCACCTTCAGATGGGTAGTTTAGGCTTTATTTACTGCCGTGTATTCCCGGTAGCTTATCCAGTCGTGAATACTACTTTCATCACTCATTAGGCTATTTTTGCAAGAATTACATTTTAATTTTAATTGATCAAAAAATTTGCGTACTACCCCTCATCCAGCAGAGTGGGCTCGCGAGTGGACATTCAATCGTTCTCGGCGAGCCTGCTCCACAATCATTTCAATATTTTGACCTGTACTTGAATGACCCGGCTCGACATTTTCTTTGAATTATTCAGTAAACAATGACTGCAAATTTATTACTTGGTCTGCCAGGTCATCCTCACAATTAAACGTTTGGTTGTAGAACTTTATGATTCTGGTTATCAATAATGACTTGAAGGTGTTATTGAAGCTGTGGCAGCTTGGGTCATTATTACGGTAATTATATGCTCATAATTGACCAAATAAGTTTTCTACCTCTACAGGATCAAAATTAAAATATCTGGGTCTCATTATTTTTATATTATTCCTTTTAAATATCTGCCACAGCCTCATGTAACTTTTTAGTGTTATAACAAAATTTACTAAAGAGGGCACAGATTTTTCCTTTCCATTGGAATCAACATATCGTATTTTCTCCAATTTACTAACTGCCTCTTTCCAAAACTGGTATTGAGGTGATTTTTCTACCACTGCTGTTCCTAGGATTTTCCTTTGCTTCTTTTTGAAAAGATTGCAGCTACATTGACACTTTCAAATATTTGGTCAATAAATAAAACTGTCTCTGCTGTATTTTGTAATGTGCTACTGACAGGTCTTCCATCTGCATAATGAGCTGAAAAAAATATATGTCAAAGTCAAAGTCAAAGTCAAAGTCAAAGTCAAATATATTTATTCAATTAGGCCAATAAACGGCACTTTTGAACGTCACATAAATTAAAATTAAAAATTAAAAGTAATAAAAAATAAATTTAAAAGTAATAAAAAAAAAAAAAAAAATAGACAAAAAAAAAAATAGACAAAAAAAAAAAAAATAAAAAAAAAAAAAAATGATTCTACCGTGCATTCGGAAAGTAGATTGATATGGAGAAGAACGCACAAGAAACTCCATACTTACTCTTTTAAAAAAAAAAAATTGGTGTTTTACAATATTAACATACGTACATACATTAATATATGTGAGGACGATGCACCCAGAATAGCTCTACACGCAGGTATAAAGTATTAAAAAGCATTAACAGGAAAATTAATTAATTTGATAAGTAGGAACATGGTTCTCACATACTTACAAATATTACAAACATAGGTAAAATACCTAATTCAACAACAACGGAACAGTGTGTGAGTCAATTTCCTAAAAAAAAAATAAAAAAATACAATGAATACAATAACTATGAATGGGAATATAAATTAACAAATTTGATTTTGTCTACACCAAAGATTGCCCTATGGAGCAGGACCAGCATGTTTCCAAGCATTCTTATCTTGAATATAATCATCTAATTTGTAATATGCTTGTTTACAAAGGGTGCTTTTAACTAAAGTTTTAAATTTACTTTCATTTAGTTTTAATATATCACAAGGTATTTTGTTATAGAATTTAACACAGTACCCCATGAAAGATGATTGTACTTTAGCTAGTCTGTAAGAAGGCTGATCTAACTTATCTTTATTTCTGGTATTACAATTGTGTCTATCACTGACTTTACTAAAGAGATGTATATTTTTCCTTACATACATAATATTTTCATAAATAAATTGGCAAGAAACTGTCATAATATTAATATTTTTAAACAGTTCCCTAAGAGATTCACGGTGACTTAACTTATATATGGCTCTGACAGCTCTCTTTTGCAATATAAATATGGATTCAATGTCAGCCGCTCGACCCCACAGTAAAATACCGTATGACATTATGCTGTGAAAGTAACTAAAATAGACCAAACGCGCGGTTTCTACATCATATGTTATGTTTAATATTATAAACCAAACCGCCTACTCCACCCTGCCCCCAGATTTACCGCCGGTTTCCCAGCTCTGAATTATCTAGCTGTTAACGTAATCGACGAATAATCGCCGGTTAATTCTACTTTCAGTTTCTCAACACCAAGTGTGACAAGTGGTTGACAATTTGTCACATTTGAAAAAAATCTCTAATTAACCACATGTTACAGCAGTTTTGGGTTTCTGAGAACCTTTTTCAATGTTAATCTCTTGTCAACGAGCCTAATTTATAATTGTTGGAAATTGGTCGATTATTCGCAGATTAAAATTAATATTATAATTTTATTTTATTATATTATGATAAAAAATTAATAGGGGTCGGCGAAATCTATGGTATGGTTTGATTTATAAAAAAAATATGCAATTTAGATCAATTATTAATAATAATAATAATAATAATAAGCCCCCTAAACAACCACACGTCCTGATTGACCATCTAATCACGTGGGGGGCGGACACACGATTGAGAAATTACTGGCGTGGCGAACGTGGCTCTGGAAACCCATTCAACATGGAGACACGTTCAAAAAGAAATCGTATAGGACCGCTGCCCGGGGGCGATCGCCGGGGCACACCTGGAGCTGACGCTGGGTGTCACAGCATGCGAACCGTCAGCGGTCAGGAGCTGAACAGGCGGGCTCCCACCGACAAAGATACTACAGCCGAAATCATTGACGATGGTGACAGACTGAATAACAGGACAGACACCCCTGTAGAACCGTATAGCCCAAGCACAGTTTCGTACACACCTTCAAGAACATCATCGCCATCTATATCATCGTCACCATCTTTATCATCGTCACCCCCCATTAGTAGTTTAAATACAGTTCCACCCACACCAGCATTGAATGTTGCGCGGGAAGTATCTTACTTCTTACCTGCGTCCACCAAAGCTGGTAAAGCAAGAGTTCGCATGAGATGGAGTAAAGAAGTAAACCTATTTATCATGCGAACCTTCCTATACATTACTAAATTAGAGACCGATATGACCACCTACAGACAACAATTGCACTCACTCTTTACACGACAATATCCAGAAATCACGGTTACGGAGCAGAGAATATCCGATCAAAGAAGAGCTATAGTTAGGAATAAACTTCTATCTCAAGAAGTTATAGACCAACTAACAGAAGAAGTACGAACACAAATACTACAAGAAGAATCAGTAAATTGTTCAGACAATAACACCGTCAGTCAAAACATGAGCGAACGGACTCTTGAAGAACAGCCACAAGTGCTCGTTCAATTACAACCTATTAATCCTATTGATTCTCAATCCCAACCACACAACCAATCGCAACCTTACACGCAAACGTCACATATATCCACACAAACTGAATATTTAACTCTTACGCTAGAAAATGATGTTGAAACTTTGGTCGCTGCGGATGAAAACCTAATAACAGATAGGTATATCCAAGAAATATACGATAAATTTAGAACAACTCTAGCCCAATATTCTGGTATGGACCCATTAGTTCGTCCAAAATTGCCAAAACTTCGATACAGCCCTAATCTTTTTCGTTTAGTAAATTTATTTAATGAAAAAATACTAAGTCAATTTATTTCCGATGACACACAACTTTTAGATATTCACACACTTATATATTGCACGGCGGTAGTCATATCTGAAGAACTTAAATTTAAAATAACGCAACACACAGGAAACACTAGTCCAAAACAGAATATCAAACCAGCATGGCAACAGAGATTAGAAAAAGATATAGAAAAACTTAGAGCAGATTGCGGTAGACTTACACAATACATCAACAATAATAGGTCAAATAAAGTAGTAAAGAGAGTTGAGGCCATACTTAGAAGCAGTTATACACACACTAGGCATGAAGATATTAATAGAAAACCTGAAGAATTTTTAGACACATTAAAACAAAAACTAGCACTCAAAGTTCATAGACTCAGAAGATATAAGAAAGCACAACAGCGTAAAGCCGATAACGCTTTATTTGCCACAAATGAAAAGATATTTTACAGAAACCTACACAAACCTGAAACCGATACAAGTGAAGAGAATAGCACAAACTCAGCTGAATTACCTACAAAAGAACAACTAGAAACATACTGGTCTAGTATTTGGGAAGAACCAATACAACACAACGACAAGGCTACATGGATGATGGAAGAAGAAACAAAATGGAGAGCAATAGAAGAAATGGAATTTGTAGAGATCACAGAGTCTGATATTAGTCACATAACAGGCAGATTACATAACTGGAAATCTCCTGGTATAGATAAAATACACAATTTTTGGTACAAAAAATTAACTTTATTATACAAACCTTTAGCAAAAAATTTAACAGAAATCATTTTAGGACAACAAAGTATACCGGAATTTATTACAACAGGCATAACTTACATGCTGCCTAAAACTAAAAATTCACCGCAACCTTCCCAATATAGGCCAATCACCTGCCTACCCACGATATATAAAATATTAACATCATCGATCACAGCAAGAATCAACTCACACACTGAAAGACACAACATATTGGCAGAAGAGCAGAAGGGATGCAGGCGGGGCCACATGGGATGCAAAGAGCAATTAATTATTGATTCTACAATTCATAAACACGCCACCACTAAAAATAGAAATCTTCATTGTACCTACATCGACTATAAAAAAGCTTTCGACAGTGTTCCACATTCTTGGTTGATTAAAATACTAGAAATTTACAGAATTAATCCGAAAATAATAGACTTCCTACGAAAAATAATGCCACAGTGGAGAACCACACTTCACCTATATAGCAATAACAATAGTATTATAACGCGACAAATTTATATTAAGAAGGGTATATACCAAGGTGATTCACTGAGTCCCCTGTGGTTCTGCCTCGCACTAAATCCTCTATCTCACCTGCTGCAAAGCTGTCGTGCCGGATATTGTTTTAAACACACTACAGACCAAACAACAATTTCACATCTCATTTATATGGATGATATTAAACTATATGCACAAACCGAAAAAGATATGAAGAAACTAGTAGAAGCCACAGCAGAATTCAGCCAAGATATTAACATGCAATTTGGTCTGGATAAATGTAAAACACTTCACATCATACGAGGCAAAATACGACCCGGCAGCTATGTAGTAAATAACACAGACACCATAACAGCAATGGAAGCGACTGAATTATACAAATATTTAGGGTATACACAACTAAAAGGATTAGATCATGTTAGAATTAAAGGTACACTTACGACAGAGTTTAAGAAGAGACTTAACGCTCTTTGTAAAACTCAACTTTCGGGTAAACATCTCATCAAGGCCCTAAATACATTTGCAATCCCCATATTAACGTACTCGTTCGGTGTTATTAAATGGACAAAAACAGATACAGAACAATTAGAGCGAACTACACGCACCACACTTACAAAACATAACAACTTACACCCTAAATCTGCAATAGAAAGACTCACGATCAAAAGACAAAACGGAGGGAGAGGCCTAATAGATATCCAGCATTTGTGGAGAAAACAAATCTGTAGACTTAAAACATTTTTTCACTCAAAATCACGTACCAGCAATATTCATAAAACTATAGCCCTAAATGATTCCAACTACACTCCACTTAACTTAATGGAACAGTCAGATCCACTAGATAGCACCAACATTAATCCACAGACACAAAAAATGGAAGACTGGAAGAAAAAAGTACTTCATGGCCGACATCCTCACGACTTGGAACAATCCCATATAAATAAAGTCGCGTCAAACAAATGGCTTAAGATAGGTAATTTGTTCCCTGAAACTGAAGGATTTATAATTGCCATACAAGACCAAATAATTAACACAAAAAATTACCGAAAATATATTATCAAGGATCCTTCAGTTACAAACGATAAATGTCGTAGATGCCACTTACAGCCAGAAACGATCCAGCACATAACTGGGGCGTGCACAACTCTCACTCAGACAGACTACACACACAGACACAATCAGGTGGCAAACGTAATTCATCAAAAATTAGCCGTTAAATACACACTTATACAGGACGCAAACACCCCTTATTATAATTATACACCACAAACCATATTAGAAAATGACACACATAAACTTTACTATGACCGCGCCATTCTCACTGACAGGACAATTCATTACAATAGACCGGATATCACTCTGCAGGATAAAATAAATAAAGTTACCTACCTAATAGATATCGCTGTTCCCAACACACATAACATACAGAAAACAATAACTGAAAAAATCAGTAAATATGCAGACTTGAAGGATGAGGTAACTAGAATATGGCGTCAAGAAAAAGTTTATGTTGTGCCTATAGTCCTCTCCACAACAGGCGTTATCCCAAATCATCTTCTTCACAGTTTAAAATTGCTAAGTCTACAAGAAACCCTCTATATTACTTTACAAAAAGCTGCCATCTTAAATACATGTCGTATAGTTAGAAAGTTCTTGCAAATAGAAGAAAACGAAGTAGGACCACATCAAAACACACCCTCCGCATAACACATCACACGCTGCATTTACTTGGTTTCGGCCCGTAAATGCAGCTTAAACCAGCCTAAGAGCTGAGTAGTTAAAAAACTTTACAAATAATAATAATAATAAATTTATTCAAAAAGGCACACAATCCCAGTTATTTAAAATTACAAATTCATAGATACAAATCATCATACATTCATTAAAATTAATACATTGAAACAAAATTCTTTATAAAATAATAATTCATTCATATAAAATACATGGTCAGTAGAAATCATTAAAATTAGTCGATAGTCGTAGTATATATTAAAAGATATTTACCTTCGGTTGGCACTCTGGTGAACGCCGAGCCAATACCTGTGGATCGGACTGGACCAATCCTCACTAACGACCCTTATAAGCTGGTTAGCCGAACATCGCAAGCTGTTAGAAAAAGATGCTATGCGAGATCGTATGACAGCATAAAAGTCAGGCACCCTCGCCTCAGCGAACATGCTCGACGCACTACAGTATCGCGGCAATCTCAACAAGATTCTGTACGCATCGTTGTACTGCACACGTATTGTACTTATTGTTGACCTTTTAAATGTAGTCCACAATTGGCAAGTATAGAAGCAGAGACAATACGCACGGAACAAAGTCCTTTTGACACCCACGCTGCAGCGAGAAAATCTGCGAGCGAGCATATTGCATCTTATCGAGAGTGCCCTTCTTTCCCGCTCAATGTCGGCGTCATCAGAAAGATCATCAGTGAGTATGTGGCCCAGATATTTAAACCTTCGTACAACCCTCACTGGTGAACCATACAGAAAAACGTCCGGGACTTTCTCCGGTCCCTTACCAGCTCTGAAAACCAACATTTCAGTCTTCATGACATTATAAATCATGCCATGAGAAGCGGCGTAACGTTCGCAAATTTTAAGTAGATTTCTAAGGGCCCTTATTGAGGGGCTAAGGAGGACCATGTCATCAGCGTAGCTTATATTATTAAAACACACGCCACCAACGTGACAGCCGACACCTGCCCTCCCCAGCTCCTCAATAAGTCCATTCACATATATATTGAAAAGGTCCGGAGAAGTCAAACCCCCCTGACGAACCCCACATTCTAACCTATAATCGCTAGAAAGTGCGTCGCCCCATCTAACATTGTTAGTTTGGTTTCCGTACCAGTACTGTAGCATACTTATAATGTCTGAGTGCACCCCCGAGCCGCGCAATTTGTCCCAGAGAATCTCATAATTGACCAGATCAAAAGCGCGGCTCAGGTCCAAGAAACAGGCATACACCGAGGTGTTACGACTTTTATAATGATTCACCGTATGCTTTAACGCGAGTATCGCTAGATCAGTTGATAAGCCAGGACGGAAACCAAACTGAGCATCATTAATTTTAACATTTCTCAACAGTAAGGGCTGCACAAGTCGCTCCAACACTTTACCTACGACAGTTCCAAGAGAGATGGGTCGGTAGTTGGCAGCAGAACTGAGATCCCCTGTTTTATTTTTTGTGATCGGAATGACAATTGTTTTCATCAGTGTTGCCGGCAAATAAGAGTATTTAATACATAAATTAAAGAGCGTACACAGTTTACTGTGAATGAACTTCCCTGCATAAATTAAGTGCTCGATGCTCAGGTTATCATGACCTGCAGATTTACCACGCTTCATACGTTTTATTACGTCAAAAACATCCTGTGGTGAAAATTGTAACTGCTCACAATCCACACGCTTCTCTCCCTCACCCAACCCCCGACCACACTCTCCCGGAACATGGTCGGCCGGATCCACAGGCACAGGCTTCATTTTAAACTTGTCAGCAAACATGTTTGCGATTTGAGACGGCTCAAGTAGGCCGTCCATGGATAACGGAACATTTTGTTTATTATTTAACTTTTTTGTGCTATTAAGTAGCAATATTAAAAAATAGGATATTACAAACTTTTTAAATTAAATTCAGTATAAAAACTTTACACAATTATCAAAAATAGTTATTTTGTATTTATATAAACAAAAATAAAAAAACAAACCTGGGAATCGAATTTACCTCACGCTAATGCGCGTGAGGTAAGGTTCGATCAGTGACTGTGCCTTGAACTTAGTACTTACCAAGGTCTGTTTCTGGATAGGTTTGTGTTTAACTTGAAGCGGCTGGGGTGGCGACTGCGCCAGGGTAAGCAACACTTACCAAGGTCAGTCTTGGGATGGGCAACCACTATTTTTTGGATCGCTTGTTTATGGATAGGTGACCCCGCTAGGGTAAGCAACACTAACCAAGGTCAGTCTTTAGATGGGTGACCATCACCACAAAAAAATTGATCACCCATCCTAAAGTCACCCTGCTAGGTTAAACAACATCTACCACGGTCACCCATCCAAAAACAAGCGAACGAAAAAAAATGTGTTCACCCATGCGCTAAGACTGACCTTGGTAAGTGTTGCTTAACCTGTGTGGGGTCACCTATCCAAAAACAAGCAAACCAAAAAAAATGTGGTTGCCCATCCAAAAATCGTCCTTGGTAAGGTTTGCTTAACTTGGCGGCTAAACCAACCCAACCGCTCAAGATGAAATACTATTTAAAGTTACTGATTACGTTATAGTATTGAATGAAAACCAGCTAGGGTAGCCAACCGAAATAAATTAATGCCAATTATTTAATTTAACAAGCGATTAAGTAATTTCTCGATAATCAAGTGTTGAGAAACTCACTAAGAACTGAGGGCTGGTTAATTTGTGACAAATTGTCAGCGGATTTGAGATGTCACGTCGACTACAGACCATCCCAAGACTGACCTTGGTAAGTGTTGCTTACTCTGGCGCGGTCACCACCCCAGCCGCTTCAAGTTAAACAAACAAACCTATCCAGAAACTGATATTGGTAAGTACTAAGTACAGGGAACAGTCACAGATCGAACCTTCCTCACGCGCATTAGCGTGAGGTAGGTTCGATTCCCAGGTCAGTAACAGTTTGATTTTTTTATTTTTATTTACATAAATACAAAAAACAACTATTTTTGATAATTGTGTCAAGTTTTTATACTATAATTAATTTAAAAAGTTTGTAATATCCTATTATTTATTAAATCTTATTAATTAAATAATTGATCTAAATTGCATATTAGTGCATGATCAGCAAACTGGGTATTTTTCATGTTTAGCTGTATAAACCCATCAATTGTGTCCTTATTTTTATTGTAACTTAAGGCAGTTTCTAGTGACAGTACATCAAATAACAGAGAACACATTTTCTTGCTGTCCTCTCATGTTGCAACCTGGAAACCAACAATTTAAAAACTGTAACTTGTTACGGTAGAGTGGCTTGAAAAGAAAAAATAAATGAAGATTCCTCAAAATCTTAACTATTTTTACCATACAGCAAAGTGCAACTAAAAATATAAATAATTTATTAAAAAACAGGTTATATTATGTGCGTTATGCATGGCCAGCCATACAAGCATTCTGTTTGTATTAGGTTAGGGTTCCACTAACAAATAATTTATAAGATTTAACCAAGGTTTTTCATATTTTTGGGGGCCGAGTCACCCACGTCCGTAGGAGAGTACCCTTAGATTCCCTACACGTGGTCCCCGGGTGGTGCAAATCAGGTGACACAACTGGTGGTAGGCTTCGGCCGAAGGCTTGTGACCACCCACTGAGCAAAGACGTACCGCCAAGCGGCCTGGCCGTGTTCCGGATACGATGCTCAGTGTAGCCATCTAGAGGAGTTGGGTCGAGATAGCTGTTCCACTGCAAGCAGACCAGTCTGGCGCGCGCTGTTATGGGCGTATCGGGAGACTAGTCGCGGAGGGTAGCGGGATCCGAGGCACGGTGCACCGCTGGCCGACCGCAGGTAGTTGGGGGCCCAAGTAGTGTGCCAGCCACACATGAAAGGCTGTCCCGCCAACTGTCGAAAAATCCCGGAATGCACTATCGTGCTGGTTGGCGACCAGAAGGGAGGGCCCGATAGACATTCCGGGGGGGCTCGGGCGTCCCCGCAGTCTCCGGGCTAGTGCCCCAATGATGGTGTCCTTTCAGTGCGTGTCTGAAGGTTAGCAGCGTGGAACCTCGTCTCACTTCCTACTCCTCTCTTCCATTCACTCTTCTTCAAATCAAAATGCCAAGGATAAAAAATACAGGTTATAAACAGCGGCTGCACCCTCTCCCACACAAAGTGCACCTCACCAACATTAGAGGTCTGCACTCAAATCTCTCTGCAGTCCACTACCACCTGGAGACTGAAAAACCAGCGCTGTTTTTCCTTACGGAGACGCAGATAGCAAGTCCGTCAGACGCGTCGTACCTATCTTACCCAGGGTTTACCCTGGAGCACAATTATAAACCGCACGCGGGAGTGTGTATGTACGCCCGTGACGACACTTGCTATCGGCGTCTCCGTAACCTTGAGGACCCAAGATTTTCGACGCTGTGGGCTCTAGTGGACACAGGTCTGGATAAAATTATCTACGCCTGTGTCTACCGCTCGCACAGTGGAGATCAGGAGGCAACCAGGCTCACAGAGTACCTCAGTGAGGCGGCTGATGCGGCACAGCAGCGGTACCCTTCCGCCCAATTAGTGTTACTGGGGGACTTTAATGCCCACCACCAGGAGTGGCTCTTCCCATACCAGTGCACTGACCATGCTGGACGCGAGATGCGTAAGCTTGCGCTTGCGCTTAACCTTACCCAGCTGGTCCAGGGGGCAACGAGGGTGCCGGATGTTGATTCGCACACGGCTAATTGCTTGGACCTTCTGCTGACAACAGAGCCAGACCGATACTCTGTGTCGATAACTTCACCTTTGGGTAGTTCCGACCATTGTCTGGTGAAGTCTGTGTCCGTCTACTCCCCGCCCGATCCCAGCCCAAGAGGCACGCGGCGGGTTTGGCGGTACAGGTCAGCAGATTGGGATGGCATGCGATCTTTCTTCGCATGTTATCCTTGGCAGCCTACTTGCTTTTCTTCGGATGATCCTACGGCGTGCGCGGACAACGTGACGGATGTGTTGCGTCAGGGAATGGAGTACTACATTCCGTTTTCTGACGTAACAATGACCAATGTTGACCGGCCATGGTTTGGCGCTGAATGTCATCGCGCCGACGCGCTTAAACATGAGGCGTACCTGGCATGGGTTGACGCTCGTTCGCGCAAAGCGAGTGACGTGGGTCAAAGGAAGAAAGCCTATAACAGGGCTGCCAAGTCCTGCAAGAAGGTGTTGAGAAGGGCTCGGTTCGACCACATTGGCCGAATAGGGGCCAAACTTGCTTCTTACCCAGCAGGTAGTAAAGCGTTTTGGTCCCTGGCTAAGTCGGTCGAGTCCAACTTCAGCCGTCCCTCACTACCACCACTGCTGAAACCCGACGGGTCGCTGGCCCACTCTGCTGAGGAGAAGGCAAATTTATTTGCCTCTCTTTTTGCGGAATCTTCACGTCTGAACCCTGGTGACGCGCGGCCCCCTTCTTATCCTGATGGATGCGAGACGAGTATGTCGGACATTCGTATCCATCAAAAGGACGTCCGTAAGGTACTGCGCAACCTCGACGTGAACAAGGCTAGTGGCCCGGACGGAATACCAGCAATAGTTCTCAGAACCTGTGCGCCTGAACTGTCTCCGATCTTGACACGCCTATTCCGCCTTTCGTATGAGACTGGAAAAGTGCCGAATGCTTGGAAGCTAGCTAACGTACAGCCCGTGCCCAAGAAGGGTAGTCGAGCTGACCCGGCCAACTACAGACCCATCTCTGTAACGTCCATACTCTGTAAGAGTATGGAGCGTGTACTTAACACGAAGCTCCTGGCATACCTAGAATCTAACGATATCCTTAGTGACCGCCAATACGGCTTCCGCCGAAATCGGTCTACTGGGGATCTTCTAGCGTATGCCATTCACATCTGGAGTGAGGCCATCGAGAGACACGGGGAAGCGCTTGCCGTCTCCCTCGACATCTCGAAGGCTTTTGATAGGGTCTGGCACGAAAGCCTTATTGGTAAGCTTCCTTCATTCGGTTTGCCCGGTGGTCTGTGTGATTGGATTGCAGACTTCCTGAGAGATCGGTCCATTCGAGTGGTTATCGATGGCTGCTCGTCGGACCAATTGGATATCAATGCCGGGGTCCCTCAGGGGTCGGTACTCTCAGCAACTTTATTCTTGCTGCATATTAACGATCTGCTTAAACCCGGCACCTTTGGGTATGCAGACGACAGCACTGTTGCTGAGAGATACTTGTCCAACGCTCGTGCTACCGGGCCTCAGATCCGGTCTCTCCGGGAGGCCATGGTGGAGCGCTTGAACCTGTCCTTGCAGGCAGTCTCCGAATGGGGCGATGCCAATCTGGTCAGGTTTAATGCCGCTAAAACCCAGGCGTGTCTTTTTTCCGCTAAAAAGAGCCAATTTTACCCAGATCCAACTTTCCGAGATGCGACCGTGCCAATAACTGACCATCTTGAGCTTCTTGGCGTTACGTTGACATCTACTCTCAATTTTGGCCCTTACATTGAGGCAAAGGCTCAGCTGGCTGCCAAAAAGCTGGGGTTCCTTGCAAAGGTGAGACGGTACTTCACGCCAGAACAGCTCCTCAACTTGTATCAAGCGCAAGTTCGATCATGCATGGAGTACTGTTCTCATCTCTGGGACGGATCAGCCAAATACCAGCTTGACGCACTAGAGTCGATCGAAAAGCGAGCCAAGAGGCTCATCGGCGATGAGGCGCTGGTCAAGTCAAAGCTACAGAGTCTTGAACATCGTCGCCGAGTTGCCAGCCTGTCGGTTTTTTATCGGTTACATTTCGGGGAGTGTGCGTTGGAATTGCACGATATAATTCCACCTAGCCCGTTCCATCATCGGACTACCAGACGTACGGCGATGCGCCATCGATACATGGTAGACATCCCACCCATACGCACAAAACGTTTTGGGAACACTTTTATTATGCGTACAGCTAAGGAGTGGAATTCCCTGCCGGAGTCTGTGTTTCCCGATAGCTACAATCTAGGGGTCTTTAAGTCAAGAGTGAATAGGTTATTTCTAGGCAAGCGTGTTTCACCGTCGACCACATCATCGCTTACCATCAGGTGAGATTGTGGTCAAGCGCGAGCCTATAGGATATAAAAAAAAAAAAAAAAAAAAAAAAAAAAAAAAAAAAAAAAAAAATTGCATAGTAAAAGGTACAAACCTGTTTTTTTATTAATTTGAAAACTTGAGGATCAGATTTCTGTTTCAATAATTAATTTTGTCACCATCTAATTCAATGTTGACCTCGATGGTAAAGATCTGTAGCATTTAGGACTTTGCTTCATTATCGATAATGCCCTCGACGCCCTTTCTTATTTTTAGTGCACAGATTGATCTGCGTTTTCATAATTATTTTCGCTTATGGGTTCATGTGTGCTGTCAACTTTTCGAAGGAAGTTTCCTTATTAAACTTCAGAACTTTCTTAGCTCTTTTGTATAAGTCCGTTTGTTGTTTTGTCTTTTTGTACTCTTTGTACATTTGGCATGTCGGCGAATTTTCTTTTTATATTTGTTATTAATCGTTTTCTGGAAGTGTTCAGCGTTTTTACATACCGGACTTGACACGAATCTGAAACATTGCAATATACTCTGTATGATGATATAAGCCTATGGGTTACATTTTCTGATTATTTTGATTCATACAAGAAGGTTATTATAATTTTTTTAAATCTTCTGATTGATTGGAACTCTGAATTACCTGACTCCTAAATAGTTGGTAGATTTTGTGGAACTTGTAGTAAAGTTTGGCGGCCACAGGAGCTAGAAGCAAGGACTTCTGAAATCAAAGAAAAAATGATCAAAGAGTTTACATTTGGACAAGGCATTTATTATACATAAACTAAGAAATTTGAAGTACCTGAATCTTGACTAGATTGTGGATACTGTGGTAAGCACTGCAGAGGAAATTCATTTGAGTTAGAAGCAGCCGCCTGAATTTCTGAAAAAGCAAAAGAGAAAATTATGGCACTTGTCTAATAAATTATAAGTACATTACTGCAGCGGCCAGCAAAAGAGACATTGATGAACGAACATGTAAATGTGGGCTAAGGCACACATACCTAAGTCCATCAATGCCTAGTTGTGTGTGGCCAAGGCTTGTTTAGTACTTTTATCAATATAATCACTCAAATAATGCGCGGTAATTAAATCCTAGTACCTAGACCTCATTTTGCCAAATACATTACTGCATTGCATGCATTATTGCATTACTTTTCAAAATCAATGACGAACAACGAACAACAATAATTTTGCCCGTATTTGTTTTTTTTTTTCATTAAACAGCTTTCTATTGGCAAGCTAGTTCGAAATGTAAATAAAACCTTTGATAAGTTACCACCTTGGTTGCCATTTTTCGGAGTAAGATTGTTCCATTTTAAAATTACAAGGCAGATATGAGTTTACTATGTAATTTATTTGGCCGCTAAACACGACAGTTATGGATTTTCATACAACTTTTGCCGGCCGCTGCTCGCATGTATTTGGCCAGTACAGCAATTTCAATTTATCTCGAAGAAGGTAGTCAAAATAATGCTCAAATTACCAAGCATGTTTGAGAAAAATAATTTTAGTATAGTAGCAAGACAAAATTATACCAATAACAAACCTTTCAGTGATTCCAAGGAGTATGTGTGGTCAAAGTGTCTTTGACGGGAGTATAAAAGCTCCACCTGGTAATACATTTTCTGGAATCAGATAAACACAACAATTTCAGTATCCATGAAACTGTTTTGAAGACTGAAAATATATTTTGTTAAAGCAATATACTTTACGTCACAATTGCATTTTAATACCATCATCATCACATCATCAGCCTTTTAATGTTCCCACTTCTGGGACACAGGCCTCCTCTCTGTGAGAGGGGATGGGCCATAATCCACCACGCGGGCCCAGTGCGGGTTGGTGGATGTCACATGTCTTCGAAGTTTTGGTTCTAGGACATGCCGATTTCCTCACGATGTTTTCCTTCACCGTGATGAATTAATTTACACAAAGTAAAGTGCCTGCCTGGGTTCGTACCCACGACCTACAACTTGTAAGTCGTGGCCGATACCACTGGGCCACCACTGCTTGTGCTTGCACGTTGTAATACCATATTACATATATAGCCGTACTTTATAGTTTGATCTTGTCATTGCTATACTTTCTCATGTTTTATTAGGTCTGAATCTTGAATTACAGTGACAGGTTTATTTATTAAAGTTGGACCGGAGTGGTTGTTAATCTTCTTTTTAGGAAGACATCAGATTGAAGATCACATGATAATGGTTATATTAGTTAATAACTACACTTAATGACGTATAGATATTGCTAACAAAAGTACATTAAAGGGTAACAATATCCTGGAGTTTTTTCACAATAAATATATTTTACTGATGAACTTAGGCACCTCAGTCACTGAATTAAAACCTGAGAATAGTGAGGTAAGTTTGAAAATCTACTATTTATGGTACTACTAACGAAGCAAGAAATGGTAATAATTAATGTATCTTCATAATATTTACCGTCATTCCGCCGAATTGCTGTTCCAGTCAAAATCTCATCTTCAGCAAACAGAGAAGGATAGGCACTGCCAATGAGACGTAATTTAGATGTTTTGAAATTATTTTCAAAGTGTTTTTAACAAACAAAAATCTTCGAAAGTTTGTCTGGTGATAATGATTTCAGATCATCACGGTTTAGACACTTTAACCACTTAGCGAGTCTTTTCTCATTACACGGGTAATGATGCAAAATAGCGACTTGTCGCGAAGATTTACAAACACAGCAGTCGTAATACATTTTGGAAGTAGCAAAAGTAATAGTACTACTTCACTCGATCAACATTCAACACAGTAAGTACCTGTAACGTCATGTTAAAATTCAAATCATACAAAAATAAATGGCGGCCTACCGGTGCCTGCGACAGCCAATCACAGCCAAGCAGAAATGTCATGCAACATTAAAAAAAAATGGCGCTACGTCGAGCGTTTCTTTCTATGAAGATTATCAGCCGTGATGTGGTCGACGGTGAAACACGCTTACCTAGAAATAACCTATTCACTCTTGACTTAGAAAGACAGCAGAATCCTTGTAAGCAGCGACTTGCACGTAAAAGAATTTACTCGGTTCGTGAACATTTTTTTCTTCAAATAAAGTGACGATTTTTTTTATAGTATTTTTTTGCACTTTTTTACTGTTTTACACAATCGAGTGGAAAGCCTTAGAAATTTAAAACCGCTATCTATTGGCATGAATTTTAAATGATTTGTTCAAATTATCTATGAAATGTTAATTAAGAGCCCAATAATAAACACAAAAATAGACAAAATCGTTTAAAGTAATTTTGACAATAAAATTTAGGCATGTCAATAGTTGGATAATATGAAAATTTGATTGTAAAAATGGTTTGGTTGTCTTTGGAGTGATTCGCCCTATCCCCTCGTACTAGTATAAAACTGTATCACGAGTGGATAGTCTTCCTCAGCCTTAGAACAACAGATTCCCACAAGGTTCCAGTTACGGTTAAATATAATTAAGCAGATTGATTATTTAATGTATAGGTAATACATTTTAGTAGAGTTATTTTATTATTAAGTTACATGATTGGAATTGTCTGTGTTGTTTTATGTTTGGATATGGGTGTAGGGATATGTAGATGTGAATATGTTTTATGTATTTTCTGTATGTGTACAGTTATGTGTGCTTTATTATTTATGTGCCCCGTTATACCAAATTATTTAGTAGATTTTCAGTGCTGTTGTAGTCTAGTGTTTTCAAATTTTTATATATAGTGTTTTTGCATGATTGGCTGTCAAGATTCCTCAATCTTAGGTTTTTACATACCTACTTTGTTGGTGGTAAAGGCTAGGTCGGAGATAATTGTGAAATTTGTGTGCAAAAGATGTTCTATGTTTGGGTATATTATAAACTGTATCTAATCGTCTCCTTTTTGCAAAGTGCGGTTTAACTTTATGTTGTGCTTTAAATCTCTAGTTTAACTTTATGATCTCTAGTTTAATGAATAATTTTCGTATCGTGAGGACTCCCAGTTCTGAGTAAAGTAGGTGTGTCGGATAAGTATATGTTTTGCGGAAAATAACTTTAAGTACCGTGCGTTGGGCTCTTTCGAAAAACAACAGGGTGGTTTTTGAAGTTCCTCCTCATACATTCAAGCCGTATATCAGTATAGACTGACATAGTGCTAAATAGATTTTTATTAGTAGCTTAATGTCATATACATTTCTAATCGTTTTAAAAATAGGTATGTATTATATGTAATGTTAAATAATCTTGTGCTTAGGAGAGTTGATTAAACAATAACACAATGTTTATGTTCAATTCCAGAAAATGTTAATCTTACATACAATTCAATAACAAATCGGTGCATGTCACGCCATCTAGTGAGATTTATTTGAACAAACTTTTCTTTTTTAGCGCTGGGACCCATTGGCACTGTGAAGAAGATAAATGACCCTTAAATATAAAGATAGTTTTCTTAGTTTTCATACATTAGTTAGGATTGTAACTATACTATAGTCTTTTCTTGTGGTTTCACTCCAGGAGCCTCTTATCTCATGTGTCCATACCACAGGAACTCATCGTTCATATTATCCGGGATAAAAAGTAGCATGACATTCAGGGAAAACAATTGTGTTTTACAAAGCTACATAATGCAGTCATTATATAATTTTCATGCATTGAAATGACACTTTCAAGCTCAATTGACAGAACAGACAAGCCAAGACAGAACAACTTGGCGTAGAAAAGTAAGAAGATCTGACCCAAATAATGGGACCAGGGTAGGACGAAGAAGATTGGAATGAAGACTATGATTGAGACTTTTCATAGCCGTCGTAATCCACCATCAGGTTTGATAAATACAGAACCCTAAAATAGATTTTTAAGGTAATTAGGTATTTAAAACAAAACAAAACAGCAGTTTCTTAGAACTCGCTTTATTTATTTTGTAAGGATGTGATGCCCTTGTATGACACACGAGGTGACGAGAACATCGGCAAACGTTTGATGATCATGTTACCGGATGGTTCAAACAAGATTCTAATGAGCACATTGAGCAATAGATGCTGAGTATAGATTACAACTAAGGTTAGTTCTATATTTAAAAAAACTTTAGCAATACTGAAGACATAAATTAACAGATAATCTTTGAAAAAGCTATAAAAATTAATTAAATTAAAACAGGTTTTGATTGGTTCGTAAATCATATTTACAATAGCTATTTGTTGCATGAATGAGTTAATGTTGTGAATATATCATCAGGCGCAGCATTCATTTTGAGGTGCGATAAATCTTTGCTAAAATAAAAGTAGTAGGTGTTTCGTTCAGAACTTCAGTAGACACTGTCGTGTTAAAAACTATTCGGGCATTATAAAAATACACTACTAAATACTAATACTTTACTGTACACCAAGATAAAAACAATAATACATACGGAAACCTTAAAATAAAAACAAACATACAACAGGCGGCCTTATCGCGTTTTGCGATCTCTTCCAGGCAACACAGAATGGAGAGAGATAGCCTGGACACGATTCTATTCTCTCTTTATTTATGTTTGTTCAATTCCAAATAAAGGAGCTTGGTTGACTGGTAGATAATTCCTCAGGCATTAACCAGTTGAAAGCCGTAATTACCGAAACAATAAAATAAACAAAGTCCGCCTACGTACTTTACTTGTATGTTGCATGAAGTTTTAATAAATAAATCACTTAATAAACTTCTTAAGTTAAAAAAAACATGATATACGTTATAAAAAGGTGAGAACTAAGAAAGGATTTTTGAAGTAAACGAAACGCGGTAGTACCAAACTGCTTTGACCTCTTTTTGGTCTCGCACGGGGTTTTATTTTTTATTACTGTATTTTTTTTTGTTATTGCTTTTTCTCGTGTCTCCTGTACGGGTCACAAATAAATATTTTTTCTTTATTTTTTTTATTTTTTCTGTTTGTATGTAAAATAAAATTAGTTGAATCATATTACAAGCCGATGGTTGGGTATATACTTATAATCTGCCAGGTTGGTCTCGTAGATGCCAAGCGCGACTAACTAGGGCGGGTTCACATTACGTCGGCCCGACAGTTTTACCAGAACAACAAAGCTGTCAAAAGCAAATTGGCATATGTATTTCAATAGCGCTGTTAAGGAGCGCTGTGAGGAGCTCGTGGCTAAATAATAACAGCCGCTGTTTGTCATTATTATTTTGTAATTAAACACTGCACTTATCAGAAAATAGTTTTAATTTTATATTTCTTTTTACAGACAGTAGACATGTTTTTACTTATAGCCATGTTGGAATCTTCTAGCACACCGATGGGCGGGAACTCTATGATCTGTCATAGACAAAACACAGATATCCATAAACATCCCCCCTTTTCCAAAGCTTTACATTACAATCAAAGGGTAAACCATTATACATTTACACCTGTTCTAAAATAAACACAAACAGACAAATAATTCGTTGTTACTTATGCATACTAATTTTCTAAATCAGAGCTATCAATATAATCTTTAAATTTAATTGGCCTCCTAACTGGACGACCACTACGTGTTACATTTATGGTTTCATTTGGTACTGAAGTATTTAATGGTTCACTATTGGGTGGTTCTTCAGAGTTATTGAGATTATTATCATTACACAAATTTTCATCTTTACTGCTTTCATTTAGTCTAGCATCAGGATCAATTTCAGAAATCATATTCTCATTACATAATAGTGAACTATTCTGCATATTATTACTATAAGTGGAATTACATGTTAAGTTTTTATTATTATTATTCTCTAAATTATAAGAATTACAAACATTGTAGTGTGGTTTAATGAATTTTCTATTTCTCCTATACCCCTTCCGATGTCCACTCTGCCTCTCTGCCAGCTGTCATCGGTCGCTCAAATGTCCAGTCTGCCTCTCTGCCAATTTTTGATATTCTATGGCTGTTCTTGTTTTTGGCTTGAAATATGTCAGTAAGGAGGATATTCTCGACAAATCTTGGTTTCATTCGATACTTTAATAGACAATTATGAAAAAAAAATACCCCGCTGGTCTTTGGATCCGCCCAAGACCGTAATATTTATTTATTAAATCTGTGCATCGGGCGGTCGCCATTTTTGACAGCACAAGGGGCCGTGCTCAAACTTTTTGTGATTAAAAATTTAGTTTTTTTATTTTGAGTGGCTGTTGTTTTCTGCTGGAAATACATGGAACGGTAAGTTTTGAACTGTTTTTAATAGTTTTTTTTTGTATTTGGCCTAAATTCCAGCAGATATACGTATTTCAACGAACGCCGTCCGACATTGTTGTTTATTTTTTTCTGCGTGCGAATATTTTATTTTTTATTTCTTATTTTTGCAAATATGACTATATCAAACTGTTGTTATTTACAATGCTACGTTAATTAACAACAGAAATAATGCATTTAATTGTAGTGGTAACGAAACAAATTCGAATAAAAAAAAAACAGCCACCAACTGTCCACCCTGCCAATTTGCATTATTTTTTTTTTGAAAAGTTTGTAATTCTCGTGGGATGAAAAAATGTATCGGGGGGTGTGTAATTTTGATTGATTATTGTGAAATAGGGTGTATTCCTGTAAATAAAATTAAAACTTTATGAAATAATGGTTTATTTTTTTATTTCTATCTCCTTTTATACACGAAACTGGAAAAAAAATCCCTTACACTGACTTTACACAACAATTACCAATACTTACAAGGTAAAACTGGATAAATCCATTTGGAATATGATAGCTTATTTCATAGAGATTGTAACAACATAAGTTTCATACATGGTTCCCATACAAAACTTCCGAGAAATCGACGATTTACTGACACCGCGCCCATAGCGCAAAAGGCGCCAGGGTACCCGGACACATGGGTGATTTTCGGCCTGCCTGGTGGACATCTAAGGGGTTATCTATTCCCTCCTTCATCCCCCACCACATAAGAACGTGGTTCATCACATATTTTGATGATTTTACCTTTAGTCCAGTTAGCATCTAGTGACTTCTTAAAATACACATTTTGATTTACATTTAAATCCATGAGAGTTTTAGAATTTTTGTTATAATTTTTCTTTACAGACTCTAGATGATTGTTATATTCTTTTCCATAAATAGCAACTTTTGGCTTCAAATTACTTTTTGAAATGGGTAGTAATGAATTTAAAGTCCTTGAAAATAACAATTGTGCAGGAGATGGCAGATATGACTTAGGAGTATTTCTATAATTTAGCAAACCTAGATATGGATCTGAACCATCCTCTTTGCATTTTTTGAATATGCTTTTAAATATTTTTACACCACTTTCGCTTTGCCCGTTCGATTGTGGATACAGTGGGCTTGATTTGATATGCTCAAATTTGTAATTGGCAGCAAAATTCTTGAACTTTTCAGATGAAAATTGTGGGCCGCCATCAGTAACTACTATTGCTGGAATACCATGTCTTGCAAAGATAGATTTACAGTTCAATATTACACAGTCACTTAACAAATTATCCAGTTTACTAACTTCAACATACTTTGAATAATAATCCATGAATACAAGAAATTCTTTGCTATCTAGGGTACAGATGTCAATGCCAACCTTGTGCCAAGGCAGTTTCTCTATATCATGATTAATCAATGGTTCTTTCTGTAAATTTGGACTGAATTTACCACAAGGCACACACTGTTTTACAAACAATTCAAGGTCTCTATTTATGTCTGGCCAAAAAATGCATGATCTAGCTCTGATTTTACACGTACTTAAACCTACATGTCCCTGATGAATATTTTTTAACATCTCAATTTTCATTGATTCAGGTATAACAATTAAGTTACGCTTTAGTAAAATGCCATCTAATGTGCTTAGCTCATCTCTAAAAGTCCAATAGCTTCGTAATTTTTGATCTACATCTGAAATATTTCTTGGCCAGCCAATTTTAACATAACCCATAATTTCTTTAAGTATACAATCAGATTCAGTTGCTGCTCGAATTTTCTTTAATTGAATATTAGACACAGGTAAAGAGTTTCTTTGCAGCTTAACATGACATATTATATTTTCGATAAGTTGCTTCATTTTAGATTCTACTTTGTCAGCGCAGCTTCTAGATAATGTGTCAGCAATGAAAAGTAAGCGTCCTGGTTTGTATTTTACCTCTAAATTATAACCTTGTATAGCTAACATCATTCTTTGTAATCGTGCAGGCACTTTATATAAAGGTTTTTTGAACAATGTTTCCAATGGTTTGTGGTCTGTTTCAACATGTACTTTGCGCCCGTAAGTATATTGATGCATTTTATAGCACCCAAAAACTATTGCTAACATTTCTTTTTCTAACTGACAGTAATTTTGCTCAGTAGAATTAAGGGATCGAGAACCAAATGCAATTGGCTTACCATTTTGTAAGACTACAGCTCCCATAGCGGTTGATGAACTATCAACTGATAACACAATATCTTGGTTTGTATTGAAAAAGGCTAAACATGGACTGCTGCACAAAGCTTTTTTCAACTTGCCTACAGCTTCTTCTTGGTTGCTATCCCAGATGAACACAGCATCTTTTTTCATTAAAATTCGCAAAGGTTCAGTAATTTTTGAGTAATTTGGAATGAATCGAGACAGATAATTACACATGCCCAAGAATCTTTCCAAATCTTTCTTATTTTCAGGATGTTTCATGTTCATTACTGCCTGTACTTTATTAGGGTCTGGATATACACCATTTTCTGTGAATTTGTGCCCTAGGAACAAAAGTTCGGTCTCAAAAAATTTGCATTTAGATTCATTAAATTTAATACCATTTCTCATTGCAATTTCCATCACTTTTTTAAGTCGTTCATTTAAATCGTCTACTGATCGAGCAAAAATACACAGATCATCGATGTATGGTATTACTCCTTCCACATTTTCAAACATTTGATTTATTATCCTACTAAATTCTTCTGGAGCGGAACTTATTCCAAAAGGTAACCTTTTATAGCGATATCTACCGAATGGTGTTATGAATGTGCACAGATCCGAACTCTCCTCATTTAAATTCAACATCCAAAAGCCATTAGAAGCATCTAATAGTGCGAAAACTTTAGCATCCTGCATTTTACTTTTAATTTCATCTAGTGTGGGTAATTGATATTTTGGTTGTACTATGTATTTATTCAAAGCTCTTGGATCAATACACATTCTCAATTTTCCATTTGGTTTACGGACAGAAACTAAATTATTAACCCATCTAGTGGGCTTGGTTACCTTTTCTATGACCCCTAACCTCTCCATTCTTTTGAGCTCTATGCGCATTTCAGGCAATAGTGAAAATGGAACACGCCGGGCTGCTTGTATAGTTGGGACTGCATTACTGTTTAGCTGTATGTTCACTGACCCAGGAATGCAACCAAGACCACCATTGAACAGCTCACTGTAATCAGTTTTTAAATCTTTTATTAATTTTGCAGTTCTATTAGACTGACATGTGTAACATTGTGTACTTTGACTAAGTTAGTGTTCGCTGAAATGAAATTATAGGTCAAACATGTTCTACAACCAAGAAGAGTGGGAATATTTCCATTAATTATTATAAATTTGACCTTATATTTTTTTTTACTAGGATGTACAATTTCTAACCAGCAGGTTCCTTTAACAGGGACACATTTCCCATCCAGCTGAATAACTTTTTTGTCACATGGTAATATTTCAGATTTTTTTAAGCACAGTTGTTTACATACCTCACTTCCTATTACATTACAGGCTGCTCCAGTGTCCATTTTTACAAGTAATTTTGTATCATTGACTGTAAATTCTTGAAGAATCTCGTTACCCACAAATCCAATGAAAAATTCACCTTGCTCATCATCTTTCTCAGTGCCTTCCATCTCCTCAGCTAAGTTAACCTTTTTAAAGGTATTTTTTCCTCTGCAACTCTTTGAGAAGTGATTTTGCTTATTACATTTATAACAGGTTTTCCCATAGGCTGGGCACTGATTCAAGTTGTGGGATAACCCACAATTCCGACAGTTCCTAATTAATTTACTTTGCCTATTAACAAGCAACACATCCTGGCCAGTACTTGAAGACTCAAATCTCTGGTTTTCCAAATATCTGTTAGAAGCCTCCGCGCTTAGTAAAAACTTCATAACATATGTAATGGTTAGTTTACTTTCATCTTCCGCCATAAGTCTTGTTTTTAGCGTATTATATTTTGTGTCAAGTCCTGCTATAATTTTTGACACTGTCAAGCTTTCCCTTAAGTCCTGGAATTCGCACATGTTACCAAGGTTTATTACCCTCTGAAAGTATTCCTCTAATCGTGCATTGTTTTGCGTAATTCCAAAGAATTCACTTCTTAAAATTGTAAGGTTCTTTTTAGGTGAAAAATATTCGTCGAACAGCGTCAACACCTGTTCTAATGTTTCGCTCCCCTTGCAGTTGAAGGTATTATAGATTTTTAAACCTTCGTCTCCTATGTAATTGAGCAAAATACTCACTTTTCTTTTTTCCTTTGCTTCATCAAGCCCTGAGGCTGATATATAGATCTCGAGTCTCTGACGAAACTCCTTGAAATTTTCCGACAAATTGCCAACGAATACCATGCCCCGTAGGGGCAGCAATGGCTCGGTAGCACCTGACACCATGTTTGTCATTATTATTTTGTAATTAAACACTGCACTTATCAGACAATAGTTTTAATTTTATATTTCTTTTTACAGACAGTAGACATGTTTTTACTTATAGCCATGTTGGAATCTTCTAGCACACCGATGGGCGGGAACTCTATGATCTGTCATAGACAAAACACAGATATCCATAAACAGCCGCACGGGTCGATCTTTAAGGTTAAGCAATGCTTGACGAGGTCGGTCCGTGGATGGGTGACCATTTCAACATACCGAGTTTCCTCCGTGCCTCGGAAAGCACGTTAAGCCGTTGGTCCCGGCTGTCATTTGAAGATCTTTGACAGTCGTTACGAATAGTCAGACGCTTGAGATCTGACACCAGTCAAGCCAACGGGTACCGCTGTTACCCGTTGGCTAGACTGGTGTTGTGTGTAGTTACTGGGTTGTGGAGGTCAGATAGGCAGTCGCTCCATGTAAAACACTGGTACTCTGCTAAATCCAGTTAGACTGGAAGCCGACCCCAACATAGTTGGGAAAAGGCTAGGCAGATGATGATTTCAATAGCGCTGTTCACATTAGAGCGACTCGATAAAACTGTCGGCTACGACACATTTACCGGACGTTCAGCCACGATATCTGTCTGGTGGGATATAATATTGACATACTGCTTTGTATAGCGCCGTTCACTTGACACTTGTCGGCTCCTAGAGGCGAAGGAGGAAGAAATTAATAAAGAAGTTTTGATTTCTCTTGTAGAAGACAGTTTAGGAGTTTGAGAACGTCGTCGTCGTCCATTTTACATAGAAGCCAACTCACAACTGCTTTGTGGCAAGCCGGGCCGCGGTTAGCGACGGAGATGTTCACATTACGTCGGACCGGCAGCTTATAGTGTAAAGACCATAACCCTATAGACGGCCAACGGTAAAATTGTCGGTCCGACCTAATGTGAACCTGACCTAAAGTCGGGCAGAAGCGGGTGAAACCATATCGGACTTTCAGTTAGTTTTTTTAGGGTTCCGTACCCAAAGGGTAAAAACGGGACCCTATTACTAAGACTCCGAGGTCCATCTGTCTGTCTGTCTGTCACCAGGCTGTATCTCTTGAACCGTGATAACTTTCAAGAGATACAGCCTGAGAAATTTTCACAGATGATGTATTTCTGTTGCAGCTATAAGAACCAATACTAAAAACTGAGTTAAATACATGTTTGAGTGAGGCTCCTGTGGAGTACTCCAAGCTCCACTAATAAAAATATAGGTATTGGAAATAAAACACAAGGTTTGTATTTGGGTACATCAAACGCTCAGTGATCACAACGACCGCTCTCTGGCGGATGACAGCTAAAGTGACAACCACCTTGTCGGAGTTGCCCTCACTTCTCGCTTTATGCACATTTATTTTAAATAATTACTAATATGATTTGATAACAGAATACCACAGCTTCCATACAACAAACGTGATATTTCTGCCGTTTTTTGCGATAATGGTACGGAACCCTTCGTGCGCGAGTCCGACTCGCACTTGGCCAGTTTTTTTTAAGCAACCCGGAGTTTGAAAGCTGGTGCTGGGACACCCCGTGACTCGGCAAGTACGTTAAATGGTTGTCTCTGCATCTGACCTCGCCCCGTTCATTTCGGATTACCGCCCCATCGGACTATGAGAGTAAAGATCTCTCACACTAGTGCACTGTAAGATCTCCTTGCGTATTAGGATAATCTCCTTTGACATTGGCCATCGTGATCAAAATTCGGTCTACAGAATGTTTTTTTTTATTGTCTGTAGTCTCACGCTTGACCACTATCTCACCTGATAGTAAGCGAAGATGTGGTCGACGGTGAAACACGCTTGTCTAGAAATAACACTGACTCTGGCAGGGAATTCCACTCCTTAGCTGTACGCATAATAAAAGTGTTCCCAAAACGTATTGTGAGTATGGGTGGGATGTCCACCATATGGCGTGAACCGATGGCGCATTTTTACGTCTTGTAGTCCGATGATGGAACGGGTTTGGTGGAATTGGATCATGTAATTCCATCGCACACTCTCCGAAATGTAACCGATAAAAACCCACAAACTGGCAACTGGGCGATGATAAAGGCTCTGGCCTTGACTTGACCAGTGCCTCATTTCCGATGAGCCTCTTGGCCCGCTTCTCGATCGACTCTAGTGCACCAAGCTGGTATTTGGCAGATCCGTCCCAGAGATGAGAACAGTACTCCATGCATGATTATTATGCACATAATCAATCCACTGCCCTCAGTCGCAACTATCTGATGCATCATTCAAAAATGTTCATAGAAACCAGTTCCACGACCTAAATTCAAAACAATCAATCAGTATTTACTAATACACTGTCTGTTAACAAAACACGGCCGGAGAATAAAAACAGTGGTCTAATTAGAAGGCCCGGTGACCCGTTACGAAACATTTATATTGACATCACGAGACATTGAAAGATACTTTTTTTTGTGGGCTAGTTTAATTACATAATAATTAATTGTCTAAGTCTATTGACTGTATCGATTACTAAGGTGATAATATTATATTGAAAGAAAAACGGCTTATTTCTAAAAGGAGATAGATGGGTATACTTAGATGGTATGGTCATGCTCAGAGCATGAATGTATGGCAATGACAGAGACTTCCTAGAAGGACATCCACGGATCTTATTATTGATTTTCTTTATAACCGGCGTGCGTGTATGATTGGATGTATGAATGTAAACTAAGCTCAGTATTCTCAGGAGTTTATAAGGATCGAGGGAAAAGGCGTAAGTTTATGTATGTATGCTCTAACGTCATAAGTTGAAAAGAAAGTTAAGATGCTCCAACCGCTGTCACCACGAAGTAAATCACGATCTTGCTGGATAATGGCTGGTATTTTTCCAGTATACGGGATAACAAAAACATAACGAAATAGACCGCATAATCGCTTACCATCAGGAGAGATAGTCAAACGCGAGCCTACGTGGGACACTCAGAAAGTTTTGCGAAACTAAAAAAAATTGTTCTATACGTACATATATTTTTATTAAATCTTTTCAAAGTACTTTCCACCAGCCTCTATACAAAGATTCATGCGCCTAAACCAGTTTTCAAAACACTTTTTCCAGTCCGCCGCAGACACCTCGTTTACAGCCTGCTCGAACGCAGCCAGCGCATCTTCCGGCGACGAAAATTGTATCCCTTTGAGCTGATTTTTTATTTTTGGGAATAAAAAGAAGTCACACGGTGCTAGATCAGGGCTGTAAGGAGGGTGACCCAGGAGTTTGACTGGCGTGCTGTCCAGGAAGTCCCTCGTTTTGAGTGCGGTGTGCGCAGGTGCATTGTCGTGGTGGAGCAGTAGCCCGCGGAGCCCTGTGTTTGGTCGCTTGTTGCTTATAACAGAGAAAACTTCTGGCAAACATTTGGTAGTATACCATTCGGCATTAATGCTTCTTTGATCCCGTAAGGGAATTGATACCAAGTGGCCAGTCAAATTAAAAAAGCTAGCGATCAAAATCTTACCCCCGCTTCTAGATCGCTTCACTTTGGTAGGCGTTGGCTCATTTTGAAACACCCAAACAGTCGACTGGCGCTTGGTTTCTGGGTCGTATTGATAAATCCAGGACTCATCACCTGTAACGATGTCGTAAACACGCCGAGACGAGCCTGCTTCAAATTTGTTAAGCATATCACGGCACCATTCCACCCGGGCCTGCTTCTGAGCATCGGTGAGGTTG
This sequence comes from Orthosia gothica, assembly GCA_949775005.1. Lineage (NCBI taxonomy): Eukaryota > Metazoa > Arthropoda > Insecta > Lepidoptera > Noctuidae > Orthosia > Orthosia gothica. Next base: position 37,922,951 of record OX459037.1, read on the forward strand.
TGCGGCACCCAGCGTGATACTATCCTCCTCACGCGAAGATGGCTGTGTAGAATCTCGTGAACGCTTCCCGATCCAATCTTCAATATGTGTTGAATCTCCTGATATGTAATTCGCCTATTGTCTTGGATTAAATTTTTCACTGCTAGCACGTTTTCTTCGGTAACAGCCGTCAAAGGGCGACCGCTTCTTTCGTCATCCCCCAAAGTTGGTCGACCGCGCTTGAATTCGTTATACCAACGATACACGGTTGCCTTGGAAGGGCCTTCATCCATGAATGCCATTTGAAGTCTATCGTACGATTCATCCGGTTTCAGGCGACACTTGAAATCGTATAAAATCATAGCTCTAAAATGTTCCCGGCGCAGATCCATATTTCAGTGAGACACAATACTTTGAATTAACTCGCAAAAAATGTGGAGGGAAATTTTGAAATTGGAACTTACTTATTTTTACTTATAAATAATCATATTTTCGAAAAACATTATAACTGGCCAGTCTCCCATATATAAAAACTTTTTTTCGCAATACTTTCTGAGGGGCCTGGTATAAATAAAATAAAAAATACAGTTACCCACATTAAGAGTAAATATACTACAACGCTTTACCGTTGCAATATAATAACAGCCTGTCAGGAATGCTGGCAGTCGATTTTCAAGGTTAAGCAATGCATGTCGAGGACGATCCAAGGATGGGTGACCATTGACACACCGAGACACCTCCGTGTCACCGGAGGTTGGTCCTGATTTTCGTAACGGGTAGTCAGCAGACAGAACAACAACCACGCGGTTTCAATGCGGGTAGTTGGATCTTTAAATATCATGAACATTTACAGCCCGTATAAATATATAGGGAGGGTAAAGTTTTTGATCTACCAGCCTGGCCTTTGACCCCTTTCTAAGTCACCATCTAAAATAAATGCCGAAAACATTGCTAGAAAAATGCAAAAAACATGGACGAACACTGTAGAATAATCGCACATTTTAGATTTACATTTTCTATAAAGATTTTCGATCTATATTTACCTCAAGGTTTTTTGATAGTAACACACATCTAACTCCAATAAATTATGTTCTAAACAATTGCATCCGTTTATAAACAAATTCTTCTTAATGTTTGTTTTGTTTTCGATGTTGAAAGGAACGAATGTACAGCTTGCATCACACCAGATGCTAGCTGAGTCTGAGCAACTCCTACCTAGGCAGCAAAAAAAATAAAATTTAAAAAACTACCGACACAACCTCTAGAGAGTAAAAAAAATGCTGAGAGTTCCACCACTAATGGGCACAGAAATTGGGAGGCAGAAGACTGGCGTTGTGTTTGCTTTTCCGATTAATCTTGATTCGATGTGAGGCCGTTTACAAGACATACCCGAGTTTGAACGTTTGAAAGTTTGTCGGCAACTTCATTCACATGGAGTCCCTGAACAATAATGGTTTGGGTATTTGGATTGATGGAAGAACCGATCCGTTTCGACTAATGCACGACAATGCACGTCCACACACGGCTAGAGTCGTATCACGCATTCTTGCCGATGTTCGCATCAACGTTCTGCCGTGGCCTGCTCAATCGCCAGACCTCAACCCTATTGAGCACGCATGGGATATGCTCCAAAGAAGAGCTCTGCCAAGTACGGTTGGCATGCAGACACATTTTTTGCTTGGGTAATCATCCAATGACTTCTCCCGCTCTGGGTGAAGCGGGAGGGCGTGTCAGACTGTTACTGACTAAAACCCACCCGTGTTCCTTCAGTTGCTTGTGCCAGGGCCTCTTTCAAAGTCTCTTTCAAATTTATACGCGACCCAGACTGGCATGCATACCCTACATCAACTTTTTGACTTGTTAGAAAAAACGTGGGCGGTCATGCCTCAAAGTGCTGAGAGAGCTGATTTATGCATGCCAAATCGCTGTGATTGTGTAATTCGTGTCAATGGTGGAAACATAGATTATATATTTTTTCATCTTGACAATAAAGATTTAAAAAGCCTCATTATTTCTGCCATTTAATTGACATTGTACCTGATTTTCTTACTATAATATTGTAATCCTTAACCAAATAAAACTAAGTCGTTATATTTAAGGCGGTACCCCGAGCAAAACGCCGCGCAAGCCGTTTTTTGTGCTGTTTTAAGGAGCTATCTACTCGTTATTCAAAAAGAAATATCAATTAATAAAAATACATTAAATTTCTACATAGTATTGATTCTAAAATGGTAGATTCACTAATCTCCTTTCAATAAAAACACAAAAATGAGAAATAATTATTGATAGCATGCATCTCCTCGTAAAGTGTTCATTAATTATTTTTTGTACTAATACTAATGGATAGACAATTTAATAACGAAAATTTTGGTAGTTATTTTTTTTTCAAAAGACCTAAATTCGATTTTATAAAGATTTTATTCTGAAATCTGGGCGTATTCACTACTGTAGTTCATGCGCCACCAGTGCCGCTAGACCAATAGAAATGCTCATATCGCATGCCGATTTTTTGGTCAGGGTACCGTCTTAAATCATTGAAGAAGTCCTTGCTGCATTTCTGATCCAGTACATGCGAACACACAACAATCACAAACACTTTTGATGTTGTAGATGGTTTTTGGGCTATGATCGTTTGCTTGTTAAGAATAACATAATTATCTGATTATATTAATAATCTGATTTTTTATTTCTATTATCTATATGTTTTGCAAATAAATGATTTTGAAATACTCACATATCAAATTATTTATCTTTAAAATAAATTAAGGCTACTTGTTAAGACATGATGTTCAATTTAAAATCATTAAAAGTCTGCGTCGATCCACCTACAACCTTTTACTGTATTCGATAGATGGCGTTGTAAACTGAGCACCGCCCGCTGAATCGCGCTATTGTTTCGTAACACTACGCCTTATATAGCCCAAATATTTATTTCTGTTAGTACCTGTGATATGTAAATATGTACATATTAACAAGTAGTAATAGTAATTAGTAAATATGTAGTTTTAAATATTTAATAGTTACGTGGTAGATTTTTTGAAAAATCAGTCGTGGTCAATCATGACTGATTTATTAAATCCTGAGTGAATTAGCCAAGCGCAAGAAATCCTAGAACCAAAAGTTATAAGACATGTGCCATTCACCAAACCGCACTAAGCCCGCGTGGTAGATTATGGCCCATTCCTTCTCACAGAGAGGAGGCCTGTATCCCAGCAGTGGGAACATTTAAAGGCTGATGATGCTAATGAGGAAGTTTTAGTACTTTTATGGCTCTTAAACATGTAAACTAAGCACAAGCAGTTTTTGTAATACCTTTGTTATGTCACTTTAAAATACTGCTCTCTGTACAGGATAAAAGTGGGCTCATCACGTGTTTTTTTAAAAGATACAGAAGAATACTAAACTTCTGGGCTGCTGGTAAAACAGTTCCTTGAATTTTGACATGCCAATGATGTGGAGGGAACCATCCAACCACTAAAATGATTGTTACTCCTGTCTTGTTGAGGAATTTGGTTTTAATCACAAAAACAGGGTAGAATAAACTATACAAGCGGTTTTTCTGGAGTAAATAAGAAAAAAAAAACTTAGTGATGATGAACTGAAAAACTATTTGGTGTACTTGTATGAAATTTATCATACAAGTACACCAAATAGTTTTTCATTTATGGTCATTTTATTTGTTCTCGTTGTGCATTATTTTACAATTAATTACACTATGTTTTTCTAAAATGCGTTTGAAATATATGCAAATCAAATTATTAAGAAAATGGTCTAAGTACAACGTAATAATATATTATGTCGCAGGCAAATGAGAACACCAGGGATTTCAAGCTATCAGTAAATGTCGATTATTCTTGTTTATAACGTCTTCTTACTAAAAATGTTTAGTGATATGACAAAATGTTAATATAACGTCGGTGATATGTCGTTTCATTAAACTAAATCTAGTAAAACGTCAAACAACATGTATCTTAAAAAAAATTAAGACTACTTGTTTAAACGTGATGTTCAATTTAAAATCATTAGAAGTCGGTAGTCTGCGCCGAGTCTTCCTTTCACTGTGTTCAATAGATGGCGTTGTACACTGAGCAACGCTCGCTGAATCGCGCTATTGTTTCGTTACACCACGCGTTATATAGCCCAAAAATATATTTTTTTGTTAGTACCTGTGATATGTAAATATGTACATATTAACAAGTAGTAATAGTAATTAGTACATAAGTTTTATTAAATAATTTTTATTACTTACATTTTTTGAAAAATCAGTCTTGGTCAATCATGACTGATTTATTAAATCCTGAGTGAATTAGCCAAGCGCAAGAAGTCCTAGAACCAAAAGTTTTAAGACATGTGCCATTCACCAAACCGCACTTAGTCCGCGTGGTAGATTATGGCCCATTCCTTCTCACAGAGAGGAGGCCTGTATCTCAGCAGTGGGAACATTTAAAGGCTGATGATGCTAATGAGGAAGTTTTAGTACCGTTATGGCTCTTAAACATGTAAGCTAAGCACAAGCAGTTTTTGTAATACCTTTGTTATGTCACTTTAAAATACTGCTCTCTGTACAGGATAAAAAGTGGGCTCATCACGTGTTTTTTTAAAAGATACAGAAGAATACTAAACTTCTGGGCTGCTGGTAAAACAGTTCCTTGAATTTTGACATGCCAATGATGTGGAGGGAACCATCCAACCACGAAAAAAATTGTTACACCTGTCTTGTTGAGAAATTTGATTTAAATCACAAAAACAGGGTAGAATAAACTATACAAGCGGTTTTTCTGAAGTAAATAATAAAAAAAACTTAGTGATGATGAACTGAAATAGTATTTTTGTGCTACAAGTGCGGAAGGTAGGTGATTTCCGATGAGTGGCATTTTTATTCACGAGCGAGCGAAGCGAGTGAGTGGATAAATCGACACAAGTCGGAAATCATCTTACGTACGTGTATCATACAACATTTTACTATGCATTGTGCGAGGTAATAAATAAATTAATAAAATGTCGGACTTATTCAAGCGCGTTCAGCATATCCACAGATTAACTAATAGTTCCTTGGGCATAATATCTACTGCGCATGTGCGAATAGCTGTCACATCGTAACGCAATAAGGCACGAGCAAAATATACGTTCTGCCAAACATATTTAATGAATATTTAAAATTAATTTATTGATCAAAATCTAAATCTAGAGTAATTAAAAACGCCTAAAATAAAGTATTAGTTTTATTTTACCTTTTATTATGAATGATAATCTGTACATAACTAATTTTTAAAACTTTTCTCAAATAATAAAAACTCTATGCGTCGGGCTGACGTTGGAGTTAAAAATTAAAAAAAAAACACAGGAAAGTAAAAAGCACTAGTGAAAAAAAGTGACACTTTCCGCACAGTTTGGCTGCTTAGAAAACCGCTCTTTTCGAGGACATACATTGTAAAACTATTAGGTGTATTTGTATGAAATTTATCATACAAGTACACCAAATAGTTTTTCAGTTATGGTCATTTTATTTGTTCTCGTTGTGCATTATTTTACAATTAATTACACTATGTTTTTCACATATGCGTTTGAAATATATGCAAATCAAATTATTAAGAAAATGGTCTAAGTACAACGTAATAATATATTATGTCGCAGGCAAATGAGAACACCAGGGATTTCAAGCTATCAGTAAATGTCGATTATTCTTGTTTATAACGTCTTCTTACTAAAAATGTTTAGTGATATGACAAAATGTTAATATAACGTCGGTGATATGTCGTTTCATTAAACTAAATCTAGTAAAACGTCAAACAACATGTATCTTAAAAAAAATTAAGACTACTTGTTTAAACGTGATGTTCAATTTAAAATCACTAGAAGTCGGTTGTCTGCGCCGAGTCTTCCTTTCACTGTGTTCAATAGATGGCGTTGTACACTGAGCAACGCTCGCTGAATCGCGCTATTGTTTCGTTACACCACGCGTTATATAGCCCAATTTTTTTTTTTTTTTGTTAGTACCTGTGATATGTAAATATGTACATATTAACAAGTAGTAATAGTAATTAGTACATAAGTTTTATTAAATAATTTTTATTAATTTTTATTAATTTTTTGAAAAATCAGTCTTGGTCAATCATGACTGATTTATTAAATCCTGAGTGAATTAGCCAAGCGCAAGAAGTCCTAGAACCAAAAGTTTTAAGACATGTGCCATTCACCAAACCGCACTAAGCCCGCGTGGTAGATTATGGCCCATTCCTTCTCACAGAGAGGAGGCCTGTATCTCAGCAGCGGGAACATTTAAAGGCTGATGATGCTAATGAGGAAGTTTAAGTACCGTTATGGCTCTTAAACATGTAAGCTAAGCACAAGCAGTTTTTGTAATACCTTTGTTATGTCACTTTAAAATACTGCTCTCTGTACAGGATAAAAAGTGGGCTCATCACGTGTTTTTTTAAAAGATACAGAAGAATACTAAACTTCTGGGCTGCTGGTAAAACAGTTCCTTGAATTTTGACATGCCAATGATGTGGAGGTAACCATCCAACCACGAAAAAAAATCTTACACCTGTCTTGTTGAGAAATTTGATTTAAATCACAAAAACAGGGTAGAATTAACTATACAAGCGGTTTTTCTGGAGTAAATAATAATAAAAAAAAAAGTGATGATGAACTGAAATAGTTATTTATTCTACAAGTGCGGAAGGTAGGTGATTTCCGATGAGTGGCATTTTTATTCTCGAGCGAGCGAAGCGAGTGAGTGGATAAATCGACACAAGTCGGAAATCATCTTACGTACGTGTATCATACAACATTTTACTATGCATTGTGCGAGGAAATAAATAAATTAATAAAATGGCGGACTTATTCAAGCGCGTTCAGCATATCCACAGATTAACTAATAGTTCCTTGGGCATAATATCTACTGCGCATGTGCGAATAGCTGTCACATCGTAACGCAATAAGGCACGAGCAAAATATACGTTCTGCCAAACATATTTAATGAATATTTAAAATTAATTTATTGATCAAAATCTAAATCTAGAGTAATTAAAAACGCCTAAAATAAAGTATTAGTTTTATTTTACCTTTTATATGAATGATAATCTGTACATAACTAATTTTTAAAACTTTTCTCAAATAATAAAAACTCTATGCGTCGGGCTGACGTTGGAGTTAAAAATTAAAAAAAAACACAGGAAAGTAAAAAGCACTAGTGAAAAAAAGTGACACTTTCCGCACAGTTTGGCTGCTTAGAAAACCGCTCTTTTCGAGGACATGCATTGTAAAACTATTAGGTGTATTTGTATGAAATTTATCATACAAGTACACCAAATAGTTTTTCAGTTATGGTCATTTTATTTGCTCTCGTTGTGCATTATTTTATAATTAGTTACACTATGTTTTTCACATATGCGTTTGAAATATATGCAAATCAAATTATTAAGAAAATGATCTAAGTACAACGTAATAATATATTATGTCGCAGGCAAATGAGAACACCAGGGATTTCAAGCTATCAGTAAATGTCGATTATTCTTGTTTATAACGTCTTCTTACTAAAAATGTTTAGTGATATGACAAAATGTTAATATAACGTCGGTGATATGTCGTTTCATTAAACTAAATCTAGTGAAACGTCAAACAACATGTATCTTAAAAAAAATTAAGACTACTTGTTTAAACGTGATGTTCAATTTAAAATCATTAGAAGTCGGTAGTCTGCGCCGAGCCTTCCTTTCACTGTGTTCAATAGATGGCGTTGTACACTGAGCAACGCTCGCTGAATCGCGCTATTGTTTCGTTACACCACGCGTTATATAGCCCAATAATATTTTTTTTTTTGTTAGTACCTGTGATATGTAAATATGTACATATTAACAAGTAGTATTAGTACATAAGTTTTATTAAATAATTTTTATTACTTACATTTTTTGAAAAATCAGTCTTGGTCAATCATGACTGATTAATTAAATCCTGAGTGAATTAGCCAAGCGCAAGAAGTCCTAGAACCAAAAGTTTTAAGACATGTGCCATTCACCAAACCGCACTAAGCCCGCGTGGTAGATTATGGCCCATTCCTTCTCACAGAGAGGAGGCCTGTATCTCAGCAGTGGGAACATTTAAAGGCTGATGATGCTAATGAGGAAGTTTTAGTACCGTTATGGCTCTTACCCTCAGTTTCCCAGCTCAAAATTATCGGAGAATTAATGTGACAAATTGTCAAGCACGCGTTATCTGCTGTGATTGGCTGTTGAAAATTCATTTAACCAATCAGAGCAGATAACGCGTGCTTGACAATTTGTCACATTAATTCTCCGATAATTTTGAGCTGGGAAACTGAGGGTTAAACATGTAAGCTAAGCACAAGCAGTTTTTGTAATACCTTTGTTATGTCACTTTAAAATACTGCTCTCTGTACAGGATAAAAAGTGGGCTTATCACGTGTTTTTTTAAAAGATAAAGAAGAATACTAAACTTCTGGGCTGCTGGTGAAACAGTTCCTTGAATTTTGACATGCCAATGATGTGGACGGAACTATCCAACCACGAAAATGATTGTTACCCCTGTCTTGTTGAGGAATTTGGTTTTAATTACAAAAAAACAGGGTAGAATAAATTATACATGTAAGCGGTTTTTCTGGAGTAAATAAGAAACAAAAGAAAATGTACTTAGAGATGGTGTAAATTTCATAAAAGTACACCAAATAGTTTTTTAGTTAGGGTTTTTTATTTGTCCTCGTTGAGCATATTTGTGTTAGAAAATATGCGTTTGAAATAGATTTACTGCTTGTTTTCGAATGTCATATGCCCGATGGCTAATTCGCCGAAGTCATCAGATTGAATGTCCAAATCACCGAAATTCCATAGCATCGATGTACCACAATTTTGAATTGCCAATATATTCCTTCTTTTAGTCTTCTTGAATATTCTACCTAAAATATTCAAGAAGACTAAAAGAAGGAATATATACATGACACCGACATTATGCTAACATAATGTCGGTGATATGACTTTTGTCCGAAATAATCTATAATAGTCGCAAATTTGCTTGTTCGTGCTTTTGCCAGCAATCACAAGGTAAATCTTATGATTTACCTCAGAGACTAGCCAATGTTGTTTTTTTTATGTATTACACACTGTGATACGAAATGATGAGAAAAAAAAGGTCTGATTGATTAGTTTTACCAAAGTAAGTACCTATTATGTTTGGTTGCCATTTTTTTCTCATAAAAACTGATAGATGGCGTTGTCCCCTGAGCACTATTCGCTGAATCACGCTATTGTTTTGTTACACCACGCGGTATATAGTCCAAACAATTTAATGTCATTAACTATGTAAATAATTATGTAATTAACTGTAAATATGTAAATATTCATACATTTAGGCCTCTCGGTTTTTTTTTGCCCAAGTGTGCTGGTATTTATCCAGCAATTTTTTGAAAAATCAGTCTTGATGTAATTAAGACTGATTTATTATCTTTTAAGTTTATTATTCAAATGCAAGAAGTTTTAATACCGTTATGTCTCAAGCAGCACAAGCAGTATTTTGTAATATTTTTAATGGAGAGTCACCTAATTTTGGAAGTACCCACATAAATTTCATATCCGAATTAACGTCAAGGCTCTCGACACGGTCAAACAGTTTGATTCAAACCTTACCAGTCTTATTCCAAAAAACTCAATAAATCTTTGTTTAAACCTGGCCTATCAAGTCCAGGCTTATCTGCAAAACCATGGTCTAAATTTGTCCTTATTACAAAACAATAAAAAACCCTGGTCTTCTTGGTTCAAATGACGGTACTAAACCATCACCACCGTCATTTGAATTGAACCATTGTCAATATTTCAACCACAGATTGATACAAATATCATTCGTTCACCATAATATCATTCAATTGCAACGTTCCGTATCCCAGAACAGAAAACGTTTTGATAATACGATAAGGATTAAATGATGTTTGGGAGTGTTAAAAATATTGTCACTTTGTTATTTTGCATATATATAAACATTAGTTATCTATCGATTGCAGTTTTGTTTAGGTTTAAGCACATTACTTAAATTCGTAATAATTACTAATAATACATCTACGTACGTGTAATGAAACGTAACATTCTCGCGCTTTAAATGAGACCATAACATTAAAGAAAACCATCGCAAGTCGAACAAAGTTCATTAGGCTTTGGATTTTTTTAGTTTATCCAAGTCTCTAATAGAACAATTGCCTCTTTTTTAATAATATATTGTGATGGAACAACAAAAAAAAAAATATCTGAGAATTGGAGTACCGAGGAAAAAGTAATATCCTCAATATCAATTAAATCCACCATCGTCTATTTTCAGGTATTGTTTATACCCGAAAATGGACGATGGTGGACACAACACAATGAACGCAAAAAAAATATGCTATAACCTAAAACAAAACTGACAGAAACGACTTAGACCATCGTTAAACTAGGGGCCGCTGTGGTTTAGTGTTAGACCTTTTACGGTTAAACAAAAATGATATTTGTAATATCATTTTTGTTTAAACCGTAGTTTATAGAGATTTAAACCTGGGTTTTTAGTTAAGCCGCTTTTTGTAATAAGACTGTATATGTGTTTGATGCAACCGTTTGATGCTAGTTTGAGTCTCATCAAACGGGGCTGCGCAGTTTGGTTATGTACGCCACCGTTATTAGAATTATGACGCCGATAAATTATAAAATCGAACAAAAATCGCAATATAATTGTGTTTGTTACAATAATCTTCTGCTAGAAATATAATACAAAACTTTTTTAGTCTATTGTAGTTTTATTGTACCTAAATAAGTTTTTTATTGTTCACTTTTTTGCTGTGGTACATAAAGTATATGCTATAACACAAAGTTATACTAGAATAGATTACCTGAATCACATGAACATGGAAATAACCGGCGTGACCAGGGTGAACTGTACACATCTGCGTACTCCATTAGAGCGTACCAGCGTAATATTATGTTACGAAATGGTGTACAATACAACGGTGAACTTGTATACGGTGGTTGTATTGTATACAACGGTGAACAATAAACAGATATGCGATTGCAGCAATCCCGAGAGACTTACCGTCTTTTTTATTTCTATTGTATATCGCCGCAGTTCTTTACCAGATCTTCAGCTAATTTAAATGGAACCAATTTGTGAACATACTCATCCAAATAAAAATCCATATCGGTCCACAATTGACGAAAAAAAGGTTGTGACACATAAATAAAAAACATTCAGCCGAACATAGAACCTCCCCTTTCTGAAAATTTGGTTAAAAAGAAAAGAAAAAGAAATTGGTCCAAAGAATGCTACAAATTAAGCCTCACTGAGGCGTGTTTGTTCAAACACGTCTGAAGACGTTCAAACGACGCGTCAAACACAATAAAAATATGAAATTATATCATACAAGCTTCAAACCCGTGAATGTTTCACAATCCTATCATATTAGCTAAGTAAACGATCAAAATGGTTTGAGTCAAACCAAAATCTACTTGTTTGAATCAAACCGTTTATTTTGGCACTTAGGGCCAATGTTGCCACATTACCGAATCCTTAAGAAATGGAATTATAATTTATTGATTTGCCAACCCATACAATTTTGTGATTTTCAATTATGGAACTTATCATAGTTCAAGTATTTATTTATAGGTAAATTATTTGACAGTGTTTAACTTCTGGTTGGGCTAGTGTGGTGACTTTCTAAGAATTATCTAGGAGATTTAAATAGGAAGATAGCAATACTATAGTCCACACTAGAAAGAGAGGTCGGCCCACAGAAAGCGAGATAGAGAAACGTAGGTATTTGACTCAAGATTTTGTTCTAAGTGTGGCCTCCATCTTTACCTATTTCATGGATTCAGCACTCAAGCGATCCGATGTCGCTTGGATCACTGTACTAGATGAACGATTTAAACGACCGAAACAGAATATTTCGTTCTCTTTCACCTAAAGGAATTGCTTCCTAATAGTACATAGTACATGTACTACACAAGCCTATGCGACATATAAGTCGGGGCCGTTACCACTGGTCCACCACTGCTCTCATTGTTTTTATTTATTTGTAAACTAGCTGACCCGGAAAACTTTCTTTTGCCATAAAAAGACCAAACATTTATCTACCCTACCTACCCTACCTTACACTACCTACCCTACCCTACCCTACACTACCCTACCCTACCCGACCCTACCCTACCCTACCCTACACTACCCTTCCCTTCCCTACCCTACCCTACCCTAACCTACCCGACCCTACACTACCCTACACCGCGTCTAAAATATCAGCTCGTACCGCGGTTTAGTACCCGTCAGTTTGGCTTCATGCCCCAGAGGAGCACTGAGGACGCCCTCTATACGCTAGTGCAGCACGTACAGGACAAGTTGAGGCTGAAGAAGCTAATTGTCCTGGTGTCGCTGGATATTGAGGGCGCCTTCGATAGCGCCTGGTGGCCAGCTATCAGAGTCAGACTGGCTGAGGAAAAGTGCCCGGTCAATATCAGAAGGCTGATAGACAGCTATCTCGATGGTAGGAAGGTCAGGGTTAGGTACGCCGGGGAGGAATGCACTCGAGAGACTAGCAAGGGCTGCGTTCAGGGGTCGATCGGAGGTCCAATCCTGTGGAACCTCGTTCTCGACCCTCTACTGCAGGACCTAGAGCAGCGCGGACTTTTCGTGCAGGCGTTCGCGGATGACATCGTCTTGGTCGTGGATGGGGACACGGCGACTGAAGTCTCTAGAACTGCCAATGCAGCCCTCGCCCATGTTCAGGATTGGGGCGTCCGAAATAAGCTGAGGTTTGCACCGCACAAAACCTGTGCGATGACCATAACCAATAAGCTTAAGTACGACACTCCAATGCTGAGCATGGCCGGGGTCGACATCGGTATGGTCAAGAAAATGAAGTTGCTGGGTCTTACCATAGATGATAAGCTCACTTTCAATGAGCATGCCGCGAACGTCTGCAAGAAGGCAGCTGCCGTTTACAAGCGGCTGTCCCGAGCCGCAAAGGTGAGCTGGGGATTAAACACGGAAGTCATACGCACAATTTACACAGCAACGATTGAGCCCATAGTGACATACGCAGCCGCCGCCTGGGCACCCGCTGCAAAAAAGTTGGGTATACGGAAGAAGTTAGGCTCTGTTCAACGAGGATTCGCTCAGAAGCTCTGCAAATCTTACCGTACTGTCTCTCTGAACTCGGCACTGGCACTGTCTGGGATACTACCTCTGGACCTGCGCATACAAGAGGCAGCCGCCCTGTATGAAGCGAGGAGAGGGTCATCCCGGCTTCTGCCAGGAGACAGGGAGATTGAGAGTGCGGTAAGGTTTGCGGAAGCCCCTCATCCAGCTATGCAAATGCCCCTGGAGTTCATGTGCCTGGCAGACCAAGAGTTACTAGACAGTGACAATGTGCAAGCGGTGCGAATCTTCACCGACGGCAGCAAGATTGAGGGGAAGGTAGGAGCCGCGTTATCCATCTGGGATAATGAAGGCGAAGTCCGGAACCTCAAGCTTAGCCTTGCCGCGTACTGCACAGTCTACCAGGCGGAACTCCTAGCCATTTGTAGAGCGACAGAAGTGATCCTCGCGTGGCAAGAGGGGAGCTATGGTGTGTACAGCGACTCAATGGCAGCATTGCAGACGCTTACAAACCATGGCTCTCTCCATCCCCTGGCAGTCCACGCACGTGCCAATCTGGCTCACGCCCTGGGCCAGAGCAAAGTTGTTACTTTGTTCTGAATCAAGGCCCACGCGGGCCTGCCGGGGAATGAGCGAGCGGACGAGCTGGCCAAGGAAGCAGCATTGTCGTCACGGAGGAAGCCGGACTACGACCAGTGTCCGGTTTCATTTATTAAGCGACAGATCCGTTTGGAATCGCTTGATGAATGGAATCGGAGATATGTGTCGGGCGAGACTGCTTCTGTGACGAAAATGTTTCTTCCGGACGCAATAGTGGCTTTCCGTACTGTACAACAGGTGCGGCCCGAAGGCGTCCTCACGCAGGTTTTGACGGGGCACGGTGGGTTCTCTGAATACTTGAATCGGTTCAAGTGTAAGGAGAGCCCATCATGCGTCTGCGATCCAGGCGTGGCAGAGACTGTCCAGCACATACTTGTAGAATGCCCGTTATTTATCAGGGAGCGCTACCAACTTGAATGTGAGCTGGACAGGAAAATCACGAAGGAGAGCCTGCATGGGCTCATGGACAAGAAATATAGGGAAAAGTTTTTGGAATATTGCATTAGAGTAGCCACTGCGGTTATACATCGAAATAAAACCTGAGGCGCACCGTGCTTCATTAATATTTTTGTGTGATATTTAAATGCAAGCACGGAATGCAGCAAGGACATGTATAGCCGGCAGTATTTCATGTTAGTACCTAAGTTTATAGACTGTGTAATTGATTACTGTGATATTTTTTTTTTTTAATAACTGTGCTTTTGTGTTTTTATCCCTTACATGTATCTATCTGTGATAAAAAAGCACCTTTTGTATTTTTTTGTATTACCTGTGATAAACAGCACCATTTGCACAATTCTGTGATACCGCACTTTTTGTATTTTTGAACTTCTTGTATATTTCCTAACTTTAACTGTGATAATTAGCATTTTTTTGTATTTTATTTTCTGGGATAAACAGAACATGTATATTTTATTGAATTGTAAATTTGATTGAAATAAAAATGCCCGTAGTTATTTAAATAAACCCACACAGTATACAAGAAGATGAATGCACGATGAACCATAGTATGAAGAATAAAAGTGCGAGAGGAAAGAAAGATTGAACGGAATGTATGTGTTTGCAATCAATAGGCGCCAATTTCGTTGGTGGGATTAGTGTTATTAAAAAAAAAAAAAAAACACTACCCTACACTACCCTACCCTACACTACCCTACAATATCCTACCCTACTCTACACTACCCTACCTATAAACTTCACGGAGCCCGAGACCTTTCCAACGAATGCAAAACCGTGGAGTTATAGCGTCAGGGAGGAAAACCCGATTATTTATAGATTATTTTTATGTAGTAGATATGTAAATACTTCCCTAAGCGACGACGATGGGACGACAATGGCGACGCTTGGGGGAGGCCTACGTCCAGCAGTGGACGTCTTTCGGCTGATATGATGATGATGATGTAAATATCAAATTGGTGGTTTTAATATTTTGTTTTTGGAAGTTGTGATTAAGACTGATTTATTAACTCCTGAATGATTTAGCCGATCCCAAGAAGTTTTAATACCGTTAGGGCTCTTAAAAATATATGAGAAGCACAAATTGAATTTTGTAATATGTTTAGGAATACGATCTTATTTTGGCAGTACCAACATACAACAAGAGATGAGCATTATATTCGCATTAACGAAAAAGCTCTCTAAATAAAAATGAAATAAATCGTTAGCACCTACATATCACCACTTAAATAATAATGGGTATTAATAACGTAACCAAGCATAATAACATTAGTATAAAAAGTGTCAGTGAATCCTGTAATATTTTTAACAAACTTCAAAAACGAAGAGATTATCAATTCGGATGTATTTTTTTTATGTGTGTCGTCACCTCAAAACTTTTTACTAGGTGAACCGATTTTGATGAATATATTTTAATTTAAAAGCTGGTGTTTCTCATGTAGTCACCTTTATATGGTGAAGATCTGATAAACAACTTCGCAGATATACAACAGAACTCTTCAATAAACAACGTGAAATCTATCGGAAATGCTGCAATCGCATGTCTGCTTATTGTTTACGCTATTTCATAACATTACATGACGTACGGTAAGCTCTAAAGGGATACTCATATAGCTACAGTTCATCCTGGTACACTCTCAATTCACCGGTTATCCCCTTGAGTGTATTGGGAAATTTGGTTCCCAGAAACAATTGTTTTTTTTTCTATTTGTGTCTGCTAATTAGCACTGGGTATTGTTCAAGATTTATCGCATTCGGGTAATCTATTCTGGCATAACTTTTTGCATTATAAAACTTGCTCATGAGGTACCAAAACTGAAAAATAAAAAAAAACTGTTTGACAAAAATATACAAACAAATTTAAAAAAAAAAACACTACTAAGGGAAAAATAATAATGTTTATCGCTTTTTAAATAGTAGTGTTTTTTTTAGTAGTCAGTTGTATATATTTTTCAAAATGTTTTTTTTTATAATTGGCTGCAATAACGCAACAATTTTTTATGATGTCGACTACCTACCCTAACCTAATCTTCTAGTCCTATGAGCTTGGATATTTTATGTTCTCATTTTTTTTTCTATGTATAGGCTTGCGCTTGACCATTATCTCACCTGCTGGAAAGCGATGATTTTTTCGACGGTGAAACACGCTTGCCTAGAAAAAACCCAATCACTCTTCATATTAAGTACTAACTCAGTCAAAACGATGTACAAAAAAAAGAATACAACATTCTATATCTTATTAGTTTTATTACTTTAAAAACAGTATTGAGTAGAGGGTAGCCCCAAAAATCTACTCCTGTTTTTTTGCTTTGTAATAAATATTGTATCTTCAAAATGGCTGGAGTAATTAGTTTTCAAATTGTCAAAAAGATTATATGAAGTGATTGAAGAGATAAAGTTTAGTTTTATTTATTTAAATTTCATGTAAAATGGTGATACACAGGCGAGCTTTTATGTTCACGTCTTTTTACATCGTTCTCACACATATGTATTTTTCAACAAGAATGATGTAACCAGATACTTATAAAACAATCCTATAAAAAAACTTTTTTATAAAAGAGTAAGTGTGGATTTTCTTGTCCGTTCTTCTCCATAACAAGCTACATATCCGATTGGACGGTAGAATATTTTTTTTTTTTTGCTTACTGGCCTAAATGAATAAAGAAATTTTGATTTTGAAAGTGATCCTGATTCGTGTCTGTTTGTGGTGAAATTATTATATCTAAAATAGAATATCCCATAGTGTATTCAATCAAAGTAGCCTTTGTTACTGTAAAATACAGGACAAAACACCTTGTGAACTTGTGTAAAAACATAATTATTGTAAAATCTCACAAACATACCTACTATTAAAATTCTGCATTTACGGATTCAGAGATTTTTTAAGAAATCGAATCGACCGGCGTCTCGTTTACTTTGCACCGATAGATGGCGTTGCACCTTCAGACACCACGGGCTAAATCACGCTATAGTTTTGTTACCGCGGACGGTACTAATTTCAATGTTAGATTTTCACCACTACCCGCTGCTTTTATCAGAAAATCGGTTTATAATTTTTGAAAATTCAGTCCTAATTCATGTTAAAGACTGATTTATGATGTTCAAAGACTCAATTCCCGTGCTATTCCCGTACAAGACTCAGATTGCCGAGGCCGAGCTTTTGCAGTGTTCAGCCTAAAAGTGATAGGACATGCAATTATCAATATAGCCCCACGTTTCTGACACCTTTACTTTGCTAAATTACAGAAGTAGATACCTAGACCACGGGGTCCTAGCGCTAACAAAGAAAATTTGTTTCAAATATATGTGCTGTGAGGTGGAGCGATATGCATCGATTTGTTTTTGAATTGTGTTTAAAATTAATATTTTCTGGAATTAAACATTAAAATTGTTGTTTAATGAACTGTCCTCAGCACAAAATTATGGAATATTGGGCTCTTAATTCATATTTAAAAGATTATTTGAACGGATAATTTAAAAATTTATTCCGATAGATGGCGTGGTTTTAAATTTCTGAAGCATAATGCTACTCGATTTTTTTAATTTGTATTGTTACACATTTTTGTACAATGAAACTGTAAAAACGTGTCAAAAATACTATAAAAACAAATCATTACTGTATTTAAAGAAAAAAATAGTCATGAACCGAGAAAACCCTCTTACATGCAAGTCACTGCTGGTTGGTCTTTTGAGAAAATAAATTCAGATGATGAGTTTCTCAGCTTTTATTTTAATTAATTATGAATACAGCTATGGAGTGGAATGCCCTGCTGGAGTCTTTATTTCCTGATAGCTACAACCTAGGGTATGTAAATCAAGAGTGTAGGTTACTTCTAGGCAAGCGTGCTTCACCATCGACCACATCATCGCTTACCATCAGGTGAGATAGTGGTAACAACCTCATTTAGAAAATTATGAAAGGATTGCGAAACGGATCAAGAAAAAGACGATTTGTCACAACTTCTGTTATATAAGGTTTTCTTAATTCAGACAGTGCAAGTTATTTATTGGTATCAAATATGTCAATTACCGTCACTGACCAAACACGGACAAGTCAGTCCTTTCTTGTTAGGTACGAGATTTAAATAAAACTTAAGCGTACTTCATCGTCGCCCACATGATCGCTTACCATCCGGTATATAGTGGTCAAGCGCAAACCGAACATCAACAATAAAAAAAAGCTTAAGTGCCATCACTTGACACCGATTGGAATTGTTTGACTATATCCGAGACATGATCATTATCATTAAAGACGTCCAATGCTGGACATAGGCCTCCCCCAAGCGTCGCCACACTGGTCTATCCAGTGCGTTTCGAATCCACCGAACTCTCGCCGCTTTGACCAGGTATTCGCTCCACCTAGAGGGAGGCATGTATGTGAACCAAAAATTCGAAGACATGTGACATTCACCAACCCGCACTGGGCCCGCGTGGTAGATTACGGCCCATTCCCTCTCTCACAGAGAGGAGGCCTGTGTCCCAGCAGTGGGAACATTAATAGGCTGATGATGATAATGATGAGAGGGAGGACTTCCAACGCTGCGTCTTCCGGTACGCAGTCGCTACTTCAGAACTTTTCGGCCCCAACAGCCATCCGTTCTGCGTGCAATGTGTAACCTACGTGGTAACCTTGGTTCTCTTGCGGATGTCTTCATTTCTGATTCGATCACGCAAGGAAACTCCGAGCATAGCGTTTGTGGTTGTCCACAATAAACCCCATCAGAAAGCTTAAAGACACCCAAAGGGTAATTAATGGAGGGAGACATGATCACAATACTATAAATAATACCTTGTTGATCTAGTTGTGAACCATGGAGCTCGTGGCTAAATAATAACAGCTGCACAGTTCGATCTTCATTGTTAAAAAACGCTTGTCGAAAACGGCTCGTGGATGGGTGACCATTCAGCACAAACCAAGACTGCTCCGTGCCTCTGAAAGATCGTTAGGAGTGCCCTAGTCAGTCATTATTCCATACAAACGTAGTATGGCGATAACTCCATTGTTTGACGGTGTACGTTCAAAATAATTATAATCAATATTTTGTCTTATCATTATCTAGCCCTGTATGGAAACAAAAAAGCCAAAATTAACATCTATTTTAATGTTATGAGCATCAAAACTACCATATTTCAACACTAATTTTTACGCATCTTTGGGCGCCAGTAAATACCATAAGAAGAAAGAAAATTGCAAAACAGTCACCATACAAAGATAGATTAGTAGTTCAAAAATGCAAATCATTTTATTTTGAATAGATATATTCAGTAGTTTTTTCATGATATCCATATTCCCTAAGGTGTGTTTATATAATATCGCGCGCTCGTTTTTGTTCTCAATCATCATCCATTTCGCTACAAATTTGCAAAAGTGTGTATTCGTATGCGCACTAGCTTCTTACTGCTGGACTGCTCATCACAGCGTCTAACCCTTTCGCACGTGTTGTCGGAGGAGATAGCATTTTAACCCTCCTTCTCACAAAATATTTCCCGTACCCTTATGTAAAACTCATTACGGTCTCGGCTGTCATTTGTAGATTTTTGATAGATTTTATGATCACTATACTTTAAATAACGCCATCACTATACTTTAAATAAAACCTGCCAGAAATAAGGTTGCACGTTGAAAAAAAAATGCTGGATTGTGATTGTGAATCATTCAATCTGCTTAATAGTAGTGTTTAATTGGCATATATTATATACAATTGAATATTCTAAAACATAAGACTAATAATAAAACATCACCACATAATATAAACAAAGGAGAGAGAGAAAAGGGCTAATGCGCATGAAAAAATCCGTTCACATCGATTTCAATGGGAAACGTGCCCAATACACTGAGCCACTGCCTATCTGACCTCCAGAACTACCTACCAACATGATATGATGATCTTGGCGAGATTGGCGTCACCTCCTCGGGTTTCTGACTGTAACGGCTATCAAAGATCGGGGAAAAAAAAGGGTTTAGTGCGAGAGAACTCGTGCGCCGCGCGCCGTGAGTACCGACCCAGTATACTGCCATAATAAAATTGGTATCTTTTTTATGCTAGGTCAACGGGAACTACCATATATGGTAATAACACCTATAGGGTACTTCTGGTTGACCTAGAATTGTCAATTTTAGATAAAATCAAGGTTTTATAGCACAAGTAAAAGGAGCATTCCGAAAAATATAAAATGTTGATAATTATGGTAAATTTTGGTAATTTGGTACAAATTTAGATTTTCGCGAATACTTGTAGTATTCGCGAAAATCTAAATTTGCTCATATATATTTTTATAGTGTTGACTCAGGACCTTGATTTGTAATAATAATAAGGACCACCTAATAGGGACTCCGTTATAGTATAGACTTCAGTATCTGGTATAAATTTTAACTTGATAGGTCCTCCCGTTCCTGAGAAAATCGGTGGTGACACACGGACATACAGACGGACAAGAGAGTGATCTTATAAGGATTTATTTTTACCTTTTGAGATACGGAACCCTAAAAATGGCCGGGACAGATGACTACGTACTTTTCGAGGCACAGAAGTGGCTCGGTATGTCATGAATGGTCACCCATCTACGGACCGACCTCGGCAAGCGTTGCTTAACATTGAAGATCAACCCATGATTGAATTAATTACGCAATGGGGATAGGTGGTGCTTTCTTTGTTTCCGGAGTTAGCTATCACAGGTAAACAAAACCAGAACCGAACAATTTCATGGATGATAGAATCTATTTCCTGTATGGGTTGTTACGGGGGAAAATGGAAATGCTAACTGCTGGTGTAGGAAGGTATATTACGTAAGATCAGTCAACAGTTTTCTGTTCGATAGCTGTGGACGTCTTTCGGCTGATATGATGATGATGATCAGTTCAATATCGAAATCGAGAATAGAATAGAATACTCTTTATTATGTACACCATATAAGTTACAGAAAGTATAGACGAAGAAAACATTACACTGGGTGACACAATGGGCGGCCTTATCGCTAAAAGCGATCTTTTCAAGACAACCTTTGGATGGATTTTAAAAATGAAAGGAAAGACAAGAGAGACTCATTTGAGAACCGTAGAGTATTCCATATTTCAACAGGATCGGAGACTGATAAAAACCGTTGATAACACAGCCTGTTACATTTGCCTACTTTACATAAGATGACAATAATTCGATGGGATGCTACTGTGTCAATGATTTTCCGAGATTGTTAGGCCATTTTTTACCATCGATGACCACTTTTGGAGCAAAAACATTGCTCTAATCATGGTCATTGTCAGAGACTGGTTAACCATGACAAAGGCAACTAAGGCATTGTTCTTTAGTGACCTTGATGTCCTAGAGTGTCCTAGACATTGGGTAACCGAGGTGCAAATTACTAGACTACATGACCTTCTGCTCGATCACGCAATGGGCCAGATAAACGCTAAGATGAAGAAGATTGCATTCAACTAGACTATTTTCTTTAATAAGGTCATCCGTTTGCGTGCAGGAATAGTACATTAACTCCAGAACGGATCGCCATTATAAACAATTTAGTCTTGTTATGAAATAGCAGGTTTTCTCAAGATGATAGCAAGTAGCTTATTTTAGTACTATTTTTAAATTTGGGAAACTAGATGACCGATATTCTTGTACCTATGAAGCACTCAAATCCAAGTCGCAATATAAGCAGTCGCATCTCAGCGATAATCAATTTTAAAAACTTGTCATAATGCTGGCAAATTATAGGTGTTTTTGACAGATGCGATCGAACGTTCATTATAATATGAGAATTGCCTCCCTAAAGTGATCTTTAGGGGTATTACACTACCATTATAATCTATTATCATACATATGATCCTATCTCTTATGCTAAATATATGACCGCTAGAATCTTCTTCATCTGTGTACTACATTATCCTAGTTCTTTGATCCAATCATTTGTCATATTTGGTTTTGCAATAAAGCCCGGCCGTCCGGCATAACTTTGTTTTTTTTAGTCAGCACAGCAGTGTTGGCAACAATAATTTTTGAATGCCACTAAGCATATTGTAAAGTTACGCCAAAATGTCGTTGTATTTACCTACTATCTATGATCATACATGGGATCACCATGAAATATTTTTTATCAAAGGCGAAGTGATTAATAAGGAATCATAATATGTTTATATTACACTATCATACAAATATGAGTCATAGATCTGTGATCCAAGATATTTATGAAAGTGTAATACCCCCCTAAGAGCCAGTCATTTCCAGTCTTGACTAGCCCCTATGTCAACTATGATGATAGCATTATGCCCTCTGCCACTGATGAACTTATCAGAAGTCTGTGACTGTTAAATAAAAATCTTTTTCATCCTACCATGGGTCTTCATTCCGTTTGCGAGAATTTTAATACTGAAAAGAATAATAAATAATATGCCTTAACTGCTTAAGTATGTGCAGGCGTTATTGCTCGCAGATGACCCAAAAAACAAGCGCACTACACAATTCCCAATCATTGCAACTTCTGAAAGCCAGAATTAAAGGTGGAGTCACGAAAAGCGCCGAAGCAACGAAGTTTGACGAGTCCTGGAGAAACTTTTCCACTGTAATGGATCTCGTAACGAAATTAATCAGAAAATACTAGCGAAGGAGTGACAAAAGTCAACGTATCCTTAATCTGCTACAATTGCATTCCTAGACGTAGTTAACATCTACCGGTATTTGACGGGACCACGTTTTGGTACTCCCAGATCCTCGACGAAATCAAGGCCGTTTGAAGAGATGCTTGTCTTCAAGACAGTAACGTCTGTTCCAGTGTCTAGTGTACCCACGCTCTGTTGCATTTTCTCAACGTTGCGTGCTAACAAGATATTTTTACCGACAGACTTGAGCATTACTCGGCGTTTCCCCCTGGCAACTATGTGTGACGATCTCGTGAGATGATAAACTACTGACTCATACTTTTATCTTAGTATTGAATGTATTGATATAAGAATTAGGTAGGATTTATGCTGTGTTTTATTAAAGGCGTCATTGTTACGCATAGGTAATAAAACTACTTATATTCGTGTTGTTTTTTAAGATTAGGAATTCACTGGTAACTTCTGGGCATTATCTGTTAAACAACGAACAAGTTTTTATTAAGTTGTTTTTGCCTTTACCTCATTATTTGTTTTTTTTTGCTCTTCGCCACTGAATAGCTTACATTTTTGTCGTTTTTACCACAGTCTCTTTTTCTTTACTTTCTCGGCTACTGCTTCAATTTCTTCATTCCTCCACTACCTCATAGATTACTTTATCTTATTATGTTTTATTCTACGACAGTTATCATGGCTGGCATAGCTTTCCTTCTTTTCTATAGCTTCTTATTTCTCACCATCTCCTCATTATTTGTCTCTCCTCCACCTCATAGCTTAGAAACTTTGTCTTCCGCTGTTAAAAAATGTTCTCTCTGCTTTCTGCACAATTGCTAAGATGTCTTTGACTCTTCACCATCTCTTAGCTTATCTACTACGTCTTCTTTTTCAGCATCTGCTATAGTTCTATTCTCTTTCCACTTTTATGCATACAATGAGTGTCAGTGAACAATCCAAATTATTTGAACTGTGGTACTTGAATTATTTTGACACAAAACAAAAGGGTCACGGACCATTTTAAAACGGGTTAATCGAATTTCCGTTTTATTATGGAAGTAGCGTAGTTGGAAGTAGTTGTAGCGTACCTTTGACATCATATTCAAATAAGGTGTTGAAATGGCTTGACTTGTCGAGAATTTAATTGCATTGACGGAACGTAATATGTATGTTATGTTATTTACATAGGTTTTATATACTCTGCAACTAGTCGAGTACGTGTGTACTGAAGCCTGAGTATGTACTTCAGACTGGTTCCTAACTGGATTTACCTAAGTAGGTAGTACTAATAGCTACTTAGTAATACGAGTATGTCAAAGGTATAGTAAATTTTTCAATGGTTACAAAAATGCAAATGTTGTTTGTAATATATAAGAATCGATCTTCCCTAAAGATTGTAAATCGAAATACCCATTGCGGCGGAAGAAAATGGTAATTTCGATTGTTTCTGCTAATTAGCGGGTCACAAGATAAGAACTATATTGATAACTGAAATGATTGGATTAGTACCCAAACAAGGTCAACATATACTAGTTAACGAAACTCCACTAGCGTGAAAAGTTTCATTACCTAATTTAGATTAGTTAATAAAAAAATATCGATACATGCTACCCAAACCTAAGCCAACAGTGGATTGTATCATACAAAAAAGAATTTTTTCCTTTTTAACCGACTTACCAAAAAGGAGGAGGTTCTATGTTCGACTTCTTGTATGTTTTTTTTTTTTTTGTACCTATGTTCACCGATATCTTAGCCAATTGTGGACCGATTTTGAAAATTCTTGTTTTTGTTTGAAAGAACATGTTCCGAAATTGGTCCCATTTTAATTTGTTAAAGATCTGATGAAGAACTTCGGAGATATACAACAGAACTCTTCAATAAATAACGGCAAATCATTCGGGATTGCTTCAATCGCATGTATGTTTATTGTTTATACCATTTCATAACAAAACATCACGCCAGTATACTGAAAGGGGTACGCAGAACTCTAATTTCACCGGTTATGTTCAAGTTTCATGTTTTTTCGGGTAATCTGTTCTGGCGTAATAGGTACTTATTAAACAACTTGCCTATTAGGTAGGTAAAACTAAAAAGGGAAAAATAAAACCTTTTTGCAAAAAAATATCTACTACCGACTTCCAAATGAAAAACTACAAAGTGAAAAATAACTTTATTTACAGAAGTCGGTGTCCATATCGCAAAAAAATGGCAAAAAAGAAAGACACCGACTTCCAAAAATAAAGTTATTTTTCACTTTGTAGTTTTTCATTTGGAAGTCGGTAGTATTTTTTTGCAAAAAAGGTTTTATATAAATAAGAATATGTGAATTGTCCTAAATCCCAAAAAAGTCAACGACAAAATTAAAAACCTAATTGACAGTGACCTACTTTATTTACAAACAAAAACTACAATCTAAAACCGTACCTACGAGTATGTCTGCTCATAATTCTAGGAACAGTTCCCCAGTACATTTTTATTATGAGGTAAAAATAAAATTATATGATACACAACACAGAGCGAACTATTCTTGCGTGCAAACATTCGTGAACTGTCTGCAGAGAAAAAAGTCAAGGACGATAATGTTGGCAAAAAGAAGCTACGGGATGCCAACTTTACATAAACAAACAAAACACGACGATTAACTCACACGTGTACCTTATCGGATCAAGATAAAGTCGAAATTAGAATAATAATAACTTTATCAACGGCAAATCGATTGGCTTTAACAATTATAATAACATGACAACAAACTTCAGTAGTGCGTTCGACGCGACCGAATGAACACGGGTGCTCTGTTGTTTTAATTAATATCTAAAATGAATGTGATATCGTTAGCTATATGGACTTTAGAAAAGAACTGTTTCATAGTTTACAGTGGACTGATAGTTTGTTTTATTGCATTTACTTTGTATCATAAAAATAAGTTGGAACAATATTACAGTGAGGCGGCGAAAAAGGAAAAGTTGGCGCGAACGGGAACTGGCGGGAAAGGTGACACTGACAGTTATCCATTTTTATTAACTTTTTTTTGCGTTGCGTCTATGGCAAAAGTAGGTACTTATAGGACCTTATTCATAAAAAGCCTGACGATATCTAGCAATTGGTTAGTAGATGTTTAGTTTGATATTTCTACACAAAATTTAGAATCTTTAGCAACAGATTTTTAGTTTAGGTAAATATGGGTGATAAAATATGGCCATACCTAGATATTAAACCAAAAAATATCATAGTAAAAGTACTTGAAATTTTTAAAATATTTTCCAGTTTACAACTTTTTGCTACAGGATAATTTGTTTATGCATAAATTATCCGCTTTCGTCGCTATAATTTAGCCGGTACCTACAAGTAAATAATTTGCGGATGAATAAATATGAAACCTTTACAGGTGCAAAAAGGAACAAGTCTATGTCCGCTAAATGTGGTTAAGGGCATAATTCTGTTGTATGTAACTTAAATGTGCTAATGTTTTTTATTTGAATCATTAAAAAATGTAATCATACTTACTTATGCACGAAAAAAACTAAACAATGAGGTATTACTAAACATGAAAATGAGAGTGCCTACAATGACTTTTATTAAACCTATTAAAATTACTTAGGTACCTATGTTACCTACGTAATTAAAAGAAAACAAGGCACTGAATTTATTCATAAACTATTCATTAGAAAAATTTTGAACTGATCAAAATTAAATAATAATCAATCAAATCGATTATATAAATCTTAATAAAACATAGTTATACAATTAAACATAACTAATTTTCCTAGAAAAATCGACAAGGTTAAGGAATTTTGTGCACTTATAAAAAAAATGATAACACATAGTATTTATTTAATTTGAAAAACTGTACTTATTTAGATAAGTATGCCATTTACTATCGCAAAAATGTGACCTAAAAACCCAGTTTACAGGCACATAAATCCTACAAACAGAGTAAATAGCACGCAGACCATGAAACTAAATAAACAAAGATAAAATAACAAAATATTGTTGTAAAGCTTCAGCCAGTGGTTTTGCCCGTGGCTTCACCCGCATGAAAGCCTGAACTCCTGAGATTTATTTAATTCTGGAATCTTAGTGACCAAACCTGGTTCCTCGCTGATCAAATCCTGTCCGACTGTACTGCCTTCCTCCTTGACGCTAGTAGTATCTATTTTGAAGGTAGTTCCTTCAACGTCTTGCTCAGAAATAGTCACTTTTTCGTGGTCTGGTACAGATGTCTTAGTACTCGTTTCTTGTTCGGTGGGGATGTCAGGAGTGCGTGAATGGTCATCAATAACCGGTTCTTTACTATAACTGTCTTCAGCTTCTGTAACCTTTATTGCCGGTGTTTCTTGTGGTGATTTGCTTACATCCATGGGCTCAGCAGCATTTGATTCTGTAGTGTACGCATGTGCAACATCTTCAGCAACAGCGGTTTGTGATTCGGAATAAGGTGTTTTGGTTGTTTTTTCTATTTCAGTAATCGTCACCTCTGTGGGCTGTACAGAAATTTCTGGTGATATCACTTCCTTTTTAGGTACAGTAGAATGCGATATTTCGGGTGTCTCAGTGCCCGATCCTTCTTTTTCATGAGTTTTGGGCTCTTCTGTGTTCAGAATCCGTACTACCAAGATTCGCTAGTATTATATTTCACTAGTATTATAGATAATATAAAACTCCCGAGATACATATCCTATGTGCTCTCCAAGGTTGAATCTATTTCTATGCCAAAATTCATCAAAATGGGTCAGCGTTGTAACAAAGAAACAGACAGACAGATAGGGCACATAGGACTTAGCACGTAGGTACTGCGATTTTATTTGCACGATTTTATTTCGCACCAGCGCGAATATTTCATCCGCAGTGCGTGTTATACTTCATAAAAGATTGCTTGATCTTTGCGACAGCTGTCTGTATCAATACAGTAGCAATAGTGCTTGATAGGCTAAAAATAACGTATACGTCAGTTTGACATATAATGTCGCAGAGATCAAGCTACCTTTTTTGAAGTATAGTTACAATGTAGGCTAATCACAAAACTGCGAATTGACGCGATGCGAATTCGACACCCAGAAAACAAAGCAGTAACAAGCAACAAGCTCGTAGATTTTTACGAGGCGACGTCGCACCGCAGTTTTGTGTTAGGGCCTTAGTACGCGGACAAAAATTTTCGCGAATAAAATCCGTGCGGCTAAAAACCGTAATGAATACTAAGCCTTAAAGGCTGATAATGAAGATGACGATGACGACGATGATGATGATGATGATAATGAAGATGAAATTTTATATGATATTACTGAAGTAAGTAGCTTCTGCCCGCGGCTATACCTACGTGTAAAGTGTTGTATTATCCCAAGGAAACATTCTACTAGAATGGAAAGTATTTTATATCCTAATCTAGGTTCTGATCTATAACTAACTATACAAATAATCGTCAAAATGGTTCTGCGGTATAAGCGTTGAAACTTAACAAACAGTTAATATCGCATTCGTAACATTATTGTATATTTGATTGTGTCAGCTGCAGCACTTATCTCCACGCGTGGGTATATGGGGGAAGCGGGTTATCAATACTAGGTTGAGGGATCCTCGACCCTTTGGCATATTGAGAGCTGGAAATGGCCAATATACTGTTTGTGTAAGAGCAATTACTATGTGCATGGTTTCACAATGACGATTTACTTTTGTTTTGTATTGTTAGGCTTGCGTTTGACCACTATCTCACCTGATGGTAAGCGATGATGTGGTCGACGATGGATCACGCTTGCCTGGAAATAACCTACTCCCTCTTGTCTTATAAATGTATTTCTATTCTATCCTTTCTTAAAGACCCCCAGGTTGTAGATATCAGGCAATACAAACTCCGTTAGTGTATTCCACTTCGTAGCTGTACGCGCTATGAAAGTATTCCTGAAACGTTTTGGGTCTTCAGGAATATAGGCGTAATTTCCAACACGTACTTAACGCCAGTATTCAAAGTGTATAAAAAACCAAATGTTGCCAGCAATGCTTCATTTCTATATAGTAAGGCGCAATTCTATTGTCCTTAGCTGAAGAAAAATTCAGAATCTGAATTGCCACAAAAAAATCCTAAACCTGAATTATATTCTACAGTCAAGTTCTGCAGTCATGCTTTTAATTTTTTTTGTCTTTGAGAAATGCTCATGCAAACTGCGCTACCACGGGGAGATAGCGCAGTTATGTAGGATTCCAACCCACTAAAACTCCACGGTGTCCTCCTATGCCGCTTATGGCGCGAACACGGGCACGCATACTTCCGCGAACCCGCTACGGCTGTCCATCACCAGTCCCTCATTTGGGGAGTAGCCCCCATTGACCACCCCAGGGACCAAACCAGCACATGGACGCCAGACGATACCGTGTATGGTACCCTCGGTCACCCTGTGACGAGTCAGGACAGTGAGAGCGGCCAACGCTATACCGACACTCCTCCTTCCCTGCGGCCCCACCGCGTCCGGAATATTATTCGAACTCGAAGCATTATTTTAACTGCCCTGATCACCTCACATTTTGGTGACAAATTGGTGATTACATTTTGCTTTATTTCATTCTCATTGTTCTAATTAAAACCTTTTATTTTATAACACTTGGTGAACACACTGCTCATCATTTTCATCATGGAATCGTAGGCCTCCTTTCCTTTCTGCCATACTGCCCGGTTCAGTACGTCCCTTATCCAGGTCTTTTGTTGTAATATCGTTGGCCTCGTATATTTTCAAAGCTTGTTGTAAAGTAAATATGGAATACTTTTCAACTATGTTTTTACGATAATCAGTCAAGGTAATACAGTGCAAATATTTTAACAAAAATATTTAACTAGCTATATACCTACCAACGAATGGTTACAAGAAAAACCCAATCAGTTAGAAGTAATAATTTATTTTAAAGTAATAGTAAATAAACATATGTAACGTAATTTCAAAATAAAATAAAAAATGATTGATTAATTGTTTTTAGTTTTTACTTAATTGTTTTTAGTTTTTACTTAATTGTTTTTAGTTTTTACTTAATTGTTTTGTGTGTGATATTCTCAAGAGTGGTTTGACCTCAACTGTATTTTGTTTCCTGTGTTGTACAAATTCCTAAAAAAATATTATGCAAATGTTAACATTGTCTGGTGGTTTCCAATAACAGGAAGGTAATATTTGGAAGTATTTAAAAAATATCTTTTGCTGATAGTAAGTTATCGCTGAGAGCTACTTTTCATCCCGGAAAATGCTCGGTTCCTGTGGGCACAGACAATTAATATCTAGAGTATATAACTGTTAAATTGTATGCCACCACTTTAGTTATTCTTATTCTTCGTCGCCTGTCGACGATGATTCCAAATAGTTGTTAGGTATATAAAATGAGTTAATGAGGAAAAATAACAGTTTAATTCATTATGACCTAAAGGTCCGGACTTATAAGGTCTCCTTAAACCACAATACCTTTTTAGAGTTCCGTACCCGAAGTGTCCAAACGGAGCCCTGTTGTTGTCACTCACGTCATGAGTCAATCTGTCTGTCTGTCCGTCTGTTGGGCGTCTGGTAAAAATATGTTCCGAAGAACTTACAATTGGTAAAAATAAAAATTGTAAAAAAATAAATTATACATTTGATTCAATTAATAAAATTGATTACGTTAATAAAATATAAAAAAAAATACACTAACAACATAAATAAAATTGAAAAAAAATGATTAAAATTTGATAAAATTGACACAACAAATGAACTTATAAAAATCGATATCGCCCTTCTACTTCTTCATTTTTTTTAAACATTCCCCACACTAGGAATTTCCCCTGTATCATGGTTGCGTATACAAACATTAAACTCACATACACAAACAAACAGACCCGGAACAACATTCTGTAGGCCATACAAATATTTGTTCCGTGCGGGAATTGAATTGTTTGTCTTCGCATTTCCTCTTTATTTTTACGATTGAAACGTACATGATTTCTTTCACTTTCGTTTTCGTCAAGGTTTCAGAGTCGGCTGATTATTTTGCAAACGTAAGTATATAATTAAGTATAACTAATAAACACAATATAATATTAAATAATGTATGGCTGTTAAATTTATTATTTGCATCTACTTAAAGATTATAATATTCTTATAGTCTATTTTTGAATACGCATTTTCTTCCTGCCCTAATCCCATGTTACTTGTGGTCGGCGCAACACGTTTTCTTCTTCCATACCGTCCTGTCCCCCGTCACTCCATCACTGACTCCCTTTTCTTTCATACTACTCCTCACAGAGTCCACTATCTTTTCTTTGACGTTGTTTCAGACGCTGGCCTGCTGGCCAAAACTTCACGTGTATCTTGTATATGTAATATTATTTATTACCTCATATCTCTCAAACCGCTAGAAAGTTTTGTATAACTAAGAGATTGTTAGATACATCTTGACCACCTTCCAAGTGTTCTTAGATAAATGACATTAAAAAAAAGTCGCCGTTTTTGGGGTCTTAATGTGAGAGTCCCAATTTTATTTTCTTACAAACTCTTCCAGTGGTGTACCAAAATGAAAGATCTTAAGAGTTGGTTACAAAAAATGTATACCACTTATATATGTATAAAATTAATTCCAAAAAGAAAAAGGAGTAAATAAAAAAAATAAAAAAAAAACCCGACAGCTTAAGAAGCGAACTAAAAAGATGTTAACAAGAAGAAAATCATGCTGTGCTCGCGAATATGTATCCTCCTTCTGCACAGCATGATTTTCTTTTTGTACTATACTAGCTGACCCCCGTGGCTTCGCTCCCGTCAAAATTATAGCCTATGTTACTTGCGAATAATGTAGCTTTCCATAGGTGAAAAAATTTTAAAATCGGTTCAGTAGTTTCGGAGCCTATTCGGTACAAACAAACAAACAAACAACAAAATCTTTCCTCTTTATAATATTGGTATAGACATACTTTTTGTTCGCTTCTTAAGTTATCGGGTTTTTGATTATTAAATTAACTTTTTTTGTACCGCATATAATCCATCAGCCTTCAAAGTACGAGTGGATAGGTATTTTCTGGATTCGGTTGTTTCAACGCTTAAAAACCCATCCATCGGTTTTCATCAACCGTAATTTAGATCAAAAGCAGTCCTATTTTCCAATTAAAAAAAAGTTACCTAATGTTTGCAGGCTGAAAACTAAATTAAAATACTGTAGTAGTATATAGTACCTATTGTATTCAAAATAACTAGTTCAAACTCGGTTAATTGTTAAAAGGCACTTATATATGTATAACAAATTAATTGTAGCATGACCTAATTAAAATTAATTGGACAAATGACATTAATAAATGGTTTTCGATTCGATCTTGCTAAAACAAAATTAGTTTTACAGTTCATAGTACGAGTACCTACTTAGTTTATGGCTATTAATTAATTTAATAATGGACTTATTTTTATTTTTGTTCAGTTTTATTATAATAATAATACCTGATGATTTGATTTTGTTAGGTCTCTGAAAGGAAAATAACACGAATACAAATAATAAAGGTACATTTTTAGGGTTCCGTATCCAAAAGGTAAAAACGGGTCGCTATTACTAAGACTCCGCGGTCCGTCTGTCACCAGGCTGTATCTCATGAACCATGATAGCTAGGCAGTTGAAATTTTCACAGATGATGTATTTCTGTTGCCGCTATAACAACTAATACTAAAAACAGAATAAAATAAATATTTAAGTGGGGCTCCCATACAACAAACGTGATTTTTTATGCCGTTTATTGCGATAATAATACGGTACCCCACGTGCGCGAGTCCGAGTCGCACTTGACCGGTTTTTTTGGTAGCACACAGCATTGTATCCTGTTTTGCGTGGATGATAACTCTTGGCCAAGTGGATGATAACGCTGATGATGTTGGTGGGTTTGAGGGTTATAGAATAGAATAGAATTTCTCTTTATTCGAGTATCCATGATTCAAAAGATGGTTAGTAAAACTTACAACTATGTTAGTAACACAGATATTAACAAACTGACACTACACAAACAAAACAACAAATAATAGTGACTCACCGCTGCGACAACCCATGTGAGATGGCACAACAGCGACCCACGAAAACACAGTCTTGGCGACACGAAATCATACTTAGGATACTGTTGGAGCCGCCCCACACCCTGCGCACCATGGATGCGCACCTTTTGCGCATGGTTGTGTGGAAACAATCTACATGCGCATCCGCAAACATCCCCGACGCACTACAGAAGCGAGGCAGCCCCACCAGCATCCTAAACGCATTGTTGTACTGAACGCGGAGAGCGTTGCGATCTTTGCGTATATCTAGCCCACAGGCTGCTCGTGTAAAATGACGTAAAGTAGGCTCGAAAGAGCGTTATTTTGACCGCAAGTGAACATCGTGCAAACCTGCGAGCCAGCATGTTCGCTCTAACCGACAACGCCCTCCGCTCCCGCTCAATGTCGTCATCATCTTTGAGATTGGGGGTTAATATATGTAATTATACTTTAACCTGATAAAACTATCATGGTTCCACTGTGATGGAGGGACAGAGCTATACAGGATGAAGAAGTCAAAGTTAAATCTTTTATTTTAATTTTCCAAGAAGCGGCACTTTTGAATGTCAATTTAAGATATAAAAAAATGATTCTACTGTCCTTTCGCAAAGGTAGATTGTTATGGAGAATAACGGACAAGAAACTCCACATAATCATCTTCCTGTCCATAACGCATGTTATTTGGGGTCGACGCAAAACGTCGGACAAAAAACTCCACACCTTTTAAAATGGATGAAGATCATTCCTTTTCACAGCGGAATCTTGATGCCGTTGACACGTTTTGGTACATCGTCACGCTACCTTCACCGCGGTTGATCTCAAGTTTTTTTTTTACCTAGGTACGGGCATAAAAGGGTTTTTTCGTTGACTTGTTTTTGTTAACTTGAAATATCATTGAAATAACAAAAACTTCAAGGCAATGAACTCTGCTTACCCTGCAACCTTTTGATATTTTTAAAGTCATTTCTAATATCCTAAATAACTTATAATATTTCTTAACGTTGTTATTTTTATTTCCCGTTATTTTTTATTATCTTAAAAATAAGTACCGTGACTTAAATAAGTGATTTATTATATCTGTTTATTAAACTTAATTAGGACCACTTGCGTGCAAAAAATAACTCAGAGATAGTTGCTAACCTGAGGGTAAATTAATATAGGTGTGGCTTATGTATGAACGTGAGTGAAGCAAAAGAAGTATGTAAGTATCGTAGCAGGTGGCGTTATGTAGTTTCTGCCTACCCCCATAGGCAAAAGGCTTGAGTTTATCTATACTATATATATATATATATATTATTTATTAATATTATAAAGCTGAAGAGTTTGTTCGTTTGTTTGAACGCGCTAATCTCAGGAACTTCTGGTTGGAATTGAACAATTCTTTTTGTATTGGATAGTCCATTTATCGAGGAAGGTTATAGGCTATATAACATCACGCTACGACCAATAGGAGCGGAGCATAAATGAAAAATGTTACAAAAACGGGAAAAAATATTCCTTTTTGAGAGCTTCCATTGCGTGCGCTGCGTAAATGGTTTATGTTACGCAAATATCATGTATGATGGAATTGTTTCTCTTTAAAGTTCTAAAAAAAAGTGCGTGACACCATAATAATATGTCTATCTTTTAAGGTTGACTCACAATAGCAAATTTTATGTTCTAAATTTTAATTAGATCAACGCTGCCGGTAGAAACAAAAGTTGGTTGCATTCGTATAGTAGTATATTATTTCTTATTCAAATAAATAGTTCAACAAGTTGGTAGGTAGATAGGGTAGGGTAGGTAGGGTAGGCTAGGTAGGCTAGGTAGGGTAGGGTAGTGTAGGGTAGGGTAGGGTAGTGTGGGGTAGGGTAGTGTAGGGTAGGGTAGTGTAGGGTAGGGTAGTGTAGGGTCGGGTAGGGTAGGGTAGGGTAGTGTAGGGAAGGGGAG
This sequence comes from Orthosia gothica, assembly GCA_949775005.1. NCBI lineage: Eukaryota > Metazoa > Arthropoda > Insecta > Lepidoptera > Noctuidae > Orthosia > Orthosia gothica. The sequence goes on from OX459037.1 coordinate 37,957,628, forward strand.
GGTAGGGTAGTGTAGGGTAGGGTAGGGTAGGGTAGTATAGGGTAGGGTAGGGTAGGGTAGGGTAAGGTCGGGTGGGGTAGGGTAGGGTAGGGTAGGGTAGGGTAGGGTAGTTTAGGGTAGTGTAGGGTCGGGTAGGGTAGGGTAGGGTAGTGTAGGGTAGGGTAGGTAGTGTAAGGTAGGGTAGGTAGGGTAGATAAATGTTTGGTCTTTTTATGGCAAAACAAAGTTTGCTGGGTCAGCTAGTGTATGTATAAATGTCATAAGTAACACGGGGTTTTTTACTAACTCGGACTTAGTAAGATAACTCCTAACTTTTTCTCGCAGTTCACTTCAGCACTCACGTCATAACATGGCCTGGTCACAATCATTAGAATTAATTTTTGTTTCGAGATATTTACCATGTATATTTTCTAATCACGTGGCCTGTCCACAGGAACCGTGATAAGAAGTACGCCATAGCAATCAGGGATAATGTAGCTTTTCACAGTGAAGATTTTTTGTAATTAGAAGAATTCTTCCTGAGATGACCTCTAGCAAACTAACAGGCAGGCGCTTTGATCATCATCATATCAGCCGAAAGATGTCCACTGCTGGACATAGGGCTCCCCCAAGCGTCGCCACATTGACCGGTCTCGTGCGTCTCGCATCCAGCCGATCCCCGCAACCTTCACCAAGTCAGGCAGGCGCTTTACTTTGTGTAAATTATTTCATCACCACTGCTCTCACAACGGTGAAAGAAAACATCGTGAGGAAACGGCATGGCTTAGAACCAAAAATTCGTCGACATGTGACATCCAGCAACCCGTAGTGGGTCCGTGTGGAGGATTACTATTCCCTCTGTCACAAGAGGAGGCCTGCATGCACCACGGGCCAAATGGGAGTCTTAGTGCAGAAAAGAGTGTCCATATAGCTTCTACCCGCGGCTTCCCCCGCGCAAAATGTGTTTTATTATCCCGAGGGATTATTGTATCGAGTTGAAAAGTAACGAGTGAACTCAATCGCCTGTAACCCATCAGCCTTCAAACCACCAGTGAATAAACATCTTTTGAACACGCTTGTTCTATCATTGATCTCATGTATCGCTTTTTCCATCAGGTGAGATCAAGGTTTGGAGCGGGGTCAGTGTCAAATATTTAAAAGAAAAACATACGATAAATATTGTCCGATTATCCACAACCTATCTACCTAGCCTATTCCCATTTATGTTGGTCCCAGACGCAGCTAAATACCAGTATTTTATATGAAGCGACTGCCTATCTAATCTCCACAACCTAGTAACTGAGTAACGCGATATCGTTTGACAAGACTGTTGTCCAAAGACCTTATACTTCTTACTACGAAATACGTATAAGGTCTTTGCTGTTGTCAGATTTTTTGAAATCCGACTGTCAAAGTTATAGAAATGACGTCGGGATTGGGAGTAGTCTCCCATCCACGGACTGACTTCAGCAACCATTTCTTCATCACCACGCGGGCCCAGTGCGGGTTGGTGGATGTCATATGTATTCGAATTTTTGGTTCTAGGACATGCCGGTTCCCTCACGATGTTTTCCTTCACCGTTTTGAGAGCAGTCGTGGTGAAAAAAATTACATAATGTAAATCACCTGCCTGGGTTCAACCTACAACTTGAAAGTCGCAGCCGTTACCACTGGGCCAGCACTGCTTAATCTTGACTATAAACCCATCATCATCATCATCATTTTAGGCGAAAGACGTCCACTGCTGGACAAAGGCCTCCCCCAGGTGTCTCCATATTGACCGATCCCGTGCGTCTTGCATTCAGCGCCTTTCCGCAACCTTAACCAGGTCATCGGTCCACCTAGTGGGAGGCCTTCCAACGTATCGTCTTCCGGTTCGCGGTCGTCATTCCAGAGCCCTTCAACCATCTATTCTGCGAGCAATGTGCCCTGCCCACTGCCATTTAAGTTTCGCAAATCTTTGGGCTATGTCGGTAACTTTGGTTCTCCTGCGGATATCCTTATTTCTGACGTGATCACGCAAGGAAACGACTATCAGCCCGTGCTGCTGTTATTATTCAACCACGATCTTAGAGCATTTAACCTATTTTTAGGAATTGGAAAGAAATAACGATACGAAGTTGACAAAAGTAATCTAATCAAATTAATAAAACAGAAACACAAACACAAATTTAACAAACGAATCTAGTATTAAGGTTACAAAATCAAGAGAACAGAATCAAAGGGAACAGTTAGATAAGTGCGCGCCGCCGGATGCGGGAATGAGCCCTTGGCCACGGTGCGCGTTGGCTTATATAGGCTCGATCACATGCTCCGGGCTTTCTGGCGGGGTGTAGGTTGGAGACGCAGCTAACACGGCCTCTCCTGACGTGCCGGCGTCCTCGCAGGCCTCAGCAACCACCGCAGCGTCTTCAGCGGGAGCAACCTCCGACTCGGCATTACGTAGTGTCGCCGACGAGGTGCTCGGCTGTTCGTCCACTTCATTCTCCTCATCATCTGAACCTGAACATCATAAACCAAGAGTGAGCATCTAAATGTTACATGTGACAGCAGACATCTTTTTTTGTTTTCTATTTCTTGGATGAAAGAGATTATTTGATCAAATGCTAATGAGGCGTGAATTACTTCTTAATACTTAAATCCACCCTGATAACGAGTACCCAGCAGCTGCACGAAACACATAGCCTTACGAACTCAAAACCTCATAAAGGTCATCAATGAGCTCACTTGCCATAATACCAACCAAAACCTTATACAGCTGCACCAGGCTTACATGGTATAAATGGCAAATCTTGTCCTCGGGCTTTACACAGTACTTTGCCAGTCACGCCCCGAATGTCAGAGATGGACACGGGTACTTTCTGGGTCACGACTGTTACCAACTGGTAGGAGCTAAGCTTGTCCTCAGGATTTACACAGTACTTTGCCAGTCACGCCCCGAATGTCAGAGATGGACACGGGTACTTTCTGGGTCACGACTGATACCATTTGGTAGGAGCAAAGCTAAAGGCGTAGGTTAAAGTGCAGCTAACATGAGAACCCGCTATTTAAGTGGTTCACGTCTCAGAAACAAAAAACAAAGATCTTACACTTAAGCAAAGTTCTTGAAACGTAATCTTAGATCAATAACCATAGCTCGGTTCATAAGCTTATCAAAAGTTTAACACTTGAGAGGTTTGTTTAGTTAATTAATTCTGAATTTATGAACAGCATACTTTAGACTCTAGTTCACTGTGACACTTAGCCACATAGCGATAAGTGCTGTGCGTCGTCGTATTGCGCTTTAAGCTGCGTCACTCACATAACACTTCAATCAGTGAATATTTATGTCAACTTAAATGAATGTCAACAAAGAGGCTAAACGTACCTTCGACAAAAGTGGATGAAATGATCAACACAATGAACACACAACAGATTTAAAACACTAAAACTTACATTCGAAAAATGCAGCAACTGAAGCTCCCACCGACCATTTGGTTGGACTTTAGTGATACTATACGGTCCCCGCATATTACTGTCTAGCTTTTTCCTGTTCGATACCCCAAACAAACTTAACGCCTTTACGTGTTAGGGCAGCGAAAGTTGTTGTCAGTCAAAGTGGCATACTGCGAGTATGTACCGTCTAAAATACCCGGCAAGGCTGAGTAATTGACGCACTTGTTTAATTGTTTTCGGCGTCGGCAATTTAGATAAGGCTTCTATTTTATGATTGCTCGGCCTAACCTGACCATTGCTTATGGTTCTACCAAGGTACACCACACAGCCTTGCAAGTCGTCACGGTTTGCCGTATCACCCTTAATTTCAGGACAAAAATTTACATTGGATTTATTGCGCGACTCCGATCGCTGTTTTGCAAAACATTTTCTTCCGTATGCACCATTTTTTTTTTTACAAAAGTTACACTTAAAGTTTTTTCAATTTGAATTGAAATCAGTGTTCTGACTATTAATTCTGGTTTTGAAATTTGAACTGGTATTACTATTTTTAGATCTATTTTTAGATTTGAGACAAGTGTTACTCTTAATGTTTGGCCGTGAGCGTCGCACGAAAAACACTTCACAGTTTTTTTTAACAGACACTCTAGCACTACGGCTGCTACGGTAACCGTTATCGCGACAGCTATGAGTTCGATTAGAATGAGAATGGGCATCAACATTGTTTTTGTTCATATATGCAGTGGTTTTACTTGGCATAACATAAATTGATAAAAATGCCACAATGGTTTCGGTAGTTTTTTTTTGCATTCATAGCTGCAGCACGAATCTGGGGGTCTTTAATACCGCGCACAATGATTGCACACAAAAGGTCATTACTTAGTCCTTTAACAATACGCAAACGCAATAAGGATTTGCGCGCGTATTCCGCGTATGTGGAATATTTATCTGATTCAGTGCACATGACGTCATACAGGATATTAGCGACATCGACACGTCGTGGACAAAGCGATTTTAATTGTAATTTAAATGTAGACCAAGTACGATCCGTTTTGGTCCAATCGCGTAACCAAGGGTGAGATGCACCCTTCAGACACAAACCGATACGGGCCAGACATTCTTTGTCGTCCCATCTATTTTGTGTCTTTGCACGGTCAACTTCCTCACACCATGCTATGACGTCATGAACATTAGGGTCGAAGTCAGAGACGTAATAATGGTTTGATCTCACCGGGTTTAAGCTCCTTAACGCATCGATGAGACGCTCTGCGACGTCCCCTGTAGCCGACGTTGAAGGCGAGGGCGACAGCGACAGCGCCGGTGCCAGTGGCGTCGGGACAGTTCGCGTGATAGCAGGAGGGCTGGCCATGCCGGCGTTGGTAGGGCGCGGCTGCTGCTCCACACTCGATCGTGGTTCTGAAATTGAACTTCGCTCCAAGGCTGAGACCCTATTAAGTATTGCGTCTAAGGTGATACTAAGATGATTTAGGTCGGGCGGCGGTGGCGTGCACTCACGTTTACGTCTTTTTCTGGGGCCAGTATTATTCGACATTTTTTTCAAATTTTAATTTAGTTAAGTGGGCAAACGAGAGACGTCCCGCTTCTGATTTTAGGAATTGGAAAGAAATAACGATACGAAGTTGACAAAAGTAATCTAATCAAATTAATAAAACAGAAACACAAACACAAATTTAACAAACGAATCTAGTATTAAGGTTACAAAATCAAGAGAACAGAATCAAAGGGAACAGTTAGATAAGTGCGCGCCGCCGGATGCGGGAATGAGCCCTTGGCCACGGTGCGCGTTGGCTTATATAGGCTCGATCACATGCTCCGGGCTTTCTGGCGGGGTGTAGGTTGGAGACGCAGCTAACACTATGGAGATGGCATAGCTGGGCTTACCCCTCTGCCAAAGTAGCTTGGCCATATGACCATACGCGTTATATAAAACTAGTTCATTCGCCGACCGCCGACATTGTGTATCGTATTGAGTCGCAAGTAAGTCCTCCGAAAAAATGGTTAATTGTGCGGTTTCCTCTTGCAAAAAGCGAGCTGCCACTTTCAATTTGCGAAGCCATGGTGTTTCCTACCACATATAAGTATAAATTATACATCAACATAGTTTTATTTAAGTACAATGTCGAAATAATGGTTATTGCCTTTACGATAGAAAAATTCAGTGGTACGTTGGTAGCACAAACGCAGTACAGGGGCTGACAGGGTAGCGATGTGCATAGTGCTGGGACAACGTGAATGAATGATTGATAAATTAAATGATTTTTTGAATCAGTATGTTCAGTATCAAAATAATTTTGTTTGTGTTTATATCTGGACAAGACAGGTTGAACTATAAAAAATATTATTTACAAATGTCTATGAGAATAGATTTCAATTATTTTCTTTTAAAGTTTTAGGGTAATAAAAAGTAAGTTTGTTCGTTTCGTTAGTGAGTTTTTCAATATTTTTTTAACCCCCGACAGAAAAAGAGGGGTGTTATCAATTCGACGTATATTGCTGTGTATCTGTGTGTCTGTCTGTGGCATCATAGCTCCTAAACAGATGAAGCGATTTAGGTTTTTGTTTGAATTTTTGTTTGATACCTCTATCGCAGCCATGGTGGTTACAATGCCAACCCCACCGCACATCAATTCGAAGCCATATACAATTGCGAATGCTAAAAATACTCAAATGTTCGTATATAATTTTTAACCAAAAAAGTTGATCCACAGAAATGTGTTCGACATGTATATAATAAACTGGTACATTTCAAAAATCTGTGATTGCCTCTAGTCGTGATCATTGAGACATGTATATGAACTAGATTATGGCTGTGAAACCATATGTTTATGATAAATTAAACAAAAAAAATTGTAGAAATCAGTAAGGTTTAATAAAGACCTTACAATCTTTTTTTTATAATTTTTAAAACGAGCAACGTACAGAGTTGTATGAATGATATAGAACGAGTGAATAGGAATGAAGTACATCGAAGAATGAAAGTTTAAGAATGAACAGCCAATGTGTCGTAGACACCATACACGTATGTTTTCCTATCTAAGATATCAAACTAGCTTAGCTAGGAAACACCGTACTCAAATAGTTAAAAAAACGAAAAACTGACGTGATAAAGTGTTACATAAAAAAGTGTCAAATAAAAGTCTATCCGGTTGATTGTATTTTTCTTTCTTACTATTTAACACGTATACATAAGGTCCGTATTAAAGAACGGGGCTCAAGTATGAATCACGAATGACCGAACCTAAATAAAACAAAATGTCAGTGACATGAGTGACAGTTTCATATATACTATTCTATGCTGAAACCTGTAGGTACTATAGTTTATGATTAACATTGTTCCAAGACGTATGCCACCATTTTATTAGGTACTATCCCCAGTTCGTCTACCATGCATGGAGTATTTGGATATTACATTTATTTGTAACGTCATTCATATAGGAAAGACAGGGTCCAACAATATATATTATGTAATTATGAAATATTATTGACTAAAAATAAATTAAATCGTTCTTTTTATAGGGTATCTTAAATTCTTTCCTACCTTCCTTACCTACCTACGTAGTTTAGCAGACCACAAATCATATTGCGTATTTTTTTTTATTTGTGAAATTAATTACTTAAGTTTATTATTATTTAGTATAACAAAAATAAATTAACATTTTGCTCATTCATTCATGCATTAAAATGAATTTCCAGTCATTCTTTGTATCACATCACTAGCACTTTGTATTTGTTGTCATAGGATTATTGCATAGATACACACAAATATGTCAATGTATGTGTGTTTTTTGATTGTGTGATTATTATTTTTTCGTGTGCGTTTGTAGCAATAGGATGCATGTATCTGTGAGTGATTGTCATTTTTTTGTAGTGTGCTGTATGTGTTTTCCTCGCCTCCCGCAGAAAGTGGCAGAAAAAGTTGTTCGGTGATTCGCGGCTTGCCGTCTCCATAGGTTAAATGCTCTAAGACCACGATCTACAAGAACCTTAAATAATTTAAAACAAAAATATCATCGAACACTACACATCAAAATACTAAAAATATATATTTTATTGAATTGGAGCTAAAAACCTTACAAATAAAGGTAATTGAACAAAAACAGACTTAATAGTTACCTGCAGCAAGATTTCCAAGCACATAGTCATTCCGAGATCAAGGAACCGGCCACTTACTGCGTCAGTTACACAGAAAAACCAGTCAAATGCGAATCTAATTATTAAGCTTGTTGTACAAACATGGAGTGTGGAGCCAATGGAATACTCATGCTCATACGCACGGTATTGCAGCGATTATTTCATATAGTATACTCGATGTATTTTGTGTATGCTTTGCGGGGGAGGTGACTGTGTCTGTCAATTGTTTATCAGAAGGTTCATGTTATCCATAAAGTTCTTAATAGCCAGGGTCGGTCATCGTCATAATGCCAAGACTTTTTGATGATTATATCAAAGTAAAAGTCAAAGTCAAAAATGATTACTCCAACTGGACCATTAGGGGGCACTTTTGGACGACAACCATTAAAATTCACAAGTAATAATAATTTATTCTACCATTCATTCAGAAAAGTTTGTTATGGAGAAGAACAGACAAGAAACTCCATACTTACTCTTTTAAAAAAAATAAGTGGATTTCAATATTTACATACGTAAATACATTAATAAATTTATATATGTGAGGACGATGCACCCAGAATAGCACTACATACTATACCACGTATAGGTATAAAGTATTAAAAGCATTAACAGGTAAATTCATTAATTTGATAAATAGGAACATGGTTCTCACATACTTAAAAATATTGCAAACATAGGTAAAATACCTAATTCATCAACAACGGAACAGTGTGTGAGTAAATTACTTAGACAAAAATATAAATAAAATATGTTATAAGCTATGTTTGATAGTCGTACCTTTTACAATTAATTTGGAATTAGCTACCGCCCGCGTGGAATATCTTTATAAATTGTACAATGTAACACCACAAACAGATAAAAGACACACATACAGATAAACAGATTTTGATGTTTTGTAGTTTTTGCGTGAAAGAGTAACAAACATCTTCACGATTCATAATTTTAATATTTCATATTTATAATATTAGAAAGATGATAATCAGTATATTATAATTAGTATATTAAATTAAAGTATAGTATAGTATATTAAATAATTAATAGTACATTGTTCACCGAGAGGAGAAAGTGTCGCACTTTCTCTCGAGTGATACATAGTGTTTTATACTACACCTACGAGGAAAATAAAAAACTAAATCTTTACTAATTGAAATTTATATTGAAATTGTTGCAGTTAGTGAAGCTTAATGTATAGTACTTTTCAACATTGAGTACATAGACCATAACGTACTTGGTTTGTATTTTTGCGCTTTTTCACTGAAATAAGCTAGCAAAACAGTTTCAGAAAAAGATGCAGCCTTTTTTTCACTTTTCCATTGCAAAAAATCGTCATAAGTTTTATTATATTTTTTAATTGATTTCTGTGGTTATCAATCAGTATTTTTGCTGTTTCCTTCAACTGCGGCGGAGTTAAAAAATCTTCATCATCACTATCACTACTTATCATTTTGATAGTTTTATTTTACTTTTCTACGAAAACTGAATCCTCAAACAACACACAAATTGAAAATGGCGCCGATGGCGTCTGCAATTTTCACATGTTCTTTTTTCAAATTGTTTGACACCATCCAACACACAGCTAGTGGCCAGTGTCATTTTGCGAACTTGGAGATAAAAACTCACTGTAAAAACTTTTTGGCTTTTGATATTTAGGTTACCAGCGCATAGTCTTACCCAAAATTAAAAAAGAAAAACCACGTAAGAAATGGATTTTCATACACTTTTCTCTCCCGCTCAGATGCGTTTTCTCGCCGCATATTTGTTCGATATGCAATGACGTACTTTCTACCGTAAATTTGATAAAGTATCAAGGTACTTTCCGAGCAGGTGTAGTATAAATAAATAAATTATTGTGGTAATGCTGATTCTTTTCATGGGCCAGAACACCTGCAATTAGAAAAAATATGGCGTTAGTATTTACACAGTTATCTGTAAAAAATATGGTCACTCTGTTTATTTACTATTCTGTGCTGCATTAGAAAAACCATTATTATGACGTCCATACAAATAATACCTTGTATGTAAAGCAGGAATACTAGAATGTTTTATAGGTTTAATAACATTTGCTACCTTGAATAGGCTGATAGGATAAAAGATTATTGTTAACGGCAAAGATTTCTTTGATATTCTGCTATGATTTGGAAAAAATAATCAATTTCTATCACGAGCACGATATTTTAACGTTATCTAATCTGTTCTTGATTTCGCGTTTACTACAAAACATTTAGGTACCTGTATTATTCCATTGCTAGATAACTGCCAGCAGCTTCACTCGGGTGGAAGTGAGAAATTATCCCAAGGGGAAATACTCCCGGGATAAAAAGTAGGTATCCTATGTCATACACACACACAACCACACATCCACATAACACACCATCACACACATTCTCATGATTGTTATTTTTGTGCTACAAATAAAAAATGAGCCTTTTTTTTTACAACCATCTTATTAATAACCAAAGACATACATAATGACTTTTAAAATCGAAGAACACTGACTTCCAAGTCACAAGTATACCTAGTTTGGGAGCCAGGGGACTTATGCTTATGATACTAATTCTGTATGTTCTTATTTTGTCTCTAACTATGAAAATAAAGAAAAAAATAAGGAAATGTCCTTCTCGAAAATCTAATTTACAAATCTCTTTGTCAAAATTCATCAGAATTGGTTCAGTGGTTTAGGCATGTGAACGTGACAAATAGATAGACAGAGTTACTTTTACCATTATAACATGAACAATATGTTCTGTCATGTATAAAATAGTGTACAAAATAAAGAGTATTCTATAATATGTATGCTTAAATTTTATGGTGACGAGAATCGCGTGTTAGAAGAATCGATCACCATAAATTATTTATGAAGGAGTATATATATAGTTTGTCTTGTCCAGATATATAGTTTATATCTGGACAAGACAGGTTGAACTATAAAAAATATTATTTACAAATGTCTATGAGAATAGATTTCAATTATTTTCTTTTAAAGTTTTAGGGTAATAAAAAGTAAGTTTGTTCGTTTCGTTAGTGAGTTTTTCAATATTTTTTTAACCCCCGACAGAAAAAGAGGGGTGTTATCAATTCGACGTATATTGCTGTGTATCTGTGTGTCTGTCTGTGGCATCATAGCTCCTAAACAGATGAAGCGATTTAGGTTTTTGTTTGAATTTTTGTTTGATACCTCTATCGCAGCCATGGTGGTTACAATGCCAACCCCACCGCACATCAATTCGAAGCCATATACAATTGCGAATGCTAAAAATACTCAAATGTTCGTATATAATTTTTAACCAAAAAAGTTGATCCACAGAAATGTGTTCGACATGTATATAATAAACTGGTACATTTCAAAAATCTGTGATTGCCTCTAGTCGTGATCATTGAGACATGTATATGAACTAGATTATGGCTGTGAAACCATATGTTTATGATAAATTAAACAAAAAAAATTGTAGAAATCAGTAAGGTTTAATAAAGACCTTACAATCTTTTTTTTATAATTTTTAAAACGAGCAACGTACAGAGTTGTATGAATGATATAGAACGAGTGAATAGGAATGAAGTACATCGAAGAATGAAAGTTTAAGAATGAACAGCCAATGTGTCGTAGACACCATACACGTATGTTTTCCTATCTAAGATATCAAACTAGCTTAGCTAGGAAACACCGTACTCAAATAGTTAAAAAAACGAAAAACTGACGTGATAAAGTGTTACATAAAAAAGTGTCAAATAAAAGTCTATCCGGTTGATTGTATTTTTCTTTCTTACTATTTAACACGTATACATAAGGTCCGTATTAAAGAACGGGGCTCAAGTATGAATCACGAATGACCGAACCTAAATAAAACAAAATGTCAGTGACATGAGTGACAGTTTCATATATACTATTCTATGCTGAAACCTGTAGGTACTATAGTTTATGATTAACATTGTTCCAAGACGTATGCCACCATTTTATTAGGTACTATCCCCAGTTCGTCTACCATGCATGGAGTATTTGGATATTACATTTATTTGTAACGTCATTCATATAGGAAAGACAGGGTCCAACAATATATATTATGTAATTATGAAATATTATTGACTAAAAATAAATTAAATCGTTCTTTTTATAGGGTATCTTAAATTCTTTCCTACCTTCCTTACCTACCTACGTAGTTTAGCAGACCACAAATCATATTGCGTATTTTTTTTTATTTGTGAAATTAATTACTTAAGTTTATTATTATTTAGTATAACAAAAATAAAACGAATTAACATTTTGCTCATTCATTCATGCATTAAAATGAATTTCCAGTCATTCTTTGTATCACATCACTAGCACTTTGTATTTGTTGTCATAGGATTATTGCATAGATACACACAAATATGTCAATGTATGTGTGTTTTTTGATTGTGTGATTATTATTTTTTCGTGTGCGTTTGTAGCAATAGGATGCATGTATCTGTGAGTGATTGTAATTTTTTTGTAGTGTGCTGTATGTGTTTTCCTCGCCTCCCGCAGAAAGTGGCAGAAAAAGTTGTTCGGTGATTCGCGGCTTGCCGTCTCCATAGGTTAAATGCTCTAAGACCACGATCTACAAGAACCTTAAATAATTTAAAACAAAAATATCATCGAACACTACACATCAAAATACTAAAAATATATATTTTATTGAATTGGAGCTAAAAACCTTACAAATAAAGGTAATTGAACAAAAACAGACTTAATAGTTACCTGCAGCAAGATTTCCAAGCACATAGTCATTCCGAGATCAAGGAACCGGCCACTTACTGCGTCAGTTACACAGAAAAACCAGTCAAATGCGAATCTAATTATTAAGCTTGTTGTACAAACATGGAGTGTGGAGCCAATGGAATACTCATGCTCATACGCACGGTATTGCAGCGATTATTTCATATAGTATACTCGATGTATTTTGTGTATGCTTTGCGGGGGAGGTGACTGTGTCTGTCAATTGTTTATCAGAAGGTTCATGTTATCCATAAAGTTCTTAATAGCCAGGGTCGGTCATCGTCATAATGCCAAGACTTTTTGATGATTATATCAAAGTAAAAGTCAAAGTCAAAAATGATTACTCCAACTGGACCATTAGGGGGCACTTTTGGACGACAACCATTAAAATTCACAAGTAATAATAATTTATTCTACCATTCATTCAGAAAAGTTTGTTATGGAGAAGAACAGACAAGAAACTCCATACTTACTCTTTTAAAAAAAATAAGTGGATTTCAATATTTACATACGTAAATACATTAATAAATTTATATATGTGAGGACGATGCACCCAGAATAGCACTACATACTATACCACGTATAGGTATAAAGTATTAAAAGCATTAACAGGTAAATTCATTAATTTGATAAATAGGAACATGGTTCTCACATACTTAAAAATATTGCAAACATAGGTAAAATACCTAATTCATCAACAACGGAACAGTGTGTGAGTAAATTACTTAGACAAAAATATAAATAAAATATGTTATAAGCTATGTTTGATAGTCGTACCTTTTACAATTAATTTGGAATTAGCTACCGCCCGCGTGGAATATCTTTATAAATTGTACAATGTAACACCACAAACAGATAAAAGACACACATACAGATAAACAGATTTTGATGTTTTGTAGTTTTTGCGTGAAAGAGTAACAAACATCTTCACGATTCATAATTTTAATATTTCATATTTATAATATTAGAAAGATGATAATCAGTATATTATAATTAGTATATTAAATTAAAGTATAGTATAGTATATTAAATAATTAATAGTACATTGTTCACCGAGAGGAGAAAGTGTCGCACTTTCTCTCGAGTGATACATAGTGTTTTATACTACACCTACGAGGAAAATAAAAAACTAAATCTTTACTAATTGAAATTTATATTGAAATTGTTGCAGTTAGTGAAGCTTAATGTATAGTACTTTTCAACATTGAGTACATAGACCATAACGTACTTGGTTTGTATTTTTGCGCTTTTTCACTGAAATAAGCTAGCAAAACAGTTTCAGAAAAAGATGCAGCCTTTTTTTCACTTTTCCATTGCAAAAAATCGTCATAAGTTTTATTATATTTTTTAATTGATTTCTGTGGTTATCAATCAGTATTTTTGCTGTTTCCTTCAACTGCGGCGGAGTTAAAAAATCTTCATCATCACTATCACTACTTATCATTTTGATAGTTTTATTTTACTTTTCTACGAAAACTGAATCCTCAAACAACACACAAATTGAAAATGGCGCCGATGGCGTCTGCAATTTTCACATGTTCTTTTTTCAAATTGTTTGACACCATCCAACACACAGCTAGTGGCCAGTGTCATTTTGCGAACTTGGAGATAAAAACTCACTGTAAAAACTTTTTGGCTTTTGATATTTAGGTTACCAGCGCATAGTCTTACCCAAAATTAAAAAAGAAAAACCACGTAAGAAATGGATTTTCATACACTTTTCTCTCCCGCTCAGATGCGTTTTCTCGCCGCATATTTGTTCGATATGCAATGACGTACTTTCTACCGTAAATTTGATAAAGTATCAAGGTACTTTCCGAGCAGGTGTAGTATAAATAAATAAATTATTGTGGTAATGCTGATTCTTTTCATGGGCCAGAACACCTGCAATTAGAAAAAATATGGCGTTAGTATTTACACAGTTATCTGTAAAAAATATGGTCACTCTGTTTATTTACTATTCTGTGCTGCATTAGAAAAACCATTATTATGACGTCCATACAAATAATACCTTGTATGTAAAGCAGGAATACTAGAATGTTTTATAGGTTTAATAACATTTGCTACCTTGAATAGGCTGATAGGATAAAAGATTATTGTTAACGGCAAAGATTTCTTTGATATTCTGCTATGATTTGGAAAAAATAATCAATTTCTATCACGAGCACGATATTTTAACGTTATCTAATCTGTTCTTGATTTCGCGTTTACTACAAAACATTTAGGTACCTGTATTATTCCATTGCTAGATAACTGCCAGCAGCTTCACTCGGGTGGAAGTGAGAAATTATCCCAAGGGGAAATACTCCCGGGATAAAAAGTAGGTATCCTATGTCATACACACACACAACCACACATCCACATAACACACCATCACACACATTCTCATGATTGTTATTTTTGTGCTACAAATAAAAAATGAGCCTTTTTTTTTACAACCATCTTATTAATAACCAAAGACATACATAATGACTTTTAAAATCGAAGAACACTGACTTCCAAGTCACAAGTATACCTAGTTTGGGAGCCAGGGGACTTATGCTTATGATACTAATTCTGTATGTTCTTATTTTGTCTCTAACTATGAAAATAAAGAAAAAAATAAGGAAATGTCCTTCTCGAAAATCTAATTTACAAATCTCTTTGTCAAAATTCATCAGAATTGGTTCAGTGGTTTAGGCATGTGAACGTGACAAATAGATAGACAGAGTTACTTTTACCATTATAACATGAACAATATGTTCTGTCATGTATAAAATAGTGTACAAAATAAAGAGTATTCTATAATATGTATGCTTAAATTTTATGGTGACGAGAATCGCGTGTTAGAAGAATCGATCACCATAAATTATTTATGAAGGAGTAGGAATGAACCGCGGTTATTGCTAGGTGGCATGGTGAATCGATTTGTTTAGACTTTGACCTATTATAACACCTACGATAGAGACATGGTTTTATAATAGACATAAACGCCCAATAGTTTGGGTAAAGGTGAATCAAAAAATGGATGAAAATATAGAGGAAAATGTTTTCCATATTTTTTTATTATGCGCAATAGGGATGATGACGGGGTACGATACAGCAATTCTATTTAGTCCGAAAACGTACGTACGTTCGATACGTGTCCGAAAATATTGGACACGTATTTTTTGCTTATTCAGATCAATAAAAAATCACCAAGATAAACCGCATCGAAGTTCGGGAGTGCTGGCTTGTGACGTAACTTCTATGTAAAAAGTGTACCAAGGCACAGATAATATAATACTAGCATAACCAAAGCATGGATGCCATGCGATATTTTAACGCACTGTATCGTCATATTTTTTTGTTAACGTGACAAAAGAAAAATACGTGTCCAATTTTTTTTGGAAATCTAACTGACGGATGAAAAATATTTTTTTAGACATCATCTCTATTGTTGTGTAGCACAACACTAGCGGTCATTCACCCACCTACATTTTTAACATTCTTATTAGGTACTTATCTAAAACGGAAAAAAAATCACAAGCGGTCCTAAAAAGACATATTTCGTGTATAAACTTTGCTCCACACTAGGAACTTTTGCAGTATCGTGGGTGCATTTACAAACACTTAAACTCACATTCACAAACGAGCGCAGGAAAATAACTGTAGTTAGAGGCCGAACTGCGAAAAACATCTTAGTTAAACCGACATGTTCGAGAACGAAAAATTCGAAGACATGTGACATCGACCAACCCGTACTGGGCCTGCTTGGTGGGTTACGGCCCATTCCCTCTCACAGAGAGGTGGCCTGTGGCCCAGCAGTGGGAACATTAATAGGCTGATGATGACGATGATGATGAAGTAATTTCACAATAATAATGTCATTAGGGAAGTAGTAATGTTGCCTGAAAAGTCCATAAAAATCACATAAAAACAAAAACAAAAAATGGGCTGCCAAAAGGTCCAAAAATCTGTTTTTAGTCATTCTCGTCAAGTTTCGATTTTACAGCTATTTGTGATCAGAGGAATTTTATTCATTGTATAATTGTGCACAAAAAAGCCCTACTTAATATTCACTTAAGTTTTCAAGATATGAGCTAAATTAATATATTTTTGTGCTTATTTTTTGTACCTAATTTAGATTCGTTAAATTATGTTTTTATGACATTGAAATGGTTAATTAGTTATTAGTAGATATTACGTAGAAATTTGATTTGATCATGCTGCCTATCTTTGTATACTCCTTAAGTAGCCTTACAACACAACACAGATTACCCCCCTGTAGGGTAAATTGTGCGTTGCATAACAGATAAAGATAAAGATATTTTATTTTGCAAATATGGGTACAGTACAATGGTGATATAGAGAATAAGTCCAGCCATATTTTACCAGTAGGCATGCAAAAATTAAAACCAAATAAAATAAACTAATCTACTAAACTTATACAGACAAAACAAAGAAAAACAAAAACCAAGCATTATTCTTATTTTCAAACATTATTAACAGCAAATTTCAAAAATTTTTTCACTTAAGAATTCTGTTACGCTATAATATGCTTTGACTTTCAGAAAGCTTCGAAGCCTTTTTTTAAATAATGATAGCGGCGATTCTTTCCTACTTTTCGGTATTTTATCATATATGACCGGAGCCATGCAGTAAACACTTTTGCGCATTAGTGCTGTCTTAGCGGACTGATGACACAGTAGGGTATTGTCGCGTCTATTACGTGGAACCACATCGGCAAGACGTTTAAAACGATTTGGATTCAACTTAACAAACACAGCTACTTCTAGTATGTACAAACAAGGTAGTGTCAGTATTTCATACTGTTTAAAATATGGCAGGCAACTATCGGTAGTTTTAATCTTAAACATCGAACGTATGCATCTTTTTTGAGCCTTAAAAGCTGTTTCTTTTTCAGTTGAGTTACCCCAAAATATTATTCCATACCGTAGGTGGGATTCTGCTATACCATAGTAAGCAGTAAGGAGTGCATCCGTGTGTACTATTGATGATAATGTATGTAAAGCATATGCGGATTTACTTATTTTCTTACATAAAATATTATATTATTAAAATATTAATACACAATAACTAATATCTGGTACATTAGATATTATTAACCGCCTTGTTGATCTAGTAGTCGTATGCGATACTGCTGATGATATCCTGGGTTCTATTCCTGGGTCGAGCAAAGTGCTGTTATGTTTTTCCATCTGGAGTATCAGAACCAAGGTTACTTACATAGCCCGAAGAATTGCCAAACTTAAGTGGTAGAGGGCAGGGCACATTGCTTGTAGAACGGATGGCCGTTGGAGCCGTAAAGTTCTGGTGTGGTGAGAGCGTACCGAAAAACGTAGCGTTGGAAGGCCTCCCTCTAGGTGAAACGACGACCTGGTCAAGGCTGCGGGAGTCCGACATGCGATACGCACAGAACCGATCAGTGTAGCGGCGCTTGGGGGAAGCCTATGCCCAGCAGTGGATTTCTTACGGCTAAATTATGATGATGATAATGTTGATGATCTGGAGCAGCAGATTGGAGTTTGGATTTGTATCCGATTGATGGCAATAGGCTCGCTCGGCTCAAAAGCAGTGATTGATCCACCTAGTCAAAAGCAGTGATTGATCCACCTTGTCAAAAGCAGTAATTGATCCACATAGTCAAATGCAGTGACTGACCCACCTTATCAAAAGCAGTGAATGATCCACCTTGTGAAATGCAGTAATTGATCCACCTTGTTAAAAGCAGTAATTGATCCACCTTGTCAAAAGCAGTGATTGATCAACCTTGTCAAAAGCAGTGACTGATCCACCTTGTCAAATCAGTGATTGATCCACCTTGTCAAAAGCAGTGATTGATCCACCTTGTCAAAAGCAGTAATTTATCCATCTTGTCAAACGCAGTGATTGATCCACCTTGTCAAAAGCAGTGATTGATCCACCTTGTCAAAAGCCTTCTGAACGTCTAAAAATACATTATATTCGACATTATTACATGGGACTTAAAACATAAAAGGCGAAATGTGAATGCTCCTCTGCATAGGTGAACCTCTGCGTAATCCTTCAATACTTCTTCGTCTTTTCGTGTCGACGGCCAACTCTTCAAATATTTTTGGCCAGTAGGTGGGCACTTTCCGTCAATACTGGCGTGATGTGATATTATGTTATTAACAGATATAGCCTAGATCCCATTACAATAAATTGTATACCAGTCAGCAACGTAGACAATGTACGTAATCGCATACATTATTACATACGCAGCTGGTAGGTATACATAATAATAATGAATGTCGTTTATTATTGTTATCAATGTCACGATATATTTCAAGGGAAATTACTGTTTATTATTATGTTTTGAAATGAACGGCAGACGGGAAATAATATTACAAAAAACATGCGCTGATAGTCGGTAATTAGGCTATTTTGAGTACATTACAGCTTGTATTTTACTGTATGGCCCTGTATCTATTTATACATCTATACTGATATTATTAATGGCACTGTAACTCTGTATTTTTGTTGTTTACCTTTTCACGAAACTTGGAACACGGGTAGATCATGTTCTGAATTAAGACATACGCAAATTTTTATACTGGATGTATTATCCATTGGAGCAATTTCCAACTTTCACGCGGGCAGAAACTAGTAATATTAAAAATGCGATAATGACTATGTCTGTTAGTATTATTACCTTCAAGTTCTAAGCTACCACTAAAACCAAAATACATCAAAATTTGGTTCAGAAAATAAAAAGACAATTGTTTCTCTGTTTTTTAGGAGCAGAACTGGCAGAACAGAACAGAACAGATTTCATAATTGAAACTGTATTGTAGCTTTTTATTCCGAAAAAATATACGATCTATATGGGATATGGACTTAAGCAAAACCGCGGGAAAAACCTAGTAATTTGTATTTATGTTGTGTACCCTGTCTGTGTTTGTAACAAAATACAGAAATAATAAATATTAAACAGAGAAAATGTACATTGCTTAATGTTTTAATAATTACAATTTATAATTAGCTAAGTTGGAACACTGTCACCTTGTGACTCAGTTATTAAACTCCAATTATAATAATGTGTGTGAGTGTTTTTAATTTTATTTCATTTAACATTGGGAATCGACTGCAGGATTGGTGTTTGTAAGTCTTATTGGATTTTCTAAGAGGTATTTTTTTGCAGCAATCTGAAATCAAGGTTTGTGCCAGATTTGTTAAAATCAGGTTATCAGTGCTTAGTGATAAATTTAATAACGATGCCGTGTCGAGGCGCGGCACATAGGCGTGCCATGCAAATTCTCGTTACCCTATATCATCGTAAAAATGCACGTCACGATGCCGAAACATAACACGTTGTCGTGCCTTAAAAAAATACGGTGTATTTTTCAGCATTTCTAACAGAACGAAGAAGATTTAGTTTCGTTTCGTGTGGGTACCGCTAGCGATGAAGTACGACGCGTCGTTCCGTCAATTCCGTCGTTCGTTACGTCAATGCACCGCGCCGCGACTTCGCAGTCGTGACGTGGTCATGGGGATAAGCCTTATTATTACTAAAAAGTATCCTTCGTCGTAATTCACAATACATAGTCCACCTGTGCGCCAAGTGTCATCCAAATCTGGTCAAACGTTAATACATCAAAATCAACAAAAAGGTAACAAACAGACAGATTTACTTCCGCATTTATAATAATACTAGGTTTTTCCCGCGGCTTCGGTCCCGTGGACCATCCCACAGGATCCGATTTTTTTTTTGGTAAATACACTAAGTAGCTTATGTCATTCAGGAATAATGTAGGTTACTTACTACTGGTGAAAGAATTTGCAAAATCAGTTTAGCAGTTTTTGAGTTTATCCATTACAAACAATTTTGCAAACTTACAAACAAACAAATCTTTCCTCTTTATACATTTCTATATATTTATATTATTAGTGTAGGTAACTACGGATTTTTTATGGAAGAATAGCGTATAAATGGCGTTATGTACAATTAGCCAGCGATTGTTTACATTGATATCAAACTAAACAGCTGGTAATTACATTTCCATGTCATTGATATAGCAATGCGATGAGCGTTCCATGCTTGGCATACGGCTAATAGACCGAGTTCCAAACGTTGAGATCCGAAGACGTACGAAGGTTTCCGACATTGGAAAGCGAATTTCGGAACTGAAATGGAGTTGGGCGGGACACCTGGCAAGGCGCGGTGATGATAGGTAAGGGAGTAAAGTGGTGACCGAATGGCGTCCAAGGACTGGAAGGAGAAGTTTTGGTCGTCCAGCGGCGAGATGGGCAGATGACATTGTTGCCATTGCGGGTAGTACCTGGATGAGGTTAGCACGGGAGCGTGGTGATTGGTACGAGAAGAGAGAGGCCTATGATCAGCAGTGGGTGAAGTCGGGCTGTGGATGATGATGATATAGCAATATTCGATGCAAATAGTACCAACATAATGTCTACTAATGATGGTACATTTTGACTTTAGAACGTCCGCCAATTATGACTTCATCAAGCGTTAAACACTACAGCCCGAATCAAAGAGAGAGAGAGTTAATGGCGGCTCCTAATTTCACTACTGGCTGCGCAGCAATCGTCCACTTATCTTCGCTGTCACTCGCGGTATATTCCGAGCCGTCATTAAGTTTGAATGTACATGTACGTAGCGTAAAATTTCGGTAATTCTCAGTCAAAACAAACTAAATAAAAACCAGACGTGAATGAACAAAACTGACCTTAAAATTAATAATTATGTTTAAAATATCTTTATCATTCACAAGTAGAAAGGTCACGCGATGTATACGGGACTTTGTACCCAAATGCAGCGTGATACTCACAAAAATATAACTTGGTAGTTATTTTTAATTAATATCATTGTTAATAACTTTAATTAGGTGCATAAATAAAAACATTTGTGTAAGTTTTTATACAAGTAATGTAAACAACAAAAAATTGTGGTGGTATAGTAAAGGTTGATGAACTCGCTTGGTTACATCATTCTTGAAAACTTAAAAATGCGAGTCCATTAGCATTGATTTTATATTTTTGCATTTGTATTGTTTTTATCTTGATGTCATCATCATCATTTCAGCTGAAAGACGTCCATTGCTGGACATAGACCTCCCCCAAGTGTCGCCACTGTGCGTCTCGCATCCACCGGACGCCCGCAGCCTCGACCAGGTCGTCACTCCACCTAGAGGGACGCCTTCCAACGCTGCGTCTTCCGGTACGCGGTCGCTACTCTAGAATTTTTCGGCCGCAACAGCCATCCGTTCTGCGAGCAATGTGCCCTGCCCACTGCCACTTAAGCTTGGCAATTCTTCGGGCTATGTTGGTAACCATGGTTCTTTTGCGAATGCCTTCATTTCTGATTCTATCACGCAAGAAACTCCGAGCATAGCCCTCACCATTGCTCTTTGGGCGACATTAAGCTTTCTGATGAGGCCCATTGTGAGCGACCACGTCTCTGTCCCGTAAGCAATCACTGACAACACACACTGGACATAGACTTTCGTCTTGAGGCACTGTGGTAAGTTAGACGAGAAGATACCGCGCAACTTCCCGAACGCCGTCCAGGCGAGTCGGATTCGACGGTTGACCTCTTTCTCAAAGTTGGACCTACCTAACTGGAACTTTTGTCCCATGTAGACATAATCGTCCACAACTTCGAGTGTAGTGTCTCCGACTTTGGTAGGAGTGGGTGCAATACATTATCTTGATGTATGTACAATAAAGTATATTCAGTCAAAACTATTTATAGCAACTTGACTTAAAACTACTTACAACGGAATTTAAAAATATCCTTTTACATGGACTTATGAGAAAGTGTTGGTATTATATATTTATAATGACTATCGGTTATAAAGACAGCATTTGAACGTTCCCTTAGAATTTTTATTTCTGTTTAACTACTTCTGGTGAGTTTAGGGTTAATACAAACCTAACCTAAAGGGCGCACGGTTGGCGCAGTGGTTTTAGCGATTGACTGCTGCGCTGCGTGTCGCGGGTTCGATTCCTGCATGGAAGAAATATTTGTATGACCTACAGATTGTTGTTCCGGCTCTGTGTGTTTGTGAGTTTATATGTTTGTAAAAGCACCCACGATACAGGAAGAAATTACTTGTGCGGGGCAATGTATAAAGAAAAAGAACCGATGAGCTAAAGATTAAATCTCACAGTTAATTGTAGGTATAGCGTAGGCAGGGATGTTTGGAAAATCTCTTTTTTTATAAAAAACTCGCACGCATTCGACCTCTGAACTTTCGAATGTGTTTGTTTTTTATCTGGTTAGAACTGTGTGCATTAAGTTGTGCTGTAACTTTGTGTATTTTTAGAAATTCGCTTCGAGTCTACGTCATTATGTCTTGATCCTACCTATTTGTGTACTTAAATTTGTTTGTTATGCAATTACTGCAAACAATGATGAAGTCAAAGACAAAATTCTAAACAACAATAAGGCTTTTTATTTATTTAAGCGGTAGTTTTGAAGGTCAATAATTGATTCTACCGTCCATTCGGAAGAGTAGCTTGTTATGTAGTAGAAGGGACAAGAAACTCCATGCTTACTCTTTAAAAAAAAGTGTTTTACAATGTTTACATACAAACATTATTATTATATATGTCAGGACGATGCACCCAAACTAACACTACTATACTAAGTACGTATAGGTATAAAGTATTACAAGCACTAACAGGTAAATTCATTCATTTGATAAATTGGAACATGGTTGTCACATAAAATATTGCAAACATAGGTAAATTACCTAATTCAACAACAATGGAACAGTATGTGAGTCAATTTCTTAAACAGAAAGAGAAGAAAAAATAATGCTATACCTACTATAATTATGAATACTTATATAAATTAGTCAGTTTGCTTTTATCTACACTAAAGATTGCCCTATGGAGCAGGACCAGCATGTTTCCAAGCTTTCTTATCTTGAATATAATCATCTAATTAAAAATTGTAAATAAACGTATGCATTTTTTACAAGCTTTTATTTAATTTGCAATGTATGTATGTAAGTGTGTTCGGGTCAAATCTTCCAACTGAATTTTTGAAGCAGTTATCCGCCACCGATTAAGATTAAATTTTGCATACACGTTTAGTTTGGATGACAATGCATGGTAAGCTAAGTGACGTCATTGTAAACCCAATATGGCGGAAGGCCCAAGATGGCGGACTAGTTTTTTTTTGTGCACTCCCATGATATGGGAATCAAATGAAAGGGCTTGCTGAGAAAAATACGAAAGAGCTAATTAAAAAAAAATATTTTTGAAAAAATTTAAGTTTTTATATAGATGAATAATTACTGCCTCGTTAGTGTAGTGGTTGCAAGCGCTACTGCTGATCATGTGATCCTGGGTTAGATTCCCGTGTGACGTAAAGTGTTATTGGGTTTTTCCATCTGGAATTTCTCAGTAGCAGCCCGGAGTCAGGACTTCTGGCCGGTTGATGGCAATAGGATCGTTCCTATTACATGGGACTTAAACATAACACCTCTGCTCAACCCTTCGGATAACAGGCGTGATATTTTGTTATGTGGTTATTAAATTATAATACAATATTGGGCGTATTGGTAAGGTATGTTATACGCATATACCAGATGGCTGCTCGTATACCAGACGTTATTTTCTCAGAAACTGCGCAATGTAACCGCAACTGGTGTTATTTTTAAACAGTTTATCAAAGAATAGTAGCAATTTAATTACACATTATGTTAGTACCAAGAAAGGAACCTTTATCTTTTGTTTTTTTTTTATGGTGGAATATCATCCAATGACTTCTCCTGCTCTGGGTGAGGCGGGATGGCGTGTCAGACGTTTACTGAATAAAACCCACCCATGTTCCTTCAGTTGCTTGTGCCAGGGCCGCGGTAAATCCTTTTCAAGTTTAGCCGCGACCCAGACAGGCATCGGCCCTAGCGGACCCCGTCTCCTTAAATTGCCACGTTGAATGGCAAAGCTGATTCTCTGATTGAAGAAAAGGCCAGCCCTCTGGTTACGCGAACAGTCGACTAACCGTTTACTTATGTCTCGAAACACTCGGTGAGCATTCGGACCCCATGGACCCAATGTCTCAACCCCAAACGGCTCAAACATATGAATGCTAATAAGGTTGTCATATTTGCGCCGTTTGAGGTTTTCTGCACCAGCAGCAGCCACCCCAGCACAGCCCGCCGTTCTAAGAAGATGAAAAAATAATAAACAATATTTAGATGTCAACTAATCGAGAAGTATACAGAGTGTAAAAGAAATATGTGGTTATATTTTAAAAAACTACTTCTGCCCAGGTAAATAAACAACTTTCCACAAGGAAGTCAAATGCAATTCCCAAAAAACATATAGATTTTCCATTTAAACATGTCGTCACCTGACCGGTACGGGATAAAAAATATATTCAGAGACGACTACAAGGGCTGGCAAACGATGACGAGAAAGATCCTAAGAAATAATAATGACGTTAAAGTCGTGATAGCAGAAGTACTCGTTCGTACGGTTAATACGACAGTGACAGAAAATATGTTGTTTGATTCTCGATATTCGATGCTAACACGTGCCTTGACTTGTGATTTACCTGCTAGCCAGTTTTTGCTCACTAGTTTCTGGATATTCGACACTTATTTATTCTAAATGCGTCATTATTCATTCGCTTAGCGCATCAGAAATGCGTCATTATTCATTCGCTTAGCGCATCAGAAATACGAACTCTCTGACCTCTATCTGTTAAAACTTGATAATTAGATATTTAAATAAAATGTTCTGGAAGTCAACAAATTCCAACTGAGGTCTTCTTCTAAGACATAACTTAATCTAACTAACCTGTTTCCAACTATGTCAGGTCGACTGCCAGCCAAAACTTAGTCATCTGAATACCAAGATTTAACATTATCATTAAGTGGGTAACATGATACTCCTTGATAGATTTTCTGGCTATTCAGTACTAGTAACGACTGTGACAAAATTACAGTTGGGACCAAAGGCTTGAGAGGAAATGCGGCAGAGAGCTCCGACTGCATTTCCTTAGTAAAAAGTCATAATTCGAGGTTTGGCTCTCGCCTATTTCCTTATCCAGTATTGGAAAAATTCAAAAGATATTCCATAAATTGAATAAAAAAGATATATGTTGTGCTTTTCTGTTTTTCGTTTTTCATTTCTAGTTGTCAAATTTGTACACTAAGCCTCTGTTGACAGGGCAATATTAAGCATCTTTTGAGGGTTCTTGTGCTTCTAAAGATAATGAATCATCA
This sequence comes from Orthosia gothica, assembly GCA_949775005.1. Taxonomy (NCBI): domain Eukaryota; kingdom Metazoa; phylum Arthropoda; class Insecta; order Lepidoptera; family Noctuidae; genus Orthosia; species Orthosia gothica. The sequence goes on from OX459037.1 coordinate 37,983,131, forward strand.
AAAAAGAAATGGTAGGGACACAGTATATATCTTTCTTTTTCAGTTTATGGAATATATTTTTAAATGGTTCAATATTGGAGGAAAAAGTAGGCGAGAGCCAAACCTCGAATTATGACTTTTTACTTAGGATAATCAGTTGAATGTCTGCGACCGCATTTCCTCTTAACGTTCATCCCGAGGCACGGAAGGGTCTCAGTATGTAATGGATTGTCACCTATCCATAGCCCAACCTCGGCAAGCCTTGCTTAACCTTAAATATCGACCCGTGCGGCTGTTACTGCGTTAACCAGCACCTCGCTAAGACGTAATGAGGACCTCAGAGTTTTTAGTCTATCTTAAATCTCTAAATCTATTTTTAATCTTTCCAGCTCGAGACTTCCCGGACGATGCCGACGATGATCCCGATCTCCTGGTGCCAGCGATCCCAGAAGACACTCCTCAAGTGCCCTACAGACCTGCAAAAAGGTCAGATGACGAGGTCCTGGAGCGTTCTCGGGAGTACTATGAGCTGATGGCTGAGAGGAGAACTGTGAGGTCCTTCAGCCCGGAGCCAATTCCACAAGAAGTTTTGGATAACCTTATTAAGACTGCTGGTAAGTTTACAAACATTATTTTAGTACAGACAGCCGAACGTAATGGTAATACTTTGACTTAGCGTAGTATGAAATCAATAGAATCTGTAGCTAGCTAATGCTGGTTTTATTAACACTGACGAGCGGCTTACTGTACCCAAAACTTGCGTATTGCTGTTAACGGTTTGCCGTGAAACCTAAAGTGAATCCTTAGTAATTTGAGGTAGAACTGACTGAGGGTCTTCCTAGGTCCTAGTTTGTTTTTTATAGACTCACTGATAGACTAAAAATAACTAGCTAAATGTGTAATAATTTATTTTACTCCGTCGAATCCTTCGAGGAATTTAGGCGTGGTGATATGGAAGCAGTGCTCAATCAACAAGTAGTTACATTACCCAGATCTGTACGAAGTATGGTAATTAGCAAGGATCCCACAGATGAATTGCCATGACTGGTCTGACAACATCTACCTAAAAATGCATATGCTATGGATCAAGTGATTAATACGGCATTTTTCATAATGCCCAGACAATTTGGAAAATTCCCAATATGAATAGGCAATTTGCTAAAAACTATTGAAATAATTGATTGATCGGGCTTTCTGAATAATGCCCATGACTTAATGGGCCAGGTAATAAAAATATGTTTTATTAAATTATTTTATTGTTGATATTGATTTTATTATAGCATCAGTATGGTAGGTAAGCTCGATTACTATTTAAGCAACAAAGTCTACGGAACTGGGGGCTCTTATTTCTATCTGCTGTGTCTAAAGTAACCTGACATGAAGGAAATTACGGGACATGAGTTTGCTTGCATTGCTCGCTCACTTCAGCTCCCGTTATCCCTTTCGAACCTAACCTATCCGTGTCGGTGTCCCCTAAGCTCCCAAGCTCGGTTTGCTCGCTCTTGGACTTAGTTCCAGACTAAATATATATACTTAGCTTCGTTGAAAATAGTGGCTCCGCTTACACATATTATTTTAGGTTAACCGAGTCTATAATCCTTTACGTTAATTATCGAATTGCCCAACAGTAACGTAGCAATATTCATAATGTCTAAATAATGTGATAAATAATGAAGTTTAACCCAGTATTGACTTGACTTGATTTTTATTGCCCGGGCATTATATATAGTGCCTTGATTAATCACTTGTTCCATGACATGTACACATTCACAATCACAATTACATGCCAATCACATCTTTTCTAAATAAGGATACTAAGCTGCGACGGTGTGCATCTTAATACTGTGACATTTAGCATGAACTTGGAACTTATACGATGAAAGTTCTTAGGTGAATACGAATGAATTAATGGGAACTTTAAATCAAATAATTTATTACAAGGCTCTCTGGAAAGACTTTATAATTGAACACAAGATTTCCTACCGACCGAAGTTTGTTCACATTAGCCAAGTACGTAGGCTATAGTGCATAAGTGTGTCTGCAAACACAGAAGCACAATCTGTTTCATCTTCCCGTGCCCTTAATCTGATAGTCCAGTTTCTTTACTGACCGGTGGCGTGAGGTCAGGCTTCGGACTAAAGGCTTTTGGTGCTTTCCAAGGCACAGCGATGTACCACCGCCAAGTTTCAAGCTCCAGCTACATCATCATCATCATCATCATCTTTCAGCCGAAAGACGTCCATTGCTACACATAGGCCTCCCCCAGGCGTCGCTACATTGACCGATCCCGTGCGACTTGCATCCAGGGGATTCGCGCAACCTTAACCAGCTAAAGTTCCAGCTTGCTACTGAGAAATTCTGAAAACCCAATATCTCTTTGCCTGGTGAGTCGAACCCGACTCCAAGCTCAGAAGTTGGGAAAACAGTATCGATTTCCCCAAAAAAGTATTTAAATGAAAAGGCTAAAATGAACCCAGCAATACTAATAGGTACTACTACGTAATCACAGGTCGATAACTTCAAGCCCTTTAATACAAGAACGACCAGTTTCACTCTTAAATGACGCTAAGGAAATCCTGTTATTTCTAGTTTAGCTTCGAAAGCTGGAAAATATTTATAACTTTCTATAACTAGCTTTACTTAACATAAGCTTATGGTACTATAATTTATGTGTTTCCTATAAGACTAGATTAGGTAATAAAAGTCAAAGTCAAATCTTTTATTTCAACGCGATCTTTTGAACGTTAAAAATGTGAAGTTTAACAAAAATAATAATTGACTAGCTTCTGACAGTGGCTTCGCTCCCGAGAAAAGTGTTTTTGTTTTTAACCCAAGGGAACATTATATCTATCTTTGTGCCAAATTTTATCCAGACCTGTTCAGCCGTTCTGGTGTGATTCAGTAACAAACATACATCCATCCAAACTTTCACATTTATAATATAGATTGTTATAGAGGAGAACGGACAAAAAACTTCGCTAGACTACAAAAATTTTCTATCCATTTAAATAAAATCAATTGCCTCACGTATGAATGATTGTCACTTGAAAACTTCTTCAGCGATTTAAATGGCTGATATATTTCTATTTTTCTCATTACAGGATAAGGTTTGTATGGAAGAATTTTCTAGAAAATCCGTCGGTAATTATATGGCAATGGTCTTGACCGCAGTGGGTTGCTAGTATGATATAAGAACGTCTGCCAAAGATGATAACACTAACATAGCAAAAAAAACTAGAATCTTCAAATAAGCCACCTGCAATTGTAGACTGCTTCAGAGTGTACTATAAAAACCAAAAAAGTTCTCATGCAAAATCCTTAAAAAAAAATATTATCTTTTACTTTTCTTTACGACCATCAGCAAACACAATCTGTGACAATCAATGTCCTTAAAAAAGTACTCTGTGACAATCATGTAAATGTTTTCAAATTGACATCAAACCGTTTGACTTCAGCAAAAATGTGAATTTATACTATTTATACATTATAATTTTAATTTATTAATGCTTCAGAAACGATGTGGTTGATTCGAACTAATATTTTAATTCACATCTACCGTTTGATGTTAATCATTATCTTTTGTGCGATGATAAGCTCAGTGTACGATGATATACAATACGCCAAACATAAACGAAAACATCAATTCGACTCATACAACGGCAGCTCGGAAAATACAACTCATTCAGAAAATTACAAAAGAATTAAAACAGAGAATAAGTTAGAATCAGACAGAACTGACGACAATAAAGCCATAAGGATGCGTATAAAACACATAAACCTCAGCCAGACGGTATACAATATAGTAATAATGCCGATGACCCCTCGCACACACGTTATAGTAATACAAGTCCATTCAAATGTGTTCAACCTCAGTCAACTCTTAAAATCTATGAAGAATGCCAATGACATCTTTAATGCTCTGCTTATCTTCTCTCATGATTACTGGGATGAAAAAATCAACAAACTTATCAGAACTATCAAGTTTGCCAAATATATGCAAATCTTCTATCCGTATTCACTGCAGTTGTACCCGAATGTGTATCCCGGGGAAGACTCTAAACTGTGCTATGATGGCAGTGTCTGTAAAAACTCAACATTGAGAAACGCTAAAGCCTCACAAGCCAAGCTTCACTGGTGGTGGCTAGCCAACCAAGTCTTTGACAACATGCCCATCACAAATAATTGCTACGAGGAAATATTATTTCTTGAAGAAGACAACTACGTTACTGCTGATTTCTTGTATACGTTTAGGTCGCTTCAAGAAGCTAAACTATCACATTGCCCGTTTTGTAATCTGATAAGTTTGGCTGCTCATAAACGTGGTACCCACCAGTATCGCAAATCACATGATACAGCAATGGTAGAAGTTTGGAACGACGCTATGTCCAAAACAGGGTTAGCTTTCGATAGGGAACTTTGGAAAGCTGTTAAGTTATGGACTAAGGAATTTTGTTATTATGCCGACTCCCGTTGGGACAGATCATTATTGCAGGACCCGAAGTTTAGAAATTGGAATGGGAATGCGTACGTTCTAGCTGTTGAAGGTCCTAGGGTTTTTAATTTGGATAAATGCGACAAAGCTGCGGGTTGCAAATCTCTGGTTGAAGTGCGAAAGTTTATAGAAGCAATATCTGAAGAACTTTTTCCTCGGAATATGGTCATAAAGTTAAGGAAAGAAAGAGTTAAGAGTCGCAGCAAGCAGCAACAGCCCGCAGGCGACTGGCTTGACTCGAGGGACCACGAACTTTGCATACACTTTACTAAACAAAGCCTTTGGTATTGAATGCTTGAATTGTTTTTCATGCTTTGTTCATTAAATAATGTATTTAATTGCATTTTTGTTTCTTCTGAGGCACTTGTCCCACCACCGCGACGAGGAAGCGATAAGCTATCGACAATTTTCTCGCTGAAGAAACTGACAAAAGATATAGATCCCGTGTCAATAAAAGGGGCACATATATTAAAAATTTATCGCTGAGACAAGAGCTATCAAGGATAAAAGCGGCGGACAGAACTCACCGAGGCGAGAGACCAACCAGCGTTTGCGCAGGACTGGCCGCCTCGAGCGAGCTGGTGCGGTGGGCATTCGCCCGTCAACATCGAAATCAAAATCAATAATTTTTATTTCACATAGGCCTACATGGGCACTTATAAAACGTCGACAAAAGGTGCACGGTTCGGGTTGGTCGTTTCCTATGGAGAAGAACCGGCAAGAAACTCCATGGTTATTTTTTTTTTTATTGTTTGGTTTTACAATATTTCCATGTTACAGCAGTACTTAGATGGGGGACAACGCAGGAAACTAAAAAAAATATATTATATAATAAATAAACAAAAGATTAAAAATAAAGTAAAACAAGTAAATTGTTAACAAATGTTAACAATCTAGAAATCTAGAAGGCCTACAATGTTCACACTTTTACAAAACAATCGGTAAAAGAATCTATACAAAGTTTAGCACAAAAACACTCGTTTATAACCGAGCGACAAAACTATGGGACACTCGCTTCTTGTTGCTCTCCAACTCGTATCTAGTTTCTAGCTCTACTCGCTTCTCGCTGATCGTCGGCAGTGGGATATGTGGGACGTATCAACTATCACGGTGTCATGCCGATGGCCTTTTTCGTAGAAATCTTGTATTTTTCGGAATGAAAAGCTTACCGCACTCAACAATGGTATAACTATCTATCATTGAAATAATTATAGTAAACATATCAGCACTTTCTGAGGTTAACTCTTACAAACATAGAAACAAACAATTAATTTTACCACTTTATAATATTAGAATAAAATAAGGAGACTAGGCTGTGACGCTGTTTCTAACTAATGCAGTTATTTCCGTACACAATTCAAATTGTAATAATATGTGTTTTTGTTTCAAATCCTCCTTCCTCCTCGCATCATGTTCCTCATTACTGAGGGTCGTGATTCCCCTGTCGTCGCGGAAGAGGTATTTTTCCTTGACTAATCTGCGGCATCTGTTTCTGTCTTTTGCGTCGTGGAGGGCATCGCGCAATTTTGCGTCAACATGTGTTCAACGACGTGCGCACTTGTACTAACTAACTTATTGGACTGCAACCTCTAGGACATTTCTCTTCAATCTTGCCAGTAACCATCAGCTGTTCTAGGTTGTGTCCGTCTTTCTGACAATATGACCGAAGAACTCCAATATCCTACGAAAACAGTTCGTGGACATTCTGATCTTTCGGTTCAGTTCGCGGAGCATAGAGTCATTGGTGCGAAGGGATTGCATCCAAGGCAGTCCAAGGGATTTGCATCACCTTTATGCAGCACCATATCTCAAACGCGTCTATGCGGCCACGGTCGGTTTTCATTAAAATACACGTTTTGGTCCCGTTACTATGGAGAACACCAAGGAATTGGCTCTAGTTTTCCTGGGGCAAGTAATCCACGGACGTTCTACGTGGCTATCGTTGTTCACGGATTGAGATTATACTATGTGGGTCACTAGGGCACAGAAGACATGACAGGAGGTAGGGCATTGTTTGTAACTCGGTGCCATATGCACACCCTGCTGCCTGTTGAGGTAGCCCTATTTTGAGAGGTTGGCGTTACACCTTCCTACTTGAGTTTCGAGGCGGTTTAGGGACTTGCAGGTAGACCACGAAAGGTTAGACCCTGCGGGAAGATGCTCGCTTGATAGTAAGGACTTGTGCAGAGCCACCTCGAGTCCCAATTGCCGATCCTCTCGAAGGTTGTCGCAACCCCGCGTGTCGCTATTTTGGCCGCCACCTGGTGCCATCTTCCCTGCGCCAGGACCAGCGAGTTGTCAGCGTTGCAAACCAGTCTACCTGATGCAGCTCCATAGCAGGGTGTTGAAGGCATTGGCGATGTCTAGAGACACCGCAAAGACAAACCCACCCCGGGCCACTGTTTCCCCATCGTGAGGGCTCGCATGCGCATCATGATGGCGTCCACCGTAGATACCAACCGGAATTAGATGTTTAAGATAAGATAACTATTTAGATGAACGCTTTCTTTTGTATGTTTTTTAAAGGTAATCTATAGAAGATCTTATCCGGTTAAGAAAATTATTACACTATTACTATGTAACAATGGCTTAGTTTACTACTGTAAAATTATTAGTCACTAGAGTGAATCTGTGGGATAATGCTAGTTTTTTTTATATTACTAGCATTTATATTACTTAAATATTTATTTTACTAGCTTTTGCACGCGACTTCACCCGTAATAAGTAATTTGGGCGGACGGTTGGCGCAGTGGTTGAGCGATTGACTGCTGCGCTGCGTGTCGCGGGTTCGGTGCCCGCACGGAACAAATATTTGTATGATCTACAGGTAATTGTTCCGTCTCTGGGTGTTGTGTATGTGAGTTTATATGTTTGTAAACGCATCCACGATACAGGAAGAAATTCCTAGCGTGGGGCAACATTTTTTTTTTTTAAACAGAAACAGAGACAAACAGAAAACAGAACAAAAGTGTTAAATCATCCCAAGGGAACGCACTACCGGGATAAAAACTATCCCGTTTTATAATACTATTCCCAGGGTCTTAAACTATCTCCATACTTAATTTCTTCTAAATCGGTTCACCGATTTAAGCGTGAAAAGGTAACAGATAGACAGACAGACAGAGTTATTTTCGCATTTATTATATTAGGGTATAGCAGTATTGTGAGTTTGAATATGTATTTTTTAATATTGTATAATTATTGTCTAACTGTTGAGCAAAGGTATCCACGAATCAAAGCAAAATTTTGAATGAGTTCGGAGCGGGGTCGTCCAAGTGAGCTACGACCTTTAGGCCGCTATAACTTTTATGTGACATAATGCTGAAATGAAATGAAAGATTTTAATTCCTCAGTTAAAAGTTATCTGACTATTGAAAAATCTGCCCTCAATCTATTGTCGTATTTCTACGTTGTCACTTATTTCTTAGGTAAATTATTTCCTATTTAGAATATTTAATGTGTATATATTATAATTATAATTAGGGATATGGGAGGGCGCCACTGTGTCACAGTCAACATCGAATCCGTAATTAAGTCAAGATTAAAATAAGAAAAAGTGCAAATACTACTCTAAAAAGTGCTTAGTTATAGTAAATATAGTGTAACTACTCATACAAATTAAAATCAAGGACTGAGACTAACAGCAAAATACAACAAACACTAAAAAGTGCAGTGTAAACAAACTTTGTTCTTACGCCGACTGGGACTGTTTTCTTCAATATTTCACGGCCGTTTTTCACAATCAAGCCTGTATACTGTGTGTATGAAGTGTAGTAAAATAAAAATAAATGTGTGATTTCATCGAATGCTAAAAATACTAAAAAACATAACCTCAACATTGAATAAATTGCATATTCTCAATTTCTCACCAAGATTGATTATAGCGCCATCTATGGTGAAAAGATAAAACTACTATCGCAACATTGAACGAGTAAGGATTGATCGATAATCAATGTCAAACGTCAATTTACTGTCAAAAAGACACAAGACAAACATCAAATTAGATCTTACTTACATTTGAACATTTTAAATTATATTATTAAAGAATGGAGGACATAATGAGCGTTCTTCAAAAAATACAAAGAGAATTAGACGAACAGAATAGTACAATTATAAAAAGTGGCGAAAAAGTAACTGAACAATTAACACTAAACGTAAATAAGATGTTAGAAGAAAAATTTTCTGTATGGGAAGAGAAATATGAAAATTTGAAAGAAAAAGTAGAAAATCAAGAGAAAAGGCTTTATTTCTTAGAGAAGCAAGCAAGACAAACAAATATAGTGTTGTTTGGCATAGAGGAAAAGGAACTATCATATGCAAACCTGGAAAACGACATTATAAACTTCATACAAGAATATTTTTGTACCAAAATAGACTACATAGATATCAAAGAAGTAAAGAGGTTAGGAAAGAAAGGAGAAAGACCACGTCCAGTATTGGTAAGCTTCTCAACACTGGGTCTTAAGATAAAGATTTATAAACAAAAAAATGCACTTAATAACTCTGCATACTACATGAAGGAAGACTATCCAAAGTATGTACTACAAAAGAGGAAGGAATTACAGGAACAAGTAAAAATAGAGAACGAGAGAGGAAACACAGCTATAATAAAGTATGACAAACTTATTATACTAAAAAACAAAACAGAACCTACAAACAAAAACAAAAGAACATTTACTGTCTCACCGGAACATAACACCCAGTACCAGAAGGAAAAACATACAAATAAAAAAGAAAAACAAAACACTACCCTCAACTGTTCACAGGTCTTCTAGCTTATCAGAAGGAATTTTAACTCCAAGCATGCAAAAAATTTTAGTCACCAAAAATTCAATAACAACAAACAAACAGAACAACAACGACACGTCCACATAGCAACGAACGGCATCCTCCTCCCACACAAATTCCAAAAAAAAAACAAGCAAACAACATCAAGAATCATCTTCCAACCCGGCTGGTCACCGTGAAAGATTATGACCACCACCCTCCATGGAACGGAAACTGTTCTCGTCAGACAAGACATTGCCAGGCATCAAGAAAAAAAAAAGGCAACTCAAGAAAAGGAAAAATAAAAATAATCAAGAAAACAAAAAAAAAAAAAAAAACTTAAATTAAAAATTACAACTTAAGAAAATAAAATTAAAAACCCAAGAAATAACAACTCAAGCAAAACGGCAAAAGAAACAAGAAAATAATAAAAATGAAACCTAAACCTAGCCTTTACCTATGAAAAATAAATTAAAAACTCAAGAAAAACGAACTGAAAACAAAAAAAAAACCGGCCAAGTGCGAGTCGGACTCGCGCACGAAGGGTTCCGTACCATTTTCGTAAAAAACGGCAACAAAATCACGTTTGTTGTATGGAAGCCCCCCTTAAATATTTATTTTATTTTGTTTTTAGTATTTGTTGTTGTAGCGGCAATAGATATACATCACCTGTAAAAATTTCAACTGTCTAGCTATCACGGTTCATGAGATACAGCCTGGTGACAGACAGACAGACAGACAGACAGACAGACGGACCGTGGAGTCTCAGTAATAGGGTTCCGTTTTTACCCTTTGGGTACGGAACCCTAAAAAAGAAAAAAAAAGAAAAACACTACTCAAGAAAAACTAAAGAAGAGAAAAAAAAACATGAAAAAAATAAATAATTACGTATATACTGGTTCTGGAGGAGGCCTATACCCGAATAGGGGTTCCTATCCAAGAAAAATGAAAATTCTAAGTGTGTGCAAAACAAAGTGAAAATGTAATATACTAAAATTATATAATATATATACACACATCTGTTAATTTTAAGGATGGGAAATAATAAAGGCTTTTTTATTTTATTTAGTTTTAATGGTCAATGTGGCGACGCTTGGGGGAGGCCTATGTCCAGCAGTGGACGTCTTTCGGCTGCTATGATGATGATGATGATGATTTTTAATGCTGTAAAAATAGAACACATTATAAAATCGTTTACTTTTTAACCCAAAGATAAGGTTTTACCTTTTCCAGTTACGTCTTGTTTGTGCATAGAGTTTGTAACTGCATAGACGACTACTGCACACATCACAGCTTAGATAAAGTACCTATAGATTTTGCCTTAAAATGAGATTGATTGATAGAGCGAGATCGCTAATTGGCAGCCCCATGTAAATAATAAGGACAAAAGATTATTTTTTGTCTTTGTCACCATGGCCGGCTTTTGTTGTTTGTCAAACGCTAATATAATGGCAGGTTTGACAAACTAACTCGGTCGTGTTTGATTTTTTTGTGATTTCGTGTGATTAAGTGTTTATTGAGACAAGGAATTGGGTTATTTATAGATAATAAGAGTCAGTGCGATGGTGGGTTGAAATGTTCTAGGCTGTAAAAGCCAAAGTGTTATTGATAGTGTTGTTTCATGTGCGGCCACGCCATGGCTCCATCTATAGGTACTTTATCTAAGCATCACAGACTATTACTTAGAGATGGCAAACATCTGCTTCTTGTCTATTCCATCAATCGCATTTAAATCATTTTGATTTTCTGATTTTCAATGGAAGAATGTCATAATATGTAATTTTTGTAAATCAGTATTTACTTATTTTTAAGAATTTCATACACAAAATTATTTCGATAAACTGAAGCAATGAATCCAAATCCAGATATTATACCCCGAATGATCATCATTATTTTTCTTATCGTTATTTTTACAGTATTTTACGGAGTGTATCAACAAATCGTGTTTGTAAAGAAACAGAGAAACGACTTTCTCCAGAACTACAAAGATGTACCTAACGAGACTATGGATTACTTGGACTTTAAGTTCAGAAACAAAGTACAAGATATCCAATATATACTCAAGATTAAAGATCTAATTAAAAACATAAATAAGGAGCAGAAAGTGTACAACAAAAAGATGGGCCGCATCAGCAACACCACATGCATCATAGTAATACAAGTCCATTCGAATGTGTACTATCTCCACCAGCTGCTGAACTCCCTCAGTGTTGCCAACGGGATAGATAAAACCTTTCTTATCTTCTCCCATGATTATTTCAGTTACGAAATTAATCAACTCATCGAAAGTGTTCATTTTGCCAAATACATTCGAATCTTCTATCCATACTCAATACAGCTGCACCCAAATGTTTTCCCTGGACAAGATGATCAGTTCTGTTCTGAAGGGTATATCTGTAAAAAGTCAGACATGAGAGACCCCGAGGCAGCACAGGCGAAGCACCACTGGTGGTGGGGAGCCAACCAGGTTTTTGACAATTTGGAAATTACGCAACGTTACAATGGCTCAATTTTATTTCTCGAAGAAGGTGATTATGTGACCGAAGATTTCCTATACGTTAAAAAATTCCTTAGATATGTTCAAAAGCTGCATTGTCCATTTTGTCAGGTATTGAGTTTAGGGGCCCACAGGCCTAGAATATCTCAGTACTCCAATAAGTCTGTCATATCGGTGGAAGTTTGGACAGATAAAATGCCTAGGGCAGGCATAGCCTTCAACAGGGATGTTTGGGAGGCCTTGAAGTCGAACAGTGACGTGTTCTGTTATTATAATGACTTTAACTGGGACAGCTCCTTCAGGCATGTGAGTAAGCAGAAATGGGAAGGGTATGTTTACATGACCGCTATAGCTGGCCCCAGAGTGTTCCGTCTTGGACAGTGTGTCAACCAGAACGAAAATTACAATGTGACTTGCAACCAATACGAAGTTTCACAAGTGGAATCGTTTATAAAACGAATCCACAAAAAATTATATCCGTGGGGTATGATTATAGTTGAACGCATCGAAGAGGACTTTGATGAGAAGCCTGCTGGGTTGTGGGGAGACGTCAGAGATCGCGAACTTTGCATGCATTTTTGTAAAAAAAGCACGTGGTATTAATGTTTTTTTAATTTTGTGATATTAAAAAAAACCTTAAAATTAATTCGGACGCTTTTACTAGCTTGGCATGTATGTATCTATGTAAAAGGAATCTTGAAACGTGATTTTCACCCCCTTCAAAACTTCGGATTGATTTGAAACTTTGCACACTTATTGAGGACCGATGACAATGCAATAATTTTAATAGTTTGTCCCATTATCCTCACCAGAATCTTCAGGCTTAGCGATTATTTTATATCCGAAACCCGGTAGTCAGTGTCTTTGTGCTAAATACCAAGGCGCGTGCTAAGACATGCGCATGGCTTAATTTTTAGTTATATTAGACACGGTAGTGCCTTGCGCCAAGTACACATAATAAGGAGAGAGGGAGCCTGAGAAACGGCTAGACACGCTAATTACCTATTTCTATCACAGGGAGGTAGTTGAATTAATAAATTGTTGTTCTAAAAACTAAAAACACGCTTTAACAGAAAACCAAACTAAGAAGTATAAAATAAGTTTTAATAAATTTAAATTAAGAATAGTGTAATGTAAATGAAAAAACAACGTGGGGTGCTTGTTGTTAATTGTTATAATATATTATTGGTAAAAGTAGTTATTTTGAAAATGTCTTAAAAGGCACCCCACGCTGAACTTAAATTTATTGTAAACTAGTTGACCCGGCAAACTTTGTTTTGCCATAAAAACACCACACATTTATCTACCCTACCTACCTTACCCTACCCGACCCTACACTACCCTACCCTACCCTACCCTACCCTACCCTACCCTACCCTACCCTACCCTACCTACCTACCTACACTACACTACTCTACCTACCTACCCTATCTACCTACCTACCCTACGTACCTACCCTACCCTACCCGACCCTACACTACCCTACCCTACCCTACACTACCCTACCCTACGCTACACTACCCTATCCTACACTACTCTACCCAACACTACCCTTCCCTACACTACCCTACCCTACCCTACGCTACCCTACCCTACCCTACCCTACCCTTTTTTTAAACTATTATTTATTTATAGTCTAAAGAAATCGATCCCTTCATAATACTTTTTCAAATACTAATTTTGTTAGTATACAGAGTGAAATTTTAAAATGGGTATGAATGTTCAAATCTGAAACTGAAAAACTCTTATCTCGGGCTCGATTTTGATAAATACTAAAAGGACATCATATTAATATTTTTAATTTTCTGACGCGTATTTTTGCAAAAGGATCTGCGGATCTGAAGAATAAATATAAGATTTTAAGGAATGGACTCGTAACTAAAAAATAGCAGCCACACAGGTCGAAGAAGAATAAGACTATATCTATTTTGTTAAAGATGTTAGCATCTTAAATTACGAGACCCCTAGTGAAAGTTGAGAAAGAGAAACAAATCAAGTATCTCGAAATGATATAAAAAGTACTCTGTGATTTCGACTTAGCATATGTGGTTGTCACTGTGCAGATTGTCTTTACCGGCAACGGCTTTATGGCCAAAAGCTTCAACGACCATCTTTCGAAGCTGTCATTGCGCGGATGGTCTGATACACATGGAATTACAGTACAACAATTTTCTTAATGTCCCTCGGCAAACTTCGTCTTTCTTCAGTCGTCGGCTTTCTATCAGTTGCCCTTTGCACTTGGTACAGACCTCGCTTAAAAAGTCTAAAGTTTAATGTTTACATGACCGCTATAGCTGACCCCGGAGTGTTCCGTCTTGGACAGTGCGACAATAAGAACAATACCAACAATGTGACTTGCAACGAACACGAAGTTTCACAAGTGGAATCGTTCATAAAACAAATATCCAACAATCTATATCCGTGGGGTATGATTAAAGCTGTTTTAAAAGATGAGAGTTTGGATGAGAAGCCTGCTATGTTGTGGGGAGATGTCAGAGATCACGATCGTTGCATGCATTTTTCTAAAAAAAGCACATGGTGTTAATGTTATCTACAAGCTTTATATTAGCTTGCTTTCGTATGCGTGTGCAGCAACTAGTAATCCATTTTCTAAGTACTGCTTGGCATCCGATTAAGCTGGAACTAGGCTTATTTATGTAAATCTGGGAAATAAATAAAATAAATTACTTAAGTTATGTTGTGATAGTAAAGTCAATAAAAGACACGTCTTTCTTTAGAATCTTCATTCCCTCTGCAGCAGAAGGACAGATAAGCAAAATCCCAGAATAGCAAAATCCCAGATTAGCAGAAGGACAGATTTGCATAAAGGCAGAAGTACAGACCCACACAAAAAACAAAAATAAAATTGAATAGTTACAATTGGTAAAATTTTATTTGAAAGTAGTATTTTTTTATTATTCGTTGTAAGCTCGCGTTTGGCCACTATCTCGCCTGATGTTAAGTGATGATGTGATCGATGAATCTAGACTTGAAGACCCCTAGGTTGTAGCTATCAGGAAACAATGACGCTGTACGCACAATGAAAGTATTTTCAAAACACTTTTTGCGTATGGGTGGGATATCCACCATGTATCGATGGCGCATTGCCGTACATCTTATTGTCCGATGATGGAAAGGGCTAGGCAGAATCAAATTGTGCAGTTCCATCGCACACTCCCCGCAATGTAACCAATATAAAACCGACAGACTGGCAACTCGTCGGTGTTCAAGGCCTGGAGCTTTTGAGTCGACCAGCGAACCGTTGACCTTTCTGTCAATCGACTCAAGTGCATGTATTTGGCAGATCCGTCCCAGAGGTGAGAGCAGTACTCCATGCATGACCTTTAGATATATAAAGCAAAGAGGCCACAAATTGATAATAAGATTAGTACTAGGATTTATAACTTTTTTGACGGCGACAGTACATTAACTGCCTTTATGCAAATCTGTCCTTCTGCTAATCTGGGATTTTGCAATTCCGGTATTTTGCTTATCTATCCTTCTGCTGCAGAGGGTCGTCATTGTGTATTTGTTGATACTCATACAATCTCTTATATAATATTTTTAATAGTTTACTAGATAATGCGGTGTACTTCGGCTCACAAAAAAAAAAATTAAACAGCTTTCTATTTGCAAGCCAGTTCAAAGTTTGAATATAACATTTGATAAGTTACTTCCTTGGTTGCCATGTTGTTGTTGTTGTGTTCCATGTTGGTTGTTGTTCCGTTTTTTAACTGACTTCCCAAAAAGGAGGAGGTTCTATGTTCGACATTATGTTCGTTTTTTTTTTGTGTGTGTGTTCACCGATATCTCCGTCAATTGTGACCCAATTTTAAATTATTTTCGTTATAAAGAATATGTTCCGAAATTGGTCCCATTTTAATTTAGTGAAGATCTGATGAAGAACTTCGGAGATATACATCAGAACTATTCAAAAAATAACGGCAAATCTCTCGGGATTGCTGCAATCGCATGTCTGTTTATTGTTTATACCATTTCATAACATAACATCACCCCAGTACGCTAAGGGGTACATTTTACCGGTTTTGTTCAAGTTTCGTTAAGTGGCATTATTGCCAGAAAAGATTACCCGAATGAACTACCTTTAAAGGTATCTTACTAAACAACTTGCCTATTAAGTAGGTACAACCAAAAAGCGAAAAATAAGAAAACTTTTTTACAAAAAAAAAAACCATCGACTTACAAATACGAAAACTACAATGTGAAAATAACTTTATTTTTGGAAGTCGGTGTCTTTGATAGGCACATCAAAGACACCGACTCCAGTCGAAGTAGGTAGTATTTTTTTTGTAAAAAAGTTTTGCGGCAGCTGATAGAAAGCCGACGACTGAAGAAAGACGAAGTTTACCGAGGGACATTAAGAAAATTGTTGTACTGTAAATCCATGTGTATGAGACCATCCGCGCAATGACAGCTTCGAAAGATGGTCGCTGAAGCTTTTGGCCATAAAGCCGTTGGCGGTAACGACAATCTGCACAGTGACAACCAACCAACCAACATTGTCCACACACGGAGAGCATGTTTTCAAGCACCTTCACAATCCTGGTGCCATCGATCATCATCTATCAGAATGTGCGTAGACTTGGCTATGTAGGTACTCAAGCACATTCACATGTGCGCCTTTCCTGATAAAAAATATAATTAATTAATATCAAAAATCTACCTAAGAAAAGAAACAGAAAAATAAATTACAAGCGCAATTTAATCAGAATTTCACCAAACATTTAGTTTATGTACCACACGCTTTCATTAGCAAAGCGCATACAAAGCTCGTGGTCTCTAACATCAGTCCAGTAACCTGACTCAGTTGTATTAACGTCATCATCAACCTTAATTTTAATTCTGATACTCAAAGGGAACATGTAGTTAAAAACCGATTTTGAAAAGCGTTCCACAGCTTCCACTTTGTCCTTTTCTTTGCAACCAGCATCTTTGACATCACACTCCTCAATACGAAACACTCTTGGACCGTCTATAGTCACCAAATAAATACTACCTTCCATTTTAGCAGAACCGATGTGTTTCAAAGAATTGTCCCACTTTGTATCATTGTAGAAACAAAAAAGTTCCTTCGAGGTTTTGATTTGATGCCAAACCCTCCTTTCGAATGCGATAGCTGTACTAGGTGTGGAGATCCTCCAGGGTTCTATTGATACAATACTTTTTCTTTTCTTGTATTGAGATAATTCAGGATCGTGTGCCGCCAAACTTATCATTTCGCAATAAGGGCAGTGCGTTTTCCTTGCGTATACAAGCGTCCTGTATATAAATAAAACATCAATAATCACATAGTTGTTGGCTTCAAGAAATAAAATCGGTTTATTATATTCCTTCAAGGCACTTAGATGGTCAAAAATTTGGTTGGCTTGCCACCACCAGTGGTGCTTCGACTGTGCAGCCCCAGGGTCTCTGGATCTCACGCAGGGAGCACTTTTGTTACATGACACAGGTTCTACTCCTGGAAACATGTCTGGGTGTAACTGCGTTGAGTATGGATAAAAAATTTGCATGTACATAGCGAAGTTAACTCTTTGAATGAGTTTATTCATTTTATTACTGTAGTGATCGTGAGAGAAGATTAGTAAAGCTGAATTGATGAAATAAGCAGTTTTTAAAGAATTTAAAAGCCGCTCTAAGTGATCTACATTGGCTTGGCATTTTATGACGATAACAAACGTTTTGTGAGATATTGGGCCCAAGCGGGCGTTGTAGATTATTTGTTTTGTGTTTAATCGTTTTATTTGTGGGAGAATTTCATTCAAAGTTCTCCTGTACGATCGTCGTCTGATATTTTTCTTGTCATGCTCAAACACATCGCTGTAATAATTTTTGATAAAATCTCGTCGTGCCTTCTTTACATGCAAGATATAAATGATCGTGGATGTAGTTAGTAAGACCAACAACATGAACATTTGGCGTGAGAATAAATATCTCATGGTTGGTCGTTTAAAATACATGTTTCTGAGAGTTTATAATTTCTATTGAAAAATTGCCGTAAGTTATAATGTCAAAAAAACGGGTGACATAATAACAGATTATAGCAAAGTTCTATAGACAATGATGCAAATTATAGAAGCATGATAGAAGTGTCCAAAACTCAATCGTTTACAATACAACCTCATAGAATCAATCAAACCGAAAAAAAACCTATTACAAGATATTTTACAGGCCACTTCTCAGTAAAACTATTTAAAGATGCTACTTAAAACCTATGTTATCATTCCAGGTACTTCTCCATCGGGGGCACACACAGAACCTTGGACTTTCGTCGTGGTTCAAGACCAAGAAATGAAATCAGCTATAAGAGAGATCGTGGAGGAAGAAGAAGAGTTGAATTACAACAAGAGAATGTCAAGACAGTGGGTGACGGACTTGAAGCCATTTGCAACGAAGCCTGTGAAGCCGTACTTGTCAGATGCTCCAGCATTGGTGCTGGTGTTCAGACAGACGCATTCCTGGAGAGATGATGGGAAGAAGAGGATGCATTACTACAGTGAGATCAGTACGGCGATAGCTGCTGGAGTGTTGCTGGCGGCTATACATGTAAGTTAAATCTTAAAATCTTTGAATTTTCAATATCATATTGGAGAATCGTGGTTATATGTAGGTAATACATAAATTCTAGCCTTTTTTCCTTGGCCTCAGAAATTACAGAACGCCACGCGCTACGATCTTTACAGACTTACTTTGCTTCATTTACGTTCATAGATCATCTTCAGTAGGTAATAAATTGATATATAAATGTATTATATTTCTTTTTTATTATGTACTTGTCTATGGACTTATACAATTTAAATATTATCTAAATGAACATTTATATACTTAGCTATCGCGAATTGCCTACGCTAGTTTCCTACCTTCCTAACCTACTTGACTTCGTACCTACCGTAGGTACAACTTCCTACCTACCGTAGGAAGTTGTACCTACCATATACAAATGTTTTTCTAGGGTCATTCTTCCGCGGAGAATCTTAACACCGCCATTCAGAAATTGACGTCAAATGTACAATGCAATCTATCGAATATGGAGTTAAACTGTCCGAGTACCTGAATTGCGTGTGTTGTGATATTTTACTTCTTGAACACTTTAAATGCTCTTAGCTCTTATCAAAACTTGATAGAGTGAACCGCCGATTGCGATCAAACAAAAACTAAGTAATATAACAAGTTACGGTCAATTTAAATATATAAAAGTTATCTACATTGGTTTCGTACATTTTATGTGATGCGTGCACAACTAAACAGACAAACGTTCCTAAAATGCTGGCAAGGGGTTCTGTTGATTATCTTTTAACACCCTGGATTTTTTTGGAAATATTTTCGATGTACCCAAACGACTTTTCTAAAGATTTATTTTATGTATCGATTAATGATGATTCCGTATCTTTTATGTCTCTTACATACCCAGGATTACGCCATAAAATTTGATATGTGTTTTCGTTGCTCATTCATTGTAAACAAGAACAGTAACTAAACTGCAGATCAAAGCATTTATTTCTAGCGTATGATTATCTAGTATTCGTCACAAACGACCTTGACTAGGCAAATCAAGTTTAACCTAGAAAAACAATTTATTACTTCGCTTTTGGGTAATGGCCTTGCTATTTTGATCTTGATAACGAAATAAGTTTTGTATGGAAATAAAATTGTAATTAATCATTTTTATTCAAATCAATGTTTAATTAAATATCAATTGAATCATTTGTGGGTTACAATTAGTTTACAAAACAGACAGGGGTTGCAACCAGCACCCTTGCTAAGTTATAAAATTCCATAGCCCTCTCCATTGCCCTTTGTGTGACTTTAAGCTTTCTGATAAGGTCCATTGTGAGCGACCACGTCTCGGTCCCATAGGTGATCACTGGCATCACACACTGGTCATAGACTTTTGTCTTGAGACACTGCGATAATTTGGACGAGAAGATACCAGGCAACTTCCCGAACGTCGCCCAGCCGAGTCGGATTCGACGGTTGACCTCTTTCTCGAAGTTGGACCTACCCAACTGGACTGTTTGTCCCAGGTAGACATAATCGTCTACAACTTCGAATGTAGAGTCTCCGATCTTGATAGGAGTGGGTGTTACATGGGCATTCACCATGACCTTGGTTTTGTCCATGTTCATTTTAAGACCCACTCTTTCGGAAGCTATACTGAGGTCATTGAGCATTTTACTGAGGCTCTCCATGGTCTCAGCCATGACCACTATGTCGTCGGCAAACCGAAGGTGAGTGATGTACTCGCCATTAATGGTGATTCCAAGCCCCTTCCAGTCCAGAACCTTAAAGACATCCTCCAGCGCAGCAGTGAACAGTTTCGGAGAAATGACGTCTCCCTGTCTCACACCGCGCTGGAGAAGGAGGAAGGAGAAGGGTTCAGTAGGGATTATTTTCGGAAATTAGCAGGCGTTCTGTATCGGAATAATTAGTTGCAAGGAGAAAGTTTGTTAAGGATTTGTTTAAAGACGAGGTAGAAAGAGAGTAGCATTTTAATTTATTATTAAGGCTATAGGCCTTAGGAATTAAAACAGAGTTTGTTAAAAGAATACTTACATCTGTAGTGCTGACAAACATTATCCCTACGTTTTTTGTCGAATAAAGC
Organism: Orthosia gothica; assembly: GCA_949775005.1. NCBI lineage: Eukaryota > Metazoa > Arthropoda > Insecta > Lepidoptera > Noctuidae > Orthosia > Orthosia gothica. Next base: position 38,003,486 of record OX459037.1, read on the forward strand.
GTAGTGCTTATTTTTATGTTGTATTTGGACTGTACAAAAGATAAAGAGTTGTCTGACAGAAAGTTCAGATTATGAAACTGCGTATTTAAACCAAAACATCAATTTCCTGTGACCATAAGTTTTAATCTTCTTTTCTGGTCCGCGATTTTTTTATTTTTTTCTTAATATTTTAATGTTCGTTGTGGTTGTCATAAAAGTAATATAAAATGGTAATCATATGATATAAATCACGTCACACTTACCAGAATTAGATGGTAAAGTACTTGAAGAGAAATAACTACAAGACTAAAATTTAATACTTAAAATGATTATGGATGGTGAATATCCCACTCATACGCACACAACGTTTTGGGGACACTTTCATTATGCGTACAGCTAAGGAGTGGCATTCCCTGTCGGAGTCTGTGTTTCCCGATAGCTACAATCTTGAGGTCTTTAAGTCAAGAGTGAATAGGTTTTTTCTAAGCAAGCGTGCTTCACCGTCGACCACATCATCGCTTACCATCAGGTGAGATAGTGGTCAAGCGCAAGCCTATAGATGATAAAAAAAAGGATCCAATTTTATATTTTTCATAATTTTATTGAGACCAATTTTACATAAAATACATAAATATAATACAAAACAAAGGAAACAATCAATAACAACATTACTCATTGAAAAAAAAAAGCGTCTTGTTGATTTTCGTTCATGATTTTTATTTAATCTCTACATTTCATCCAGCAGTAGTCCGCCATCATATTAACGTTCCAATGGGCTACATGTCTTACCAGTTTCATATAAAATTTCTCAAAATCTTTTTCATCGCAGACCTGTGAATGAATGGTGAGCAAGGTCAATTTGGAGATTGCAAAATTACGCTTGATGCAAATTTTGATGATCCTCGACGTTCTTATAATCTGTTATTAAATAAAACAAGATAGCAATCCATCTCATCTTGCTTTAACAAATAACACTGTACTTACTCTCAGAAATTGATAATTTTGGAAATATAAAATTATATGTTACTGTAAAAACCCGAACTACGACACATTTTCCGTTAAATCGTACCAAGCGTAAGTCTGAAATTATCTATAATAATGACTAATTTCGGGCTTTAACCAGTAATCACACGGTAAATCTTAAGATAACATTTGTTTAATGATTAAAAATAAATTATTCACTTTTTTTTTTTAAACATATTCTCCTCAGTGTATAACCTCTCTTGCATTTAATTTCAAGGAATGCAACGAATTATCAGTCACCCTGTATATTCTTGAGAGAGACATCTTAGGATACTTACTTATTCAATTACATTAAAATCATGATTACTTTTAATTCCAGTACTGCGGCCTGGTAGCCCTAACCTCCACACCCCTCAACTGCAACGCCCGTCTCCGGGACCTGCTGTCCAGACCTATTAACGAAAGATTGGAACTTCTTCTGCCAGTAGGAAGACCACACGAAGACACCACGGTTCCAGATCTCCAGCGGAAGACTTTGGAAGAAATCATGGTTAAGATCTGAAAGGCTGATTTGAGATATTTTTGTAAATATGTTTAAGATACTGTTATCTTGGATTTTTGGGAGTGAAGTGATATGTAATCGGTATAAGAGTTCCCAGTTTTAGGAATAGTTTTGTAAGGTTTATAGTTAAGACCAGCATGGACCACTCAGTGTCATCTTACTAACGCCGAGTTAGTGCTATCCCGACCATTTATGTTTGACATATTTGTTATTTAACTTCGTGTTAGCAACTAACTGAGAAAAGTTTTTGGTGCAAGTGGGCCTTAGTATGTTAATATTGTTATTATTGAACTTTTTGCCATTTTTTTACAAAGCCTTTTGTGATTGACGTTTTACGTTTCGCATTTACAAAACAAAATTTTTGAAATATCAATAGGTTTCGAAAACTTAATTGAACGAAAAATTTCACGGTGTAGAACATTGCCTTGATAATAATGTAAATAAATGTCTGATTAAAACAAGAATTTTTCAAAGGCCAAGATAACAGTAATTGTTTCCTACGCCCCAGTTTTACCTCAAATAAAGACTTAATTACTATTGCGTCACGTACTCTTATTAAAATTCGACAAAGATTAAATAATATGCTCCTGACCAAATTTGTCACAGCGGCCACATTCAACGAAAACTCACAAATTATGTCGAAAATGTGCACAAGTATATTAAAATAGAATATATAAAACATTTATTCGGCTCAGACACAACACAACAGCAGCAATCACAAAGTAACAGTGAGGAAAAGTAAAAAAAACCGGCCAAGTGCGAGTCGTACTCGCGCACCTATGGTTTGTACGGAATCCCAGGTGCGCGACTATTATAGACCTCAGCTTAATGGTATTATAGACCTGAGTATTTGATATGAATTTAAATTTAATACCTCTACGCGTTCATGAGGAAAGGGTAGGTAGTAAGTTTAAAATTATTAAAAATATTTTTATTATGTATTATGATGTAACAAAAAATTTACGGTTTTCGCAATTATTTCTTTATCTGTGATTTAAGACTTTGCTTCATAACAAATTTCAAGATTCTGAGTTCACGGTATCCTGTAGGTTTTTTGATAAAAAAAAATCTGCTTGATACCTCCACGCTTTCCTGAAAAAAGGGTCTTGGCAGACAGACGGACGGAGAACAAAGTGATCCTATAAGGGTTCCGTACCTCGAAAGGAAAATAAAAAAACGGAACCCTTATAGGATCACTTTGTTGTCCGTCTAAAAAAGCCTTGTCAAACATAATAAATTACATTGAGCTTGCCCATTTCGAAAAGATTGGGCCACTCAGCCCTATTTGTTAATAGTGTGAGATCTATAAGAAATATATACCCTCGTATGCTATTTAATGATGATAAGGATTATAATATGGTAGATAATATATATGTTATAGACCAAATGATTAATCAGGGCACTATGTATCATTATGAATATAGTCAAGTCAAATCGGGCAATGTAATGAACACTGATTGAAACGCTTATATTTATCACATTGTCTGGTCATTATGAATATTGCTACGTAACGGTTGGGCAAATCGATAATTATGGTCAATGAATTAGTCCAAGAGCGAGCGAAGCGAGCTCGGAAGCTTAGGGCACCCTGACACGGATAGATGATTCGAAGGAGATGACGGGAGCTGAAGTGAGCGAGTAAAGCAAGTGAACTCAGCTCCCGTCATTATTTTTTTTTAATTATTTACGTAACGTCATCGGTACGCGCGATTCCCCTTCCCTACCCTACCTACCCTATCCTACCTTACCTATATCTACCTACCTATCTACCTACCTACCTACCCTACCCTACCCTACCTATCTACCCTACCCTACCTACCCTACCTACCCTACCTACCCTACCTATCTAACCTACCCTACCATACCTTACCCTACCTACCTACCTACCTAACCCACATACCCCACCCTATCCAACTTACCATTTTTTTTTGTTTTTAAACCTTTCCTAAATTCTGGCGAAAAAAAAACAAAAAAAAAATTATTCAAATCGGTCCAGCCGTTTTTGAGTTTTAGCGTGACTAACGAACAGCAATTAATTTATATATATATATATCGGAGGAAGGTAAATGATCGCTTGTAAACTTATTAATTCAGTTTTATTTAATTGGCAACATTTAGCTTCTGATTCAAATTTCAATTAGATTTTATTCGATTGACAACACTTCATTTCCCTTATGTCAAAATACTTGAATTCGATTGGATGTTCAAAGCGGTGGTTTTGTCGGATGTGTGCTTGAGCCAATAATGAAGCGGCGAGCGCCATACTTGGCGATCTGTGTGGGGTCCCCGCCATTGTGGAGCTAGAGTTGGAAAGAAAACGCGCGGACACGCGTTTGGTGTTTGAAAAAGAGTTTGGAGGAATTCTAAAGAGGCGTGTATAAACTTGACAAAGTGTGGTTTTGTTGAAAGAAAGCGAAACTATTGGTGGCCGAATCCACTGCTTCGTTGTTGGATCAAGGATTATCTCTAAAACGGCATAAGTTACCTGCTTTGTGCGAGCATAACCCACGATAAGCCCACAAGTACGAGGGTATATGGAAGGAAGCCCTCGTGTTTCCGACATCAGAAGTATGAACCAATGCACGCACAAGGCGATGCTAGATCAAATGAGACGAGTAATGGCTGGCGCGCTCTCTTTGATGCGCAAAAATTTGCATGGAAGTACCTACCTACATAGAGAGACGTTTCGCAACTCGTCGGCTACTGGAGAGCGGAGACAGGAATATTATGTTGCCCGAATTCAACCGTATAGTGTGGCCTATCCTAGACAATATGCGAAGTCGGGTTGCAGATAATGTTAATGATGACATCGATGCCCAATTCTGACTAGATACCTACTGGGCAAACAACTGTGGTGTACAGATGTACAGGGAAGTATAAACTTGAGTATTCTGAAAATAATTAGTACCTATCTAATGTCTTGTGAAGTTAAGCCACAATACCTATTGTTTTTCTTGGTATAAAGTGGCTAAAATTTAAAATAAATTTCTATTTTCGTTATGATGCTAAAAGAAACTTAGCCAGTTTCATACTGTCAGCGGAACTGGCATGAGAATAAGACGACTTGTGTAAATACAGTGCAAGAGAGCAAACATCCTTAAGCTACAACTTGATTCAACAAAACATTACGCTTGTGTGAAAACTTGCTCATAGACATGAATTTTTCAGGCATTCGTACAATATGCAACAAATATATTAGCAATCCGTTTTTTTATATGTTTGAACACTAGGAATTTTAGCCATGCATTTTTTATTAATAGGTGTCACTTCAGATTTACCGTAAATATTACTACCACTGAGTTTGTTGTTGATTTGATCTCAAAGGGAATTTGTGAATATGCTATTCCTTGGAAACAACATACTTTCTAACTGTTCGCATTGGTATTTTCAATACAAGTTTGAATCCAGTTACGGAACGCAAAAAGAAAAATCATAATAATAGTCGATCTTTAGCATCTTTGACCGATTGGGGTTGTTTTCACAAATAAATTAAAGTATCAGGTATAAGGGAACAATATTTATTTTGTTTACGTTGAGTTCACTTATGTTTGTGATATACATTCAATTATTTTTAAAATGATATTTTGGTTCATATCAAAACAGAAAAATCTTATCTCGATTTTCTAAGGTGAAATATTGATTCGCTGGATCGATTCAGTACTGGATATCGATTGAAAAAACGTTTATTTATTTTTTGTCCTTAAAATTGATTCGTCAATTAATCGATAACAGAACGTCATCCCTTGCTCATCTCTTTAAGACATAAAGACATTGACAAGTAAGTGTCAACATTCGAAAAACTTTGATGATACAAAACAAATAACTTTGATATGATTTTTAACTTAAAAGTTACTAGATAAAGACTAGATTATTAATAAATCGTTGCAATGTGTGAGTCACTGTGAGGATTAGACTTTTAACTTTTGCATTGTTGCAAAGACATGCAATAACTTTCAGTTAAGAGCTATGTAATCAAGATTATTTTCAAACCAGTGTTAAAGTTTAGTGAAATAGTTTGTTGTTCGACTCGATTTGCAATCTTACAACCTGCAAACATCACGAGGATTAACGTTACTATAGCCTAGACAGTTGGCGTTTAGTTTTGTTGCTACCAACGGTCGAATAAAGGTAAAGTTAATGTCTGAAGTTGTTATATATCGCATTGTAGAGAACTAACCAACTGATAACATGTCATTCTAATGATACCTACAAATAATAAAAATGATTTAAATTGACTATGGTGAATGACAAGTGCAACTAGACATTTAGATGGTGTCGAGAAGACGTGTTCAGGTATTATGAGATGCTCGAGAGCCAATAACTGTTCCAAGTTGTGGCTGAGGATGAGATAGATGTTCAATTGGCAACATTTTAATTCACATAGAACGGTTTCTCAGTTTCGTGGGTCAGAGAGATGACGGAGTCAAGAGTTTATTCGGCGTTTAAGTTGAAAGTGCATTCTGTGTAGCGAATGTATTTGCTAAGTTATTGTGAATTGTAGACCACGGATGGGATACTTGGGTTCTATTTGATGTACTTGGTACATGGGTTTTTGTTTTTTTTTTTGGAGGAAACTAGGAATGGTTTCCTTGTTCTGTGTTGTTCAACGATGCTTGGCCTCGGTAATCTTGAACTTTGTTCAAAATTTTTAATAATTGTAGCATCTCTTTAAAATGAAGGTTTGTATTTGTGAATTGTGTGGTGTCATGTAGGAAGTCTAGTACCTACCTAACTTGAATAATAAGTTTGGAATTTAAAGTATACTGTCAGTAATGGCTGTGCTAACTTGTTGAATAGTCTGTGCTGGTCATTTTGAACATACCTAACGTTATTTTGTGTTATTTCATTCAAGTTGGATAAGATAATGTTAACACAGATGTAAAGTCGGTGATGTGCGGTGCATGATTTAATTTTTAGTTTGCAAAGTTGGTAATGTTTGGTGTTGTAAGTTATTATACCTATCGTACTGAGAGTTTGGTATGAAATCATGAACATAGAATAGAGTTCTTGAGTATGCTTTTGGCTGTGTATGAAATCCTGAATGTGAAGTTGCCGTTGTATTCAGAATAAAGATTGATACTGAGAGTAAAGATTGAAATAACAAATTTCATTTTGGTTTAAAGGTGCTGTTTGGAAGTGAATTGGAATTCTGAATGGTGGCAATTATGTGTTGAATTAAAGGCTTTGTTTGGTTCATGATGAGTTAGAGAAAATCTGAAAGATTAAGTACCCATTGACGTAACTGAATGTAAAATGTTGAAGACTGATTCAAATCAATCTAGCAATGGTGAGGTCGTGTGCATGGTCAAAGGACTGACTGTGCGGTGAAGAGTAGTCACTGCGGTGACTACTGTAGCCTTAGATGGGCTGGTGAGTGGTCAGAGATGACTGCTGTAGCCTAAAATGGGCTGGTGAGTGGTCAGAGATGATTGCTGTAGCCTTAGATGGGCTGGTGAGTGGTCAGAAATGACTGCTGTAGCCTTAGATGGGCTGGTGAGTGGTCAGAGATGACTGCTGTAGCCTAAAGTAGGCTGGTGAGTGGTCAAAAGATGACTGCTGTAACCGAGATGGGTTACGAGGCCTGGTCAGGATGACTATGGTTGCAGGATGGTCACAGGGTTGACCATCAGGAGGCACAGCAATTGCTGTGGGACCAAGAAACATTGCTGGATATGTATGGGGGGGAGCCTAGTCCCTCTGGGGCTTCGGTGACCTGTTGTTTAATGTATGTAGCATGGGTATCTGGCAGTCTTGTTGCTTCGAGAGGACCGGTTGTCTGGGGGAGCCTGGTCCCTCTGGGGCTTTGGTGACCTGTTGTCTGGGGGGAGCCTAGTCTCTCTGGGGCTTTGGTGACCTGTTGTGTGTCTGGGGGAGCCTGGTCCCTCTGGGGCCTCGGTGACCCGTTGTTTGGTGTATGTGGCATGGTATGTTGTGTTGGGTGTTTGAGTGGTTTCTGGCACACTTAGTGCTTCGAGACCGATTTGACGTCTGTTGGGAACCTGGTACCTCTGGTGCTTCGGTAACCGTTTAGAATGTGTGAGTGTTAATATGGTTGTCTAAACGGTGAGGTATCTGTTTCTATAGTACGACGATGGTTGTGTATGGTGTACGGTGTGGAGACCTAGATTTACATGGAGAAAACAAATGAACAGTGTGAAAGCTATGAGAATTATGTTTTCATGAGTAAAGAAGTTCTTGATTTTAGTTGTCGGCTGGTAATATACGGTGTTGATTGAAAGTTTCACGTGGAAGATGTCACGACCACGTAAATTTTTTTATTTGGTCAGGAGCGGCCGAATTTTACCTATTGTTTAGGTAATTATTTTTTTCTCCTCTTGGTTTATGTTTTTTTATCACAATTGAGTAACGATGTTGTTCATCTTGTTCATCGCTCTACATCAAACGTGGGACCGTTTGAATGTCAAGATGGCCGTATCGGAGGAAGGTAAATGATCGCTTGTAAACTTATTAATTCAGTTTTATTTAATTGGCAACATTTAGCTTCCGATTCAAATTTCAATTAGATTTTATTCGATTGACAACACTTCATTTCCCTTATGTCAAAATACTTGAATTCGATTGGATGTTCAAAGCGGTGGTTTTGTCGGATGTGTGCTTGAGCCAATAATGAAGCGGCGAGCGCCATACTTGGCGATCTGTGTGGGGTCCCCGCCATTGTGGAGCTAGAGTTGGAAAGAAAACGCGCGGACACGCGTTTGGTGTTTGAAAAAGAGTTTGGAGGAATTCTAAAGAGGCGTGTATAAACTTGACAAAGTGTGGTTTTGATGAAAGAAAGCGAAACTATTGGTGGCCGAATCCACTGCTTCGTTGTTGGATCAAGGATTATCTCTAAAACGGCATAAGTTACCTGCTTTGTGCGAGCATAACCCACGATAAGCCCACAAGTACGAGGGTATATGGAAGGAAGCCCTCGTGTTTCCGGTCTGTAACGGCAAAAGAACAATCTGCTGTTATTACCACAGATTCAATTTTAAGAGAGAAAAAGAAAAATTAAAAACATTGTTTATTAAAAAACCGGTTTGAACATAAACAGTACGCCGAATTTAACTGGCACAGGCCTAACGATCACAGTTGGGGCTTTAGCAGCGTTTGCGTCTACGGCGGCAACTACGACGGCGGCGGCGGCGGCAACTGCGTCGGCGGCGTCTGCGACGGCAACTACGACGGCGGCGGCGGCGACAGCTACGTCGGCGGCGGCGGCAACTGCGCCGGCGCCTGCGACGCTGTGATCAAACAGATAATAATATTATTGGTCGAAGTTAACAATCAAACGGCTCGGCTGCTATTATTACAAAAACGTTGAGAAAATTATAAGATACACCGAGGGTTCGCAAGATAATACAATCTAGTCGTAGAAATACAGAATGTAATGGCAATTTTAAAAACTGCTTCTGGCCATTTATATAAACAACTTTTTCCAAAGAAGGCATAGTCAATACTAAAAAAATATCTCATACAAATTTTGGTCAGCTGACGACAACATTGAATGGTTTTTTTTTGTTATGTTTCTTTTACTTCCAAAATATAATCATGGTTTTACGTACGACGCCCTGAAGATTACCGTTTGGAACTTTTTTGTTTTTTATTCGTTATAGGTTCGCGTTTGACCAGTATCTTCGCCTGATGTTAAGGTTGCACTAGTTGATCATTTTACTCCTCTGTTTGACGATGTACGTTCAAAATAAAAAATCATTATCAAGCCCTGTATGGGGAAACAAACAAGTTAAAAATTAGTTTCAAATTATTTGAAAGTTCCATATTTCAACACTAATTTTAACGCATCTTTGGGCGGAAATAAATACCATATGAAGACGGAAAATTGCAAAACAACCACCATACAGGCATATATTAGCAGTTCAACAATGCAAATAATTTTATTTTGAAAATATACATTTATTAGTTTTTTCATGATATCTATACTGCCAAAGGTCTGTTTATAAAATTTGGCGAGCTCGTTTTCTTCCTAAGTCATCATCCATTTCGCTACAAATTAGCAAAAGTGCTAATTCGTTCCACTCGTTCCACTAGAATCCCCTATTTCAGTCCCCCAGGGGATTCTACAGCACTCAATGTTCCACTACGATCCCCTATGCAGGGGATTCTTTAACTACTAATAAGTTAAGTTCCTTTAAAGTCCCTTTTAAATAAAAAAGCCACCTATAAAATAACAATATGTAATACATAGAATTAAAAATCGGTCTACAGAGAGGATTACAATGACATAAATAAATATTTCTAAAACAAGTTAGATGTTGAAAAAAAGCACCAAAAGCGTTGAAGAATTTCGCAAGTTCGACTAGTGCAGCATCTCGGTGGCGTTGGGTTCGAGTCCCACCTAAGGCGTACGGTTTTTTTCAATGTTTAACTATTTCTACTTAAAAAAAAATCCCCCATCGGCTATCCGTTCTGCGAGCAGCAATGTGTCCTGCCAATGCGAACCGGAAGACGATGCGTTGGAAGGCTTCCCACTAAAAGGACCGATGACCTAGTTTTTTAAGTAGAAAAGGTTTTTTTTTTAATATTTTGCGTTTATCTTAAATAAGTTAAACATTGAAAAAAACCGAAAGCCTTAGGTGGGACTCGAACCCAACGCCACCAAGACGCTGCACTAGTCGAACTTGCGAAATTCTTCAACGCTTTTGGTACGTTAAAAAAAAAAATACGTCATTGGCCCTCTGTAGACCGATTTTAAATTATATGTATTACATATTGTTATTTTATAGGTGGCTTTTTTATTTAGAAGGGACTTTAAAGGAAAATAACTTATTAGTAGTTAAAGAATCCCCTGCATAGGGGATCGTAGTGGAACATTGAGTGCTGTAGAATCCCCTGGGGGACTGAAATAGGGGATTCTAGTGGAACGAGTGAATTCGTTCGCGAACTCTCTTGTGCTCATCACAGCATCTATCTCTTTAATTACTATTGCGTTTTTAAACCTTCCCTAAATTCTGGCGAAAAAAACAAAAAAATAATTATTCAGATCGGTCCAGCCGTTTTTGAGTTTTAGCGAGACTAACGAACAGCAATTATTTTTTATATATATAGAATATATTAATTATTTATATATTGTAATGCATTGATTTAGACATTATTTTAGAACCCCGAAGTATCTTTAGCAGGTCTGTAACGGCAAAAGAACAATCTGCTGTTATTACCACAGATTCAATTTTAAGAGGAATTATTTAAAGAGAGAAAAAGAAAAATTAAAAACATTGTTTATTAAAAAACCGGTTTGAACATAAACAGTACGCCGAATTTAACTGGCACAGGCCTAACGATCACAGTTGGGGCTTTAGCAGCGTTTGCGTCTACGGCGGCAACTACGACGGCGGCGGCGGCGGCAACTGCGTCGGCGGCGTCTGCGACGGCAACTACGACGGCGGCGGCGGCGACAGCTACGTCGGCGGCGGCGGCAACTGCGCCGGCGCCTGCGACGCTGTGATCAAACAGATAATAATAATATTATTGGTCGAAGTTAACAATCAAACGGCTCGGCTGCTATTATTACAAAAACGTTGAGAAAATTATAAGATACACCGAGGGTTCGCAAGATAATACAATCTAGTCGTAGAAATACAGAATGTAATGGCAATTTTAAAAACCACTTCTGGCCATTTATATAAACAACTTTTTCCAAAGAAGGCATAGACAATACTAAAAAAATATCTCATACAAATTTTGGTCAGCTGACGACAACATTGAATGGAATTTTTTTTTTGTTATGTTTCTTTTACATCCAAAATATGATCATGGTTTTACGTACGACACCCTGAAGATTACCGTTTGGAACTTTTATTTTGTTTATTCGTTATAGGTTCGCGTTTGACCACTATCTTCGCCTGATGTTAAGGTTGCACTAGTCGATCATTCTTCCATACAAACTACTACTACACGTTTACTCCACTGTTTGACGATGTACGTTCAAAATAAAAAATCATTAACAAGCCCTGGGGAAACAAAAAAGAAATTATTTTAAATTTCAACACTAATTTTAACGCATCTTTGGGCGGAAATAAATACCATATGAAGATGGAAAATTTCAAAATAACCACCATACAGGCTTATATTAGTAGTTCAACAATGCAAATAATTTTATTTTGAAAATATACATTTATTAGTTTTTTGGGGTTCCGTAGCCAAATGGCAAAAAACAACAATCCATCATCTTCACCCTTGGAGCCTATGTAAGTATGTATGTAACTACTATCCGCCATATTAAGGGTCGCGACCACTTATAACCGGTCTGTGTAGATTTTAACTGGAAGACTAATCCCGCATTCATACTAGTAAGTTCTTTCAGTCCATCCAAAGGTTGTCTGGTAGATATCGCTGTCAGCGATAAGACCGCCTTTGTACCCGTATAATTAAGTTTTTCTTATAAAATAGATGTGTAACTTTTATGGTGTACAATAAAGTATATTCTATTCTATTCTAGTGGCTCGTGAGCTATGGAGATCTCGCGAGTCTGTCTTTATTGTGATTTGATGTGACACAGGCAATTTGCGCGTATTTTTTATTATTTTCCACCCCTTCACACGCCTGACCCCTTGAAGTTTATCGGATAAAAAAGTTGTTCCGACAAAAAAGTTGCGTCTTAGATAATAGGTAAGAAAAAAGGTTTGTGACATAATTTTACGAAATGGCTGAAATAAATATGATATTTTTACGTTTTCAACCTCCATGGCTCCGCCATTTTGAAAATTTTCCAATAATTGAAACGACAAAAATTCCATATAATTATCCTAAAGACTCATAAAATTTCAATAGAATCTTTTGAGAAATGGGACCTGAAGTGGAGAACAGCTGGAAATTCATAATAAATTGTTCTTCTTCATAGACACTTACAATCTTACAGGGATGCTTGCGAATGTGCAACTAGCTTCATCTTTTGCTTGCCAAATTAAAAGTACTTTTAAGTAGTTTAATTTTAATAAATGATTTCGAATTTGAGTTTGACAAACAACCGTAAGTATTCTTACTGCACGCCAACTGCAACCGGCAGCCGTATTGCGTAACTTACGCAATACGACTGCAGATTACGCAGTTGGTTGACAGTTTCGATGCAGATAAATACTAAATACTCATACAAGCTGCATACAAACTACAATTTCGCAAACTCAACTACAATACTACTACTTTTGTATTGTCAAGCAAAAGATGAAGCTAGTTGCATATTCGCAAGCATCGGTTAACGATTGTACTTGGCGTACAGTTCAAATGCAGCCACTCTGTTGAGGGCCTGAGTAGTTACGAGGGTATACTTCTTACACAAGAGCGTTTTCGGCGTCGACGGCAGCCCTTCCTCCTACGCCGGCGGCGGCGGCAGCAGGCGTCCTCCGGGTCCTCCCCGGTGCCGGACCGGGAGAGTGAGTGGCCGCGTTGCAAGCCCTTCTCACCGCCGCGTCTGCGGGGAGAAAGGTATACGTCAGTCAATAAACATCAGCATGCATGATCAGCCTGTAACGTTTCCACTGATGGATTCATCTCCGTGAGGATGTGGGCTTTTATTCCACCTCGCGGACCTAGTGCAGTTTGGTGGATGTAAAAATTTTGGTCCTAAGACATTTCTTCATGATGTCCTCCTTCCGACATTTTTGAAAATAGTAGTGGTGAAATAAATTACACAAATTAATGTGCCTGTCTTCGTTCTAACCCACGACCAGCAGCTCGTTTAAGTCGGTACCGAAAACAGCTACAACTGTTAAGGATACGTCAGACTATAAATTAGACCCTGGACCAGTGTGCGCTTTTCGACTAGCCGGAAAAGACAGGCACCTGATATACAGTGATCCAGCCTTGGATACTAATCATGAGTTAGACTGTACGAGTGGACTGTTCAGCAGCAGCTTACCTTCGTCTCATGCGATCTTCATCACTAACGAGATTTTCTCTGGAAAAATAAGTTGTGTCAATTCCTATGGTCAGAGATCTGCAAGTATGTATTTTTTTGTCTTTAGGCACAGAACCGGATCAAATTGTTCTGACATGTTGAAATGTAAAACAAGCAAGTTCCACTACACTATATCTTAACCACACAGATCTTTACTATTCTGTGGGCTCCTCAAGCAGGTCAGTAAAAGGTTAAAAGCGAAGTATCATGCTAAGGCCCAGCGCAAACATATAGAGGCGCGGCGAAGATAATGAGACGAGTGACTTGAGCGGCGCTGGGATTTGGTTATTATTGCAACGCTTGCAGAAGAAGAACCACGAACCACCCGCGCCCCGCCTGCGCCACCGGCCGGGCTGAATGCGTAAATTATGTGTGTGCCAATCCTTTACGTACCCTACCCTTAGTACCCTATCACTAAAAAGTAAGCAATTTTTATAGTAAGTAGTAGTAGTAATACCCATATTTGGGTTCCCTCTATCTGGCAGAATTTTGATACTAAGAAATTTATTTGGCATAACACACTTGGCATAATCTTCTTTAAACGAATATTCTTAAGGCATAAAAAATATTTAATATAATTATAGTTTGGCCGACTGTTTGTATGTCCGAATTTACAATGGCTTACTTTTATCCAGCAGAATATCAGCGTCAGGTTTATTTGCCTGACACATGCTGAGCTGGACTCCCATTTGGTGCAACCTTGAGACGCACACCGCATTGTGTTTAAGTTGAAGTAAGTATGTTACTTGTGTCACTTTTATTTGTATTAAGTTGTTTTTCTTCTTCTTTTTTTGTATTTTTGCACCTTTTTTTCCAAATACCCACATGTATGTGATTTGCTGTGTCTTTTGTGTGCACTGAATAAATGGTTTATCTATCTATCTATCTATCTATCTAATATGGCAGAATTTTATTTGGCATATTATGAAGATGGGGTGTACGGTTGGCGCAGTGGTTGAGCGATTGACTGCTGCGCTGCGTGTCGCGGGTTCGATTCCCGCACGGAACAAATATTGTTATGACCTACAGATAGTTGTTCCGGCTCTGGGTGTTGTGTATGTGTGTTTATATGTTTGTAAACGCACCCACGATACAGGAAGAAATTCCTAGTGTGGGACAACGATTTTCTTAAAAAAATAATAAAAAAGATTGCTGAAATTCATTTGGCATAATTTTATTAGGCATTTCTATAAAATAGCATTTTTAACCTTAAATTAAAATTGAAATACTGTCTTAAAAAGTCAATATCTTGTGTTACAAAAGTTAATTAATGACAGAAACGAATCGCTGCAAAACCGACTCCACGTAGTCTTGTCTGCCCTACCCGTAGTGTGTGCATGCATGTTCATATGCTTGCTTGCATGCTTGCTGCATGCTCACTTGCATGCTTGCTTGGATGTTGCATGCTTGCTGCACGCATGGTGAATGCTTGTTTGAATACTGCATGCATGGTGTATGCTTGTTTGCATGTTACATACAGCTAAATAAAATGCAAAAAAAAAGGTACAAAATTACTCTAACTATGAATTTTCTGTAATGTTATAGATGGGTATTTCAATTGATATGGTTATTAAATGTATGCCAAAAGACGATTCTGACTGAACTTTCTGCGGTATGATGGTTCTGCCTTTTAATGACTATCAATATGAAATTTATGCCTAAAGATGATACTGACTTACAAAATTATGAGTTTTGCATGCATGATAAATGAGTGTATGCCAAAAAAAATTCTGCGAAATGAAGTTTATGCTTTCCGTTGTTATGGTAAGGTAGACCATCCATATTTACACATTCGTACTGTTTGTCGCTAAGGAGATCGGTTGTATGTTCCTATCTTGAAAACTGCTGAACCGATTTAGATAAAACTTGCACTGTTTTCTAAGTTGAGAGAAACTTAATCCAATAATCCTAACAACACGAGCCGTGTCCAGAAGTACTGCTTTCTGAATCAAGCCGTTGACCCAACCGCCTAACGAGAGCCTCCTGTGGTGTTGCGAGGCTCGTGGCTATTAATCCATTGGCTGACACGACTGTCGGTACAATGATCGCTGAGTCCACATCCCACATGTCGACAACCTCGCGAGCCTAGTCAAGATACTATTTGCTTATCTTTCTCGGTTTTCACGAGGTTCTCAATCATTGCACGCCTCTCGGTTCGGTCCACCACCACAATATCAGGCTTATTGGCTACAATACTCCTAAGTAAGTGATGATGGACCGATCCCAGCACAATGTGATATTGCCATTTTCGAGAACTGGGACGGGCACATACCTTTAGAACGGCACCTCCGACCTACGATCCCACAAGAGAGTATTTCAGAGCAAGTTGCTGATTGATAATCCTGGCTACAAGGTTGTGCCTTTAATATTATTATGATCATGAAAATGTAAGATACTCACTGATTCTCCGCACCCTTATCTTTGGCTTCGCCATCGTTCTTCTTCCTCGAGTCTGAGTTTGGTTTCTTATCAAAATTGTGACCACCAGATTGGCGGCGCGCGGCTGCTGCTCGGCGACGCCTGAGATAATTGTAATAGCAAAGTTTAGGCAACACTACGAAAGCCATATCAAAGTCTGGTAGGCGCTATCTGAATATTTTTTTGGGTCACGTGACTGCTACTGTTGAGTACAAAATCAGTATGATCAGTTATAATAAAGGATTCTAAATTATGCAGAATGAAAAATAATGGCAACCTTATTTTCATAAGGCTTCCATTATTTTTTTCAGTGGCAGTCAGAATTGGTGTAGACCATGGTATAATAACATACTCCGTATACTTCGCCTGGTATGTTCTTCCCAGGATGGCCTAAGCCTACGTCACGATAAGTGTTACCATTGATTGTAATTTTTAGAAAATTTAGGTACTTTCTCATGTAGTTAATGAAAATAAAATAAATTACTAACTAGCTTAACTATTTAGTAACTCATGTGATTCATCTATGTTCATCTATGTCATATTTATTTAGTGTTGAATTAATTTATATTTTGAATTATTAGTTCATAATTGCTTTGTTAACATAAAAAAATGCATTTTGCTCGGGTATTTCAATAACACACAGTGGCAACACATCGAATTGACAAGTGTCATACTGACAACTAGCGATTTCATCGCTATTTTCGTGTAGCTCACACCTATAGCGTTGTTTCGCTCGGTGAGAAAAATACTGTGGCTGCCAAACATTAAATTGTTAATTGTTCCGTAAACTGTAAAAACAGCAGTATAAAAGGCGGTGTAATATTTTTTTTCTTTTCCCAATGAAGAGACTAACAACTAACTTCACCTAAAGTAACTGGTATGTGCCTTTCATTAATTTATTATTTAATTTATATATGCGTTGTAAATTCCATAATTTAAGCCATAGTTGTGTCAATATATACGTCTTTACGCCCGAACTTAACCTAACCTAATTAGTTTTTGACTTATTTTAGTCAAGTCAAGGTTTTTTGGGTTTTTGTTCCGAACTAAATAAAATACTAAAATGCAATCAATTAAAAGAAATCAAATTAAATAAATACAAAAAGTATCAAATATGACGATTAATTAAGAATTATAAAACATTTTCCTCACTAAAAAAGTTTGAGAGCCGCAACGCAATTGATGACGTAGTCTGAGGCCAATCACGTGACCCAGCTGTCACGGGAAGAGACTACCATGTCTTGTTCTACCATGGTGTAGACTATTCTCTAACGTCTGAGGTGAATTGAAAAAGCTAGTGTGCAATTTTATTAAACCGAAAACGGGACAACACCTAATAGTGTCCGACCGAAACTTGTTTTTACTAACGAAACCGAATTTCGGCAACTATGACAGTTTCTAACTTTCTTACAAGGATCATGTTTTGTGGGAAAATAAAGAAAACTGACCGAATTCAAAATAAATCACACGAAAACTCGCAACAAACAAAAAGAACTGCAAACAAGCTAGTCACGACATGATTAGGCACGTGAATGCTGCAAAATGACTTCGTCGCTTACTTGGATGGAATTTAACGCACCGAACATGACCGATCACAGCGCGAGACCTCCCGAATGCAGTTTAGGTTAGGGTCGTAGTTTCAGCAGGTTTGTCGCCGAAATTGAAACTAAACCGAAACTGGTTTTTTACCGAAACTCGACCGAAACCGAAACAAACTTTCGGTCGGACACTAGATTTAATCAAATAAAGTGACCCATAAAAAAACCAAGGTGACTAATGTAGTCTGGAGGAGGCTCTGGGTAACCAAGTTACAAAAAAATCGGACAAGCTGGAACAAAGATCTCGTGAAGGTCACTGGATTTGAGCAGCAAAATACTGATTAATGTGGCGACACTTGGATGAGGCCTATATACAGCAGTGAACGTGTTTAGGCTGAGATGATGATGATACTACTTCTTCTTCTTTCTTCTTCGTCGGTACAGTCTTGACAGAGCGGTCGTGGTCTTCATATTGCAGTGAGACTTCGGGCTGACATGATTCGCCTAACGATGCGATGGTATCCCTCTCCGTCGAGCGTTACTCGGGTGCACTCATGTAATGGACCGCCTACTGCAGACTTGATCTGGTCGGTCCATCGCATGAGCAACCGGCCTCTCGCTCTCGTCGGGACAGGTGTCCAAAGAAGTGCATCCTCGAGCCTGGACTTAAGCTGATAGACGCTGCTTGATGCCGAGTTCAAGGCAAATGGATACGTTAGTGTTCTACTTACTTCTGCTGGAAGTCAACGTAAGTTTTCAAGCGGGCGGTGTAGCGCGGAGCCTCGGTATCGCTGCGTTTGCGCATGAACACCACCACGTCATCGTTTATCTTCTTCTTCTTCTCGTCATCTGGGTCCATGGTGCATGCGACACCAAGTTCAGTGGTTACCTGCCAAGACAAAAACAGTTTAATGCAGGAGCAAAAAAGGAATGTTTTCGGTTAAGATGAGAGCCTTTTAAACACGGGGAAGCTTTTATTACCTCATTTGAGTTTTAAGAATTTGCGAAAATCATTAATTATAGATACTTGTTTTATTAAAAGAAAATTACCACGACGACAGCAGGTGAAGTGTTTTATGTCTTTTTTATTGTTATTAACGAAAGGCTCGCCTTTGACCTGTTCAAGGTTGCGATGCGAGACACACAGGACCGATCAATATGGCGACACTTGGGGTAGACCCAGCCGTTGAACGTCTTTCAGCTGAAATGATGAAGAAGAAAGAAAGATGAGGACTCGTTAGCCCCACTATCTCACCTGATGGTAAGCGATGACGTTATCGACGGTGAAGCACGCTTGTCGCTTGCCTAGAAGTAACATAATCACTCTTAACATAAAGAACCTTAAGTGTGTATGAGGAAACGCAGACTCAAGCAGTGAATTCCACTCCTTAGCTGTCCAATGAAAATATTTCCAAAACGCTTTGTGCGCATGGGATTGATGATTCAAACCATTGAGGTAATAATGTACTACGCACTAGAGAAGTCACCACCCATCACTACTGTGTTCTGTTCAGTTGCGCTCTTCTAGCCGCAATTCACTTATTTGATTGCTAGATCTTGAACGCTTAAGTCATTTTATGTTTTTAAACGAAAAAACGTTCAAACGCATTCAATATGCCGGTCGTGTGTTATAACATTTTGCACTAATAATTCAACCAATACGGCGAAGATCAAAGGAATAAGTTTTTCATAGTTGGCTATTTAGATAATTATTTTAAAATTTAATTTTAACAAAATATTTGCTGGACGCCATGTTATGTCAATTTTCATATAGACTAAAAATTCAGATGTGACAATTTGTATAACAAGTGTAGGTAAAATTAGCTGATGTTTCTTTTTAAAGCGGAAAATAATAAGAACATATCTTTAGAAAAGAACTGACTGTGGTTATTCAATGAAAAAAGATGAAAAATAATTATTACATAATGTAAGACATAATTTGTTACATTTTGTTTATTTAAGCTTTCTACGTTTGGACCGTAAAGATAGGGAAAAATGGATAAAATTTATCGAAATTACCCGCAGTGAAGATACCAGCAGCCTAATTGTGTAAGTGAATTCAGCAAAGGAAACAATCTGTTTCTTTCCCAAAAACGACTTTTCGTATTTCAAAAAGTAGTTTTTGGGAAAGAAACAGATTGTTTCCTTTGCTGAATATACTTACACAATTAGTCTGCTGGTTACCATCTAATTATACTTATGTATGTTCGTTGCATTTTCGCGAAGAGGATAAATATACCACAAAAGCGGGCAGGTGTTTTCTGAAGCAGTCTCTCTACTTAATATCATTTCAGTTATATTACTGTTAATATTTTGGCATATTTTATTCACAAGGAAAAATTTACATATTTGCTACAATGTTCTGTTTGATCAAACCAAGCACTTTAAATCACCTAACACATTTGATACGGGCCATCATAAACAAATACACAAGAATTCGCTTGAAGTACGAAGCTAAAATTAATCAGACTAATAATTATATAGCGAAGCGTCAAAAGTTAACTAAACTTATATTGTTTGGGGGTAACTAAATTAACATAATTAATATTTAAAATATACAAAAGATTCGTGTTTCAAGCGAATTGTAAAATTCCCTATTCCAATTTGATATGTTTTTAACTTATTGTAAGCGCATTTGATTATATATTAAATAAAGAAATACAAAAGCATCATAAACTTTAACAGTCGGTTATTTCAACTAATAATAAATTTTGAAAAAGTGTGAATTCTAATGAAGCTTGTTAGGTATAATGCTATGTCACTTCTGTAGTCAGTCAGCAATTTAGTCTATATGAATGACAAGGTTGAACGAAACGCGTAAGCGCCATGAAAATCACGGCGCTTCCGTCTTTTTGGTCGCGAGAAAACTACACCTTAGAAGCGCTCTAGCGCTGCATGTTTATATTGTTTTGTTAGACGACTAATTATTGTTTCAGCGCTGCAGCGAATTTTTCAGTTTAAACTCTTGTCAAAATTGACAAAATGGAGCATGCATTTTGCTTAGGATAGCTTCTCTAGTACGTAGTACATATTATCTCAATGATTCAAACGCACATCAAGAGTTCCAGGTCAAGTTAGTGTCATCTAGAATCTACATAAGAAGGGATCAATTTGAAGAAAAAAATCTGCATCAGTTTGATTTGAAATCAAGTTGCCTGCACATGACAGCTAATATAGGCACGTTTTGTTCAAACAGATCTGAAGGTAAAACTGACCTTGTAGGCCAACCTTTGCAAGCACCAAAAGCCACTGATTTTCCAGTTTTTAAAATGCACCAATAGATAACTTGCAAAATACACTTAGAATACCTTCCCACACCACCGTGTGGAGTCACAGCACAGTTTCCCAAGATCACGACTTTTATAATTTTAACAAAAATAAGAACATTGTGGTCTCGTATATTCCCAGTGAGCCTCCCTCGGAACTTGAAGCATGCATGGTCACCCATGCCTGGCATATTTGATAAAATTCCTAAGTGGGCTAGAGACCGGTGTAACCTCAACCTAGGTAAATGTTTTCAAATACATACCCCTTATGTATCACTCGCTGCTAAAGCATTATTGTCAGAACTTGAAATTAAAAATTTTGTACAAAAAAAAAACAATACAAAATAAAAACAGGTTTCCAAAAACTATAAGCCGTGTGTTGACATTACAGGAAATTTGTTTGTTTCAACTGATCTTTTAATCTTCTGTTCTTAAAAAGCTGTCACAGACTTGAAAAATAAGAATATTCAAACCAGTGTTTTTGACAACTTTTTTGGTATTTGCTACCTTCATGAATGAATAAGTATGTATACTTTTCTGTAAAATGATCGTGTAAAATGTAGCGACACTTTTTTCATAGTGAGCCCCTAGCTATGTTCAGCGGTGGACTTCGACTTTCGGCTGAAGTGAAGGTTGCAGGAATTCCCTGGATGCAAGGCGCACGGGACCGGTCAATATGGTAACACTTGGAGGGTGCCTATATTCAGCAGTGGACATCGTCTTTCGTCTGAAGTGATGATGAACCTGCAAAATAAGGAAATCTAAAATAAATTTGAGTGAAATTACCATTATAATCAGTGCTGGGCAAGGTCTTTAGTCTCTAATACGAACAGAATGAGAGAAAAGTCTAGTATAGTGACTGCAAACGAAATCTCGTTCATAAATAAACACTTAGAGAAGTGACAACCAGTATAACCGCGAGACTTACCATTCATCATCATCATCATCATCAGAATTTTAATGTGCCCACTGCTAGGACACAGGCCTCATCTCTGTGAAAGAGGTAATGGGCCGTAATCGACCACGCGGGCCTAGTGTGCATTGGTGAATGTCACATGTCTTCAAATTTTTGTTTCTAAGACACTGTGTTCTCACGATGCTTACCTTCACCGTTTTGAGAGTAGTGGTGATGAAATAATTTACACAAAGTCACCCATGCCTGGCTT
Organism: Orthosia gothica; assembly: GCA_949775005.1. Taxonomy (NCBI): domain Eukaryota; kingdom Metazoa; phylum Arthropoda; class Insecta; order Lepidoptera; family Noctuidae; genus Orthosia; species Orthosia gothica. The sequence goes on from OX459037.1 coordinate 38,025,289, forward strand.
ACCTTTACCTTACCATATTATGTAAAAACAGCCACACCGATCGATTTCAAAGGTTAAGCAAAGCTTACCGAGATGCCGAGGTCGTTCCGTGAATAGGTCCACGGAATGATCTCGGCATCTTGACCATCCATAAAATTCCGATATAGTTAAGTGACTCGAAACGTACGTTTAGCCGTTGGTCCCGGCTATCATTTGAAGATCTTAAACAGTAGTTACGGTAGTCAGTAGCCATAATATGTGACACCAGCCTTCCCAAGGGGTATCGTGTTACCCAGTTACTGGGTTCAGGTCAAATTAACTTTCGCTGTAAAATACTGGTTTGGTCCTCAGCTGAATCCGGTGAGACTGTACCGACCGCAACACAGGTGGGGAAAGCAAACACGAATATAGAAGAATCGATTGCAGTTTAGGGGTAACTGCTTTCATCACAATAGTTATTCGTTAGTACCAGGTCAGTTAAGGAAAAAACAATTTGAGAACAACGCAAATTTCAGTAGGTACATTGTGTTCTTAACACGAAAGTAAAAGCATTTACAACGTTTGCATAAATACACAAGTAATGTTCTTGAAACGTCAGGCGTTTAAAAATCAGCTGCTAAATCGAGTACAAGACAAGAAAACGAGATTTTTAGTCCCTTTTTCATAAATGGGTTAATGGGCTTCGGCTCGGAAGCAGCGTGTTAGTATTAAGAATGTATTATTACAACAAAATTACGTTTTACATAACAATTAAACCTTAATACGCCGCAATAAGGAGTATTTTTCTACGACTACAATGTAAGGAATGTTAAAGTTAAAAATACGTGTTCGGAAACTTTCGTGCGTTTCCGCCGGCGCTCGACAAAGCTCGGCAGTGCGCGGCCGCCCGCCCGCCGTACGTGCGCATACGCGTTGGGCGGCGCTAACCATCAATTAAATATTAACAGTTTTTAATGATATTAGCAAATAATTGATTTAAAAATATATCCATTATATAAAACAATACAAAAAATAGATAATTATTTTTGTTAATACATTTAAAAAATAATAAAGTATGTTTCAAGCTTTAAAATAGTTTAACTGAAGAGTGTAAGTGAAAGTGTGCAGTGATATGAACATATAAAGTGTAATGTGATAATCCTATTTATACCCAAATAATTGTAGACATAATAAAAGAATGTGTCAATAGAAAATCACGATTGTATCAAAATGCATTCCGTTATAAGCTGTCGTACCGCACCACCGGACGATGCACGTGTTTTTATTTTCATTTATAAATAGTCCAGACACAAACCGACACTCTGCGGCTGCACCATGACGTCACTCAAAGAAAGTAGTGACGTCACCGATGTTGGTCACGCAGAAGATGAGAAGAGTAGCAAAATTGAACGAAAAGAGCCGAAAGACTTGGCCGAGTTACCGCCGAGTGGCACATCCCTACACAAGCGACGAAGGGGCGAGCCCCCTGTCACGCTCTCTGTAAAATCGCCTCAAACTCCTTCTGATGCTGAAGGTTCCTCCCCCTGCACAGCTGGACCCTCCCCTCCTGAGGAGTTCTGGTCTCTTAATGAAGGAGAACTAACAGATCCCGAAGCAATATGCGAATCCATGCTGCAAAGGCTTCGAGACCAAAACGATGCCGCATCCAAGAGAGGAAAAGAAGTGGCGCAAAGAACGAAAGATACTGTTCAGGCTCTGGATCAGTTAGAAAAATTAATGGAACTATTAGACCAGTTCGTAACCCTAAAAGAACATAACAGCCGTCTTTTGAAAAGGCTAAAAGACGTGAATCATTTGAAGAGACTCCACAATGCTCATAAGAGGATAGACATTGAGAATGAAAGATTGAAATCGGAAACTAAAGAGTTGGAGCAGATAAACGAGGCTTTGGATGCTGAGTTTGAGTGTGAATATGGACAAGTACTCTTTGACTCCGTGATGATGGGTAAGAGTATGAAGAGGTCAGGGTCTAAGTGGAAAGGCCACGCGAGGTTTGGAGGTTCACTGCTGAGGAAGCAGAGGTCGAGGTCGGCGGGAGGAGATGACAGCGATGCGGGCCCTGGAACTCCTTTGAGAAGGAGGTCCGAAGGCATTTTCATGAAAGAAGTTGAGAAGTCTAAAGTTTCCAAGTGGACTAGAGTTAAAGCTGCATTTAGGTAAATATTAGATTGTCATTTAAATTGATTGTAGTTTTAAACTATTCTGCAAGTGTAGGCAGAGGTGATGATGATTCATTAACACAGTGATAATGAGTAACAGCATCCTACTCTTAATGCTGACTAAGGAGGGTATTACACTATCGTTAAATCTAGGATCAAAGATCTATGAATGACTCATTTTATGATAATGTAATATATGCATATAAATCATATCGTCTTTGATCAAAGATTTTTTGTTAGATAGGATCATAGAAACAGGAGCAGGACGGAGCTATATAAAACAAAAAGCTCGGTCCCTTTTTCACTGTCGCACTATGATAGTTTTCACATGATATATTTGAATCTTGCTCTATTGAATTATAAAATTTATTTTCATAATTTCCTGATACAAAATCCGTCCATGAAATTATGTGATTTTGCCTTTTCAGTTTTGCTACTGTCATATTCTAAATTAATCAATTATTGTGACGGTTTTGTGACGGAATAAAGTAAGTACCTACAACGAAGGTTTGGCGTAAGTTCACTACGTTTACTGGATGTGGAATTCTAAAATTATTGTTGGGAACACTACTGTACATACTGCCGAAACAATAGTATTATACTCACAACCGACTTGTCCTCCATTGCAACAAACTATGCCAAAAAAGAGGTCATACATATGATCATAGGATCTCATGGAGGAGGAGCTTGTGGCTAAATAATAACAGCCACACGGATCGATCTTCAATGTTAAGCAACGCTTGACGAGGTCGGTCCGTGGATGGGTGACCATTTCAACATACCAAAATTCCTCCGTGCCTCGGATAGCACGTTAAGCCGTTGGTCCTAGCTGTCATTTGAAGATATTTTTCAGTCGTTACGGATAGTCAGAATCTTGAGATCTGACACTAGTCTTGCCAAGAGGTATCGTGTTACCCAGTTACTGGGTTGTGGAGGTCAGATAGGCAGTCGCATTCCATTTAAAACACAGGTACTCAGCTGAATACGGTTAGACTGGAAGCCAACCCTACTATAGTTGGGAAAAGGCAGATTAATTGAGTATGATCATAGGATCATTTAATATAGATATATGATAGTGTAATACCCCCCTTAAAGTGTTTCCCCCAAATTGTTACCTTAGGCTAGTGTAGGGTACCTTAGGCGCGGGCTTGCGGTTGGCGAGTAATGGGGAGCTCGCCGTCCGATAAGGACCAGGCACGAGTCGACGGCGCGTAGAGTTCCACATACGCCTCAAAAAGATGTCAGCAAATCGACGGGGTCCGCTAGGGCCGATGCCTGTCTGGGTCACGGATAAATTTGAAAAAGAGATACCGCGGCCCTGACACAAGCAACTGAAGGAACACGGGTGGGTTATAGTCAGTAAAAGTCTGACACGCCCTCCCGCTTGACCCAGAGCGGGAGGAAGTCATTGGATGATAACCAACCCAAAAAAAAAGGCTTGTGTAGGATATTTTCCATGTATAGTTTCCACCAGATAAGGCTAGCTTCATCATCATCATCATTCCAGCCAAAGGACGTCCACTGCTGGGCACTACAAGGCAATTTAGGAATATCGTCTAACTACAGGCCATCCTTATTGGTTAGGTGCTAACAGTTTGTTGTAATGTAAACCAATGCCTATAATAACAAAATATGCTTGCCAATCACTCGTTTTTACACAGACTAGATTTCGTTTTTCGAGGTTCATCAACCAATCAATCAATTCAAACTGTCGCAGTTGAATACTGGACAAAATAATATTACTTTAACAAGTTGCTCTATAACTCTTGGTTCTCCTTGCATCCTGTCTGTCCTAGCCACCTTGTAAAGGTCGTTGGTCCATCTAGCTGAGCCAATTTGCTGTTTCCACCCGAGGACTTGTCAACATTGATACAGGCACTATAAATTGGAGCAATCGCGTAGGTAGATGCAACATTAATCTAAGTAATTGTACCAAAGTCATTGACCATTAATTTATTTATGATTAACGAGGAGTGATTTTTTGAAAGAATGAATGAAATTGATTAATGTTACAGATTCATCTAATGCGGAAAATTGTTAAATTAGTTATGCGGCGGAAATGTGTCATTTATCTTGTATGATTGTAAACACTGCAAAGTTTATTAAAATGATGTGTCGTGGATTAGTTACCTACTAACGCCATCATCATCGTTTTCGTCGAAATACCTAGAAACCTAAAGAAGGAATTTCTCAGAGAAATCAGAGTCCTACCTCTATTACTTGGTGATTACTAGACATCGACATGCAAATGCTTAAGACCCTAATTTTATATAGTAGCGTATTTTTGTACTTTTTCTTCGATAGTGCTCATTTCAGTAGTTAAATGTATTAGCGGTGTTGTATTATTAATTAAATACTGTTCTATATAAAAATCCTGGCCTGTAAAAAAAATCTGCAAATATGGCGCCAAATTTCATGTTCTTTTTAATAACGGCAGTGGATGTAGAGGTCATTTTCATCATAGAATTTAATATAAAGTAACAAACGACACAAGTTTACTCTAGAAACACTAGAAAAATATTTGTTTGTATGTTGTCAAAGAAATTACACGCGATAATTAGATATATTGTGACAATAAACGTGCATTTAAATGAATAAAAGTATTTGATAGTGCATATTTTGTGCATAATTCGCCCTTTTTTGTGCATATTTTCAGGCATATTTTTGCATTTTATAGTGCATATAATCCGATGTGATCACAATAGACCAACAACAAAAAAGACAAGACAAGACAATAAAAAAGACAAAACAACACTTAAAAATTATCTTGCGAAATGTGTGAACTATAGGTTGTTCTGTCTAAGTAGTCAGGGACTTGGTACAGGCCAAATGTTAAGTACACAGCCCCATAGAAAAATAAATAATCCTTCCTTACCAAACAAATTCACTACACATGTACATAATTGAAAGCCATAGTAGCATTTTGTTTATTCCACGCAGGTAAAGTAGCTGAAAAATACTAGTTGATTATAATTTTGTTGTTGTTCTTCGTGACACAGTGGAAAGCTTTACTTTTTTCTTAAAAATAATTACATAATAATTAATGGGAAAAAAGTCAATTAATTGCATAAAACATGGCATTAAATGTTGTTATACATAATGGAAAAAGTACAAACATGTTTCGGTAAATTATGACATAGCTTTTTTACTTATTTTTTCGTTTATTTTTGGGTAACACATTCTAGTTATTTCATTTATTTATGTTTTAATATCATCAAGCCTGTATTCCTCAAAAGGTTAAGCAGAGAATATGCTATTATTTGTGATTATTTTACAGGCCCATAAAAAAAACTATAATAAACTACAAAAACTGTGTAGGTATGTTTACTGAAACATTCCTTTATAGTAATTCATCCATATTATTATGTTCAAAGTGATGTGCGAACAGATTTATAGTGTTGTGCTAGTCATGCGTTTAGAATAAATGATTTTATTTCGTTACGACTCATACTCCGTTTGAAGAAAGTTAATGTTATTTGGCACCAAATAGAAAATGTGCAATAGAATTCGGGCAGAAGTTCAAATAAACGAAATAATTCTTGTCAAAATGGGTGTTGAAATAAAGATAGTCTCGTTTAGTAAACAATAAGCATTTGAGCATATACCAACTTATATCTGTCCCACTAAGAAGGATTCCCCAATGTTAACGCAGTACAGGCAGTGCGGCCGCTCGGAGCCAGAATATCAATATTAAACCTTATTTTGGTCAGTTTTGTTTGCACAATGTTCTTTGATTTAGGTACATAGGCTATTTCAGTTATGAAGAAATTCTAGCCATTAATTTTTCTGGGTAAAATATTTTTTTTGAAACATCTAAGTCGTTTTGGAGGCGTATCCAAAAGTAGCGACAAAATATCGTGTTGTTAATATATTTTTGAAATCACCTCTGCAAACCCTTTTTTTATACCCCACACGAAGGGAGTAGAAGAAAAAAAAAATTCCTCTCAAAATGGCGCCCAAAATCCGCAATTTTTTCATTTCCAATTTTAATGTAGCCAGTGACACTCGCAGGGTTAAGACGAATCGATTGACGTGAGAATCATCAAAATCGGCCAACGCGTTTGGTCTCTAGAACGCCATATAGGAACAAACATACATACATACATTCATACTTCTTTCTTTTTCGTTTCGATGGTACATTTGATCAAACTGTTTGAGCCCAGTAGGTGGCCACGTTTATTGCAGCGTCAGATGCATTATACATGTCATCGAAGGTGCAAGTGAACGGACAGTCGGGACACTCCAGCAAGTGGGCATGGTTTGTACAGGAGCACCGCACTCGCACCCAGCACATACATACTTACATACTTGTTTGAGATTTTGAGAGAAATAAACTTCTAAACTTCTATACATACATAGACTGATAAACACATTACCCTCCTTCGGCAGTCGGGTAAAAACAGATCACCAAGTGAAAAATCGCTCAATAACTCATGCACCAGTTATACTGATACTTTAGTTTATGTCAATTTCTCTACAAAAAAGAGATTTCTCTTTACTGATACCAGGGGAGTAACCATAAGCTCTTAGAGTAAGGTTATTTTGAGATCGAGTAAGTGACAGATGTATACAAGTCAGATACATCTGTCCCTTACACACACTCAAAATAACCTTACTCTAAGAGCTTATGGTCACCCCCCAGATGGCGCTTATCAAGTTTCAATACAAATTGACGTTTACGTTAACGCTTTCCAGCGTGAAACAAAAGTCGCACTAAGCCCACTGTTTCGTTTAAAGTAAAACTGAAAAAATGCAATTAATGGGCACCAAACCGCAGTCAAACAACGTCAGTACCTTCATATCTGTTATTGACAGACACCTAGCAAGTATTAAACAAAATAACCATAATGGATCACTAATGCACATTTTTGTGTTGATAACCAAACATCTGAGTTTTGTGTGATGCCGTTGCTAATTACGTTAGTCAAGGAATCCCAAAGCAAAACATTGAGAGAAAGGGAAAAGAAAAATAAACAAACGGAAATAAAAAACTTTAACTCCATAACCAAAATCACCAAGAGTCAAAAAATCACCACGTTGGTTAGCAACAAAAAATCAGTGAAAGTTTGTAGAAATGTCTTCACCTTTATCAGGGTATTCAATGGGATATTATTAATTGCACATCAAATAAATAATCACCTATTAATTTATTTCCATCATTTATATACTTTTTTTACATCAGAAATACTGACTACACAGCAAATTAACCAGAGCGTACAAATGTCATACATATCACAAAATCAGTCCAAGAGCGAGCGAAGCGAGCTCGGGAGCTTAGGGCATCCCGACACGGAATGGTTAGGTTCGAAGGGGATCCCTCGTGCGCCGGCTCCTGCAGACACAAATAGGAGCCCCGCAATTAATAATATTTTGAGTTAACTATTTCGCTGTGCAATCAGTATTTTTGATTGGAATTCGGATTATTTTTGGCTACAAAAAGCTTTTTTTTGTTTGTGTTTAAATACTACCCGTATTCAATAGGCAGAACTTTTATAAAAGATAGATGGTAAAAACAAAGCTCTTAAAATTTGTTGCAATCTATCCTAAAAGACTAAGCTTTTAATAATAATTCTTGAATACTGGTCATTAGGGCAGAAAAGTGCCCACAATCTTTTAAGTCGGTGGTAGAAATTGAGAGCCTAATTTGTAAGCCCAACTTTACATAACTGCGTGGAATAGCACATGTATGTCTGAAATTTGCTAAAATTAAAGTCGGTGGCAGTGGTGAGACTTCTGCATGTCCTCGTATATTGGTATTCGTAAAAAAGTTGATAATTTCTTAGTGCTATTAAAGCTTATAATTTTTCAGAATAAATGATTTAACTTTTTTGATATACTATTAAGCTTGTATTACTTTAAAATTATGCACAAAATTATTAAAAAGACGGCTACGTCATGTCTTTTTGTATTTGGGATCCGCCGAAACATTGGCACACAAAATATTAGGACCCATTTACTTTTCTTTTCGTTATCCAAATGGTTGAAGATTATTGTGACTAGCTTTCTCCCGCAGCTTCGCTCCTGTAGCCAGCCCCAACGAAAATTTCGATTTTTTCATGAAAAATAGTAGCATTCATATTACCATATTCTGCAATAGCAATACAATTTATCGGAAAGAATTTCCGTGATCATAACGGTATTTTCAGATATTATCTACCTCCTATAGATAAACAAGAAACAATATTATGACTATAGCCATGGTAATTTAAAGATGGAGTCCAACCATAATATTTGCTAAACTTGCAGCAACCTCTTCAAATTCAAATAATTTATTGTGAATCATAGGTATATTAGATGTTGTGTTGGTTACAGGTAAATCTGCTATGACCCACCGTTGAGGCATACAAAATTCATATTATCAGTCTAGTTAAAATACAATACAACAAATTGTCATGAAATTAAAATTAAATTAGTTAATTAAAATTACGTATAATACGTAGGAAATGTCAAATTATTAGTCATGCTACAAAATAGTAATAACAATTACAAAATTACACTCAGTTACGACATTTATAATAAACCAAGCAATTTTTTCCCAGGTGGGAGAAAGCCCAATGGCCCCAATCAGCCATGGGTAGCGCGGCCAGCGCCGTGGCTGCTGGTGCCATGGTGGGGGCCGTGGCTCTGGCAGGGTCCTCTCCATCAACAGCCACCCTCGCCAATCCTGAGCCTCGTGACTCTGCGAGCTTGACTCCTGGCAGTGCGTTATCCTTGACTCCTAACTCTTCGTGTGAAGAGCTGCGGGCTGATTCTGGTAAGTTTTCAAACATCACTTTTTGTGTAAATTCGTAAGTAGGATTCAGAAGAAGTCAGTGGTGGCGCCTATGTCTGTTCAAGGTCGTGTGTTCGAACCCAGACCCGCAGTTTACTTTTAGGAATTTATTTCATTATCACAGCTCTCAAAACAGTTATGGAAAACATTGTAAGAAAACTGGCATGTTATATTTGGTACCAGAAATTCGATGACATGTGACAGCCACGCACAACACATCAGGGTTGGTGTTCTTGAACTGGGACTTAATCCACGTGATGGATTATGATTCACTTTCAGTGAAAGAGATAAATCATGTGACCCAGTAGTGGGAATGTTGGATGGTTGGTGGTGGCTATGGATATTTGACTAGCCACATCAGCTGACCATACCTCTCCTGCTTACTATTTAATTACTGTCAATTTCATAAGACTAAAATTATATGCGTATGGGCAAATTATAAGCGTTTATTAAACAGTGGCTTGTGACCCTTTTGAACAGTATTACCTGAAGTGATTTATGGAGATATTTACATGCTATTTTTTTTAAAGATTGCTTGCCCATCTGCAATATTGAGATCACGCCATCCCCTCTTTGTTAAATTTTACTGCGCGAACTTAAAAGTCAACTTAACAAATAAAGTTCTGATTTACAACTCTACACTCTTGCGCATAAAAAATTAAGTGTTCTCAAAGCGTAAATGTTAAACAAACCATGGGATACATAAACCGGTATGTATTTATGTAATATTATTATATTTTGGGATAATGTTTATGATTCGTGAGAGTTTGGAGAAACATTCGATGTATTTGATGTTTAGAATATCGGTTATTTTCGGGTGTTCTGATAGCAAAAGGCTACATAGGTATAGGTTTTGTATCCACTTGTTCTCCTTACACATGTAGTCATCGATTTCATCATTCTCATCCTGACTTCGCCCATTGCTGAGTATAATTCCTCTCTTCTTGTGCCTATCCCCACGTTCCTGTGCCAGCCTAATTCAGAATATGCCCGCGATGGCAACAATGCCATTAAAAAATTTCGTTATGGCTTTTTACCCAGTCAAGTTTAAATATAATTTAAGTAATATTTCCAACACGAAATCAATAGCCATGAGAGATCTGGGAGTCACATACAACCACAAGCTCACCTTCTATGACCATGGAGTTTCTTGTGCATTCTTTTTCATAACAAGCTACTTTGCCGAATGCACGGTAGAATCAACTTTTATTACTTGTAAATTTTAAGTTGAATTTTTTTTTGACGTTCAAAAGTGCTTATTGGCTTAGTTGAATATATGATATTTGACTTTGACTTTGACATATGGATATGGTAGCTAAACATTCCTATCAAAGGTTACGTTTAGTTCTGCGTAATTGCCGTGAATTTCGCACCAGTCACACCATCAAAATTATATTTAATGCGCTAGTATGTGTAGAATCCACATGAATGAACCTACGAACTTTTATTAGAAAAGGTCTAAAAAGCGTAAAAAGGTCTAAAGAGCCCTGTTTCTGCTTGTAAAGGTATCTCACCTTTACAAGCAGAAACAGGGCTCTTATCCCTACCTCTATCAGATTAAATTCTTGCTGGGTTGCCTCGGATATAACTCGCTAGAGATAAGGCGAACATGAGATCAGCTCACAATAGCCTGTAAGACGTTCCGTGGCACTATTGACGCTCCTGATCTGCTTGATGTACTGGCGCGCTTCTTTGTGCCTGATAATTACTGCCGGGGCGAAAAGCACAGGCTGTTTGCCGTGCTCCAGGTGTCCTGCCCAACTCCATTTGAGTTCCAAAATTCGTGCCGTACACTTGTAAGTAGTACTATGTAAAACTATAATATGAGTTAACACGCCTACATCAAGCAGAACCTGTCAAAATATAATAGCAATGCAGGATTGAGTCCTGTCAAACAGTGGTTACCTTACTAAGCATGCTATGATTCATCTCTGAAAGAATATCTAGCCTTACAGGAAGGTATTTTCTCGGAGGGTCCAGTATCTCTTGGGCCGTTTTTCTTAAGGGATTAAATAGATAGAAGTTTCCTACCGTAAAACAGTTATTACTATCTACGGAGTTTCATCACAGACAACCTTTTTCTACACAGAATATTATAGTTTGCTTCAGCTCTTTAGCTATGTTATAATCTTAAGAAAGTAACGGGTATATGCAAATAATACTGAAGAAGATTGTTAATATAGCATATTAACATTGATTTGGTATTTGGCAATTAGTTAATCTTTCCGAAATCTTACATCCTCCTCTTGCACAGTTTGACGGCAAATGAAACCAGCCATGAATATGGTTGTTTCCTAAAGTGTTTCCTCATTTATTTTGCCAAATATTTAAACTGTTACAAATATATTTCGCCAAAGTGTCTGCTTCAGACAAATAACATCTGGGGGGTGACCACAAGCTCTTAGAGTAAGGTTATTTTGAGATCGAGTAAGGGACAGATGTATCTGACTTGTATACATCTGTCACTTACTCGATCTCAAAATAACCTTACTCTAAGAGCTTGTGGTTACCCCCCAGTACATAAAAAAACTGGCATATTGCGAGTTATACTCGTGCATCTTAGATTTGTACTATTTTGTAAGTTTGCGACCTTTTTGTCAAAGCGACGTAAAATGTCCATGTACCTATATATTATATTCTTAATCTCAGTGTTTATGTGGCCTCAGTTTGAGTAAAAATTTAAGTTTACGTTAACGCGATCGGGTAAGGGCTCGTCCACACAGAACATCCGTATTTCCAGGATCGTTTTAACGCATCCGTCGCTACTGGAGGTGACGTTCACACCGCATTTACAGTGACATTTTAACGCATTCGTTGCTAATGGGGTATGCCACGCCTCTCGTGGCTTCGATCTGATAAAAAGGATCAGTATTTTAATGGTGTGTATGTGAACTCGCTCATAGGTTATATGAGCGAGTCACTATTCTACTACTATCTACGTCATTGCCAAACAAAAAATTACGAAAATGTAGATCTGTAAAACAGACTGATATTTTGTCAGATCGGTATTTTTTACTGGATCTGGAATAATGTCATGTGTGTAAAGTCGCTCATACAACTACATATGACGTATGTAGTTGTATGAGCGACTTCAGCGCCGAATAATAACTTATACGATAAAGCGGACCTGTAAAACGGACACAGAGGTGTGAACGAGCAATTAGCTCATTCTCGCTACAGAAGCTTGTCTGAGGCTCTGATCAGAAAATTTTAGGAAATCCCCTAAGAACTGATAAACTAAGTTAATTTAAAACAATTGCGGTAAGTTGAGACTTAACAACCGTTGAAAATACTTCACAAAGATAGACAGTAGTTGCTATCAATGGCTAGAGGCTGGGCGGAATAACTTAGGTAAAAATCAAAACACGTCACAAAAACCCTACTAATCTAACTGCCAAACAGATAAGTAAAAAGACCTATTTCGTGCAAGTGGCATAGAACCTTTAGATAATTTAAAAAAAAAAATCCTTACCGTTCACCGTATTCTTTCAAGTAGTCCATCTCATCCGGGCTCAGAATGTAAAATTCTGAGCCCAGAACCGTAAAAGTAAAATATTTTGGCACAAAACCGTAAACTATAATACGCGTGTATATTCTGTAAATGGATGATGACCTTATTCTGTCAACGTGAGTCACTCCATACTCGCCGGAGGAAAGTTCGCTCGATGTTCGTGCGAGTTCTCTTTGATCGCAAAGGGTTAGCGTAAACCATCGCGGGAGGCGATGAGTAACATAACATAGATGGAGAGATTTTATCTTGTCGGATTTGAACTGTTTTGCAATTTATTGTAAGTTTTGCCTAATAAAGTATTGTGAGCTAGACACAAATTACTACGAAAAATATTAAGAAAGATCTGAAAAGAAAACAAAGAGCTGCACCCTAATTGCGTAACTGTTTTGACATCACGAAGCACGCAATGTTGAGTTGACAAATAGAAAGGGTTTCTTTTTACCCGACAACGGTGAAGCCAAAAGGAAGGGTTATGATTTTAGCAGTCTATGTATGTATGTATATTAGTATTTACGTAAGTTCCTCCGTAGCGCCTAAACTATACATCCTATTTTGATAATTAAGGTGTTAATCGATTCGTTATTAAGACCCGGTTACAAAAAACCTAAATAAAAAAAATCAAAATCATTTATTTCTTTGCAAACATGGGTAGAGTACATAGGTGTTTTTATAATAAAGTTCTCCATATTTTACCATAACATGGGCATGCAAAGTTTTACAATTCCAAATAATAACAAGTATAACAAAATTAAATGTCAGATCATTGGAATTACAATACATATTAAATTTATAAAATGTCAATAATAAATAAAATAAAATAAGTCAATGAGAGGATCACAATAATTATGTCAATCAGAGTAACAGTATGTCAATCAGTCAGCGAATAATCATTAAGAAAATCGTCAATCGTGTAATACGTTTTCATAATCAACAGTTCTTTAAGCGCCCTTTTAAATTTTAATGTAGTCATATTTTTTATAATATTTGGTACTCTATTATATAGCAGGTAGATATATATTATATATATGATATATATTATACATATCCGTAATCGGGTTACAGTTTTTAAACTTTTTGCTTCTTGCCAGCTCAACATTGCTTGTTTTACGCTGTCTAGTAGTCGAATTTAGAACATTAATAGCAATAAACGCATGCAAAACATGCGTTCGCCATTATTTGGACCTTCGTAATAAGGGTGCTGGTATCTTGGTATTCAATTGAATATAGAGGTATCTAACTGAAGCATGAATTAATACGAAAACCCTTCGACAGAATCTTAGGACTCAGAAAGAAAATGTGGTACTCCATTTACTTCAGTCACCTGAAAGTTCTTTAGAAAATATCAGAAATTCTTAGTTTTATGAAAATCTAGCAAGATTTTGTTCCACAAACAAAATATAAACAATATATACAACTGAATATTTCTAATCTTATGACTAATAACAAAACAAAATTACATACAAAGGGGAGAAGGAAAAGGGCTCATTGCGCATCAAAAAATTCGTCCACATCGATGTCAATGGGAAACGTGCCCAGAACGCTGGCAGCATTGCCACGTTGAATGGCAATGCTGATCCTCTGGCTGAAGAAAAGGCCAGCCCTCTGGTCACGTGAACAGTCGACTAACCGTTTACTTATGTCTCGAAAAACTCGGTGAGCACTCGGACCCCATGGACCTAATGTCTCAACCCCAAACGGCTCAAACATATAATTGCCAATAAAGTTGTTATATTTGCGCCGTTTGAGGTTTTCTGCACCAGCAGCAGCCGCCCCAGCACAGCCCGCCGTGCTAAGAAGATGGGATGGCGCAAGGGTATCGACACATGTTGCATCCCACACCAAAGGCCTTCCCAACTTCCAAGGCATTATGGTCATCCCGTCCGGTCTCTTCCCATCGTCGCGTGCTAAGCCATTGGGTTCTAAAACAGCTGGCACCCCGGCGGTAACAAGAGCTCGACGTATGATGTCATTAATGCTGGCGTGCCGTGCTATCCGACCAGCGCTCCTACTGCAGGATAGGCCATGGTTTCCGAGGCGGTCGACTGCTTCACCACATTGACAACGATGTGGAGCTCCGCTGGGAGAGCCTAGGCGCAGACATGTAGCGATCCGGAAAGTAGTGTCACTCAACATTGTACCTAAGTTGGGTGACGGTAAAGCCTGTAGCCAGAGGCCCGACTCCCATTCACCCACAGCCAGTAAGCGAGCACGCTCAGCAGTATTGGTGGACGTATTTATGAGTTTATTCCGTACCAATCTGCAGAGCGGCTCATCCCACTGTCTTTGGGAAGATGGGTTTTCGGGCAACGCCGTATTCGGGCAAGCCACTTTCCAGGCGCACACTGCGTCGGTCGAGCACGGCACTTCACAGTTAACCAGTGACAGGGATAAAATTTTAGTGGTTAACGTTTCAGTGCTGTGGACCGAAGACAGGAACGCCGGTAGGCTTATACTAGAAATTTTGCGGATGCCGAGCCCACCGAAGCGAATGGGTAGTGTGGCTTGCGTCCAGGCTCGGTCATCCAAGGCCACATTTAAGATAGATGACAGAGTGCATCGAATAATTTCGTCAATTTTTTCCAGGAGAAGTGGCTGCTTCCATAAAGGGGAAGAGCGGAGAAAATACATAAAATTTGGTCCAAAACAGCAATACCTAATGAGGGTAAAAGCCGAATGAAGGTTAATTTTTGATAGTCTATCCGAAATATCATTAAAATGGTTAATTTTGCCATCAATGAATGAAGAAAAACTGTCTGCCAAAATTGGGGAACCTAGGAGGTGCAGTGAACTTTTAACTAAAATTAAATATAAACTATGTAGATTTGCATTGCTCAGTTTCAGAACAGTCGATGTATCTAAATCAATTTTATCTTCTCTCATGATAAACGTGTAGGTATGAAAAGGAATTTAAAATGATGTAAAACGCTCTAAACTCCTGTAAATTTATTGCTATTTCATTTAAGAGTTCTCAGAAAATCTGCAAATTCAATCAAACATCAACATTCATAAAAAGTTTCACGTATGATTGAGCAGTCTCAATTAATAAACCACTTCTCGAAACTACATTTGGCACAAACGCTATCTAAACATTTGATAAATTGCAATACGTAGGAACCCAGACTTTTCCGTTCCTTGAAAAACCTATTCGTCAAAGAATGTTTTTTTTTGTTTTTTTTTTTTTATTTATCTATAGGCTCGCGTTTGACCACTATCTCGCCTGATGGTAAGTGATGATGTGCTCGACGGTGAAGCACGCTTGCCTAGAAGTTCTAGATGTTTCCAGGTTTTCCCAGAAATTTCCACAATAACCGGTCGGTTGTTCTAGGTATGCGCAAGAGTGTCCGGGACGATGGCGACAACACATTCCTGCAAGCTCCCACGCAGGTCAGAATCAACATTGTATAAATAACCACAGTATAACGATCACTACAGTAGGCCCACTCACATAACTATACTAATATTAATACCAGCTAATATAATATAATATTATTATATTGAATGTTCGATTTATTCACTATTCCATATTGAGAACGTTTGAGTATTTAGGCGTTCTATTTATAGTGGTCGATCAATTAGTATTCGATTATTTAGTATTTGATTTTTATAGTACACCATATTAATATCAGCTTTACTTGCTATAATAATGTAAATGCGAAAGTAAATTTATCTGATTGTTATTTTAAATTTGGATGCACTTGTGTATGTTTGAACTTGGCACAAAAGCAGACTGTCCTAGATTTTAGTTGGGATAATTTCCAAATTTCACGCAGGCGATGTCACTGGCTGAAGCTGGCCTAGAATATATGAATATATGACCAAACAAATTTATTATTTTTATTCTCTACACTTACAGTTTTCACATGTGTGTTTTCATTTAGTGACACTTCAATGTAACACTTATTTTTTTTACTGTTAATGTATTTTTACTTTGACAAGTATTACGCATCGATTTTTATGGAACCGGCTATAAGGAATTTAATCACCCTAAATCTTGCTAAGAAATATTATTGTGCAGCTATATCTGAGAGACCGTTCATAGAAATATTTCGCCTTGGGGAAAACCCATTGTGTAGGTAAATATTTTTGAGAAAGTAAAACACAAGCTTGTTATTATTTTTGTATGACTAACCTCTTACCAAGAAATTATTTCTAAACAGGAAAATATCGAGTTTGAGAATTCATAAGATTATAGAATTTCACAGGTATGCGAATGTTGTCCCAGTCCCACAACCTTCATTGAATTGAATAGGAAGGATCCTCCGAATAGAAAAGACGTGTGTTGTTGTTGGGCTGTTGTGTTGTTCGAATCACGCGGCGAACTTTGATCCGAAGATGTAAAATTTGTATAAAGGAGAACGGCAGGCTTGTATGGGAGTTTCGTACCGCTAATAGAAATTTCGTGTTTTGGGATATTTTTTGTTTTATTTGGTAGTTAATATGATAGATAATCCCTTTTTTTTAAACTTGGGACGTAAATGGTCTAACCAGTTTTATTTTTGAAGGTTATCTACTAGTGTACCAATGTAGATTGTTACATAAAGGTAAATGTTGCATTATGTGTTATGTAAATTATTTGTTGCTATCTTTGTAGTGTCTTACTTACCATTAAGTAGGTAGATTGAGGCGCGGATCGTACCTACTCAGGGCATTAGGAGATACCTATGTCCAGCAGCGGACTGCAACAGTTTGATATTGACGAGTTTGATTATATTTAATGTTATTTCTATTTCTAAGTTATTAATTATCAATTCAATATTTGTGTTATTTTACGTTAATTTCTAATAACATAACTGCGTTTAGCGTACGATTTTATAACGTTTATATATTAAAATCTTTAGATTGATGTTATTAATTAATCCGAAGTTTTAAAAATAGTAAACTTACATGCAAAGAAATGGCTTAGTTGACATAATAAGTGGTACAAAGTCTATAACCGAAAAACAGAAAAAGTATGCGGTACAAAATCTGCCATTCACCTTTTTCTAGTTGAGGTATACCGTTTTTGCTGTCGCGCGTCAATATCAATATCATCAAGTTTTGTTTGCAATTGACAATCTGTCTTAGCTGCACTGTGGTATTCCCTGAAATAGTTATTGAAAATAGCACCATTGAGTTGCGATTCCGTCTGCTATAAGACTGGCGATATTATTTACGATGATAATTG
Organism: Orthosia gothica; assembly: GCA_949775005.1. NCBI lineage: Eukaryota > Metazoa > Arthropoda > Insecta > Lepidoptera > Noctuidae > Orthosia > Orthosia gothica. The sequence goes on from OX459037.1 coordinate 38,042,874, forward strand.
TGCTATACTTGGATCGTGAGAAGACGTAGGCGTACAAGTCACTGATAAAATTATCAGTAGAATTAACTTTTGATTTTGAACTTTAGATAAATTGACTGTCTTTTTTAATACACAATATTTAAAATAAAAACATTTTTGTTTCAATTACATATAGCTTTAACTTTTGTGATTTGGAAATCACCTTTTAAGCAAGAAGATGCTTGTGTTAGGTGACTCCGCTCTTTCACTTTAAATGATACAGAGTATGCAATTGATTATATAGAATAATACAATAAAATAAAATAAAATACAGAAAAGAGTGCGCTTGTTAGAGTGAGTGGGTTTTTATGGTGTGTGAGCGGGAGTGTTTGTAATAGTGTGAGTGTAGATGTGCGTGGGTATGTAAAATAGTGAGTGTATATTGTGTATGAGTTAAATTCGGGTTTAGGTTAGCCCTGCGACAATGTTACCGTTTCGGTGAGCCAGGAACTGTTTCCTCCACTAACGATTTCATGAATGCGGACAGATTATGGATACGGTTTATTTGCATTTGTTGATTAAACAACTTTCAATGAAATCAAATCTAACAAGCACAACATTTCTTAGGCCCACTTGCGCCTAAAATAAATCAGATTTAGTTGCTAACCCGAGGTTAAATTAAAATACGTGGGACACTCAGAAAGTTTTGCGAAACTAAAAAAAATTGTTCTATACGTACATATATTTTTATTAAATCTTTTCAAAGTACTTTCCACCAGCCTCTATACAAAGATTCATGCGCCTAAACCAGTTTTCAAAACACTTTTTCCAGTCCGCCGCAGACACCTCGTTTACAGCCTGCTCGAACGCAGCCAGCGCATCTTCCGGCGACGAAAATTGTATCCCTTTGAGCTGATTTTTTATTTTTGGGAATAAAAAGAAGTCACACGGTGCTAGATCAGGGCTGTAAGGAGGGTGACCCAGGAGTTTGACTGGCGTGCTGTCCAGGAAGTCCCTCGTTTTGAGTGCGGTGTGCGCAGGTGCATTGTCGTGGTGGAGCAGTAGCCCGCGGAGCCCTGTGTTTGGTCGCTTGTTGCTTATAACAGAGAAAACTTCTGGCAAACATTTGGTAGTATACCATTCGGCATTAATGCTTCTTTGATCCCGTAAGGGAATTGATACCAAGTGGCCAGTCAAATTAAAAAAGCTAGCGATCAAAATCTTACCCCCGCTTCTAGATCGCTTCACTTTGGTAGGCGTTGGCTCATTTTGAAACACCCAAACAGTCGACTGGCGCTTGGTTTCTGGGTCGTATTGATAAATCCAGGACTCATCACCTGTAACGATGTCGTAAACACGCCGAGACGAGCCTGCTTCAAATTTGTTAAGCATATCACGGCACCATTCCACCCGGGCCTGCTTCTGAGCATCGGTGAGGTTGTGCGGCACCCAGCGTGATACTATCCTCCTCACGCGAAGATGGCTGTGTAGAATCTCGTGAACGCTTCCCGATCCAATCTTCAATATGTGTTGAATCTCCTGATATGTAATTCGCCTATTGTCTTGGATTAAATTTTTCACTGCTAGCACGTTTTCTTCGGTAACAGCCGTCAAAGGGCGACCGCTTCTTTCGTCATCCCCCAAAGTTGGTCGACCGCGCTTGAATTCGTTATACCAACGATACACGGTTGCCTTGGAAGGGCCTTCATCCATGAATGCCATTTGAAGTCTATCGTACGATTCATCCGGTTTCAGGCGACACTTGAAATCGTATAAAATCATAGCTCTAAAATGTTCCCGGCGCAGATCCATATTTCAGTGAGACACAATACTTTGAATTAACTCGCAAAAAATGTGGAGGGAAATTTTGAAATTGGAACTTACTTATTTTTACTTATAAATAATCATATTTTCGAAAAACATTATAACTGGCCAGTCTCCCATATATAAAAACTTTTTTTCGCAATACTTTCTGAGGGGCCTGGTATATGTCATAAATAATTGGACGTGCTAGCTACTAACACGGAGTTAGTAAGTTAACCCAGAGTGGTGCAAGCGGGCCTTACGGAAACTATACCCTCGGATATACGTACTTGTTCTGATATAGGATATACATAGAAACGGTAACAAACCACTTTGAAATTTATTTATTTTTACTAAATTTTCTTGATATAAATGGCAACGTTGTATTTAGAACACAAACAAATAACGCTATTTTTACTCTTAAACATTTTAGAACAAAAGTTGTTTATAGGTTTCTAGTCACAACAAACCACGTTTTGATCAAGAAAAATAAACAAGATTCTAAAAATGATTTCGATTGACAACCGATGGCAGAGCTACTGGCGTACAACATACGTATCACGGGTTCGATTCCTCGCCGCGTAATATTTGTGTGGCCTACATAGTTGCTTAGGAGCTGCTTGTATAAGCATGGCTAATTTTGGTCTGTAAACATACCGACAGTGTAGAAATTCCCTGTGCAGAGAGAATGTTTTTTGAATATGGGTTTGTTGATTTATATTTCGACAAGCATTAAATAAATGTTCTTTTTGTTTGTTATTTAAGTCTATCCACGATTTGTCGCATAACCTTTTTCATAGCAAAATAAATTTTTACTTTAAGAGTTAAGATCTCGACTTTGTCTTAATGTAAAAAGGTCTAGAAAATTCTTATGACCTTTTTCGCTAACAGTAAGCAAATCAAAGTTCTAGAGTGGCGACTGCGTACCGGAGGACGCAATGTCAGAAGGCCTGCCACTAGGTAGAGCGATGACTTGCTGAAGGCTTTGGGAATTACTGACACTTGGGGAAGACCTATGTCCAGCTGTAGACGCCTTTCGTCTGAAATCATGAAACAGTACCTAAATGAATCATCGCCATCATCATTTGAGCTAAAAGACTTCCACTGCTGGACATTAACATCTCCAAAACGTCGCCATAATTATCGACCGGTCCTGTGCCTCATTCTCTCATACTGTTGAATAGAGCATTGAAAATCCAACAGCTCGTCTTTATTAGTCGCCTCGTGTTAGCAAAAACGGGAAATCAACTTAAATAAAAATATACTTTCTGTGTATGCCTTTTGTCTCCTGACAACTCCACACACAGTACTGTAAAGGGGGGGTAGACAGGGAGAGCAACAGTTAAACATAGAAATAACTTTATATTTTATATATTTAGTAACATATTACAATACGCCCGCCTTTGGGCGGCTTCAATCCAATTCTGTCACATTCAAACTTAACAAAAAACATCTACAGCTATTCTCTGTTCGAAATTCATACATCTTTCAAGTAATAAATATTGCCAGTGTTTTAATAGGCAAGTAGGTTGCCTTCTCAAGTGGTGAGTCCTCACAGTACAATAAAATAATTCACCCCCTTTCTTCATCTAGGACGACAGTTCCACCTCGCCCTCCCCAAACAAGCTCCACAAGAGCCCCTGGGGTAAGATGAGGGACATCATCCAGACCCACAGGGAGTCAGTCAAGAAGAAGACCTCCAACCGAGGCTCCAAGAGTTCCCCTGACGTGGTGCCCAAGAGACGACGGTCGCTGAGTGATGGAGGGGACAGCGATGCGCCACCAGCGCTGACCCTGACCATACCTTCGTCTGAAGAACTTGGTGAGTTTAGATTTTGTTTTACAAGTTAGTACATTCGGTTTCTGAATTGAGAATTTGCCAAACTTTGACAGGGTTTCGTGCTAAAGTATATTTTGACAAGTACTTACTAAACATCAAATTCTTAAATCAGAAACCTCGTAAATGGTGTGTCTTGTTTTCATGGTCTACAAAGATCTTGCGAAAAAAGAAGCTGGATATTATTGTGAAAGTTTTGGTAAGATATGCAAAATCATGCTACTGTTTCAAACATACTTAGCACGATATTGATCAACATGATATTTCATGTGTAACATGATATTTATATTTTTTTAGGGTTCCGTACCCAAAGGGTAAAAACGGGACCCTATTACTAAGACTCAGCGGTCCGTCTGTCTGTCTGTCTGTCTGTCACCAGGCTGTATCTCATGAACCGTGGTAGCTAGACAGTTGAAATTTTCACAGATGATGTATTTCTGTTGCCGCTTTAACAAGAAATACTAAAAACAGAATAAAATTAATATTTAAGGGGGGCTCCCGTACAACAAACGTGATCTTTTTGCCGTTTTTTGCGATAATGGTACGGAACCCTTCGTGAGCGAGTCCGACTTGCACTTTGCCGGTTTTTATTTACCATGAATATGGGACTGCGTTTAGACTATTAAATTATCTAAGCCACTAAGGAGACACTATCATAATACATTATTTACTCTAAATAGCAAACACAAGTGCGCAGTACACAGTTGTATACTTGAAAATAAGTTACGATATTCTCCATGTTGCGTTGGAAGGCCTCCCACCAGGTGGATCAATGACCTGGTGAAGGTTGGGGGGATCCGCTGGATGCGACACGCACGGGACCGGTCAATGTGGCGACGCTTGGGGGAGGCCTATGTCCAGCAGTGGACGTCTTTCGGCAGAAATGATGATGATTATTTATGTGGATATCTATATGGATATTTGCCATTCTTACCCTTCCAACTTTCTTTTAGTCTGTTTAGGTAATTCTCTCGAGGTCAGAAGGAAAAATTACCAAATCATAAATATATGTGAAGTCTTTCGAGGGAAAACTGCTGTCTTATTGCTTAATGAATTCGACAAGGCAAAGGGCACAGAATATGAAAAATCGACCAATCGACCCTTTGCCTTGCCGAATTCATTACGCAATAAGGCTGCTGATGCACCTGAACTACGATGAACTATCCCATATTTTTGCTCCGGTCAATTATCCCTATCGCTGGTACCCCTGCAGTTATTGGCACTTCAGAGTTTATAGGCTAAAAATAAGAAAACCATAGATTACGCAATGTTGGCATTTCTATTCCAGTAAAAAATTAGATAGCTTTTACATAATTTAGTGAAAATATATATGTATAATTACTATTTCACTGGATAAAACCACTCTTAAAATTAAGATTAGAATGTTTCTTTCGATGTCTGTATAATTTTTGTATGCTAGTGCATTTCAATGTGATTTTCTAGGCATTTGATTAGGAAGCTAAGGGAGGCACTCTCTAAAGTGCCAAATATGGATCTTATAGGAAATAGTAGGATGTACAGATTGTCTGCCGTACCGGGGAGTCGAACCGTCGCTCGCACGAGCTCAGTCTCCCATCTCAGGTACACTCTTCGCGCTCAACGCTCTCTTGGATGCTAAGCCCGATTGTGATGTGTTCGCAGACGAATGGCAGAAGAACTTGTCTGTGTGTCTGGAGTATTGATCTTGTGACTGCCGTGTAATAGGGATGTTTCCTGGGTAGAAGCACATGAGTTGACAAACGGAACAGAGATAAAGCTTCATACAACCGCGCGAATCGGTTGCACTACTACAAGCACGCGGACGCATGAGTGCGTGACCACTGGCCGCTTGTCGCGTACGCGGCGAGACTGGAAAAACCGGTTTACGTTGGCACAGCCATTGGACAATCTCAGGGTCTGTGCAACGCACGTTGTTTGTTTTGTTAGTTGCAAGTTAGAATATTTTAATGTAAAAACGTTGTATTTTATTATTAATAGTGGTTTTAACTGTGTGGTAAGTGGTATTAACTGTGTGTATAAATAATACTACAAAAAATATAAATAAATCATACTATAACTATCCCAAGGAGAACAATAGGTAACTAAATATTGGATTATTAGTTTTTCTTATTGTATGATCCTTTTTTTGATAAGAAGAGGGTACTCCACTGTGTGTTTTTACCTTTTTATTGTTAGTACAAGCTTTTATTAAACATTTGCAGGTATGTGGGTGGGTTGGTATGTAGTAGGTATGTGTGTTTAGTTCAAATATTCCAAGTAAGATTTGAACCACTTCCCGATGTCTGATTGAGCTGAAATTTTGTATACCGTAACTTCAGTGACAATGCAATAATATGACAGATATAACCTGATGCTGCAGCCAGGATTGTCTCTTCACTAGGGAACTCTTCAACGGGTAGTAGCATGGACTCGAAACGTTGTAGGCATTTAAATTTAATTTTGTTTGCTAAACATGATCTCCACCATAAACTGCTGCAGCAGACAGGATAGTCTCCTCACGAGGGAAACTTTATGTTAGATTCAGAATTTATCACACCATTAAAAGAAACAATGCATTATAAAAAAAAAACTAAAATTATAAAACAGAAAATTATTAGAGTAAGTAATTTGTAAAGTATTCTATCATACATAATAAATAAAAAAAACTATTTAACAAATGTTTTGTTTTTGATTTCACCTATTGTGACAACCCTATCAAAATAGGTAACAATTTTGCTCGTTCTTAGGAAGCATTGTCTCTGTTCAGTATATCTACTCATGTGGTAGAAGGTTACACGCAATTAGATTATATTAAATTGACCGTTCATTGTTTACATAGAAATAGCGCTAAATAATAAAATATTGTTGATGTTACCATTTCGACATTTACGAGTCAAATAACTCTAAATGTTTACGATTTGTAACTTTATTATGTTTGCTCCTCGTTTATTTATTTCATTTATCACCACGCCACGCAAAACGACGGGGTGTTATTACTCGACAAGTGCCCGATGGGATTATCTCATTGTCAATAAAAAATAAATTAATGAAATTTGTCAAAACCGCGACAATTTTAATACATAATTTTTAAACTACATAAGTTATCTAGTAGTAGTCACGTTTTATTAAAAAATCTAATGAACAGATTATTATGTCATGATATCTTGAGAAAATACCCCGATTCAAACAGTAAAATGCCCATAACTTTTGAACGGCTGAACCGATTTACATCAAACATAGCTAAGAACACTCCCGATGATGTTATCTTTCAAACAAAAAATTAAATCAAAATCGGTTCATCCGTTTAGTAGCAATGATTCCACAGACAGATACACATATACTCAAACACACAGGTACTCACTTCAAACTTAAAACACTCTTCTTTTTCCGTCACGGGTTAAAAGTAATGAATTTCGAAAGGTACCTTGAGTCAGGTTACGAAAAATTTTTCCTTGGTGCTCCTATGCGTTGCACAAGGAATCTTTGTCAAAATTTTATGGCCCAGTGTTCTTGGAAGTGTGACTGTGCAGTGACTTTCAGTAGATGAACTTATGAATTATATTAAATAGGTCAGCAGGTCTTGTAGAATATAGAAAAAAAAGTTTTTTTGCGATTTTAATTATTTTGCGATTGGAATGTAATCGGTTTATAATTAGGAGGGTTGGCCTTCTGTTTATCAATTGTTTAACGTTTGTCGGGTATTTTGGACTATCTTATATTTCCAGAAGGCACTAATGATCAACACACTCTTATGTTGTAAATAATTTGGCGGGTTTTACACTATCAAATATCCTAGGATCATACAAAATATAAAATGACACAAATCTTTTTCAAAGATGATATGATTCATATTTATATATTACACTGCCATATAAATATGACTCATAAATCCATGATCCTAGATATTTGATAGTGTAATACCCCCTCCCCCTTACAATCACATTCAAAATTGTAAATATTATCTACGTAATTCTGCATGTTTCAGTAACTGTTTTAGTTAGTATTGTAAACACAGCTTATATTTGTGCCAATACAAAGTTTATCTCAACTTTGTATCCATTTATAGCACGAGCAGCAATCAAAACAAATTTGATTACATTGGAATCATAGTTTCCGTTATTCCTCATAAATCATTTACCAGAAGTGTTGATAGACCGTCCCAAAATGCCGTGTTCTCCGAAATTCTGGCATAACAAGTTCTTGCATTACCTACATATGTCTTAAAAATGGCTTCTTTATGTATTAAAATTTCATCCTAATTGCAATTTTAGGCTTCTTTAAATTCAGTCATATCCTTTGACTTAAACTCCCATTTCCACTTTTTCCATAATTCAGTTCGAAGTTTTACCTACTTACCCTTTCATAGTTAAGAGTTATCAAACGCTACGTTTAAGACCAGAACCATAACTTATTGAAAAACTCATTAATAATAAATCAGGCCTCGGTCTTCATCATTTTGAATCCAAATAAGACTTGGTCCAGCTGTTGGCGTATCTGGGAACTTGATATATGTTCTCTCTTCCAGAATCTGAGCCCTCCCACCCTGTTCTTCGCAAGCAGCGATCCCTGGAGCTTGGCGCCAGGCCACCCCAGCACCGCCCCCCTCGAGCCTCCAAGTGGACCAAGGTTAAGAGAGCCTTTCTGACGTCAGCGTCTGCCTCTGTCCCGTCCAGCCCTAACAGGCATTCTGCGTTCTTCACTGATGCAGGTTAGTGCCTATTATGCCTTTGGTCGTTGACCAGACCTGTCGTGATCCATAGGATGGCCAGCATCTGCTCTTTCGGAGTCGAAACCTTTTGAGACCCCTTTATTAACAAACTAGCTTCTGCCCGAGGCTTCGCCCGCGTGAATATCGAAAATTATCCCGAAGGAAAATATTCCCGGGATAAAAAGTGTCATATGTGGTATTTCTGACTAGAATCTATCTCTGTGCCAAATTTCACCCAGATCCGTTCAGCTGTTTGAGCGCGAAAAAGTAACAAACATACAAACATACACAAAAACTTTCGTTTTTATAATATTAGTGTTACTAGTGTTTGCCAGCGAAAAGTGTTTTATCATTCCAAGAGCACACTATACCGGGAGAAAAAGTAGCCCGTATTTGCTATTCCAGACTGTAATCTACCTCTGTGCCATATCAATTGCATCCAGATCCTATCAGCCGTTCTGGCGTGATTGTCTGTGACATCAGGTGGGCCACCTGCTTTTTTGCCACTTTATGGCAAAAATGTTGGTAGTAGATGTTCTGTATCTAGTTGTTGCAGCAGCTAATAAAATAGTCAAGCACACATCACATATTTAAGACTTAAGCAGAAGATGTTTTAAGCCACAATTACTCACAAGTCGATTTGGCAGACCAGCTCATTCCTGGACCATCAAAATTTACGATGGTACGGTAACAATATTTGCTACGCTCAAACTTTATTACTAAGACTATCGCCAAGTCCTGAGTGTCGTCATTAAGTCGGAAACACTTTATGTCATAAATCTTGCAGCAATATTACTGTTATTGCTGATTTACATGAGTTATTGTAATAAGACACAACTTATGAAATTCAGTAAGTCCCATTTTGAATCTATTGAGAATATTTTAGCCCATCTAAGCTGATAAAAATCAATTATGGCCAAAGAAAGGTTTATTGATACTGTCTTAAGTATGCCGCAAAATTCTGCGGGTTTAAACTCTCAGTCATTTAACCGGAGTGGCACTGGTTCTGTTTCAATATCATCATCAAAAGTCAAAAGATTACTAGAACAACTGCTGGACTTAGGCCTCCTTGAAGCATCGCCACCAAACCCGTCCTTGTGCAAAGTGAAATTGGTGAACTCCCTGGTGTTCTCAATCTTCAGTTACGGGGCCGAAACGTGGACTTTAAAGAAAGCTGACCGTGACCGCATAGATGCGTTTGAGATGTGGTGCTGGAGAAAGATGATGCAAATCCCTTGGACTGCCTTTCGCACCAACGAGTCCATCCTCCGCGAACTGAATGTCAAGATCAGACTGTCCACAATCTGCCTTCGTAGGATATTGGAGTTCTTTGGTCACATCGCCAGAAAGGATGGAAACAACTTAGAACGGCTGATGATTACTGGGAAGATTGAAGGGAAACGTCGCAGAGGTCGCAGTCCAATAAGATGGTCAGACCAAGTCCGCACATCGTTGAACACCAAACTGCACGATGCTCTCCACGACGCAAAAGACAGGCATAGATGGCGCAAATTAGTAAAGGAAAAGTTGCTTCCTCGACATCAGGGGAATCACGACCCTCAGTAATGAGGATCACGACGCGAGGAGGAGCTTGTTCCGCCTTGTGGGACGCCTTCCTGGTATTAGCTAGGTATCTACAATGTTAGCCTTCATATTGCCTGCGGTAAATGCTGAATTTTTAATTTAGGCTTGAAAGCTGAATCCCCAGAGATAATCAATATCATTAATCAAATCATCATCTAAAGAGAAAATGTTTTTAAGAGGCTTCTGCAAGGCAATTCGTGTATTTTGTACAAATACGCAAATTCCAATTCAGAAAACATTCAAACTACGGCACACAGTTCCAAATACCTCACAATACGTTACTGCCGCGTATTAGTCAGTTATTTTAGTAATATTACTCATACATTAGCAGATATGTCGATATTAATGCTTGCCGATCGCGTCACTGCCGTCCCTGACACATATAGGTTTCACACCATTGAGTTTTTGCGGTAAATAGGGATGATTCCCGAGAAAAAAACTACTATTTAGTCCGTCAGATTATTAGATTGTGTGAGGCATGATATGAAAGGAAAAACCGGCCAATTGTGTGTCAGACTTCGCAGATTTAAGGCTCCGTACCAAAGAAAATATCACCAAATTTCAAGTTCGTAGGTCAATGTGAAGTAAAAAAAAACTTTAGAACAAAATTGTGTGACAGACGGTGGACAGATAGACAGACAGGCACGTGAGTGACAGCAATAGGACTCCGTGTTGACCCTCCGGGTACGGAACCCTCGTGAACATGCGGGAACATCACGGTATGAACGAAAAAGTCGTGTTGCGCCGACCCCAAGTAACATAGGACATGGTCAGGAAGATAATGAATACGTCAGACTATTAAATAATAATGGACACGTATTTTTTGCTTTATCAATATAATCAATAATTACAAAGATAAATCGCATTATGTTCAGGATTGGGCTTATGACGTCACTTTTGAGTAAAAGTGTACTAAAAGTGACGTCTCACGAAATTTCAACGCACTGTATCGTCGAGTTTTTTTGTTTACGTAACAAAAGAAAAATACGTTTCCAATATTTTTATTAATCTACCTGACGGACTAAAATTAAATTCATAGTCACGTCATCATGCACCATCCCTATTGTACGAAAATTTTGGCAGTAGCAACGTTTAAGAGAATGCATCGGTCGTTAAGAGCCGTATTAATAGCTCTCAGGTTGATTTGTTTTTAACTCTGTTGTTAAATTGGTTTCGTCTATATTTTGTCAGTTATTTTTGAAAGCGTTTGAGAAAACGCCAGTAAGTGTGCGTTCGGGCCTAACGTAATGAGGAGAGACCCTTCCTAAGACTTACCTATACAGTATATATCATCATCATCATATCAGCCGATGGACGTCCACTGATGGTCATAGGCCTCCCCCAAGCGTCGCCACATTGACCGGTCCCATGCGCCCTGCATCCAGCGGATCCCCACAACCTTCAACAGGTCATGGGTCCACCTATTGGGTGGTCTTCCAACGCAACGTCTTCCGGTTCGTGGTCGCCACTCGAGAACTCTTGTCGCCCCTTCGGCCATCCACAATGTGCCCTGCCCACTGCCACTTAAGTTTGGCAATTCTTCGGACTATGTCGGTAACCCAGGTTCTATTGCGGATCTCTACATTTCTGATTCGATCACGCAAGGAAGCTCCCAGCATAGTGCTCTCCATAGCCCTTTCCATGACTATAAGCTTTCTGATGAGGCCCATTGTAAGCGACCACGTCTCAGAGCCATAGGTCATCTCTGGCAACACACACTGGTCATAGACTTTCGTCTTGAGATACTGTGGTTAGTTGGACGAGAAGATACCGAGCAACTTCCCGAACGCTGCCCAGCCGAGTCGAAGTCGACGGTTGACCTCTTTCTCGAAGTTGGCCCTACCCAACACTGGATTGTTTGTCCCAGGTAGACATAGTCGTCCACAACTTTGAGTGTAGAGTCTTCGACCTTGATAGGAGCCTTTGTCGCCCGTGTTACTACCAATCTTACTAGCAGTAGTAATACTGGTAATTTGATTCCCTTTCTTACTACTACAGTAGTAAGTTGTTATATGGGTAATTACGATTTTCCCTTGTTACTACCAATGAAAGAAAAGTGTTTATTCGCCACAAAAACTACAATTATTAATACTATTTTATATTTGGTTAACAATTTCGGTACTCTGGGGTCCCGGATCTTTGAAAGGCGTGCTAGGGGCCGAAGGGGGGTTTTTTACTTGAGGTACCTACTTTTTAGGTACATTTTTTTGGTGTAATTATATTTTATGAGTCATCATCTTCCTCCATCCATATCCCATGTTACTTGGGGTCGGCGCAACATGTTTTCTTCTTCCATACCGTTCTATCCCCTGCTACGATATTACTGATTCCTTTTTCCTTCATAGTTTTAATGGTGAAATAATAAAATATTACGGAACACCCGACATCTTGATGTCAATATGGCTGGCGGGTGTACCTTAATTTCGTTCTGAAGTAGGTACAGATTTTTTAGATCTAGGTACAATAAAGTATATTTTAGGTACATTTCTTTGGTAATTGGTATAATTTAATTCGCTATGGTACACCCACCATTTTGACTCTCACCAATTACCGGTTGGTGCAGGACTACTGTTAAATATGGAGAAAAAGACATTGAGCTATAGGTTTGGAAGGTTTAGTAAATCGTTTTTTTTTGCTGTAATCAATGTGCGGACTTTCCTATCCAGGGCGTCAAGTTCTGTCTGAGAGAGAACATCAAGACCGGCATGACCCAGCCGTTGAAGGCGCGCACCTTGTTCCCGCGTGATAAAATTATATTTAGTACTTTTTTCAAGCGACCAAAGAAGCGACGACTGCTGTTTGACGTAGTGCTGCCGACATACCCAAATACTTGTAAGTTTCGGTTGAGGAAAGGGATACCATAATCTCTCCTCGCTTTACATGCATGACTGCACATTTGTCCACACCAAGTTCCGTCCTGATGGCGTCACTGAAGTTTTCTGTTACCTAGAAGCTTCATCAGTTGCAAGTTGTTGGGGAGGTGTGATATGACCTGACCCTCTTCTCAACCGATAGCCCAGGCCCGAACCATCCAGCAGTGTACTCAAAAGGGTTTAGGGTTAAGCGAAACCACAGAGGACTCAGACTGTCGCCCTGAAATATTCCACGCTCGATTCTTATAGGTTCACTGTTTTCCTGAATCTGTCGACATCCTGGATAGAGAAGGACCGTCCTTCACTGCCCCATAAATGACGTCAGGAAGATGCGCAGTCTCACCAATTTTATACAACACCAGCACCCTCATAAGTTATGTATGTGGCATCGAATCATATAGGCCTTCTTGCATCATCTCGCCATATTCTTTAATATTATCATTGGTAGTAACAAGGGGCAATTGTAATTACCCTTCTAACAACTTACTACTGCAGTAGTAAGAAAGGGAATCAAATTACCAGTATTACCACTGGTAGTAAGATTGGTAGTAACACGGGCGACAAAGGGATAGGAGTGGGTGCAACTTAGGCATTCAATATCACCTTGGTTTTGTCCATGTTCATCTAAAGATCTATCAAGAGTACTAGTATTACCTAGAGTATATATAGAGTTAAGATTTAGTTAGCAATATACACTCGCGAGCAATGAAAAAGTTCAGTGACATAGCACCAAATTACTCTTAAACGAGAAAGGCTAGCTTAAATGGTTTTATTGAAATAAATAATTTGAGCTTTAGTCGAGTTGAGTCTGTTGCGAGTTTTACTTACACATATTTTGAAATTAATACCCGGCTGTTTGAGCCAAATACCTTCTATAAACAAAATAAATGTTTAGTAAATATCTCCTACGAAATTCAACGTACGCCATAATCTTATAAACGGAAGTTCGTTTTAAATAATCCCAAATGTTCACAGGAAATGATTAGCTAAACATTTTCTTTCATCGCAAGCCAACAAGGAAATCTTCGTGTTTACATAAGGAAATTGTACCAAGGTATATAATGTAGAAACATTAGAACATGTGTGAGACATTAAATATTATTTGTATATAACTAATATGTACTAGCTTTTTACCGGGATTTTGCTCAAGTGACCAATCCCACAGGTACTGTGCATTTTTAACCGACTTACAAAAAAAGGAGGAGGTTCTATGTTCGACTTTATGATTGTTTTTTTTTTTTTTTTTTTTTTGTGTATGTTCACCGATATCTCTGTCAATTGTGGACCGATTTTGAAAATTCTAGTTGAAAAAATTCTAAAGTTTGAAAGAGCATGTTTCGAAATTGGTCCCATTTTAATTTGGTGAAGGTCTGAGGAAGAACTTCGGAGATACACAACATAACTCTTCAATAAATAACGGCAAAACTCTCAGGATTGCTGCAATCGCATGTCTGTTTGTTGTTTATACCATTTCATAACATAACATCACGCCAGTATACTCTAAAGGGGTACACAGATCTCTCATTTCACCGGTTATGTTCAGGTTTCAAATTATAACTTGCTATTAGGTAGGTAAAACTAAAAAGGGAAAAATAAAAAAACTTTTTTGCAAAAAAATACTACCGACTTCCAAATGAAAAACTACAAAGTGAAAAATAACTTAACTTTTGGAAGTCGGTGTCCATATCGCAAAAAAATGGTACCTACGAAAGACACCGACTTCCAAAAGTTAAGTTATTTTTCACTTTGTAGTTTTTCATTTGGAAGTCGGTAGTATTTTTTTGCAAAAAAGTTTTTTTTTTTATTTCGCGTGCCTAGAAGAAACCTATTCACTCTTGACTTAAAGACTCCCAGGTTGTAGCCAACAGGAAATACAGACTCCGGCAGGGAATTCCACTCCTTGGCGGTACGCATTAAAAGTATTCCCAAAACGTTTGGTGCGTATGGGTGGGATGTCCATCATGTACCGATGACGTATCGCCGTACGTTTTGTATTCCGATGATGGAACGGGTTAGGAGGAATTAGTTCATGCAATTCCAACGCACACTCCCCGAAATGTAACCGATAAAAAAAAACCCGACTGCTTTTTACTTTTTAGTTCGCTTTTGATGCAGTCGGGTTTTTTGATTATTTGAATTAAGTTTTTTTATTTATTTAATACTACACACAAATGTACAGAGGCGGACTTAATGCCTTAGGCATTTTCTACCAGTCAACCTTTGGGTGATGCAGAGATAAATAGTGGTAGGTGCAATCACGATATTGAATGGATTTAAATATATATACAATACATAAATATAAGCTAGAAATAATAAATAAATACAATATAATTTATACAATAAATAACAAATGAAATATAGGAATATACCTAAACAATTAGCAGAAATAGACAATTAGCGCTGTGATGATACTGCTGCCAACCTCTTGCAAATGTGTTCACGAACTTTAACTTTGAAGTTTAGTCGGTTATTTGCCATCCTGATTTCCTGGGGGAGAGCATTCCACAGAGAAATAGACTGAACGAAGAAAGAACGGTGAACGAAGTCAGTGCGGTGAGTAGGACATTGAAGAAGACGGTTATATGAAGATCGTAGATTTTTATTGTGGTTGGAGTTTTATTTATAACTTTTTAGTTATTTTTTTTCGAATTAGATACATTTAAACATATTAGTGTTATATATTTTTGAAATCACCTCTGAAAACCCTTTATTTTGATACCCCACACGATGGGTTTGGAAGAAAAAAGTTTTGGCCCCCACAATATGGCACCCAAAATCCGCCATTTTTCTATTATCCAATTTTGTGTATGTAGCCTATGACACTCGCAGGGTTAAGACGCATCGATTGACGTATGAATCATCAAAATCGGCCAACGCGTTTGGTCTCTGGAACGCCATATAGGAACAAACATACATACATACATACTTACATACATACATAGACTGACAAACACATTACCCTCCTTCGGCAGTCGGGTAAAAACCGACAGGCTGGCAACTCTGCCCCGATATTCGAGGTTCTGGAGCCTAGTTTCGACGAGTACTTCATTGCCAATGAGCCTCTTGTCCCGTTTTTCGACCGAATCAAGTGCATCCAGCTGGTACTTGGCAGATCTATCCCAGAGATGAGAGCAGTACTCCATGCATGGATTCTCC
This sequence comes from Orthosia gothica, assembly GCA_949775005.1. Lineage (NCBI taxonomy): Eukaryota > Metazoa > Arthropoda > Insecta > Lepidoptera > Noctuidae > Orthosia > Orthosia gothica. The sequence goes on from OX459037.1 coordinate 38,058,772, forward strand.
ATGCATGAAATCGTACTTGCGCTTGATACAAGTTGAGCAACTGTTCTGGCGTGAACTGCCGTCTCACCTTCGCGAGGATCCCCAATTTTTTGGCAGCCAGCTGAGCTTTTGCCTCAATGAATGGACCGAAGTTGAACGTTGATGTCAACGTAATGCCAAGAACCTCAAGATGGTCCGTTATCGGCACGGTCACACCTCGGAAAGAAGGAGCCGGGTGGAATGACTCCTTTTAGCGGAAAAGAGACACGCCTGGGTCTTAGCAGCATTGACCTTAACCAGATTGGCATCGCCCTATTCGGAGACTGCCTTCAAGGACAGATTCAAGTGCCCAACCATGGCCTCCCGGAGAGACCGGCTCTGAGGTCCAGTAGCGCGCGCGTCGGACACGTATCTCTCAGCAACAGTGCTGTCGTCCGTATACCCAAAGGTGCCGGGTTTTAGCAGATCTTTTATGTGCAGCAAGAACAATGTTGCTGAGAGACCCCGACCCCTGAGGGACCCTGGCATTAATACCCAGTTGGTCAGACGAGCGGTCATCAACTACCACTCAAATGGACCGGTCCCTCAGGAAGTCTACAATCCAATCGCACAGACCACCGGGCAGACCGAATGCAGGTCTGAAGCTTACCAATAAGACTCTCATGCCAGACCCTGCCAAAAGCCTTCGAGATGTCGAGGGAGACGGCAAGTGCTTCCCCTTGCCGCTCGATGGCCTCACTCTAGATGTGAATGGCATAAGCAAGAAGATCCCCAGTCGACCAATTTCGGCGGAAGCCATATTGGCGGTCACTGAGGATGTCATTAGCTTCAGGTATGACAGGAGCTTAGAGTTGAGCACTCGTTCCATACTATTGCAGAGGATGGACGTTATTGAAATGGCCTGTAGTTGGCAGGTTCAGCCCGAATCTCCTTCTTAGGCACAGGCTGAACGTTAGCTTGCTTCCAAGCATTCGGCACTTTTCCCGTCTCATACGAAAGGCGAAACAGGCGTGTCAGGATCGGAGACAGTTCATGCGCACAGGTTCTGAGAACAATTGCCGGAATCCCGTCAGGGCCACTAGCTTTGTTGACGTTAAGATTGCGCAGCACCCTACGAACGCCGCATTATGCCGGGCTTTTGCTCAAGTGAACAATCCCACAGGTATTACGTTATAACAGAAATTACGTGATAAAGTTCAGTCTGCCACTAAAACCTGTCTATTAAAAACTTGAGTTCCTATCTTAAAATCACATTTATCATCATATCCGTTTCCTTAATATTTGAGACAGATTACCTCGAATAGTTGTAAAAAGTTATTCAACAGTTTCCATCTTCTTGTAAAACTCATAAATGTCTCCCAAAAGTTAAAATTTAGAATGACGCCTATAGAGACGTCAACACGAGTTCCCTACACGTTGTAAACATTAAAGAACCAACTAACCATAAAGTTTTATCGCTGGAAAAATGCATGTTTCTTGTGTTATACGCCACGGGAGAAAAGCTGCGAGCTGTTGCTAGTTTTTAAGAAGAATATTAAAACAACGCTACATTCGAATTAGTTAAATCCTAGTTCTAGGCACTGATATATTACGGCATCGATACTAGCAAGATCTGACTTTAATACTTCATGGATAGCTCCACAGGTACTGTACCTTAATGTATGTTAGACCAGACAGAATTATGATTAGTCGTACGACACAGAAAAGGCTTACAGCGTCATCACATTAGTTCACATTAACTCAATTACAAATCATCAACAACCCTTTCATCCTCAAAAGATTTAACAGACATAACCCCGCTGATATTTCATCCCGTGACAGCAATTTTATAAACAAACGTTACCACTCAGTTCTTGAGAACATCTCTCTACCCATACGTAATCGAAGCACTCCAACGTTCACGCATTAACACTTGGAAGTAAGCCAGAAAGGCCAACAATTAAAAAGGCAAAGGGCGTTAACCCCACCCAATGAAAAACAATTATAGCAAATAATTATGTCATATAAGACATGATCAAAGAAACACGTCGCGTTTATGACAAGTCGTTTCCGAGATTAAATGTAATTATGAGACATAAATATAGTTCATACTCCATTTGATATAAAATTACGTAAGGAAGCTGATGGAATTGGTCTAATTTTAGAGGTTACATTTATATCGTCGGGTTGAATGGATGCTCCGCCTCTATAATGGAATAGAACATTGCGTAGGTCTGTCAATCTGGTAGAATGAAACACAGTGGCTGACCGGTTGACAGGAGATGGAAAACATTTCGTTGCTGCGAAAAACCACAGTGAAGCAGAATACTATAGGAAAAAACCAATGCGTCGTTCTACTAAACAGAAAATTCAATAAATAAGGAACAACCTGTAGACAGCTATGGGATCAATCAAGTTAAAACATCACTAGTAGAAAACTCAACACAGAATTAACCTCTAATTAAGAAAACGAAAGAATAATCTTCTTTTCACATGAAAAAATCATAACAGCAAACCTAAAAAGAAATCCTCAAATACATATACGAAGTCGTAAAAGCTGCGATTACATCACAAAGAATCATTGCAACCAATCCACCAATCGTAATACATGCATTAAGCTTCATCCGCAGTTGGGTAAACAAAAAAGTGTAATGCGGACAGCCGACGAACGTTGTCTTAGCGTTTCGATCGTAAACACTTGGATTTCGTAAGTAGACTATTTTTAATGTTCGGGTATCGTCTGCATCGCAGATTTGGGTTAGAGATTAAAAATTTATCCGGCGATAAATTCGCTTTTGACCAGTATTGGTTTTAGTAAGAAAAACTAACTAGGTCATGAAATAGAGCAAGATCGTTAATAATAAATTGTGAAAATATGTTATGTCTGGCAAAGGGGTTTCTACCAAGAACCATTAATAGAAACGTATAGAGGAAGAAAGAGGATAGGAAAATGATAATGATGATGATGAAAATTAAATGTTACAAAAAGTCGTACCCAATTTAAACATACGCTTTATTTATCAACGTTAATCTTTTTAACAATTTCATTAGCATCAACCGCTGTCAAATCCTGCGTTAACTTGGTAAATTTATCTTTAAACGTCACATCGATTTCCTTCCCCTTACTCTCAGATAGCATTCTTCTGATTAATTCTTTCATATGCTTTACATCTCCTTCTTTATCTTGTGCGTCTGATTTTACTTTCTCTATTGTCTCCACTTTAACTGTAGTCTCATTCTTATCCTTCTCCTTTCTTGTTATATCAAGGACTGTAGCGTTATTTTCTTTGTAATAATCTTTTGCGTCTTGCATGAATGTATTGTTGTTGTAGACACAGACTCTAACGTCTTCGATCAAGATAAAAGCTTCATCTTCAATGTTTCTGATGACTTCTATTAGGCAGGCTTCGTGCATCGCCCCATGGGCCATGAGCTTTGTCAGACTGACTACTCCATCGATAAGTTTTGAAGTGACGTCCATCATTGCCGATTTTATTATTGGTGACTGAAACAAGGAAACCATCAATAGAAATGTATTTATTTTGTTCTGAGAAAGAAGGACCAGAAAACCTAGAAGGGCGATAAAAGGCTGTAAATGTATATATTCTGGTTACATGTGTTTTTGACCTAAAAAATCTAGTCTTTGGTTGATATTGAAACATAAAAACAACCACACGCTCGTTTCACTCCTACAGCTTCCACGAAACTCTTAAACATTTAACTTGAATTTAATATTTAACTCTTAAAAACTTCTCACAAAAAAAAAACTAACAAAAATTTGTATCAAATAAAACTATAAAATTATATCAGAATTCAGGCACTGAAAGCTTCATAGCTAAAATATTCTCGTAAAACATTCTACCGTCGCATTTCACTGAATATTATTTTCTTTACGTCCGGAAATGAATAATTTTCCGTGAAGTTGGAGATTTTTTAGCAGTTCCAACCCGAATTATTCAGTAATAAGTGTTACGGTAATTGGTATGGCTACATCCGTTGCCCGGTTATGTTTATGAACTATTAAAATACGGGTTCAATGCACTTACATTCGGCACTTGATATCAAAGAAGATATTTACTGACTATATTATAAATTTAAAATACTATCTAGTATATTAATCTGTATATTTGTAAAACAATCAGCCTTAGCTATTAAGGCTGATTGTTTTACAAATATATAGATTAATATACTACAGGTCTAGCGCCTAACTGTGTCAGTTCCTGAGGTATGGGAGCGGTACGGGAGGGGTGTGTTTACGAAACGTCAAACGACGCGTAACTTCAGTTGGGCGTCAGGCTTGCTGTCGTCAACACGTGTTAATTGGACAGGTCGCTTCAAGTAAAACGCACACGGTATTCGCAACCAAAGATGAGTCCTCCAATAAGGTCTCAAACTAAACAAGTTGTTTATAAAGTGTACGAATATTTTAAAACAAAAAAAAATCGATCCCAATTCTGCTGAGTTTAAAGATGACATGATGACATCCGGTTTTAACGCTATTGAATTGGTATAGGGAGATATCAAGGGTAAGCTGGCACGACAATATATAAATTCAAATTTAACTGAGAAGAAACGAGCTCTTGCAGAGCTATTTTCTAAGTATTCTGTGGACAAATGGCAAAAATGTGTCAATCACACAAAGAAAGTGGAGGATGAGTACTATAAAGATGACAATCCTAGTGACGAGATCATGGATCAAATTATTATAAATTTACGAGATGGGGCATCAGATAATGAAAGTGATTCGAGCCATAAATATAGTGATTCGGGTACAGACGGCGATATGGATTCAGATTAATCTAATTTATTTATTAATTACTATTAAAAATAATAATATTAAAAAAATATCATTATATTTTATAGCCACACGTTATTTATTTATTTACTATTAATTTTTTTAGTACTTATCAATAAGCTTGGAGAAAACTGCGAGACTCGATTCCTGAACTACTTATTTATAATATTTTCCTACATATTTGTATATTTGTGAATGGAAACGCCGGGAGGGGACGCCCTAGAAAGACATACATAGACCTTATAGGTGATGTTCTTCAGAAAGGCCAAGTGCGCAGTACCCATAACCGGCGTGTGTGTATGACTAGATGTATGAATGTGTGTGAAGCAAAAGAAGTATGTAAGGATCGTAGCAGGTGGCGTTCTGTAGTTTCTGCCTACCCCCATGGGAAAAAGGCGTGAGTTTATGTATATTTGTACCCTTGGTAGGCGAGTACGACTCGCACTTGTCCGGTTTTTTTGTTTTTATTGTCACACGCCGAAATATTAATCACTTAGGTACACGCTTGTAAATATCATAAGCATATCGTAAGAGATATCTGCATTAAAATGAATCACGTGTATAGCGAGACAGTAAGGAAACGTCATGTCACGTCACTTGTCACCCCTCCCTTACCGCTCCCATACCTCAGGAACTAACACAGTTAGGCGCTAGACCTGTAGATAGTATTTTAAATGATTTGTAATAAATTAGGCACTTGGGTAGATCATGTCACAGATGGACATAGGGACATAGGGTTCATGTCCCTTAACATAGAATGCTTTATTTTATCGCGGCAGTGCGTTCTCGTGGGAGAAAAAAGTTAGGAGTTAGGTTGGTTGTTTTTAGAATGAAATTTTCTTTATAACTTTTTAGTTAACATTTTTTTTCGAATTAGGTACATTTAAAAATAAAAGTGTAAATCACCTCTTTAAATTCTTAATTTTGATAACCCACAAGATGGGTTTGGAAGAAACAAAAAAGAAATTGGTCCCCACAATTTGACGTCCGAAAGCCGCCATTTTTGTATTTTCTATTCCACATTTAAATGTAGCTAGTGACACTCGCAAGCTTAAGGCGAATCGATTGACGTAAGAATCATCAAAATCAGCCTACGTGTTTGGTCTCTGGAACGCCACATAGGAACATACATGCATACATACATAGACCGATAAACACATTACCCTCCTTCGGCAGTCGAGTAAATATTATCCCACGAGAATCACGCGGACGAAGCCACTGCCAATAGCTAGTCTCTAATAATTTTGCAACGACGACCGGTGTCTACAAGAGACGTAGAATGTAGGATAAATGTTAGAGTAAATTACAGATGCACGCTTAAGAAGTTTCATAATTATTAACAGGAAATAATAAACAATAAAATGCAAAAGTTCATGGACGCTTACAGTACTGAAGCGACGTCCTAATTTGCTCTGTTATTCCAATAAACTAATATAGACAGTTAAATCGAATTTACGTAACAGTAAATATTGCAGTGTATTGTAGATATGGTAATTTAATGTTGGAAATTGGATAAAAATAAAATAACTAAGATACATGTTGATATTGCAAAATACATTGTTACTGTTATTAATATTTACCAGTGTATATGATTATAGATACATTATAATTTCTTCATTATAAAAGTCGACTGTTATAAGAAATGGAATCGGCACCGCATTAGTTCATCATTAAATAATTAGTTTTTGATGTCAAATTTAAAATTATAGGCTGGACGAGGAGTAGGAAAACTACTCTTCAATCATCGTCTGAAAGTTGCCAAAAAATTGTATCAAGGTAGTAGGTATCAGTAGTGCCAAATGCTATACAAAAATTCTAGTCTGTCAGAAATGGCTACCATGTTGATTTATGTACGAAAATGCGGAAGGGTGCTTCGATCTCTGAATTAAATTTACTTTAATTAACTGTAACATTAATCAAAACCTATCAAAACATCTGTAGTGTTATCATTAGGTACAACGTTATTAACAATGTGACGATGGATAGATTGCAAGTTTATGTTTAAAGCATGTTTTATTTCAGCTCTTAGCAAAAATACATCTAGACAATAATATAAACTGTGGGCTAACCCGGCGTTTATTATTATTGCCCGATTGAGGGTAATAGGCTCGTCCTGTAGTATACTAGTGAAATTTTAGTTTCTTATAGGCACACCAATACATCTCTGCCTAAAACTTATGGGAATATTACAGATGTGATCGTACCTATGTTAATTATATTGCTACGGTATTACTTGTGGGTGATTTGATGTGATTTCCACATATAAAAATAAACTGCTTTGGGATATCCGCATCTTTCCATAATATTTTGTCAAATCAATTAATAGGTTAATCACCACCATAATGGTCATAGCCAAGATAAATCACGCTTGCCCTCAAAACCCATAAAAACCAGGCCAAGGTCTACCATCCCAAACCCAAGTCATTAAAACACATAATTGCTCCTAAACTGCCATTACTCGCTTCATAGAAACCCCATACTTCGTCTAAAACTCATTAAACTACCCACCTTTGAGATGACGCACTTTATGACCTTCTTCAGAGTATCGTGGTCATGTCCACAGACCTTCAGAAGACCGTAAACCTCTTTCTTTTGCTCGTAAATCTGGAAATTTAATTTAGTGTTATGCACCTGAAATTGCCTTTGATGTTAAATGGAATTGACGTAGGCTATTGATCGGGTAATACGTAGTCTTTCTTTAGGTTTTTCGCAGTAATAATTGATGGTTGGTAAGTAGAGTGATTTTTTATTTTATTAGTGTGTGCGTTTTCCTGCTTATGGTTATGCTCCACTTTGTGTAAAGGATTAACGGATTCTCAGAAGTTTTGATGACTGCATGATCAATATAGATGATGGTCCTTCTAGTTTTCTTGATAACTTTTGGACGTCTTTTGTAGGTTTAATATTTTTTAATAGTACGTAGACTTAGCATTTGCTTAGAAGCTATCAACAGCCGTCAACTCCTGACGCCAGAGAACTCGCAGACAACCCGCTGATGTTATTCCTAAATTCCCAGAATTACAGTCCAGATTCCAGTTCAAACTATTTGCGTGGAACACTGGGTGCCCGAGAACACCATCCATCAATGTTGTTTATGAATGAAGAAGAAATATTTTGTTTGCAATAAAGGCAATTCTTGCTACGCAAATGCTAGCTTTTACAAAAAAATAAACAAAGGAAATACCACATTCCTGGCTGTGTGAGCTGAATTTTCCAAAATCATTTCGATATTCAGATAATTGGATATAAGCCAATTGGATTCCAGACAGGACGTTTGAATTGATTTTGATGTTCTAGCACCGCGCTAATAGAACGCTGGTGATAGCTTTTATTTTGATTTCTGAAGTCTGGATGTTTTTCATGTTTTAATTAGAACAGAAATATGCATGATGGGTTTGATTGATTATTGACTTTCAGAAATCATACAGTTAGTAAAAGCTTTAGTCTTTACTACCTCGTGAATGATTGTACCATCATCCACGACTTCTTGATCATCAATAGAAGCATAAACCAGACGAAACTAGACCTTAAGAAATATAACAATCGTACCGGCTTTATCCCCGTCCGGATCATGTTCTTAAGTGCTAGAACGCTGTGCACTGCCTGCGAAGGGTCGTGCCCAATCAGCGCGTATCCACACACCACCATCTGATGCAGAGCCTTCTCTGCTAACGCTGAGGTCTCGTTCTGTTTCTTTTGTAAGCAGACATCCAGCTAGTAGGTAAACGAGAAAAATATGTATATTACTTATATCCATATGTAAAAAAAATATCGTCGATATAATTAGTAATAGTCTATTGTGCTAATAATTAACGAGCAGATTTAAATGATCGATGTTATCCAGCTTAGGTACCTCCTGTAACACCATTTTTTCTCGTCTTGGCATCTCTACCAACTGGTCTAACCAGATGCTGCTAAATTATAGTATTTTTTATAATAAGTGTCTGCCTATCAAGCCTCCACAACCAAATAACTCGGTCACATGATGCTACTTGGTAAAACAATCGATCTCTCACCTCTTTTTCTCCATGACTCTTAATGACTTCGATCATTTCCTTGAGCTCACTCAGTCTGTCTTGAATGTGCAGCGTCCCATTCTTCAGTAGCAGCTTGATCTTCATCAGCACCATATCCACAGACCTGAACCATCACATTTTGTTGATGTATTTAAACGTATTATAAACAATGTTGTTGACTGATTTGCCAGTTTAGAAGAGTCTGGAAAAAAGCTTTATATTAAACAGCTTCACAAAAAGAAAACAGATGTATCTTTCGACTTTCTTTTGTATGCCAATGGTAATTTACCCAAGAAACAGTCCATTTGTTTTATTACGATCTTGGATTGTGAAAGCACTGAAATACCCTACAGGATCAATCTTAGATATACTTACTTCTGAAGATCCACTTGGAACTTCCTCTCGAGGCTCTGCAGCAGGTCATCGCTCAGCTTCTGTGTTATTTCATCCTCTATGACCTTGTCCACTTCTTCCTTAGCATCTTTAGGGCCTTTAGAGTCTATTGCATCTGTTAACTTGTTTAAAAGGGTTTAATATATATTGACTTTTTACTAAATTTATATTTGGGTTGCGTACGTATATATACAGCACAGATTGCACGAATATTTATTGCAAATTTGTAAAAATAAACCTGAGTGCCGTAGCTAAATAGTTTTAAACCAATTTAGATAAAGACTTCTATGAAAAAGAAGGTTTGATCAACATCAAAATTGATTTTTTTAAGAAAATGGATATGAGGACTCATAAACTTTCCTCTTATTATAAATAGAAAAATCTATAAATGAAACTTACCAAAACTACAGAAAAGTATATATAAAAGAAAACCACAACCGTCGGATTCCTCATAGTGGAACCGTCGATCAGTCTGCAAAAAAACTGATCTAAAAATAATTTCAACAGAAATAAATCTGTTACATTCGAATATAATATAGTTTACGATGAAAAGTCGTAAAATCTTTATGGTTATCGAAGTGTGAATTGGCTATTTTTTTGTAAGTATACACACATTTGATTGCATTTATTTTCCCATTCTTTTTGAAAGATTCGAAGATTCGATATATTATTTATTTTTATTTGTACGCTTGTTCTATACTGGGTTAGGAGTTCAAAAATGGCACGTATGCAATGTGTTTTCGAAAGGTAGATATACCTAGCTACTCCAGACGTACTTTATCGAAACTAATATTATACAACGGCAATATTGTCCGTTTGTTTGTTAGGGCATTTCTGGATGTCCTGAATAAAAAAAAATAGAATGAATAGAAAAATTATAAGCCCTGTAAAAATCAAGATTTTTGGTATGCTGTAGGGACCCGTTAGGGAAGGGCAAATTCAAATTTGCAACTTAGAAAAACTTGTATTCGCTGCCATCGTTGCACCCCACACGAAAAACTGCGAAATTTTGGGATTTCTTTCACTTTTTGCTCTAAAAGTCATTAACTCTTATCCGTTTCTCGACAAATAATACACCATACTATTTTAAAGTTCATTAAATTTGTAAAAATTAAAGCCCAACTCACCAACATACCACCCTGCATTCCTTCTTACAGTTGCAGGTTATGATTTTGAGAAGGTGTGGTGGTGCTAGCTCGTTGTTAGTTTAGTAACAAGTGAGATGAAGCCGCAAGAGCTCTTTTCCTAACCCCACTCAGTGGGTCCTTCTCTACCCTCAGCTACTTTTGCATTTGGTGGTACTTGTGGAACTCATGGAAATTTTGGAAATCTTCAAAGGAGCATAGCTTGGTATATATAGTGTTTATAGAGCTGTAGTTGGGCTTAAATTGTTGCAAATTTAAAGAATAAATAAAATAAAACTTAATAAAATTAGTATTAGGTTTCTCAAAAATCACACAGTTTAAGACTTACAAAAAATGCAGAACTACATCAATCTTTGTGATTTTAATGTCGATTTCTACTGCGCTATTATTTGACTATAATAGAAAGCAACACTATAGTTGAGTATAGCCATCATCGGCCCTTGGACCCAGCTTCCTGGGTTGTGCCACGGGAGCGAAAGCACAGCGAATAACTAGTAAGATAATAAGTAAATATTGTTTTAACCGGTTAAATGCCGTAATTACCGAAATAATTAAAAAGCCATTGTGTCCAGCTTAAACACACGAAAGGAAAAGACATAAAGAGAAACAACAATTTAATGACAGCAAAATATACAATCACTTAAAAATGGCGGCACTATGCCTGGGTAAACTCACGATCTGCTGTGCTTGTACGGCTTGTGTTTGGGACATCGGCAACGAGACTCTATAATATCCTGAAAATAAAAGCCTACTTATGTGTTTGTTCTTTTAATATAGTTTTGCGCTTGACCACTATCTCAACTGATGGTAACCGATTATGTGGTCGACAGTGAATCACGCTTGCCTAGAAATAACCTATTCACTCTTGACTTAAAGATCCCTAGATTGTAACTATCGGGAAACACAGACTCCGGCAGGGAATTCCACTCCTTAGCTGTAGGCATAATAAAAGTATTCTCAAAGCGTTTAGTGCGTATGGGTGGGATGTCTACCATGTATCGATGGCGCATCCCCGTACGTCTGGTAGTCCGATGATGAAACGGGCTGGGTGGAATTAGATCATGCAATTCCATCGCACACTTCCCGAAATGTAATCGATAAAAACCGACAAGCTGGCAACTCGGCGACGATGTTCAAGGCTCTGGATCTTTGACTTAACCAGTGCCTCATCGCCGATGAGCCTCTTAGCACGCTTTTCGATCGACTCTAGTGCATCAAGTTGCTTGATTGATAAAACTTTTCAGATATCTTATTTATCTACTAATATTATAAATGTGAAAGTTTGTAAGGACGGATGTTTGTTACTTTTTCACACATAAACTACTGAAAGGAGTTTAAACAAAACTTTGCATTAAAACAGCTTGTACATCAAAACAACACATATTTATTTAATTCAGAAATATATTGAAGTCTGTTCTAATTCCACGTGACCGGAGCCACGGGTGGCATTTAGTAGGGTATAATTTTAACAATGCATGACCAATTAAATACCTTTTCAAAGGCCAAACTAAATAAGTTTTCTTCTAAATAAAAGATCTGTCACCAGAATCAAGTAGACAAACAATATGTCGAAACGCTTTCGGAAAAAATATTTATACAACCTAGGGGTCTTAAAGTCGATAGTGAATAGATTACTTCTAGGCAAGCGTGCTTCACTGTAGACCACAAATCATCGCTTACCATCAGGCGAGATAGTGGTCAAACGCGAGCCTATCGATAAATAAAGAAATCGGCCAAGTGCGAGTAGGACTTGCGCACCGACGGTTTCGTAAAAACAGCTGCATTCAACAAAAATAATTAGGTAACATTACTGATGTTCATAAACAGTGAAAGAACCGAACATTGCTCTAACGAAGGGACAAAATAAACTTTGCCGTTAGTAAACTGTCGTCTCCCTACATCAATATAGGTCGCGGTAAGTTAATAAAAGTTTCGTCAAATTTACAGTTCTCAGGCTATAAGACATTGCTTCTTGCCAAATTTCATGATTGTAGGTCAACGAGAAGTACCCTTTAGAATTTTGATTCCCATGCGATTCCTCAAATATGCGACATAAACGGCTGTATCCTTTAATAGCGATGATTTAAAGGTTGATTTTTCACATCTCTCAAGAAAATGCAGACCTTAGTATATCATATTAATTTCAACTTCATTCTTCTAGGCATGCCAGAGAAAAAGGTCATATCATACAGACACACAGCGAACTGATCCTATAAGGGTCACATTTTTCCTTTTGAGGAATGGAACCCTAAAAAAACTTTTTAACAAAAAATCAAACCGACTTCCAGAACAAAAAATGTAGTTTTTTGTTCTAGAAGTCGGTTTGATTTTTTGCTAAAAAGTTTTTAATTTTTTCTCTTTTTAGTTTTGGTAGGTACTTCCAATTAACATGATTATCATTTATAGCCAAATAACATCTCATGGCGATTCCAATAAGCCCAAACACGACTAGGATACATTGTTTTATTTTAGAGTTCCAGTGCCTACCTTCCGGCTTCATCATCAGATCAGTTCAATGGTGCCATTTTCAGCATTATAGTCGGTTAATTATTCGAGTTATATTATTCCCGTGACATAGTTAGCGTTAAGGAGTACCAGTGGCCATCTGTGGTCTTCTTCATCAGTTCCACTTCACCAAATGATACTTTCTGAGTGCAAATGATTGCATTGTTGATGAAAATACCAAAATCGCTATATGTATGCCTATAATATTTGAAGAGTTTTCTCGATTTCTCTAGGATGCCATCATCAGATCCTGACCTGATTATGGGACCAATTATTTTTTTCAAACAAAATAAGAATTTTTGAAATCGGTCCAGGCGTCTTTGAGTAATCGGGGAACATACATATAAAAAAAAGATTCCGACGAATTGAGAACCTCCTCCTTTTTTTGAAGTCGGTTAAAAATCAAAATAACTTACACCACAATAAATTGAACGGCACAAGTCCTTGTTGTCCAATGTTCCTAACAACTTATAGAACTGTGGACAATATGAAATGTTACTTATTAGATCCCATTGTTGAACTACAGTAATTCACGCTGTGACTACTTCTTAGACCTTAGATAAGAATATAAAGAAAGAATGAAAAAATATTAACACGAGAGATATAAAATTAAACAAATTATACACAAATTTAAAAAGAAACCCTGCAATACCAAAAAACCAAAAAGGGAATTTAAAGAATTAGTGCTCGTTCACACAGAGCTCCGTTTTACAGGACCGCTTTATCGTATAGGTTTTTATTCGGCGCTGACGTATGTAGATGTATAAGCGAGTTCAGACACATGACAGTATTCCAGATAAAATAAAAATACCGATCCGACGAAATATACCTAAAGCAGTCCGTTTTACAGGTCCGCTTAATCGTATACATTTTATTCGTAAATGTTGTAGGTTGACATGAGGTTGGTATGAGCGAGTTCACACACAGAACAGTATTAGTATTATTATTATAGTTTGTGTTACACTTGATTAAATGTAGTGTGAACATTACCACTAGTAGCGATGGATCCGTTAAAACGGTACTGTAAAAACGGTGTGAACATCACATCTAGTAGCGACAGATCCGTTGAAATACGGATGTTCTGTGTGAATGTACCCTAAGGTGGCAAAATAAATTGATGCCTAAATAAAATTAGACTTTTTAATATTCAATGCTCGACTCAGTGACGTGTTGAAATCCTAACATGAAATATTATTGTGACAATAGGGAATATGCATTAAAATATATTTGTTATTTGACTAGTTTATCGATAAAAATACAAAAATAGAATACTAAGAGTGGTAACAGAACCAAAATTGATCAGAAAACGAACAAGATATTATAATTAAAAGAAATTTATCTGTCGCTCTCTACCAAAACACCGTTTTCTATGGCAGTACCGTTTTCTGTGACATGGGCATGGCCGTCCTGCCATCTGACGTCAGATGGCACGTCGGACTTTGCTTTCCAATTCTCAACTTTGACACTTTATAAATTCATCTCGGACCAAGATATTTAACAAAAACTGTCATATTTGCTTAGAGAACCAGCTTAGGGTTACCGATATAGCCCGAAGAATTGCCAAACTTAAGTGGCAGTGGGCAGGGCACATTGCTCGCAGAACGGATGGCCGATGGGGCAGAAAAATCTGGAGTGGCGATCGCGAACTGGAAGACGCTGCGTTGGAAGGCCTCCCACCAGGTGGACAGATGACCGGGTGAGGGTGGTAGGCGTCCGCTGGATGCAAGACGAACGGGACTGGTCAATGTGGCGGCGCTTGGGGAAGGCCTATGTCCAGCAGTGGACCACTGATATGATGATGATGATGATTATAAATGTGAAAGTTTGTAAGGACGGATGTTTGTTACTCTTGCACGCAGAAACTACTGAAAGGATTTTATTAAAACTTTACATTAATACAGCTTGTACATCAGAATAACATTTAACTATTATTTAAAAATATTGGAGGAATCCTTATTAAACTCAGATGGAGCCGCGGGCCTCATCTAGTAGGCTATAATTTTAACTATGACCTGGAAAATTAATATCAGTGGCCAATTAAAATAAAGCACTTTTATTTGGCTAATGAAAATAAATTAATTTAAATATTTATATTCATTTAGCAAAAAATAAAAAAAAACTATTAGTTTTCTCTAGTAAAACTGCAAGTAGCTAACCAAACCTCAGGGAATTAACTGGTGTGGCTTAACAGTTCATATTTTAACATGCAAGGCACTGCCGTAATATTCGCATATAGACTGTGTGCTGAAGAATCAACTATGAAGAATGTTCACATACCTGCAATTTGCCTTCATACAGCGTGTTCACCACAAAAGCTACAGTATGAGCATAAGCATCTTTGATTGTATTGGCTAAACTGCAAAGTAATTAAGAAATAAATATAGTGTATCCTACTTCTATTATACACGTGAAAGTTTGTGAGGATAGATGGATGTTGTTGTTGTTCTTTCACGAACAAATAAACAAAAGGAAAAATCATAAATACAAAGTATGCGTCACAAACACGCAAAAAGTCTATCGCTCAGCATAATACTGGGACTTGCATGCAAGAATTGTATTTTATCATCAACACTATTCCTCTCGTCGAGAGGAGGCCTGTGTCCCAGTACTGGTAATATTAGGTATAATATTGGCAGAATATCACCAGACTTGAAAAGGATTATGTTACCCAGTTACTGAGTTCTGAAGGTCAGGTAGGCAGTCGATCCAGGTAAAATACTGGTACTCAGCTGCATCCGGTCCTACAGTAATCCGCAACAACAATAAAGCGCTTAGGCATACAGAACTACGGCATTCCTATCCTACAGTCAGGTCAAAGCTTTAGAAAACATGCAAACTACTATTAGGTATAATATTACCAGTACTGGGACATAGGCCTCCTCTCTACGCTCTCTTGAAATGAGGTATCATTAAACATAGCAAAAGGATTATGAAAAGATTCTAGTAGGTGGCGTTCTGTAGATTTTGCTTTCTCCTATGGGAAAAAAGGCGTGAGTAATCGTAGCCAATGTTTATTTTCAAAAAATGCACGGTTTCTGTGGATTAGGCCACAGAAACGAAGCTGTGGGGAAACCTAGGAGGTATAAATCAAAGGAGAATGTTAGGTTAAAGGGCAAAGAGATCCGCAAGAGTACCAGGGTTACCAACATAGCCCGAAGAATTGCCAAACTTAAGTGCTAGTGGGCAGGGCACATTGCTCGCAGAACGGATGGCCGATGGGGCAGAAAAGTTCTGGAGTGGCGACCGCGAACCGGAAGACGTTGCGTTGAAAGGCCTCCCAGTAGGTGGACCAATGACCTGGTGAAGGTTGCGGGGATCCGCTGGATGCGAGACGCACGGGATCGGTTAATGAGGCGACGCTTGGGGGATGCCTATGTCCAGCAGCTGATAGCTGATTTGATGATGATGTAAGGTTAGTAGCAACACGTGACGTTGCTACTAACTTAACATCATCACATCTACATCTTCTGCCTACCCCTATGGGAAAATATGTGAGTTTATGTGTGAATACATACTATTTGAACGTTTTGTATACATCACATAGACAGCACATGACCGAAGTATGCTCGTCCCATATTGTCACCGGAGAGTTTGGATCACAGGACAAGAATCTTCCGAGAGGTATATACTGAAATGAGAAAGTAAAAAGGGTTGCTTTAGCCTGGTAAAAACTTTTCAGCCCTTAGGTGCTTAACAGGCCACTTTCAACTATATAATCTGAAACTAGGTGCTGATCAGTCGATAGGTAGGGCATTTGTTTACTTTACCAGCTATTTGACAAATACAGTATTAATATTGTTAGTCATTGTTCACGTATTTATGCATAGCTTCCGCCAGCAACTCCGCCTGCGCTTTAATCGAAAATTATCCCAAGGGAACTTACACTCAGGATAAAATCTCTCCTATGTGCTACATCAGAAAAATTGCCAAATTTAATCCAGATCCGTTTAGCTGTTCTGGCGTGATTGAGTTACAAACCATCCATACAAACTTAAATAATATTAGTAGGATATTATGATGAGATTATTGTATTTTTTGGACAAGGTACCTATACCTGCTCTAGTAAATTTCATAATTTAAAACCAATGGCTATTCAGATAACACTCTGATCGACCTGGGAATCGAACCTACAGATGGGATGGTCTCTAGGGAATCAAGACAATCATTTTACAAGATCAGGCTACAGAAAAGTTTTAGCCCTTACCAATATGGTGGCAGAAACGCATAGAAAAAACAGCAATTTGGCTGTGCATTCCACGGGACACACATGTTCTGAAAATATATTTATTACATGAGAAATTGTATGTAAGGATCGTAGTAGGTGGCGCTCTGTAGTTTATGCCTACTCCCATGCGGAAAAGGCGTGAGCTTATGTATAATTGTATGAAAAAAAACTGGCCAAGTGCGAGTCGGATTCGCGCACGAAGGGTTCCGTACCATTATCGCAAAAAACGGCAAAAAAAATCAGATTTGGTGTATGGGAGCCACATAAATATTTATTTTATTCTGTTTTTATATTTGTTGATAAAGCGGCAACAGAAATACATCATTGGTGAAAATTTCAACCGTGTAGCTATCACGGTTCATGAGATACAGCCTGGTGACAGACGGACATAAATACAGAGGAACCGCGGAGTCTTAGTAATAGGGTCCCGATTTTAACCCCCGCCGGAAAAAGAGGGGTGTTATAAGTTTCACTTGTGTATCTATGTATATGTGTGTCTGTCTGTGGAATCATAGCGCCTAACGGATCAACCGATTTTGATTTAGTTTTTTTAGGGTTCCGTACCCAAAGGGTAAAAACGGGACCCTATTACTAAGACTCCGCGGTCCGTCTGTCTGTCTGTCTGTCTGTCTGTCACCAGGCTGTATCTCATGAACCGTGATAGCTAGACAGTTGAAATTTTCACAGATGATGTATTTCTGTTGCCACTATAACAACAAATACTAAAAACAGAATAAAATTAATATTTAAGGGGGTTCCATACAACAAATGTGATTTTTGTGCCTTTTTTTACGAAAATGGTACGGAACCCTTCGTGCGCGAGTCTGACTCGCACTTCACTGGTTTTTTTGTTTGAAAGGTGATTTTGTCGAGAGTGTTCTTAGCTATGTTTGAATTAAATCGGTTCAGCCGTTCAAAAGTTATGGGCGTTTTACTGTTTGAATCGGGGTGTTAATGCAATATAAATGTGTCGGGGGTTTTTTAAATTTTGAAATTTTACTTGAAAAATGAGAAATTTCTTTTTTTCGCCATGCATAACGTATAGGTATTGATAAAAATAAAAAACAAAAATTTTTAATATGTACAAACTGGGTAAGTGTGCGTCAAAATCCCCGTTGAATGCTGTGACTCGATGCGAAATAGCACTGGTTTACAGCAATAGACAGTGATATTATTATAGGTTTCATTATTCTGCCTTTTATTTTGTATTAAAAGGAAAACTTAGCCAGATAAATCAATATCTTATAAGCTTAAAATCACCCAATACTGGGGAATTGGTATAGGCTTCCTTTCCATTCATACTTCTGGTTTCATGCATCTGTCGTCCAAGTCTTTCCTGATGATATATTCAACCCAACGCGCCATTTTATGTTCCTGATTTCTCAGGCAGGCAGGGAGTTTAAAATAAGAAACTCTTACCTCCAAACAACATTGAATTTCGTATCGTACCCGGAAAAGGATACGCAGGATTTACACTCATCTCACTAATACAAATTGCCAGACATCTAGACCTTAGTTTTCGTAGCACATTTTCGGGATGGCAGGTGGTGATACACCCCTTTTTAAATACAATAGGTATTAAAAACCCAAATTAATTGTGGATGGATGCAAACACTACATTTTCAAGTCAAATGTTCAATGTGACAATTCTGTCAGACTTGCCCTGTGTACGTGCCACGTTGATTTCGTTCTTAATTATTTCAACTCTTATTTGCTACCAAAGAGTTTATGTTATTAAGAGATTAAGACTGCAATTGTAATAACCCTCCTTTTAGCTTCACCGTAGTCGGGTAAAAAATAAAGCGTTGTTCAGATAGAGGCTGGTGGCTAGCAAATAATGCAGTCCTGTTTGATGACCTTCATAACAAACAGTGCAGGATTTACTGAGACGGTGCCTGAAGCTTTGGTTTCTTGATTGAAACGCTGACGTATACTGCGATGGAACAAAATACCATTCTAGAAGTTGTTATACTGCTCGCGGCTTCGTCCACGTGAAAGTCGTAAATCCCAAGGGAACATAGTCTCTGGATAAAAGGTCCAATGTCCTTCCCAGCGACTCAAACTATATCCGTACCTCTTATTTCCTCCTATCTCCAATTTCATCTATATCGGTGAAGTGGTTTAAGCGTAAAATGTTTAACAGACAAAGTAATTAGTATTTTGCCCTACAGTGGGAAAACTCAGGCTGAAAATGAAATAATAAAAACATTCCGCAGCGTAGTGCATTCTGGTCAAGATACAGTGGTCAAACGCGGCCGACCAATAAAAACATTTAAAAAAAAAGGTCAAATGCGAGTCGGACTCACGCACCGAGGGTTCAGTACAAACAGCTACATTCACCATTAGGTAACTAGGTCAACGGGAAGTACCATATAGGTTTTCGACCCAAAACCTAAAGGGTACTTCCCGTTGACCTAAAATTGACAATTTTGGTTAAAAGCAAGGCAACACAAGTCAAGGAATAATGCCGAAAAATAAAAAAAATAAAATTAAGGTAAATTTTGGTACTTACAAGTTTTTACGAAAATCTAAACTTGCCCATATCTTTTTATCGTGTTGACTCAGGATTTCTTTTTATACTCCTAATAGGGACTATAGACCTCAGTATCTGGTATAAATGTAAACATGCTAGGTCCACCCGGTGCTGAGAAAATCGGTGGTGACAGACGGACAAGAGAGTAATCTTAGAAGAGTTCCTTTTTTACTTTTTGAGGTACGGAATCCTAAAAATAAACAAGTAAAATTGCAAAATTTAAAAAACCCCGACACAATTATCTTGCGAAAACACCCCGATTCAAACAGTAAAACGCCCATAACTTTTAAACGGCTGAACCGATTTTAATCAAACATAGCTAAAAACACTCTCGACAAAATCACCTTTCAAACAAAAACAACTAAATCAAAATCGGTTCATCCGTTTAGGCGCTATGATGCCACAGACAGACACACAGATACACATACACACAGATACACATACACACAGATACACAGCAACACACGTGAAACTTATAATACCCCTCTTTTTACGGCGGGGGTTAAAAAGTGACCAAAGATTGAGGTAGTTGTATGCGCAAGAAGGGAGTCATGGTGCGAGGGCTCGAGAGCATCATTTACACGCTAACTGGCGCACACACACCCCAAACACGAAAACTCCTCCCGTTTCACGGATCCTATACATTGAACATTACTGTCCCTTACTGCAGGCCGCCTGTCTGAATATAGCCTAATTGTCCTTCGGAATATTCCATATGATATGACCACTGCTGACCATTGGAAAGTCCAATATGAGACTATCGCACTAACGATTAAAGATAATTTATTTGTCCAAACATGAGACATGAGATTATTCAGTGTTGAAGTTGTACGATATTAGAGGCACTATCCGGAGAACTGACAGTTATAGGTACTTGCGATAATACCCCAAACGGAGGCGATATAAGCTTAGCCTTCTCATAAGTGTCACTTAACTTATCTAGATAAGACAGATAATTTCGTGAGTACAGTACCTATCCGGAAGCCTTTCGTGAGCCAAGCCCATATATAAAGCAGTTCTGTTTTGTCCACCACTCTGCTCTCTCTCAGGTAGTTCAAACATTTTACACGTTTACCGATATAAAAAATCTTTTTTGCAAAAAAATACTACCTACTTCTAAATAAAAACACTACAAGTGAAAGTGAAAATAAATTTATTTTTGGAAGTCGGTGTCTTTGGTAGGTAATTTTTTTTTCGTGATGGACACAGACTTCTAATAAAAAATATTTTTCACTTTGTAGTGTTTTTAATTGGAAGCTGGTAGATTTTTTTTGCGAAAAAGTTTTTTATTTTGTAGTTTTTTGTTGTACCTAATAGGCAAGTTCTTTAGTAAGGTGCCTATAATGCCATAATAGATTACCCGAATACCATGAAATTTAAACATAACCGGTGAAATGAGGGTGTATCAAGATGAACTGTACACATCTGCGTACCCCTTTAGAGCGTACTGGCGCGATGTTATGTTATGAAATGGTATAAACGATAAACAGACATGCGATTGCAGCAATCCCGAGAGATCTGCCGTCATTTATAAAAGAGTTCTGTTGTATATCTCTGAAGTTCTTAATCAGATCTTCACCAAATTGAAATGGGACCAAATTGGACCATACTCTACAAACAAAAAAATATATTTTTTTCAAAATTGGTCCACAATTGACGGAGATATATGTGAACATAACTACATAAAAAAAACATACATAATGCCGAACATAGAACCTCCTCCTTTTTGGTAAGTCGGTTAAAAAGGAAGATAATTTCTTATTACAAAAACAATAAATTATTTTCTATATAATTCTTAGAAAATAAACTACAACAACAAAAGAAAAAACATGTAACCCGGTGAACTATTCTTTTATTAGCTTTTTTTTTCGTTTCTTTTCAGCGTTAGGACACCCTCCAATACAAGTTTTCCCATGTTCAAGACATTTTGAACAACTGTATGCTGGGTCCATTATTTCTTCCACCTCATCTGTTCTGGAGGGGCTCACAGAGGAGTGACTAGACCTAAGCCTGGTGGGGGATATCATTGACACTGGTTGTAAGCTCGGAGGAAAGTCAAAGACTATTTCAGTTAACGTTTCAAGAACATGAGAACCCATTTGCGCGACGCCAGATACTGAAGCCATCATGCTTTTATCTTCAGTTGCTTCCGTCGGTGCACCAGTAATCTCTTTTGGTTGTCTCTCAAAACGCGGGTTATTGACAATGGTAAACTGACTAATGGATTCGTTGTACAGTGAAGATCTTCGGTTGACGGGCTGTAATGAAAGTTTTTGAAACTTAGTAGAATTAATTATACCTACTGATGGTGGAATTTAATTTGTTTTTTTGTCATCCTTTGTTGTCCCACTGTTGGGCAAAGGTCTCGTCGTTACATTATCTCGGAGTCGTTACTCTGTCGGAGCCAGAGGACGGGCGTCTTCACCGAAGGAAACGCTGGCGTGACGACTTGGAGGCGTTTGCGGTGGATCGGTCGGAGAAGGCAACTCAACGGGAAGAGTGGATGGATGGCTTTGGGGAAGAGCTTTGCCCAGCAAAATTTAAATCTATATAAATAAATATCAATTGACAAATGTATCTAAGTGCATCACTTTAGAAAGGCTGCACCTATTTGGTTTATTCTTTTTTCTTCTCTTTCTTTCTTGGTGTCTCGTGTGCGGGTCACAAATTAAAAAACTATTTTGTCTTTCTTTTCTTTTTTACCCGACTGCCGAAGGAGGGTAATGTGTTTATCAGTCTATGTATGTATGTATGTTTGTTCCTATATGGCGTTCCAGAGACCAAACGCGTTGGCCGATTTTGATGATTCATACGTCAATCGATGCGTCTTAACCCTGCGAGTGTCATAGGCTACATTAAAACTGGACAATAGAAAAATGGCGGATTATGGAAGCGGAGGATACACTACATTTTGGTCAGCCAGCCCGCGAATATGTATCCTCCGACTGCACAGCATGATTTTTCCTTGTTTAGGACTTTTTAGTTCGCTTTTGAAGCAGTCGGGTTTATTGATTTTTTGAATTAAGTTTTTTTTCTTTTTGTAATTGTCAGGGCAATTTGGGTGAAAGTAAAAATAAAGGGAAAGTAGGAAAGATAGGTCGGTAGGGTTTGGCATGTAGGTAGGGTAGGTATGTAGGTAGGGGAAGTTAGGTAGGTAGGTTAGGTGGGTTGACAGGAGCGAAGCCGCGGGGTACATCTGGTTAGTAAATAAAAATCATAAATTCGCTGGCAACACGAATCAGCCTAAAGCACTGAGTCTAGAAGCTTTGCGAAAGAATTAAATAGAGGTATGATAGAAGACTAGAGGATATAATAGTCCGTCATTTGCACCGATGGGAAGATCTATCGAGTTTGTTTTTAATAAGTAAATAGATAATCACCTGAGAAAGTCTTCTCGTGGTGGCGGAACTTTCTGACACCCAGCCGTAAATCAGCGATAGCTAATGGGAAATAAACAAACCATATTTAATCATATACTCGGGTACGATATGTTATATATAATAAGTATACACTTGTAGCACCAGGCATCGTTCTGTGATTTTTTTATTTTTGGCCAAAACGACGACAAAAACCAAACAGAAAATAATATAAATAATGTTCCCGACAGAATTTCGTCAATCGCCGCAGATTCATCGTCGACGTACGAGATATTATAGAGTGCTATCACAAGTGGATACTCACTTCCCTCACTCTCATAATCCAATGGAACGGCATTCTGACTGGACTGGAGATATTACGCAGGACTTGTTTGTCATATTTTCCGAGGCTTTTGGGCATCACACCACCCAATTCCAAACTCCAGCTGACACTGGCTGACACTGAATAATTCGTAACGGAAAAACCCAATAATACTGCCTGAACTGGAAATTGAATCCAAAAAAAGGTCTACTCACTCAGCAATCGCACTTACGACTACAAGAACAGTGAAGTAGTTCAAAACAAAAAAACACTATCAGTACATATTGTAAAATAAAGTCCCCCCCTCCGCGATACACTCAAAAACGACTGAACGGATTTCCATGCGGTTTTCACCAATAGAAAGAGTAAGAAACGAAAAAGGTGTATAATTTGTCACGGCCGAAGCGGGGGCGGGTCGATAGTAACCAATATTCGGCAAACAAAATATTTGTTAGGAAAGCTAAATACTATCTCAAACACTTTAGTTGGATCTATGCCAAAATTCTTTTATTTTCTACTGTTATATCGTATGTTAAATACATGTAGCAACCACTTACCAAACCACTTTGCCCGAAGAGATATTGGGATACTGAATCAGGTGAACTCATGCAGACTCGTGTAGCTGGTCTGCAAAACACATACATTATGGTATCTCATTGTTGCCATCTCTTTTTCCCTTTAACTATGAGATACTTCCCATCAATCAACTAATTATCTCCCATGATTTTGCTGTCAACCAGTTGTATTCATAACTTTTAGTGATCATTTCAAAGTACTAAAATACAGATGCTATTTAACGACACAGTGGTCCATGGAGCGAGCCAGATTCGACAAAACCCTACTAGACAGAGTGTGCAACACCAAATCTGCCGTCGGACAAGTCTACGAGATCAAGGATATGCACTTGAAGTTGAATTAAGCAACGCATCTAGCTTGGAGTTAAGATTGCTGATTTAATAAAGCTTTGAGCGAATAGTGGCCAAGGGTTTTGCCCATCGACCAGTTTTTCCAAAGGAAAAAAGACCATCCAAAAGCGCTCGCAAACTGTAAAGTCTCTTCCCGTGTCTTTGAAGATATCCAGCGTGCTTTTAGACAGATTAAGATTCCGTTTTTTTTCTGGATGAGGATCGCATAAAATCCGGAAGTAAACTTACTGTAGGTAAGTGATTCCAGGCCGAAATGATGACGATGCCATTTAACCTTCTTCACATCATCACATCATCAGCCTATTAATGTTCCCACTGCTGGGACACAGGCCTCCTCTCTGTGAGAGGGAATGGGCCGTAATCCACCACGCGGGCCCAGTGCGAGTTGGATTACGTTTGCCTCGTAAGTCTTTAATACCTTTGGTATTATCAGTGGTGTAAAAGTTAAGCTAATATACAAAGGTTGAAATTACATACATGACATAGTTGTCGATCAGCGAGCAGGGACAAATCCCGCAGGTACACGTCGTTATTCGAGGCCTTAGTATATCTCGGGTGGCGGCACCAAACGTGACGTCTCTAACAGAGCTAGCAGTGCCGGTTCTGGCAGAACTAGCAATGCCGACCATGGTGGGACGAGCCGTGCCTTCTCTGTTAGGACCAGTAGTCCCTTCTCTTGTGGGAAGGCACCGATAGCCACAGTCCCCCGCCCATATCTGTCGGATAGCCGATACTCTTTTTCACAACTATTGGTTCTCAAGTGTCTGAAAGGCACATGAGAACACAGAACGCGAATGCGTAGAACGCAGTGGGATTCTTAATTCTTGTAGTTATAAGATCGCAATGGTTGACCAAAAAGGAATATACATAGAAGCAGAGGATTCCCGTTTCTCTATTTATACGAGCATGTATATCTCTTATGCATTATACCTACCCAATCTTACATTTTTTTATATGTGTAAGTTCGTGTTTTTTACTCTTTCACGCAAAAACTACTGCAGTGCTATTGAACGGATTAAGATATTTTTCGCCCAATGTCTTGCAGCTTTCTGGACTTTTCAATAGAGTGGTTTAATTAGATAAATTTAACAATAAATTGGCAATGGGCACTCTCAAATCATTACTTACTGCGTTGTATAATATAAATATTATAAATATTACGATGAGACCGTAACCCTGAAGCATTCGTCTTGAGAGACACAAGATATTTAGTTTTTTGTTGGCTTTTCATTAAGTTATTTGCATTTGGGTGAGTGGATCCACCTGAAACGGATTACCACTTGGATATAACTGGCTTCCTTTTTAGAGGTATTTATTCTACAATACTTATTTAAGCTGTACTTATATCTACATGTATCTACTTGTTTTGTAAACTACATCAACAGCCGTTAATAGTTACATTTTTATTTCTTGTTTATGACATATTTTTATTATTTTGGGACCCATTTCGTTGCCTTCTTTATTTTTGACGTATTTGTGTTTCAATTTTGATGTGTAAAGAAGATGAGGAAGAATATTTTTTGAAACGTCATTCTAATTGAGACCAAGGCACTTTTACAATTAAAAAACATATACTCTCATAAAGAGTAAGCAAGCCTCATTATAAACCTATCTAGGTTTTCAAAGGGAAGATACCTATTAGACGAGGCATAGGTAGAGGCGATCATTTACGTAGTCTAAACATACAAACAGTTTTTGTATTTAACAATTTAAAAAATAAGATCCAAACTATAGAAAAGTAAGATTTTAAAAACCCCGACCTATTTTTATTTCATGCTATAATACATAATTTATCTAGTAGTAGATACGCTTCGATCGACAATCTATTGAACACGTAATTATGACACGATATCTTGCGAAAACACCTCGAACAAACAGTAAAACGCCCATAACTTTAGAACGGCTAAACCGATTTGTATCAAACATAGCTAAGAACACTCTCGATAACCTTTCAAACAAAAAAAAAACAAATGAAAATCGTTTCATCCGGAGCTATGATGACACAGGGCATCTTAGCACCTCAGCGGATGAACAGACCTAACAGATACACAAATACACACACACAGCTACACACATCAAAATAATAACACCCCTCTCTTCCCGTCGGAGGTTGAAAAGAGTTTGGCTTCACATTGAAGTAACAATGGCTCGTTTGTTCCAGAAACAGAGGGTCTTAGCAGTGGATGCGAGGCTAGTGGCGTGAGAGAAGAAATAGCGAGGGACTACGCAGCGCTGCAGTCTCGGTTGAGGAGAGAGTTCTCTGATAGACGAGGGAAGCTGTATGCAGGTGAGATACTGATAGCAATATACCCCAATTTAAAGTGGCATTACAAAAGCATCTAGCTTTCCAGAACAAATATTCGAAACATAATAGGGATGATGACATAAAATATTCATGTAGTCCGTCAGTTTGATAACACGTAAACAAAAAATTACGTCGATACAGTGCGTTTAGATATCGTGTGACGTCACGGTGTGCTACACTTTATACTGACAAAGTGACGTCACAAGCCCCCACTCCTGAACTTTGATGCGTTTTATCTTTGTAAATTTTTATTTATTTGATAAAGTGAAAAATACGGATCCAATAATATTTTATAATCTCACTGACGGACTAAATAGATTGTTTTCCTACCCACGATACATCCCTATTATATATAAAATAGTTTTTTGTTTCTTTTTTATTCGCATTCGTCGATTTAGGCTTTTGACAGGGTCTAGCACGAGAGCCTTATTGGTAAGCTTCCTTCATTCGGTCTGCCCAGTGGACTGTGCGATTGGATCGCAAACTTCCTGAGGGACCGGT
This sequence comes from Orthosia gothica, assembly GCA_949775005.1. Classification (NCBI taxonomy): domain Eukaryota; kingdom Metazoa; phylum Arthropoda; class Insecta; order Lepidoptera; family Noctuidae; genus Orthosia; species Orthosia gothica. Next base: position 38,085,752 of record OX459037.1, read on the forward strand.
ATATACGAGTGGTTATTGATGGCCGCTCATCTGACCAAATGATTATCAACGCCGGGGTCCCTCAGGGGTCAGTACTCTCTGCAACAGTGTTCTTGTTGCACATAAATGATCTGCTCAAACCTGGCACCTTTGGGTATGCAGACGACAGCACTGTTGCTGAGAGATACTTATCCGACGCGCGCGCTACTGGGCCTCAGATCCGGTCTCTCCGGGAGGCCATGGTTGGGCGCTTGAATCTGTCCTTGAAGGCAGTCTCCGAGTTGGGCGATGCCAATCTGGTCAGGTTCAATGCTGCTAAGTTCTAGGCGTGCCTTTTTTTCCGCTAAAAGGAGCCATTTCCACCCGGCTCCTTTCTTCCGTGGTGTGACCGTGCCGATAACGGACCATCTTGAGCTTCTTGGCGTTACGTTGACATCGACCCTCAATTTTGGTCCATTCATTGAGGCAAAAGCTCAACTGGCTGCCAAAAAGTTGGGGATCCTTGCAAAGGTGAGACGGTACTTCACGCCAGAACAGTTGCTCAACTTGTACCAAGCGCAACTTCGGTCATGCATGGAGTACTGCTCTCATGTCTGGGACGGATCTGCCAAGTACCAGCTGGATGCGCTAGAATCGATCGAAAAACTGGCCAAAAGGCTCATCGGAAATAAGATACTGGTCGAGTCTAGGCTCCAGAGCCTTGAACATCGGCGCCAAGTTGCCAGTCTGTCGGTTTTTTATTGGTTACATTTCGGTGAGTGTGCGTTGGAATTGCATGAACTAATTCGTCCTAGCCCATTCCATCATCGGACTACAAGACGTACGGCGATGCGTCATCGGTACATGGTGGACATCCCACCCATACGCACGCGTTTTGGGAATACTTTCATTATGCGTAAGAGTGGAATTCCCTGCCTGTATTTAGAGAGTCTGTATTTCCTGATAGCTACAACCTGGGCGTCTTTAAGTCAAGAGTGAATAGGTTTCTTCTAAGTAAACGTGCTACATCATCGACCACATCATCGCTTACCATCAGGGAGATAGTGGTCAAGCGCGAGCCTATCAATAATAAAAAAATAAAGATTCCGGAGTGTCTTCTGAAGCTACTTTCATCTTTGCCTTTTTACCGCTATTCATCTTTGTGTCGCTAGCAATAAATCATTGAAAGGCCGAAACTTCACCATCACGGCGACGTTGGTGGCAGCGCAGAGATTCATCACACTGAGTACATGACCTACTATAGATTTTAATCTTTTTCTTCTTAGCATTTTCATGACAAACATTGTTAAGTTTAATAAGTCAAAAAAAAAACCCGTCTGTTTATCAAGCAAACTAAAAACACCAACCAACTACTATCAGCTCGCGAATATGTATCCTTCGATTGCACAGCATGATTTTCTTCTTGTTTAAATCGTTTTAGTTCGCTTCTTAAGCAGTCGGGTTTTTGATTTTTAAATTAACTTTTTTATTTACAAATTTTTAGTTATAATTTCTTTTTAGAATTATTGTAAACATATAAGTGGTATATAATTTTGTAACGAACTCTTTAAACCCTTCATTCTAATAACCCACGCGACGGGTTTGGCAGAAGAAAAATGGGACCCACACAATACGGCACCCAAAAGCCGCCATGTTTGTTTTTTTTTTATGATCGTCGCCTATTTAAAAACATTTGGACAAGAAGTGTCTAGCGATGTATTGATTAGAGAAAGCCGTCTAGCGGTTTGATATGGTAATAAAGAATATTACATACATACACACAAGATACGCGCGAAAAACATGACCATTTCCTTGCAGTCGGGTAATTAATGGCACACCTTTCATCTTGCACCGGTGCAGCCGGTATACGTGAAAGCCTAATGAATGCTTCATCAAACGGTGTTACTGTAGCCGAATACCGAGCCAAAAAGTCCTTAATTAAATCTATAGCTCGTCTTTGCTAAGGTTATACAAAATACCACAAAAAAGTTGTTCATTATTATTTCAGCGGCTCGCCCAGTGGCTACGGAGGAGCAGTTATCAGCAGACTTCCGCAAGAAACTTGCAGAGTGGCAGCTCAAGAAGGGCGTTAAGCAACCCTTGCCTGTGCCTGCTAGGCAGGACCTCAGCGAAGACTTCCTTAAGAGATGGGGTAAGACAATCCATGCTATGTAATTCTATTCCCTACTACTCGTAATATATAAATGTGAAAGTTTTTGAGTAGATTTTACACTTGCACGCAAAAATTACTGAGTGTATTTAGATGAAACTGTACACCAATATAGCTTACTAGCTTTTCCTCGCGAATTCACTCATGTGGCACGACCCACAGGACCTAAAAATAGCCTTTGTAACTCAGGAGTAACGAAGCTTTCCTTAAGTGAGTTAATTTTTAAAATCGGTTAAATAGTTTTTGAGTTTATCCATTACAAATAAACTTACAAACAATATAAATATTCCTGTTTATAATATTATCAGCTTCTGCCCGCGGCTTCGCCCGCGTAAAACGTGTTTCATCATCCCAAGGAATATCCTATGTCCTTCACAGGGTCTCAAACTATATCCATGCCAAATTTCATCTAAATCGGTTCAGTAGATCCAAAGATTACCCCCTACTACCTCACAAACTTTACCTTTTTAACCCCCGCCGGAAAAAGTGGGGGTGTTATAAGTTTCACGTGAGTTGCTGTGTATCTGTGTGTCTGTCTGTGGCATCATAGCGCCTAAACGGATTAACCGATTTCGATTTAGTGTTTGAAAGGTAATTTTGTCGAAAGTGTTCTTAGCTATGTTTGAATAAAATCGGTTAAGCAGTTCAAAAGTTATGGGCGTTTTACTGTTTGAATCGGGGTGTTTACGCAAGATAAATGTGTCGGGGGTTTATTATAATATTAAGTATAGATTATTATAATATACATATAATAACATATTATTATTATATTATGTAGTGTAAATACATCAGATATCAGAGTAATACATAGGTTTTAATATGTTTAGATATTGGCGTGCTAATTCCACGCGGGTGGCAGCTTGAAATCTTGCCACCGGATTAAGAGAACCGGAATTTCCAATCACCTTTACCTTAAAACAGACAAATAACTAACCTAACCCAACTAATGAATTAAACAAGATACTTTATTTTTTTACAGACGAATGGAAACGCATGAAGGAGACGAATTCTGTTCCAGCTTGGGAAGAGGAGGCCAAACCTGATGAAGTTCTGGTCCAAACTTCAACTGGACTCTTCAAATTCCAAGGTACGTGCTTAGAGATTATCTTCATATAGGTACCAGAGTTTTGTTAATTGTACCTGCTAAAAAAAGAAAATTTCAATTGACCGTAAAAACATCACCTTACATTAGAGATCAATAACAAAATGGGCAAGTTACCTATCTTATGAAGTTCTCTCTTCAATGATACTTTGCAATCATCACTCTTTTTCTTATCATCTTCCAGGAATATCTCGCTCTTTCACCCGCAAGCTCCACGAATGGGAGAAGTCCCGCGGCATCGCTCCTGAAGCCTCCACATCAGCTCTCCTCCGCGCAGCCCGAGCTCGCAACAGCAAAGTGCCCCAGGCTCCTCTCACCAGGACCCAGTCTGATGGCAGTGTCGCTCCGTCTGCAGCAGGATCTAGCAGCAGGCTCCATGCTTCCAGTCTCAGCGTCAATGATGCTGATGATTTCGATTCGGAGTACGATAGAGAGGAACATTCTGTGAGTATGCCTGCCATTGATTACAACAATATACTCCAAATGTCCTAAAAAGCTTATCTACAGCGAGACTGAATCACTTCTACAGCAGAGATAGTCGTACTAACATAAATACTGCACATACACACACACTCACACACACACACACCCTCACACTCACACTTTCACTCAAATCACCATGTTTATGATTATGTACTCGTATTAGTATAGTTTAATGGAAGCGTTTTGTTTATGAAGGAGCGGAGTCTCCTAATACAGGCATCTATTGCTTAAAAGGAGCCTTCAATCTCAAATTTCTTGTACAAATATGGTTATCAAATAAACTATTATTTTTTATTATGTTTCAGGGGTGATCATAAGCTCTTTGAGCAAGGTTATTTTTAGTGTGCGTAAGGGACAGATGTATCTGACTTGTGTACATCTGTCCCTTTTTCACACTGAACCATGATAGTTTTGACACGTCATGGTACAAGGATGTTCAAATGATATCATAAATGAATAATCATTTTATGCCATTTTAACTTTGTTTTAAACTAATTTGACCCAGTGAAATATAAAGAAAGAAAGAGAAATAGTTAATTTGCGTCAGGCACGACGCACACCGTACAAAAATAATAAAAAACAAAAGGAAAAACTTAAATACTATTACAAAGTATGCGTCACAACCACGTAAATCGGTCATGTATACAAATAGTTGACCTTTTGTAGTTTTAAGACCTAACTATATATTTAATGCAGATAAAGATATTCTATTCCTGCTACCAATAAATTGCTGGTGGATCCTACATAAATAAATAAAAAAACCATTTCATATTTTACATCTGCGTATCCACAGCTTGACGGCTTAGATGACTGTGACAGTCCTCAGAGCAGAGGGGCTGTTCTCGTGGAGGTCGAAGCTGAAGAGGTCTGCACAGCAGCTCCTCTCATGGCTGTATCCCCTCGTCATACGCCCCAGAAGCCAGTGTACACGTATGGACAAGCTGAAGCTAGGCTGCTTTGTGAAACCAGCTCGGCTGTAACTGGGACAGCTGTTTTGCAGCCTAATGGAGCTGGTAAGTTAACTGATATTCTTGGTTGCAAAAGTAAAGTATAAAAATAGCATATACATAATAAAATTATTTTTACAGTTGTCCTCTCCGACGCTCGCAGCGTGAAATCAAAAGAATCATCGGGAGCACGACCGAAGATTCGTGAACAGGTACACACATATTCTTCTCAGCCTAGTAAATTCAGTCTAAATCCTTCATAAGTAAATAAAATTTCAGAACAAACACACAGAGAAGAGCAGAAGAAAGATCATGAGACAACCGAGCATAGAAGAAGACGCCATGTTCATCAGAAAAACAATAGAAGAAATAGAAAGAGGCAGTTCTAGTCGTTTTAGGGATAGAGAAGCTACTGATAATGAAACTCGTCATAAGAGTCCTGATAGAGAGCTACCAGTTATACCCCAAAGAGAAATACAAAGAGATTATAGCCCAAAAATGAATAAGCAAAGTGATAAAGAGAGAAACGTTGATAAAGATGTAGACAGTTTTGATGAATCAAAAGAAGATGCCAAAAAGAAGGATGTAGAAAAGACGAATGGTAAAAAGAAATCCAAGTCTCGAGCCAGGTTGGAGCGAGAGCAGTCAAAGCCTTCTGAGAGTGACACGGAGCCTGAAGTAGATACAGTCACAGTGGAGATACCAAGGAGAAGAAAGAGACCACGACGAGCATCTGAGAAGCCAAGAACACCTCCAACTTCACTGCATTCTGATTCAGAAGGAGAAGTAAGTACTAAACTGACTACAAAACATTGCACCACCGCTTTGTATGTTGTACCCATTGCTTGCTATAGATCTTTCACATTTCTGATGGATTGCATTACAAACTTGCATTTTTTTAAATAAGCACTACAAAATGGTGCCCCTCATCATCCGCTAGTAAAAAACAAACTCGTCCTTTCCGATTATAAAAAAAAATTACATTTTTTTTTTTTTTTTTTTATATGTAATAGGCTTGCGTTTGACCACTATCTCACCTGATGGTAAGCGATGATGTGGTCGACGATGGAGCACGCTTGCCTAGAAGTAACCTATTCACTCTTGACTTAAAGACTCCCAGGTTGTAGCTATCGGGAAACACAGACTCAGGCAGGGAATTCCACTCTTTTGCTGTTCGTATAATAAAAGTGTTCCCAAAACGTTTGGTGCGTATGGGTGGGATGTCCACCATGTATCGATGACGCATCGCCGTACGTCTTGTAGTCCGATGATGGAACGGGCTAGGAGGAATCAGTTCATGCAATTACTATTAATCACATCATTCCAGATATTCGTCCTCAAGCTAAAAGCACCAGAACAACGCGACCACTCTCCAGAAGTAATTGTCAAAACTACCCGCAAAATATTCTCCCCTGTAGTGCGCAGCGGTGAATCAGTTCCCAGAGCAGTCATACCAGTCAACGTTGAAGACCTTGCTGAAGTCAGACCCTCAGACCACAGCCACCGAAATGAAGGTAAAAAGAAAGAGACTAAATCTGAGAAAGGGCAGGAGAAGAGTACCCGGTCTAAAAGCTCTGGAGATCTTCAAGAGGCTGAAGAATTGAAGAAGAGGACCAGACCCCCACTGCCGTCTTCACCGTCGTCACAGAGGAAACCTCAGCCACCTAAGGAAACTGCACCGTCTATCCGGATTATGATACAGCGGTACAACAAAAAGATTAATGAAGAAGGTAGGTTGGATGCGGGGATATAAAATTCCTTCTAATTAGTAATTTTAAAAGGTTTTCGCAATGTATTGAAAGAACAATGATCTCGTCTTTCAGAGGTGATGGCATGTGATGTGATTTATCCTCCGCGATCCGTCTGTCTGTCTGTCACCAGATTGTATCTGATGAACCGTGATAATAGACAATTGAAATTTTCACAGATTCTGTATTTCTGTTTCCGCAATAACAAAAACTAATAAGAACAGAATAAAATAAATATTTAAGTGGGGCTTCGATACAACAAACGTGATTTTTTTTGCGGTTTTTTTGCGCAAGTCCGACTCGCACTAGGCCGGCTTTTTTTTAATGTTTAGTTTTCTGATTAACATCGTTAGCTGATTAACAAGTGACGCAAATATTAATTTTTATTTAAAACTAGCTTCTGCCAGCGGCTTCGTCCGCGTGAAAGTCAAAAATTATCCCAAAGTAACAGATTCCCAGGATAAAAAAACCATCTAAATCCTTTGTGCTTTTCCTGACTATAATCTATGCAAAATTTCACCCAGATCTGTTCAGCCGTTCTGGCGTAAAAACCTCGTGTCGGAGTTAGCACTTTTAGGGTTCCGTACCAAACCGCAAAATTAAGTGGGTTGTAATAGGAAAAATGAGGGAATCTCAAAGAAAAATTCTGATTCATCAATATATTGGTATTTGTTAGAATACCATATAATAATATATAATAGAAAAACAAATCACTGAGTCTGTATGGGTGCCCCCTTAAAAAGATGTAAAAATATGTTTTGACAATGTGTATGGCTTTGGGTCAACAAGATGCTTATACTGTAAAAAATTGAAGACTATATCAGCCGTTTGGCTGTAAAATCCATGTGACAGACGACTGACAGACGTACAGATACGTGAGTGACAGCAATAGGGTTCCGTTTGGACCCTTCGGGTACGGAACCCTAAAAAACTAACAACTAAGTAACCGGCTGGTACTAGGAGGGACAAGGTATTATTAAAATACCAGTTTTTAAGATAAACAAAGAAACAAGTTTGTTGCAATATCTGGTATTTGCGAATCATGATAATAGATATTATAATAACAGTCAGCCTCTAACAACGAACACTGCAGTGTTGTCCTCGAGTCGAGATGCTAAACTGTAAATATTTAATTTACTACCATTTTATCATTCTATCATCACATTTAATTTGTTTGTAAAGTCTATATAAAGATATGAATATTTTTTTAAATCGGCCAGTAGCAGTCCACTAAACGTTGGCCAAAACTCACCTTGATCGCAAATCGCCTTGTAATAATAAAGCCATTTTAAAACTACCATAAAATGATTGCAGGTCCTACGTCTGGAGCCAGCAGTGGAGCATCTTCACCAGCCTGGCGATCACCGGCCACTGAACGTCGAAGACCTCCCGACATGCCTGTTGGTGTTAACATCAGGTAACCACTGTTTTTTACTTCGACCTTTCTCGCAACAGTGACTAAGCATAAAGTGTGTTTGGAAAAGTTTCTTTAATGTTTGTCATGGTGGACATCAGTAACGTTACCTACATAAAATTGCACCTGTTTTTAGACAAAATGATTTCATCATCTATATCATTCATGGTCTTTTGCAGATATAGCAGCCCAAAATTTAACATAGACCGCTCCGGTAGCTCGCCATAAAGTTTTAGAACCAGTCAATCTCACGGCCTTTTTACTTTTTCAGAAATAACCCATTCCTCGAAAGGGAAGTCCAAAAATCAGCAAGTGCCTGTCAACTTTCAAGACGTGATGCTTCATCAGCGGAGAAACGCCTCACACCAGCACCAACAACCGGGCTCGATGGTGTTCTGAAGTCCCACAGTGCAAACGCCTTACATCCAGAAAAACCAAAAGCTGAGGCTTCGAAACCGAAGAAGATAGAAGACAGCCAAGAGACTATAATGCCAACAGCTAGCACTGATACCATAGTACCAGATCTGACGAAAAATCTTCCACAAGCTTCTGCAAAAACAGAATCGCTGCCAGCTTTAAGACATGTCTCCGATGTCACAGTGCCTACATTCAGCAGTTTCATGTCTGGACAGCCAGTGATATTTGGGAGGTCGATATCTACCGTGGAGACGCCAATGACCTACGTAGACTATGAGGCTGCGGCAGTAACGTTGTCGGAGAGAGCGGCGAAGCTGAGGGCTGCGAGGGAGAGGTTCCTGTCGTCAACGGTGCCCATGAGGAGAGAGGGTACCAGCTCGGCGAGTGATTTGAGGCCTGGAGACAGGTGGGTTATTTATTTCTTCCATTATTTGCAGGCGTTGAGTGATGTTTAGTTGTTTAAAAATGTGATCGTAGTTACTTCACCATGTAAAAAAATATTACTATCATTATAGGTTCTAACAATTTTTATTAACCTTAATCATAAAATCTATGAAATATGTAGCAGTTGTTTAGCATCTGATTTGATAAATTATTATCTAAAAACACTATTTACTGCTAAGAGAAACTAATTTATTGATTTTAGTGAAATATCGTTTTAACTGTGTGCATTGAAAATATGTTACATATTCTTGTTTGAATTAATGTAGTAATAGCATCGCATTGACGCTTAAAAAATTAATGTGTTATTCACATAATTGTAAATAAACAAATAATAACTAAAAGCTAAATGTTGATCAGGCATTTGGAAACTATAGGTTTATCTTCGAAATTATCTTCAAATGATGAATCCCTAATTCCCTAGATCTGTTCTTAAATATATATTCGTGTTTCCAGGTCGAGTAGAATAAGTTGCGAGAGTGACGTGGCTGAATCTCAAGGGTCCAGCACCCAGGAGGCTGCGGCATTAGGCAGGAGTGCGTCCACGGGCATGGTGAACGTGGACAGGGAGGCTTGGCAGAGGGTGGCTGAAGGTAATCTTGACTATTCGTTTCTGATTATCTTCGTTGTATAAGAACTGTGTCAACAAGACAAGTGCGTTATCTAAACCTGATACTTGGGATCGGAATTGCCTCAAAATCAGTCGAGCAATTCAAAATTCACCAATTGATCTTGGCGCTGTTTGGCTGTTTAGAGAATTTGTTGTTTGTTTGAAGTTGCTAAATATGTAGATCAGGGTTTTTTTTTAAACAAGGCTCATTGTTTGTAATAGCTATTAAAAACTTAACTAAAATATCTTTCGTTACCGAATGTAAGCCCTCTTATGCACCAGCGGTTAACCGCGGGGGCGGCTAACGCTCGCTTTGCGGATGGCCGCCATCTTATACCTAAGCGCTGGCATTGGCGGTTCAATTTGTGACGAGCCGCCGTTGATGTATGTATGTACGCAGAGCGGGGCCCTCAATCCCAGAGCTTTGCACACCACATAATTATTTATTACTCATTTCGTGCTGCCCAAACTATTTGAATTTAGATTTTGTGCTCCAAAGATAAAGGAGTAGAGCACTTGAAGCAAAGGTACTGCCAGCGGGGCACTCCTATGTTTACGAAAATTAAGGAACGAACCTTATGTAATTATTTAGTGCATTAGGCTATATCTAATACATCTTAAAAACAAAAAAAAAACGTATTACCTAAAGAACAACGATGAGTAAAATAAAATTCGTAAAATTCAATCCACCTAGCCTTTTCCCAACTATGTTGGGGTCGGCTTCCAGTCTAGCCGGATTCAGCTGAGTACCACTCCACTACCCAGTGACTGGGTAAAACGATACCTCTTGACAAGACTGGTGTCACATCTCAAGCTTCTGCAAAGACCTTATACTTCTAGTGAGAAATACGTATAAGGTCTTTGAGCTTCTGACTACTCGTATCGACTGTCAAAGATTTTCAAATGACAGTCGGGACCAACGGCTAAAGGTCAGAACGCACTACGCGTCAGCAAAGCGATGCGACTCGACACGACCAAATATACTTTGTATGAAATTGTATGAGATAAACCGCACTACGCGGCAGCGGAACTACGCGACGCGACACTTTATCTCATACAAAATATATTTTATCGCGTCGCGTAGTTACGCCTAGCGCGGTCGAACCTTTAACGTGTTTTCCGAGGCACGGAGGAAACTCGATATGTTGAAATGGTCACCCATCCACGGACCGACCTCGTCAAGCTTTGCTTAACCTTGATGATCGACCAGTGCGGCTGTTATTATTTAGCCACGAGTTCTGTAATTCGTAAAATTATAAAACAACAATTAGTAAAAATAAAAAGCCGTGATAAAGTGCTAACAACACTATTTGTCGTAAAATAAACTAACTTGTAACTGTTTCTGAGTTTCTATAAACAGCACAATTATAAATTTATTTAATATCACAAGCCCTAGAGTCGAGAATAATGTTCTGCGTACGCATGAGCGGTCCAACCACTTGACGCGGTTGGCCGCACGTCTGGCGGCCGCTTAAATGAACCGCCTAGGCGGCCAACCGCTAGTGCGTAAGAAAAACTGCATGTTTCTTTATTACCCGACTGATAGTTACCGACCAACCAGCCTAATTACACCAATATACCGCACACTTTTTTATTCTTACTACTACTATCTTACTCTACTTATTGACTCTTATCTATTTATTTTTTTATATCTCGGATATTCACGAAAACATAAATTTTCCAGCAATTCTCGAATAGGAATCATGTGTTAAGAATAATATTAATTAAAATTATTTTGCCCACCAGGTTCCCGCCGGGAAGGACGCACCCGCTCCCGCTTCAGCCTGGCCCGGCTGGCGGCCAAGTTGCGCCGGCGCGACGAGGGTGGCGCGGTGTCCCGCCTCTGTCGCCAGAGCCTTCTGGTCCAGCTCATCAATAAACACTAATTTATTATAATTATTTAATTATACTCTACGCATTGTATTTGCTGTTTTATTTTGAAACATACCTTCTGCACTAAAACAATTGGGACTTCGGAACCTATGTCTTACTAGTAACAAAACAGAATCCTAATATTAATTTTCAAAACATAAACGCGGAGAGGGTAGTGGCCCAGTGAGAGCGATTGTAGCCCAGTGGTAATGGCTTACGTGTCGTAGGTCGTGGGTTCGAACTCAGGCAGGCGCTTTACTTTATGTAAATTATTACATCACCACTGTTCTCATAACGGTAACCATAAATTCGAAGACAGTAACATCCACTAATCCGCACTGGGCTCGCATGTTGGATTGAGGCCCATTCCCCCTCTCACTGAGGGGAGGCCTGAACCCCAGCAGTGGGAACATTAAAAGGCTAATGATGATGACATAAACTAACATCTTTTGCCTACGGGGTCGGCCATACACTACTATTATATACTGAAGCTACAGAACGCCACCTACTACGATCCTTAGATAATCCTTTTGCGTCATTAACATTCAAATATCTAATTAGTAATCATAGACATAAGGATAATATACCTACGCCGCCGGTGGTTATGAGTCCTGCGCATCCGGCCTTTCTGAAGAACGATCCTTTCATTCATCTTCTCAAGATTACCAAACAATCAATTTAGGAGTTTGATTTTTGCACAGCTCCACGGGATTGTTTCACCGTGTGATGCGCTGCATTTGATATTTATCAAGAAAAGTTTTGATCCCCCAGTCAGATTCAGAACTTGTAAAGTGTAACTGAATTGCGGAGGTCAGATAGGTAGTCATTCTATGTACAGTACCAACTACCGCGGTTAGAGCCATTATCATTTCAGCCGAAAGACGTCTACTGCTGAACATAGGCCTCCCCCAAGTGTCGCCACATTGACCGATCCCGTGCGTCTCGCATCCAGCGGATCCCCGCAACCTTCACCAGGTCATCAGTCCACCTAGTGGGAGGCCTTCCAACGCAACATCTTCCGGTTCACGGTCGCCACTCCAGAACTTTTCGGCCCCATCGGCTATCCGTTCTGCGAGCAATTTGCCTTGCCCACTGCCACTTAAGTTTGGCAATCGATGAATTGCCAAACTTAAGTATGCTGGCATGGCTATGTCGGTAACATTGTATAGGCTCGCGTTTGACCACTACCACACCAGATGGTAAGCAATGATGTGGTCAAGCTTGCCTAGAAATAACTAAATCACTCTTGACTTAAAGACTCCTAGATTGTAGCTGTCGGGAAACACAGACTTTGGCAGGAAATTCCACTCCTTGGCTGTAGGCATAATAAAAGTGTTTTCAAAACGTTTTGTGCATATGGGTGGGATGTTCCGATGGCGCATCGCCGTATGTCTGGTAGTCCGATGATGAAACGGGCTAGGTGGTATTAGATCGTGCAAGTCCATCGCACACACCCCGAAATATAACCGACAAACTGGCAACTCGTTGACGGTATTCAAGGCTCTGGAGCTTTGACTTGACCAGTGCCTCATCGCCGATGAGCCTCTTCGCCCGCTTTTCGATCGACTCTAGTGCATCAAGCAGGTATTGGGCAGATCCAACCCAGAGATGAGAACAGTATTTACTCCTTGTATTATCGAACTTGCGCTTGATACAAATTGAGGAGCTGTTCCGGCGTGAATTACCTTCGTATCTCTGCAAGGATACCCAACTTTTTGACAGCCAGCTGAGCATTTGCCTTAATGCATGGGCCAAAATTGAGAGTCGATGTCAACGTAACGCCAAGAAGCTCAAGATGGTCCGTTATTGGCACGGTCAAATCTCAGAAAGTTGGAGCCGGTTGAAATTGGGTCTTTCTAGGTCCACGGGAAGTACCGTGTAGGTTTTGATTCCTTTGCGATTTGTTAAAAATGTGACATTTTAATTGCGTTTATTTAGAAGTATGATTTTTCACAACTCCAAAGGATTGTTTAACTCTGTTTTGATTTGTCAGAAGCCCATGTGTGTTATGTATTATATTAGTTATGTGGGAGAGGGAAGGAGTACTGTGGGCATAGATATAAATTAACTAGATGACGCGATTGTATGTACTTCGCGTGTCAAAAAACGGAATAAAATTATGATCAATAATCGTACTTTGAGCTTTTCATTTAGAATTATCGGCACCGGAAATCCACCTAAAAATGCCTGCCAGCCATTCTGACGCTAACGATTATACCATATTGAGCCGGTATAGTAGTATGTAAAGACGGTATAGAAAAAGTTGGCCGAGGCATTGGTAATGTTTTCTTTCATTGGTAAGTAAATTTGTTTTCAAATTGTGTGTGAAAAAGTGGCACGCTTGGTTTTCATACAGATGGAGGGACTTGCGTTATCTAGTTAGATTTATGTCTGTGACTCCAGCCGTGCAAGTGTGTTAAATATTGTCGGAAAGGTAAAAAAATGAAACAATGATAACCATACTTTATTTTCAAATTTAATATCGTTTCGTACAATACCGTGTTAACAGTCCGACGTCCGCATTCAATAGTTCGGTAACAATAATTACCATATCAAAAGGTGGATGCTCGAACTAATAGCATTTATTATAAAAAACACTACATTTTCAGTTATTTATTAGTAATAATAAGACTCAAAAGAACACTTATAAACAATATTAATGGGTAATTTGGTTGAGGTAGATTCAGTTATATTTTTAAATAACTAACTTTTTTTTTGTTTTGTGGGTACATGATTTAGGCAACAATCGCGAGTGTATTTTTTCGTAACTATGTTTGTTGCGCCATTTTCTTGGTGCAGTTTTTCCATCGTTAGTCAATCGAAAATACTTTTTTTCTTAGGCGTGTGCGCGGTTACTATGACCCAAAATATTTATTTTATCTTTTCTTCCGAGTGGAGGTACCGGATTCTATAATTATTATTAATCTTAAAACCAAATACAAACCAAAAAAATATATAAAATTTTATCATGTCCCCACAATTACACATTTTGAATAATTCCTTATTTTACAGATTTTTTAAACGAAAATTTGGGATATTTTAATACACACACACACAAAGAATTTAGAATTCCTACAATAAAACTAGATTTATAATAATAAAACCGAAAAATAAAAATTATAATTTTTGCTATCCAAAAATTATTTCAAAATATTCTAATTTTAGAATATTATACAGAATTAAACTATCCCAATTTCTCGGAATTTATAAAATGTTTGACTTAAAAGCACGGATTGTGGGCTATCATCAATAGGTACTTACATCGAAATTGAGCCACCACAATGGTCTTTAAACTTTTAAACTTTGTATAATATAATATACAACAACACCTTACAATATCTCCTGTAGAAATGGTATTGGTGCTTTGCAACGAATTAAGTTTTTTTTTTATTATGACTACACATCTGCCTTGTCTTGCCAATGGAAAACATAATTTAACTAAAGGTACCTCACTTCAACGGAAAAAAAAAACTGAACGAGATGTTTACTTTCAGAAAAATATACTTAAATATGTGAAATGAATTATACGGGAATATTTATATATTGAGGTGTGTTACACGTATAATTAATTTAAATTTTTAATTGTTACATAGGACATAAAGCTCTCGAGTCTTTTCTATTTATACATCTATCAATGTGTCAAATAGAAGACCTAATGAATTGAAATAAAAGAGAATGGCCCATTGGCAAGAAAAATAGGATCCACCAGTGCTTCTCGCAAGAAAATCACTCTACAAGCTAGAAGCGAGAAGTTGGTGAAACACTGTTTATCGAGGCAGAACATTATCTTTATAAAAAGCGGGCATTATAAAAAAATTCAATTTTGGGAAAGTTTAGGGAAAATCCTGAGAAAAATACTAAGGAAAGTTACTACAGAGGTTGGTCCCCTGAATTTTAATATTAAAATAGCAGAAGTATCAATGAAGACAAAGATTTTAATATTGCCCAAAATATTTTTTTCATCGTCGCAAAGTTAACCAATAGCACAAAATCTGTCAGAAAGGGAACACAATAAAATCAAGGGACACTCACAATAAAACTTAAACCAACTCGAACTATGTTAAAGGTTACATTTTTTATATATTTTGGACGCGTTTCACTAAGTACATGCTACTAAATCAACGTCACACTAAACTGAGTCTTAGTATTGTTATTATTTTGTGTTTGATTTCGCCGTTTTCAATCAAAACATATCATATTTTGTTCATAATTTTATCCCAATACCTTTTTCGCTACACCGTCATCGACTTTGCAATACATTTTTACTATACTTAGCAGACTTTATGAAACCATCATCACATGTTTTGATCGAAAAACGCACGAAAAGTTTGAAAAGAGAAAATTTCTATAACCAACATATAAATACGTTTAAACAACAAATATATCTATTCTATTGCTTTACAGTTTCAGGTGTATCACGATATTATTTGCGAATCTGTAACATTTGCTTCCAGTGTAACTTGTTAAGGAGTCTCTATATAGTGCCCCATACCAGCAAACATTTTAAAATCTATTCAGATCAAATAAAAAAGTCAAGATGGAACATTGCAAACAACAAGGTAACGCTGGTTAAAACTACGCCGTGCCGTATACATACACAATTACACGCACACACAATTAATCTGCCTAACCTTATCCCAACTATCTTGGGGTCGGCTTCCAGTTTTACCAGATACAGCTGAGTACCAGTGTTTTACATGGAGCGACTGCCTATCTGACCTCCACAACCCAGTTACGGGGTAACACAGTACCTCTTGGCAAGACTGGTGTCAGATCTCAAGCTTCCGACTACTCGTAACGACTGTCAAAGATCTTTAAATAACAGCCGGGACCAACGGCTTAACGTGCTTTCCGAGGCACGGAGGAAACTCGGTATGTTGAAATGGTCACCCATCCACGGACCGAATTCGTCAAGCGTTGCTTAACCTTGGAGATCGTCCCGTGCGGCTGTTATTATTTAGCCACGAGCTCTTATCTCTATTATATCTTTTTTCTCAATCACACGCACACACGCACAACGAAATTACGCCTTAGCTTGTCAGTCTAGCTTTTTATTTGATCTGAGAGTTCGACTGACAAGCTAAGGCGTAGTTTCGGTGTGTGCTTGTAATTGTGTTTGTATACGGCAAGGCGTAGTTTTAACCGGTGTCACCTTGTTGGTTGCAACTTTCGATCTTGACTTTGTATTTGATCTGAGCTGTACTACATACAACGGGTCAACGCTTTCATGATGCCGCGATGAAAAGTTATAGTGCTCTTCGTTCTGTCGATCTATTCTGTCAAAATCTCACCGTGAAAACTAACGTCAAATTGAAGTGGAGTGAACTGTCATTCTGTAGTATTAGTTCACTTCAAGCTCACTCCACCTAACGGTCTATTTTGCCAACAACTCATCGTGGGCTTTCACGATGAGTTGTTTGCAAGACCGTCTATTTTGCAAACAACGGTCACAGACAGCAATAACAGTCTATTTTGCAAACAACTCATCGTGGGCTTTCACGATGAGTTGTTTGCAGAATAGACCGGATAGACCGGCTCCGTCTCTCCGTCACAGTGGAACGATGATATTGCCATATTGAATATTGGTCATAGGACATTATGTAAAGGCACCTTAACACCGAGTAATAACCATAGCAGCGAAAAAATCTTACTGTGTTTCAACAACATGGCTAATTCATAACATATTATTGCTTATTAATGAGTTCTATTATTAATATTTTGTAACAAATTGGTCAGCTATATAATTGTAGTCCGCAAATTCGCTTAATAAGTAAATGTAACATTACGTTTGTGTATAGTTAAAATAAAATAATAATAGGTAATACAAATAAAAAAACAAGAAAAACTGTATTTACAACATAAAATCTGTTTGGTAAGTATGAAACTATTGCAGTCAATATGGAATGTGCGTTGGTAGAAATAATGTATCTATTGTAATAAATATAGTGGAATGGTATACCCGCTTCGATATTGTAAAAAAAAATATGTGGCAAATGAGAGATTATGGAGAAAATGAGAATCTAAGTCAGATAGGGGATGGTCAGTTTATATTCTGAATATTTTATTACTTTGTATTTATTTTTTCGCACTTTAAATGCCGAAAATAATAAAAAATTAAAATGATAATTTTTACATTAAAAATTATTTTCTTACCAACTTTTTGCGAATGGTTATACTTAAGTGGTTTTAAAACCATCCCCATTTTACAGTTTCCAATTAGTATATTGCGAAATGAGATTCAAAATTATCATCAGAGGCACAACATCAGGCTTTTAATTTAATTTTCTTATTATTTTTCACTCCAAGGACGGACAAGCCAATGTAAAAACGTTAAAAAAACTGTATAGAAACAACATTAAAATCAATATTAGCATATGGGAACAACTACTGTAGTACACCTTAATTCTATTTAACTCATTTGCATGGTCCATTATTTGGTAAATTATGTTTTTTTAAACGTAATATTTTTGCGGAATGCACTTTAAAAGTGTTTAAAACATAAGGGTTAAATAAATGATTCAATTAATCTATTAACTTTTAACAAGGCGGTTGGTATTTCCAGGTAGCATTTAATATAAAAAGTTAGTTTTACCAAAAAAATAGACCCAACAAACTATGTAGGTAATATACAACGTATATTTTATAAATGCATGCACTACAGTTTTATAAATAAGTTACAAAAAACATTGTACATCATTCAGGTATCTGTTATTGCGTCGACGTTTAATTTGTTTTGGTTTCACAATACAATAATGATTAATAATAGAAAAATAATAATATATGGAACAGTTTTCAGTAATACAGACAAAGTGGTTAAATTATTTCTTAACACAACCACGAGTGAACTTGAAACTCCGTAATAATTGAATAAAAAAATAATAATAATAAAATAAGTTACATTAATTTTTTTAACTAAACGGTAATCTTATGGTAGAACTTAATAATTCTTATTTTACAACTACGGTATTTTTTGAACATTCAAAGTTAAAACTATTTTCTTTAAGTTGTATAAAATCAAATGCGTTATATTTATATGATTTCATTTAAGAGTAGCAAATGCATAGCACGTCATAATTTTAATCTATATTTCTTAAAAATGCAACACTTATTTCTTTACAAAAATTGTAATCCTTCATAAAATGTATTCCTTTTGTGAAACAGTAGGTATTTATTTCTCTTTTCCAATTACATCAAATTTTAAGAAAAATATGTTTGGTGTTATAGTTATAGAAGTCATTAATTTATTATTACTTTATATTATAGAAAACATTGAAATCGTTATTTTTATTTTATTAAAATAGTCACCGAAGCATTTGTATTATAAATGTAATATTATTCTCAAAGTTTTTATACAACTTACATTTAAAACAGAAATAGGCGATTAAACAAATCGTGTATTTATACATTTTTGGCTGTAAATGGTCCTTTATGACTTTGCTGTTTGAAAAAAAGCAAGTCAAAAATGTGGTTCCGCAAAAAAGACAACAGCAAAATTCTGTCACGCAATACAGCAATACTGGGATGAAATATAAATAATAAAGGTAGATGTGTAAAATATTAGAAAAATAAGAAAATCAGCGCACTATGTCAAGCCCTAGAGGATATACTGAAAAATTATAAAGTAATGCGCGAAATTTTTGCTAAAACTAAGGAAAAAAAACAGCGCTTTTTTGCAACTAGTCAGAATCGAAGCATAGACCCTGTGACAAAACCTAGCGTCAAAGATAAAATTCTAGATTTTAAAGATCTAATACTACACCTAAGTCTAGCTAACTTAGTGTAATTGAATTTTTCAGGTACATAGTCGGCGTTTTTTCCTTTTCAATTTAATTTTAAACTGAGTTTATATTATTTACAATGGCCGCCGGGAGCCATAACAAGTCAAAAAATATATATAATTACATGCAGACATTTTGTAACTTTTATAATATTCAAGAGAAAAATGAAAAAGTTTCCTTTTTTTTTCATTTATTTTTTGACTTTTACTCCACGGCTGCCAATCCTTACAGTATAATCAATTGTACCTAGGTGCTTTTAACTCAAGATATAAATAGGTACGTAAAACATATATACTCGAAGATAGGCGTCTGATTTTAGTGCGATAAAACATAATAAATCAGCCACGATTTTTGTACACAAAAATAAAAACCGAAAATGCGATACTAAAGATGTGAGGAGTTTCAATCAGATTCTGGTGTTGGTTGATATTATTAATTTTAATAAAAAAAACACTAAAGACGAATTCAAATTAAATGCAACTGTGAATATAAATAACATTAAAAAGGATCTATAATACTTTAAAACTTGAACTGATAAACGTGGCATAAATATTAAATGTATACCAATAGAAACAAAAAAACAGTCAATCTACCAGCCTATTCTCAAATATGTTGGGTTTGATTTCCAGTCTAACCGGATCCAGCTGAGTACCAATATTTAAATGGAGCGAATATCCATCTTAACAAAGTGATAAAAAAAAAAAATACCAACCAAACACCACATTCACTAACCTTAAAAAAACAGGGACAAAAAGAAAAAAAAACAATACGAATTATCAGTGAAATACTTACTGTCCTAATAATAAATAAATAAAAAAAACAGCACTAGTACTATCCAGTAAGTGCCATTTAACCTCTTCGATGGGTTAACGTAGAAAACTTAATCGATTTAACATTCAAAATTTTCCAATAACATCTAAAATAAGCTTATAACGAATAAAATGAGGTAGATATAAATTGTGATATGGAATAATGGTCAGCGAACATTATTTTTTTAATGTAGGCTGCGCTAAAATATGTTTCGCTTACGTCTCCACAGATTTGGCCACGTTAGTCTTATACATTCTATATTGAATTACAAAAAAACGTATACTCGGATATACATATTATACTCGAATATACAAGTTGTGGTAGAATATACAAATTATACTCAAATATACATATTATTAGAATATTATATGTATATTTGAGTATAATTTGTATTTTTTTTTAAATATTATTTCTGTGATCATGGTTGGTTGCCACATTAGAATGTATCTACCTAGTCCTAGGCTGCTTTACTTTTTTTTTTTGCCCAGAATTTAGTCATTTTGTTTGAATGGAAGCGAGTGACTGACAAAGATTTGCAGAGCATTTATCTTCAGTGCTAAAACTACTAATTTGAGAGAATATTAATATTTTTATATTTACTGCTATTTTTAACCCCTGCCGAAAAAAGAGGGGTGTTATAAGTTTGACGTGTGTTTCTGTGTGTCTGTCTGTGGCATCATAGCTCCTAAACGGATGAACCAATTTTGATTCATTTATTTGTTTTGTTTGAAAAAAGGTGATTTTGTCGAGAGTGTTCTTACCTATGTTTGAATAAAATCGGTTCAGCCGTTCAAAAGTTATGGTCGTTTGAACTTTGAATCGGGGTGTTTTCGCAAGATAAATGTGTCGAGGTTTTTTTTTTAAATTTTACTTAATTTTTTAGCTTTTGTATTGCGTAAACTACTGTGTAAGGAATGTGACAACTGGGCGGTTTAGGGCAATTTAACATCACGCAAGAGTATCCAAATTAAAAATAATTACAGGACACGAAAGACCAGATCGTTGTTTCAGTGTAAGTAGACGTAAGACAAACATGTCCTAGCTTTAAAAAAAAGAGGAAATGTGAAATAACGTTTTAGTAACTTTTTATAACGATAACGCGTGATTTTATAAACTATTTTCATTTTATAATAGTCATAGTTCGTTGTAATAAATTATTACTTTTACCATAATAATATATATCTTATATTTTTTACAATTACATTTTAATCTATCTACTTGATTTCTTAGGTTTTAAGTATCTAGAAATTTGTGGATTAAAAGGTGTAAAAATGCATTAAATAAATTATAACAGTAATATATTAATACTATTGTGATGTGTGTAAAATATATATATATATATATTAATAAAAAAAAACTGGAATGTAAATTGTGAAGGTTACTAGCATCTAAGGCTTTGTCTGTGATCTGTGTGGAAAAAAATAATCAGAAAAAAATAAATATAGTTATTAACTTCATTTCAACATCGATAAAATACTTTTAAATGTTATGTACACGCGAATTACATGGGTTTGGAATTGTTTTGGTCTATATTTTGTACGATTATGTTGCACTAACGGTGAAATCTATTTTGTATGACTTATGAATCAGTGTGAACTTATTAGAGGCACTGTTTATTTATTACGTGACTCAAGTGCATTGCACGCCGGGAGGTATTCGCCGTGCGATACCATTGCAGTCACGGTGTACGCGCCATTCCTACATTATTGTCGGGCGCATTTAATCTCAGGCCGTAAACGAACAACGCTATATACAAGTGCATGTTGCCATAAAAACGGCAATAAAAAACGTTATATATACATAATAACAATAATAGGGTGTGATCCTTCACTACGGCGAAGTTTTCAAACAGATTAGGCGAGAATAACTACACGTGTGAACAAGTTAGTTTCGACCTGAATCCATTTTTAACACTTAAATTATTTACCCGTACTATTGTTTACCAAAAAAAAATATCAGCCTTACAATCATTAAAAAATAAATTCTAACGTTAGGAACGAGACACGATAAGCTATCCTCGCGCGAACCCGTAACGATCGGACTATTGTAAGCCTCATTATTATCTATTAAAAACTTTTTTAAGTATTACCCTTCCTTATTTATAGTCGTATAACCATTTTACTGTGTCTATCGAGCAACTAGTAAAAAAACGATGTCTGTACACAATCTCAATCCTTGACTTAAATATAGCAACACCATTCGAATTGACGCAGGAGCCGGTACTGGTGTTACCAGTACCAGGTCTCAGGGGCCGCCTATACCCCGGTGTAGTTCTTGGTTACCGGAAGGGAAAGGGTTCTCAACCGTTAGGTTGAAGCGTGGGGAGAATTTTGCTGTTGTCTAATTGGAAGTCAGTACTCCGAGTTAGTTCCGAATTCATATTATCATCCGGTAGTTTGTTGAAAGAGTTGTTTGCACTTAGATCTCTTGAGGATCTGGAGACGTCGTACTCTGGTCTCCGGGAGGTGTCCAGGAGGTTGAAGGTGGTGGAAACTGACGTGTCAGGGTCCAGGACAGTCTCTAGAGTGCTGTCGGGGTCTTCGTACCGCGCCACGTCGAATGCGGCCTCGTAGCGACGGCCTTTGCGCATGCGGCCGTTTGGCGTCTTTGATTGCTGGTGAGAAAACAGGAATATTTTTTTAACTACGCTTATACGTTATTAAATAGAATCTAAATCAAAAATGGGTCATCAAATTGATGGCAAATCATAAAATCAGAAATAAAAATTAAAGTTGTGTTAAGCTAGAATTTACTTACGTTGGGGTTCTCAGTGATATGAACATGACCGTTGAGGAGAGGCTCCCCAGCATCTTTCGACCCGCCACCATTGGCTAGCCGGTTGCCAATGTTCTGCAGACAACACAGAGCAAGTTAACATCTATATCCTTAGTGTTACAAGTCATTATAGCATGAAGAACCACTACATACCTCGGTACATACCTTCATTTCTGCTCCTTCTTCTTCGTTTCCCTCGTTTGACGACAGGTTTCGTCGACGTGATCTGGAAACATAATTTCAGGTTTATACTTAAAGTTATGCCAAAGGTCAACTAGGCTTGTTGACAACTGACCTGCCAGTCTGGGTCGCGGACAAATTTGAAAGGGCCCTGCCCTGGCTCAAGCAACTGAAGGAACACGGGTGGGTTTTACCCAGAGCTGATGAAGTCATCTCATGATTTCGAAAACAAAGTGTTGTCAAATAGTTGTCAAATTTGTACAATAAGCCTCTGTTCACAGCGTAATTTTTGAGGGTTGTAGTGCTTCTAAAGATAATGGATCATCGAAAAGGAAAACAGTATATATCTTTCTTTTTCAGTTTATGGAATATATATTAAATTGATGCAATATTGGAGGAGGAAATAGGCGAGAGCCAAACCTCGAATTATTATTTTTTACTTTCGATATTAGTCAGATGCCTGCGACCGCATTTCCGCTTAAGCAAAACCAATTGAGTTCCAAAATATCATAATAACCTAACCTATTATTAGTTTAATAATTGTTTCCATTTAGCACTTACGCAGAGTAATTAACGATGATATTTTTTTTTCTGCAATACATCTAATTATTTTTAGAGGTGAAGCCTTGGAAATGCTGTAAATAGTAAAGCCTAAAGCCATGGTGCTATCACTAATACTTTAATCGAATTAAAGTATTAATAAAAACCAACACGTTTAGAAGGTATGAGTATGGCAGTAAGACACCTTTCAGGATCTGTACGGGCGAATGACAGAACAGTCCAAGTATCCAAATTTCAATAGTTAAGTACAGTAGTCATAGCGGATCTTTGTGTTTCTGAAGTAGGCTCTGCGGACCATTGCGCAAGAAACAGTTCGTCATCGAGTATACTGCATAGAGTAAACGAGCTAGGACGATACGCCGTAAGCGAGTGAAAGTTATACAATGCTATCTACTACTTCAATATTGACACAAATATAGCAACTGCGCAGGGTCTTGCAGCCATCTTCAGACACACAAAGTACTCAAAATAAGACTTACCTAGCAGGTGACTGAGACCTTTTCTTTCTCCTCCAAATACAAACAGCAGCAGCTGCTGCCATCACCACCAGCACCAGCGCACTCCCCAGTCCGATACTGAGGTACAAGGAGGCTTGTTCTGGTGGGGGTCGTGGTGGCACCGTGAGCACTTGGCTCCGGGGGCTGGGGCCGGGGGCCGCCACCATCACGTATGTGGACTGCTCAGCTTCCAGACCAGTGATCTGGAACAATAGGGAGTATTATAGTAGTCTGGTACTATTATATTACAATTTATTCATTTGGTTTTTGTCAGCTGTTACGGTAATGTGGGCAAAAAATCGGTCACCAGTCTTGCCAAGGGGCAGACTGTGACCTGTGACCTGGTTTGGCTCTCGTCTATTTTCTCCTCCAATTTTGAACCAATTTAAAAGATATTCCATAAACTGAAAATTAAAGATATATCCTATGTCCCTATGTTTTCCTTTTTGATGATACATTATCTTTAGAAGCACTAGAACCCTCAAAAAATGCTCAAAATTGCGCTGTCAACAGAGGCTTAGTGTACAAATTTGACAAATATAAATGAAAAAAGGAAAACATAGGGACATAGTATTTATCTCACTTTACCAGTTTATGGAATATCTTTTAAATTGATCCAATATTGGAGGCGGAAATAGACGAGAGCCAAACCTCGAATTATGACTTTTTACTTAGGAAATTCAGTCGGCGCTCTCTGACCCCGTTTCCTCTTAATTGTTCCATCGTATAAGAGTCAATGTTGACTAGGCTTAGGTTGAGGCCAAACGAACGTAATTTTGTGAGTTGTGAGTCACGTAAAATGCGTCGCGGAATTTACGTTGCCTTCGATTTCATACTAAAGTCCTGTTTCTGCCACATGGTGACGCAAAATGAGATGTCTACTGACTCACGCATATTATTTCAACCGAATAGTACTCGAGGTGAGAGAGGGGAGCAAGGCAAGCGTCAGGGCCCCGTACAAACTGAGAATAGCAACTGAAATTACGTCCGTCCGTCTGGCACTCTAACCGAATTTCGGCCTAGCAGTTGAACGTAAATTCTGTGACTCATTTTACGCGACTAACAACTCATAAAATTACGTACGATTGGCCTCACCCTTTTGTGTCCGGCACCGAATGCTGCGTACCGCAGCTTTGTGCGGTCCGATCAGGACCAAAGCTTTAGGTTTATGTCATTGTCAGCGTTTCTAAATTAAAAACTGTGGTTCTCTGAAAACCACAGTTTTAAACCATTAACTTACCTGCACAGTGTTGGAGGTGACGTTGATGGTGGGCCACTTGTCCAGCGACTGCGTGAGGTTTTGCGAGTAGCGCACGATGCGCGGCCCGTCGCCCCGCCACGTCACTTGCACGCCGGAGCTGGTGTACCAGTACTGCAGTTCTTTAGCTTCTGGAAAGGGGAAGTAACACTTCATATAGGTTGAGGACGTTGAGGAGCTTTTAAGAATGAAGAAACCTTAACAGCTTATATACTGGGAAAGTTTTTGTTTTTCTGCAAAAACTCCATAAACAATACATGGACGAACTCCATTTTAATTTTAGCTGGCTGGCTTTGATGCTCAAAATGCAGACATGCCCATACAAATTACCTGGGGGCATGGTAGTGGTATTCTCTTAATAGATTTATATATTATCTTTGTATATTTTTTTAAATCCATACAAAGGTTGTCTTGATTAGATCGCTTTTAGCGATAAGGCCGCCCATTGTGTCACCTTGTTTAATGTTTTCTTCGTCTATACTTTTTGTAACTTATATGGTGTACATAATAAAGAGTATTCTATTCTATACTATAATTGGGGAGAGATCCAAATTTATAAGGAAATCTTCATCCAAACTAACATAATTGGTGAACTAACTAAAATTCCTTAATTATGCGTTAATCATGGGTACAACATTTTAGGACGCTGCTATACACTATGCTGTATGTCCTTCCATTTGGCGCTAATACATAGACATTCTTGGCCCTGGACATACGTGAACATGCTAAATATAGCTGGCTGCGGGTAAAGCATGGCTTTTCCAAATGCACCCCTGCTACCCTTGAGCGTTGTTAATAGTAATAGCAAAACTAAGATTGATTGAAAACTGGAGACTTTTAAATTGAAATGGTAGGTCAGTGGAGATTATTGGGATTCGACATATGAACACGCTTTCCCCTTTTCTCATACCTGTTAATATATTGGCTCCTATTATATTTTGCCATTATTGTGTTAAATGAAGCGAAGAGGGCTCGTGGCTAAATAATAACAGCCGCACGGCTCGATCTTCAAGGTTATGCAACGCTTAACGAGGTCGGTCCGTTGATGGGTGACCATTTTCAACATACCGAGTGTCCTCTGTGCCTCGGCAAGCACGTCAAGCCGTTGGCCTCGGCTGCCATTTGAACATCTTTGACAGTCGAACGAGTAGTCAGAAGCTTGAGATCGGACACCAGTTTTGCCAAGGCGTACCGTGTTACCTAGTTACTGGGTTGTGGAGGTCAGATAGGCAGTCGCTCCATGTAAAACACTGGTACTCAGCTGTATCGGGTAAGACTGGAAGCTGACTCCAATATAGTTGGGAAAAGGCTAAGCAGATTGATTGTGTTATATGAAGCCTCATTCCGTTACATAATCGGGGTGCATACATATTTCGCATAAGCATAACTGATACTCCTAATAACCCCAAATAAACTATACTACCCCTCACTTCACCCCCTTTTAGGAGCAGATTGCAAAAAAACATATCCCTTTCCTTGCGGGAAAAAAGACTTGTAGCTACAGAATAAAAATAGAATTGAATAGAAAACATTTATTCGATACAGACACAAAACAACAGCAACCATCACAAAGTAACAGATAAACATTATAAAAATACTAGCTGACCCGGCAAACTTTGTTTTGTCATAAAAAGACCAAACATTTATCTACCCTACCTACCCTACCTTACACTACCTACCCTACCCTACCCTACACTACCCTACACTACCCTACCCTACACTACCCTACCCTACCCTACCCGACCCTACACTATAGGGTAGTGTAGGGTCGGGTACAAAGTAACAGATAAACATTATAAAAATACTAGCTGACCCGGCAAACTTTGTTTTGTCATAAAAAGACCAAACATTTATCTATCCTACCTACCCTACCTTACACTACCTACCCTACCCTACCCTACACTACCCTACACTACCCTACCCTACACTACCCTACCCTACCCTACCCGACCCTACACTATAGGGTAGTGTAGGGTCGGGTACAAAGTAACAGATAAACATTATAAAAATACTAGCTGACCCGGCAAACTTTGTTTTGTCATAAAAAGACCAAACATTTATCTACCCTACCTACCCTAACTTACACTACCTACCCTACCCTACACTACCCTACCTTACCCTACCATACCCTACCCTACCCTACCCGACCCTACACTACCCTACACTACCCTATCCTGCACTACCCTGTCCTACCCTACCCTACCCTAACCTACCCGACCCTACATTACCCTACACTACCTTACCCTACACTACCCTACCCTACCCTACCTATAAACCTCACGGAGCCCGAGACCTTTCCAACGAATCCAAAACCGTGGAAATCGGTTCGTGCGTTCTGGAGTTATAGCGTCAGGGAGGAAAACCCAACTTATTTTTATAAGTAGATGAAACAACGCTCAAGAATAGTGACGTTAACTGAAAATTTTGTCCGTCAGTTAGATTAACAAAAAATATTGGTCACGTATTTCTTCTTTTGACACTTAAACGATATAATGCGTTGAACTATCGTGGGACGTCACGCCGCTAGTACACTTTATATTGACATAGTGACGTCACAAGCCCGCACTCCTGAACTTTGATACGTTTTATCTTTGTCAATTTTTATTACAAAAAATATATATACATATATGTTTTAATTTACATTTTTTTTAATGCAATAAATAGATGATACGTCCGTTATACAACTGGGTGTCATGTCCTCCACGAGCCAATCTGTCTATTTGTCTATAGGTGTATCTCGTGGTCAAAACCTTCGAACAAAGGATTTAGGCACTTGGTAATTGAATAACTTGTGGGTCTTTTGTTGGATACTTACTAATTAAAATACTCCTGTTATTTATTTATTTATTTATTGTAAACAACCCCTTGAGTGCTATTAGCAGACACAATAGAAAAAAAAGTTAGTTTTTTTTATTTACAACTTTTTAGTTATTTTTTATTTAGAATTAGGTAGATACATTTAAACATTTAAGTGTCATATATTTTTGAAATCATCCCTTAAAAGCCTTTATTTTGATATCCCATACCATATGGTTTGGAAGAAAAAAAAAATTTGGGCCCCCACAATATGGCACCCAAAATCCGCCATTTTTCTATTATCCAATTTTAATGTAGCCTATGACACTCGCAGGGTTAAGACGCATCGATTGACGTATGAATCATCAAAATCGGCCAACGCGTTTGGTCTCTGGAACGCCATATAGGAACAAACATACATACATAATTGGTGCCTAACAATATGGCGCCCAAAATCCGCTTTTTCCAATTTTAATGAAGCCAGTGACACTTGCAGCGTTAAGACGAATCGATTGACGTAAGAACCCTCCTTCGGCAGTCGGGTAACAATTGTTTCTATATATCTCGCATAACACTGTCACACGCAGGGATCCAGCAGAATATCAGCGTCAGGTATATTTGCCTGACACGTGCTGAGCTGGACTCTCATTTGGTGCAACCTTGAGACGCACACCGCACTGTGTTTTAATCGTTATACCAACTATTTGAGATAGGTTTATACTTGTGTCACTTTTATTTGTATTAAGTATGTTTTCCTTTTTTCGGGTTCCGTACCCAAAGGGTAAAAACGGGACCCTATTACTAAGACTGCGCGATCCGTCAGTCTGTCCCTCTGTTACCAGGTTGTATCTCATGAACCGTGATAGCTAGACAGATGTATTATATTATTGCTGCTATAATAATTAATACTAAAAACAGAATCAAAAAAGTAAAATTTCAACATTTTAAAAACCCCCGACATATTTATCTTGCGTAAACACCCCGATTCAAACAGTAAAACGCCCGGATAACTTTTGAACGGCTGAACCGATTTAATTCAAACATAGCTAAGAACACTCTCGACATAATCACCTTTCAAACAAAAAAAATATATCAAAATCGGTTCATCCATTTAGGCGCTATGATGCCACAGACAGACACACAGATACACAGATACACAGCAACACACCTGAAAATTATAACACCCCTCTTTTTCCGGCGGGGGTAATGAATATTTAAGTAGGGCTCCCATACAACAAACGTGATAATTTACCGTTTTTTGCGATAATAGTACGGAACCCTTCGTGCGCGAGTCCGACTCGCATTTGGCCGGTTTTTTTTGTAGGTTTGTTTTAATTGAAATAATTTAATTGTGATTTTGTATGTTGTGCTGTGTCTTTTAATATTATTTTATAATCTCACTGATGGACTAAATAGAATTATCATTTTTCTATCCTGGAAACATTCCTATTGCACCTTAAATACCAAAAGGTTCATCAACTCACCAGGCACCTGCACCGGCACGGTGAGGATGAAGCTGTGTCCGACGGGCTCGTATCCCGTCACGATCACGTACAACACCTTCGTGAGGTCTAATCCGGTTAACTGGAACAAATTCATTATTTTGAGGACCAGGTGCAAGACTAAAGTGACCAGATTTTTAGCTTAGCAAAAGCTTTCAGTGCTCATATTCTAAGGCCCTATTGGACCAGAAATCACTACTAAGGCCACTTGCGCCAATTTAACTCAGAGTTAGTTGCTAATCTTCATATTATAAAATAAAATTCCCCGCCGCGTCTGTACACGATAAACTCAAAAACTACTGAACGGATTTTCATGCGGTTTTCACCAAATGAAAGAGTGAGAAACGAGGCAGGTTTTTGTGTATAATTTGTCATGGGCAAAGCCGGGGCGGGTCGCTAAATGAAATTAAATTAAAACACATAATAGGCCCGTGAGGCTCAAGCAAGTCTAAATGGATTTTTGAAACATAATTCTGTGTCTGTCATCTTCAAGCGTAAGGCAGAAATAGAATGAAGCTATATTTTCGGCGTTAAGGACTAGATGACAAATCAAGTTTGGTGCTTATTCTATTATGAACTTAATGGATATACAAATAAAGATAATTTCAGAATGACCGCACATCAAGAGATAACACAAAAATTTATTGCATTGTCCCTAAAATTGTCTGAAGAAATGAGTTGCATTGGAAACTGAACTTACAAGAAACTGAAATAAGGTTCAAAATAACACTTACCAGGACAGTATTCCCCACCGTATCGACAGAGGCCCACTGGTAGATGGGCAGCTCCATTTCGTTGCTGTAGTGAATGGTATACTTGTCAGGGACGCTGTTCCAAGAAACTCGAAGAGTGGTGGCATTTACCAGTTTGTAGGTCAGGTCTTTGAAGCGTTGAGGACCTGGAGAGAGAAGACGGGATATAGCTTTATTATGATTAAAATGGTTCGGTTGTATTCTCAAAGGGATTGATGCACTGGGAATTACCTAATGGAACAACTGAACATACCGTTTTTTATCGACATGTAAAAGTGTTTGTACAAACCAACTTACAGGAATAAAATCATTTATCATTACCATTAAATCACTGCCGAACCTGGGAATAGGGATGATAACTGAAAATTTGTTGTTTTTTTAGGGTTCCGTACCCAAAGGGTAAAAACGGGACCCTATTACTGAGACTCCGCGGTCCGTCTGTCTGTCTGTCTGTCTGTCTGTCACCAGGCTGTATCTCATGAACCGTGACAGCTAGAGAGTTGAAATTTTCACATAAGATGTATTTCTGTTGCCGCTATAACAACAACTACTAAAAACAGAATAAAATAAATATTTAAGTGGGGCTCCGGTATAACAAACGTGATTTTTTGCCGTTTTTTGCAATAATGGTACGGAACCCTACGTGCGCGAGTCCGACTCGCACTTGGCCGGTTTTTTTTATTTTTCAGACAGGTAGATTGATAAAAAAAATTGGACACGCATATTTCTTTTGACACGTAAACGTAATGTAACCACGATAGTTATAAATTGTTGAAATATTGTGTGACGCCACGCCATTAGTACACTTTATACTGACATATTGACGTCATAATAGCCCCCTCTCCTGAACTTTGATACGCTTTATCTTCGTATTTTTTTATTGATTTGGTAAAGCAAAACATACTTGTCCAATATTATGTGATAATCTCACTGACGGATTAAATAATAACATTTTTCTACGCAGGAAAGATCCCTATTGAACACAGAACAAAGCCCTTGTGATCAAAAGCCAATTCAGATTGCATAAAAAATCACAATCATTTGCCTAGTTTTTCCCAACAATGTTTGGATCATCTTCCAGTCCTACCATAAGTAGTTGAAAAGCGACTGCCTATATGTCATCTGCACCCATGGTACAGGGTACACAATACCTCTTCTTCAGAAAAAAATCGGTACATGGGTACCATCCCACCCCCCATACGGAATTGCGAATTCCCATTTTGGGAATTCCTGATAGGTAGAGCAGTGGTGGCTCAGTGGTATCGGCCGCGACTTACAAGTTGTAGATCGTGGGTTCGAGCCCAGGGCCTGCAGTCTCGACATACCTAACGATCGTTACGCTAGCTAACATTCGTTAACTCATACCACAAAATAGTAAGTATACAGAAGGGCCACTCCCGCCGTTTGGAAAATTGACAGCTAAACTTGACAGATTCACTAGGGTTGTAGTGTTCGTGATATTAAATGGATATTTGATGCCCTGTCTACCCTCTAAGGCATGTAAGCATGATATGATGTATGTTTAGACGAATCTATGTATTTATGTTTGTAACTTGGGCAACCTACCCTTTTTTTTTAATTCGGAATCTATATAGTAGCAACCCTAGTGAATCTGTCAAGTTTAGCTGTCAATTTTCCAAACGGCGGGAGTGGCCCTTCTGTATACTTACTATTTTGTGGTAAGAGTTAACGAATGTTACTTAACGTAACGATCGTTAGCTATGTCGAGACTGCAGGCCCAGGCAGGCGCTTTACTTTGTGTAAATTATTTCTTCACCACTGCTCTCAAAACGGTGAAGGAAAACATCGTGAGGAAACCGGCATGTCCTAAAACCAAACATTTGAAGACATGTGACATTCACCAACCCGCACTGGGCCCGCGTGGTGGATTACGGCCCATTCCCTCTCATAGAGAGGAGGCCTGTGTCCCAGCAGTGGGAACATTAATAGGCTGATGATGTGATGTGATGTGTGATAGGTAGTACACAGTTCAAAAATATAAATCAGTTGACTCTACTTACCGTCAGAAGGTGTGTGAATGTGGATGGGGGCGGAGAACTCGCCGACAGCTTTCCTGGAAGGTATTCTGGCTTGTACCCGCACTTCATACTCCGTGCTAGGTGACAGCTTCTCTATGCGAGCTGACTTGCTGTGGCTGTGGACAGAAGAAAAGATGAGTTTGAGATCTTCGACGGACCAGAACCAAGGGAGAAAAAATATCATGAATCAAGAAGAATTTTCTACTTGATGAATTCCAAATCTGTGACCCGAATTCATTGGCAAATACAGTTTATTTCATTGTCAAATCAAACTTGTGGAAATGAATGAAGAAGAAGTTTCATTTGGTTGACTACTTATCTGGTCATAAAAAAACATGTATTAAATTGAATTATATTACCCACCCTGGTAATATAATTCAATTTAATAAATGTTTTTTTTTAGTTATACCAGAAATCATTGTAGGTTTAACTAAGCGAGAGTCAGATTTGGTGAATTTCTTCCAAGGGAAATTCTTTTGCTAAATCATTTTAATTTGAGGTACTAAATAACTTAGTGCTCTTCATTAGCTATGCGATGTAAGGAAGCTACAAGTGATTGGAATTGGTTATCCATTGCTCGGTGGGCTACTTAGACGACATCAAAGTGGTAGGTGGGTGAGTTTTACCCACTTAGCGCTTAGTGTTACTATTTTTCCTCATACATTTTGAAACACAAAATGTATGGAAAAATAAATACTAATCATATAAGATTAATTATTATAATTTGTTTTATTCGAATGAAAACCTTAAAGAATAATAACTTTTTAAAGAAAATATCTTACGTTAAAATTGCTGCGAGAAATGTTTGTTTACAAAAATGGTAATTATATTAAACATGACAGTTTTCCTACTGGTTTTTAATTACCAGTGCTTGATAAATAAATATACTGTATAATTAAAACATTAAAATAAAATTATTGATCTGAGAAAAATTTCGGGTGAAAAACACCCGAGCTGACGCTCAACCTGTCGATTTGTACCTGATGCTCGCCGGGTTAATATAACAAATTTTACCAATAAAACCATTCGTTATTTACCACCAACAATTTATAAATACTTTTTTTTTATTTGTTCTTAATTGCATTTTCAGTAGCAAAAATTGAACTGTCAATAGCAAAAATTGCATTGTCACGAGAACCAAGTTTCGGGTGCGAGCCAAATTTCAGCTCAATCCTCATGACATAGACATCGAACATGATCATCAGTGCCACGTACCTCTCCAGACACTCCTCATTGCCGTCCAGTTTCCTGGTGCACACCATGTAGGAGTACACCTCCAGAGCTATGTCGGCCTCCTCGCAGCGCCAGCGCACCTCAGCCTCCCGGGGGGTCAGCACTGTCACCTCGACGTCCTCGGGAACTGCTTTCATCTCGCTGGAGAAATGAGGGAAATGTATTTATACGTTCTTGACTACATACATTAAGCCTGTACTGCTCGAAGAGTTAAGCAGATTTGCATTTATAATGTTTTTATTAGTATTTTATTATATTTTAACCTTGACTCACTAGTTTATTTTTCGTGATGTAATTTAATTGAATTTTATTTTTGAACTTACTAGTAATTAATTTGTTAGGAAATTTTAATTTAATTTTTGTTCTAGCACAATTTCAATTAAATTCTACATTAATTTAAGTCCAATTATTGATAGGTATTTGCATGGATTAAAATTATCTCGAATTATGATTCAAGTAACTTCTCGATATAGTGGCTTTATATCTTGTAAACTCTTTGAATGGATATCGTTGTCCGTCTGGTTCTACTAACTGCTAAAGGTGCGAATTTAGCGCGCGACTGCTACAACTCAACTAGAGTTTTGTATTTTAAGTGACCATTCCATTAAAAAAGGCCCTAAAAATATATGGTTTGCAATGGAATTAGAACTTTATCGTGTATGACATAGGGTTTGTTTACAAAGAGATAAGGATCTTGAAAAAGTAGTTTTCATGGCAGAAAACTTCACATTTCACTCAATCATATTACACTAACTTATAACTAATAAATAAGAGATCATCTGTTTGGTGGCAACAGAACCTCACCCGCCGTCGGGTGCTAAGATGGCGATGCTGGTGGATGTCCAGGGCACCAGCGAGAGGTCCTGCTGCAGCCAGGGCAGCTGCTTCGTGCCCAGGACTCGGACTTGGAGCGGTTCTTGGGATGACACTGGAGACAAGAGCAATTTATGTTCAATCATATATATCTTAAGCTATTGTAGAAGACATTTGCATAATCTCTTTTTTCCACAAACCTGTTGACAACTTTCTTAAGATTTTTTCTTAACATTAGAAATTTTTACAACCCTTTTTTACAGTCCGTTCACCCGATTTTGAGTTCTATCCCGTAAGTATAAGGCTGGCATAAAAAGCATTAACCTGTTACCAAAACTGTTTGATACAGCTGCCTGTCATATCACCAACGCAATAGAAGTTAAAATCGGTGGAACGGGCTGTACAATGAGATTATTTAAATGTCTCATGTTATCTCAAATCGAGTATAGCAGAAAAGTTATTTACGATGATCAGAGCAAATCCAACATCTCTTTGAACATGAAAGCCTCAGAAGCTGTGCATGTTGCTGAAAGTAGGAGCAAGTGGACAAACATAATCAAGGTTTTGAAACCATGATGTGATGATCACGATCCCCAGTATTGAGGAATCGACGATAAGGTCCCACTGCTGCGACACCGGCCTCCTCTCACTGAGAGGGAGTGGGCCCTAGGCCAACACGCAATCCTAGTACTCTAAGGTCTACGGTCTCCAGGTTAAAACCGATCATCGGTATTGTGGTCACAATCTCACCCAACTTAAGCTTATAAAGTATAGTAGTTTTTCCAGTGGTGAAAACACTTGAAATTGTTAAACCCATCTTTGATTCAAGTTGAAGATAACCGTATCAATTGATTATAAAATTCCTAAATTTGAAATGAAAAACACAAACTCTAGGGAAATAAAAACTGATGACTAAACGCACGTCAACGTTTTCAATTTTTTTTCTTCTAGTGTGGGTTGGTGGATGATAATTTAAGTATAGGTTTTCTGGTCAGGCCAGTTTCCTTTTTAAAAACAAGTCTAAAAATACCTTTTGTTAGTCGTCTTTCATTCATCCTCTCAGCATGGCCAAATGGTTTGGTCTACTCTTTAAAAAAATGGAGTTTCTTGTGCGTTCTTATGGAGTTTCTTATGCGTTCTTCTTTATAAAATCTACTTTCCGAATGCACGGTAGAATCAATTTTTATTACTTGTAATTTTAATTTATTTGACGTTCAAAAATGCCGTTTTTTGGCCTAGTTGTCTTCTTTTAAAAGCTAGTAATAAGTATAATTAAGTATTCTTACTTTTAACAGTATGGTTGGTGACCTTCCCGTCAAGCGTGACGTTGTGCTCGTCCGTGCTGTTCTCTGCCTTGTACTGCAGGATCCACTGCTGCACGCCAGCAGTCTGGTTGGCGAACTGCGTCCACATGACTAGGATGTCGTCGCCTTGACGAGCCAGTCTTAATGGCACTGGATTATTAGTAATAAAATGAAATTAGTCTTATGGCTTCATCAGAAAAGTGTTATGTCAATAGTGAATAGTGGGAGCAATTGACTTCACGCGGAACTTCAATGCACTGTATCGTAGTAAGTTTTAGGGTTCCGTACCCGAAGGGTCCGAACTGAGTCCCATTTTGCTGTCACTTTCGTGTCTCTAGCGAGACAATTAGAGAGAATGGGCCGTAATCCATCACACGGTCCCAGTGCGGGTTGGTGGATGTCACATGTCTTCAAATTTTTGGTTCTAGTACATGCCGGTTTTCTCACAATTTTTTCCTTCATCGATTTGAGAGCAGTGATGATGCAATAATTTACAAAAAGTATAGCGCCTGCCTGGGTACGAACCCACTACAAGTAAATCGCGTTCGTTACCACTGGGCCACCACTGCTCGTATCCTTTAAGTAGATTTAGTTATTGTGCTTACCTCCTTGTCCTTGACATTCGATAGTCCCCGACATTTCACTCGCAATATTTCTATTCGTAGAAGACTTGACGTACGCACGAACCTGAATAAAAGTAAATGATATTACTTCCGAATGATGAAAGAGTAAAAAAGAAGAAAGAAAAGCAAATATCAGGATTTAGCAGACTCAATCAATCTGGCCAGCAGCCTTATTGCGCAAGTGAATTCGGCAAGGCGAAGGGTTTGACCGCTATCAATCAACCAATCCGTGCGATATGAATGACGCGATGTGGATTTCAGTCTCTGTGATTGGTCAGTCGAGTACATCAAGTCTTTGCGTTGCCGTATTCACTTAGGCAATTGCGCTAATGGTTCCAGTCTATTTAGTCTGGATTCAGCTGAATATCAGTATTTTACATGGAGCGACTGCCTATCTGACCTCCACAACCCAGTAACTGGGTAACACGATACCCCCTTGATAAGACTCATTCCAGATTTTCTGCATGCCTAGTTGAAATGAAGAATTTTTTACTTTGTCTTTGTCCTTGTCTGGCTTCTGAAGTTCTGACTCATCATCATCTCTATTTCAGCCGAAAGACGACCACTGCTGAACATAGGCCCTCCTCCAAGTGTTACCTCCAGCGCAACCCTAACCAGATCAACAGTTCACCTAATGGGAGGTCTTTTAACGCAGTGTATTCCGGTACGCGATCATAACTCATGAAGATTTCGGCTTCTGGCTACCCGTAACATCACATCATACTAGCATACAGATGCCTCATCCCATACAAAGAAACCGTGCCGACGTAACTAGCGTTTTTCGTCTCATTCAACTGATTATTTTTATAAGTACATCGATTGCGTTCGGTTCCATTCCACGGTGATAGATGGTGTTAGTAGCGATTTGCAAGTAGGTTTTCAAATCAAAATCAAATCAAATCATCTTTATTGTGAACTATAGGTATACATCATAAATGCAGGTCTTAAATAATTAAAATAAGTTCAGCTATGTCCCGCCGTTAAGGCATACAATAATAAAATACAAATCAGAAGTTAAAACACAATTAGTCATATTAGTTTAGATACATTATTAAAATATTCCAAATTATAAATACGTACAAATTCAATTTCAAGTCTTAATAGTCATAATTCATTATTACATTGCAAATATATTCTAACATAAATATTAAAAAAGAGCAAAGACACAAGCGATTTAAATGGTATGCAAATACAGTTAACAATATTGTCATACATATGTGGGCAATAATTATAATTATTTTTCATTTCTTGTCATTAGAATACAATATTTTTGTCACCCAAGTAATCTTTGATATCATAATAACATTTGTCTATTAATAATGAATGTAGTTTCTTTTTAAACTGGAGGATTGGTAATTGTTTAATGTCATCAGGCAATTTATTATAGATTAATGATGTCATGCATAAAGTACTTTTATTTAATAGTGCCGTTTTACCATAAGGTAATTGTACCTCTAATCTTTTTTTATCCCTTAATTTTCGATAATAGCTTTTGACAGCAGTCTTATAGTAGCTTAGATTTGATTTCACAAACATATTTGATTCGTAAATGTATAGGGAAGGCAATGTGAGAATTTTTAGATTTTTAAAGTAAGGTTGACAGCTTATTGTACTATTTATTTGGCACATTGCTCTAATGCACTTCTTTTGAGCTTTAAATATAAATTCCTTGTCTACCGAATTTCCCCAAAATATAATGCCGTATCTCAGTAATGGTGCCACCAGTCCATGATAGGCCGTTAAAATCGCTTCTTTGTTAACTATTTTGGAGAGCTTGTAAAGAGCGAATGAGGATTTGTTGATTCTTTTGCAGAGATTGTCTATATGGGTTGTCCATGAAAGTCTGCAATCAATATTTATTCCAAGAAATTTTGTATTTGTCACAGATTCTACTGTCTGCCCGTTATAATTTACATTAATACTTTTCGGCTGAGTTCTTTGGTAAAAGTGCATTATATTTGTTTTTTCCAAATTTATTTTCAGATTGTTATCAATTAACCATTTAATTATAGTTCCTAATGTTTCATTAATTTCATTTTCATAGTCATTTTGACTGTCACATTTTATTACTACAGTGCTGTCATCTGCAAAAAGTACCATGGGATGCTTTATGTGTCTAGGGAGATCATTAATATAAATCAAAAAAAGCAAGGGACCCAAAACACTACCTTGTGGCACTCCAAGTTTTATGGTTCTAGTTTGGGATCTATATGTCTTCTCATCCCGCGTCTTAAGGCATATTCTAGTTATTTCTGTTAACTGCTTTCTATCACATAAATATGAGTGAATGAGGTCTAGTGCCTTTCCCCTTATGCCATATGAATCTAATTTTTGGAGCAGTATGTTATGGTCAACACTGTCAAAGGCTTTACTCATATCCATGAAAATAGCACATATTGGATTTCTTTTGTCCATATTAGTCAAAACAATGCTAATAAGTTCATATATTGCAGCGTTTATGGACTTACCCTTACGAAATCCTTTTTGTTCGCTAGCCAAGATATTGTATTTTTCAAAAAAATTGTAAAGGCGACTATGAATGGCTTTTTCGAATATCTTTGAGAATATGGGTATCAAAGCTATAGGTCTATAATTTCCCATATTGCTTTTGTCATCTTTTTTGTGGAGAGGAACAACAACCGATGTTTTAAGTTTTTCTGGGTAAGTTCCAGTAGAAATGCATAAATTTATTATATAACTCAGATGAGCTGCAATTGATTGCGACACTTGTTTTATTACTTTCGTACAGACCCCATCGTAACCCTCACTCGATGTATTTTTAAGTTGTTTGATTTCTCTGTCTACTTCTATTGGGGTTGTGGGGGTAAGGAAAATTGAGTTTAGGTTGGTGTAGCTGTTTTGATTCGAAGGTGCTTTATTATTGTAATTATTTGTACGCATCGATTTTGCAGCTTGGTCAATAAAATAGTCATTAAAATTATTCGCAATCGACGTTGGATCTGAAATGCTTACATTATCTTTTAATATTTCACTAATTGGTTCCCTGGGAAATTTAAATTTAGAGTTATTTAATTTATAAGTGACCAAGTGGCTTTCGATTTATTTTGGGCTGTGTTGATGCGATGGTTATTTTGTGCCTTCTGTGTAAGGCAAATAATTTTTTTAAATTTCGTAGCGTATTGCTTGAATTTATGTTTGTTTTTTTTTGTCCGGTGTGTTCTATATTGCCATAGTAAATTTCTTTTTATTTTGCTACAAATTTTGATACCTTTTGAAACCCATTTAGTTTTTTTGTATAACGATTTTGTTATTAATTTGTAAGGAAAACACAAGTTATAGAAACACAGGAAAAGCTCCAAGAAACAATTGTAGGCTTCGTTTGAATCATTTGTCAGGTAAATGTCAGAGAATGTCAAGTTATTCATACAAGTTTTAAACTTTGTCAAATTTTCCTCACTATAATCGCGTACTTTAATACGCCAAGATTTTAATACACAGGATTTTTTGACTGGAAAATGCATTAATTGGGCAGTATGATCTGATAATCCTAATTCAATTATTTGGCTTTTGCATTTATGAATGTTGTGAGCAAAGTTGTCGATGCAAGTGCCACTGATGAGTCTAGTAGGAACCTTAATTTCTAGTTTTAAGTTATGACTTTCTAGTATATGTTCAAAATCAAAAGTTTGTCGGTTTCTTTTCAATGTATTGATATTGAAATCCCCGCATACAACAACTTTCTTACTAGTGTTATCACATATTTGGTGCAGTAACTTTTCTAAATTATCAAAAAATGTAGACATACATGAGTTGGGTACTCTGTACACACAAACTATTATCAACTTATGCTCAGTTAGTTCTATTGCACTATACTCTATGATACCTTTACTTGAAAATGTGTTATTAAGTACAGCGTATGGGTGTCCTAATCTGGTTAATATACAAGCACCTCCCCTATTTACGTCTCTTGAAAAACTTGCT
Organism: Orthosia gothica; assembly: GCA_949775005.1. Lineage (NCBI taxonomy): Eukaryota > Metazoa > Arthropoda > Insecta > Lepidoptera > Noctuidae > Orthosia > Orthosia gothica. Next base: position 38,125,777 of record OX459037.1, read on the forward strand.
GCCAAGCGAAATTTAGGTAAATCAATTGTAGCCTCTTGTTCTGGTGTCATAAAATGTTCAGTTATACATATTACATCAATGGGTAAATTCTTTAGTTCCAATTCTTCCAAATGTACTGTGAGAATGTCAGCTTTGGTTAGCAGACCAGCAATGTTCTGGTGTAAAATGTTTAAATTATTATAGAAGAAAAAACTGTGAGTTTTGCTTATTTTCGTTAGTATCTACGTAAGGAAATAATCTTAAGTCAAACCTTATCCTTTCCATAATATTTTTAAATATGAAATTTATTCCCGATTTATTTAGTTTCCCTGATCTGTCTGAAAACATATCAAATTTAAACTCTAGGTCATTATTTGAGTCAAAAAAGTATGCGTATTTATGATATTCTAGGTCCATGTAAAGTAGGTTATTAAATATATCAACTTTATAGTTATATATAGGGGATCCCCGAACGTAAGTAGGTGTGCATATTATGATATTTGTGTGGGTCATTTGTCTCAAACTTCCATTTATTACTTTCACGAGGTCAATATAGTTATTGTCAGTTTTAATATCTGAATCGCCCAATAAAATTATACAATAGTCATTTAAGGTGAATTCTTCCAATTTTGTTTTAATATTAGTTAACAGATGTCTTATTTTTGAGTTGGGCATTAAATAGCTACAATACTTAAAGTCATAAGAAAAAAAATCCTCAATCGCCTGTAATATGCCTCTGTGTGTACTATTACTTAACACGCACAGTTTTCTTTGCTTGGTATCATCCTGAACTCTTGGTCTCGTAGTGGTCTTCTTAGTCGGTGTCAAGTTATTTGTTTGGTTTAAGTTTTTATTTAGATTCAGTTTAGGTTGACTAATTTGAGTGGTGCTTGAATTTTTGACAGAAGTATCTTTCCTCAGTACTATCATGTCGTTAGTCTCGAAGGGTTGAGCGGAGGCATCGAAGGTTTGTTTCTCCGTGGAGTTAGGACAGGACTCCAATACTTGATTTTCAGAGTCCTGCTTTGAAGGAGGTCCGTCGTCGGCGATTTCCTGGTCACTATTACCTGCGTTTAGTTTAGAAAGTGTATGAGATTTAGTTGGTGTAGAGCAGCGTCCTTTTCGTTTATTAGCACGCGACGATAATGGAGTCATGCATCGGCTACCTGATAGAGCAAGATTTTTATAAGCTTGAGTTGTTTGCAAGCTTTTGCTCAAGTCACATTTTAGGCGATAGTTTTCCAAGTTTAAATTCTCAATTTCTTTATGAGCAATATCTAATTCTCTGCTTAAACTGTCTATCTTTTCTCTTAGGTCGTAATTAGTTTGGCTATCATTTAATGACGTGTTTGGTAAACTTGTCATAGTAGCATCGAATAGATTTGTGTCTGTGCTCGAAACATCATTTAAGGATAGTGAGATATGAGTTTTTCTTTTGCGTAAAGTAATGTTTTCCTCGGGCTCCATGTTTTGCATTTTCTATTCAGTGAATAATTTTATTTTCTACCAAAAGACTTAATTTTCTTATTCTGGTAACACAATTTTTTGTAGCAGTACTTTCTATTTTTTTTTTTATTGGCAACACTGGCCAGTATGTCAATTTTATTGCCGCTCCTTGACACTAGATGGCGCTGTTTGGCATGAAGTATTTGTTATTTGTAGTAGCAACCCTAATGTTAATGTCAATTTTTATACGTCAATGTCAATATTTGTTCCGCTACTCACTACTAGGGGCGCCACTTATGGTACAAAGTTCACTTTTTAAAACAAAACATTAAACTTAACCGTTTTATATACATTTACTAGTATTTATTTCACCACTTATTATGTTTTTAGATGTTCTACTGATGAGAGTACATTTGTATAGGTCCAATACACTTGCTTTTGTCCGTGATTAGCACTTTTTTGTAACACAATAACGTTTAAAAGTCCAAATATTAAACACAATGTTTTTATTGCATCTCTTGGTTTATAGAAGTCACCAACAATTTCACTTATGTAGTTCGATACGTCTATTATGATTCGCTACAATACACATCACTTGTATTATGGTTTACTATTTATTTCGAGTTTTAAATACGCGGGCGATGTTTACTTCTATGACAGTGTTGCCACCCTTTTGTTTTACTCGGTTAGTGAATATTTTTTCTTTTAATACAGTGACGATTTGTTTCATAGTATTTTTTTGCACGTTTTTACAGGTTCATTGTATCAAAATTTGATTCAATACCAATTTAAAAAAATCTGGGGGATGCCTTAGAAATTTAAAATCGCACCATCTATTGTAATCAATTTTTAAATGATCCGTTCAAAAAACCATTGAAATTTGAATTATGAGCCCAATTTTCCATATTAGTGTGCTTAGGAGAGTTGACTAAACAAGAAGATATAATTTTTATGATCAAATCTAGAAAATGTTAATTTTACACACAATTCATTAACAAATCGATGCATATATATTTATTTCAAATTTTCTTTCTTTCAAAGGTCAACAAACGACAGCGGCGAACAATAGCTTAACGTGCTTTTCAAGGCATGAGTGTTGGTAGGTGATGGATGCTCACCCATCCACGGGTCGACCTCAGCAAGTGTTGAAATTGGTACTAACCTGGAACCCGTAAGTAGTAAGTGGTTCTGCAACAGAAACAGTTTCTTCGACGCCAAGAACGGGCTGCCCGGGCAGTGAAGTGCCGCCTGGGAAATAAAATTAGGTTTAATAAAGGCAGGCTAGTATGTGAGAATAATGGTGTATGACAGAGGCGGCCTTAACCGTTGATCAATCGAAGCAGGGCGATAATCGGGGTAAAGAGGAGTTAGAAAATAGTAGATTGTTTACCTAGGGAGCAAACAACTATTTTAAAGGCGAGAGTGTTTTTTTAAATCCAGAGCGGAGCGAAGGATTCTAGAGTAAATCCCGAGCGTAGTGAGGGGTTCTAAAGTAGAACCCTGAGTGCAGCAAGGGGTTTCAAAGTACGTCCCTCGAGTTTAAAATAGTGTTGCTCCTGAGTTGGATACTCTACTTTTTATCACCCTCTATGAGACAATAAGTAAGTGCAACTTATGAATAAGAACGTTATGTTTATTTATTTACATAAAATTAAGAACCATAAGACATAAAATAAAATAATAAGAGGCTAATGATTATATTTGAACAATTATGGAAGTGCATCGTAAAAATTTTGGTTAGTACCATCCGTTACAGTTATAGATTTATTTACAGCTTGGGAATTAGAAATAGTCTCAGAAAACGGTTTTTGAGAAACTTGATTATAATACTTTCAATTGAGGAAGACGCACTCATTTTATACCCGGCTGCAAGGAAAGGGTTATGTTTATAATTTTATAATCTGAATTTGAAACAAGTACGAAATTTATGACATTTAATAGGGTATTATTTTGACATTATGACATTGTTTAAAGTATTAATTTGAATTTATGACATTCTATAGGGTATTAATTTATGGGATTTTGTAAGGTATTAATTTGAATTTATGAGCATGTGTAATTTTAATGATAATTTTGCATGCCTAAATTGGTGCAACACAGTGGACTGCGCATTCACTTGACATCTGGAAATGTTTGAATATGTACTGTGTTGAGCAATAAATATATTTGAATTTGAATTTGAAGGCAGAATGCGAATGTTCCGAATTTCGCGCGTTGTTTATTATTCATCACCTTTTTTTTAATTGGGCGCGCTCGCAATTTTTCAGCCAGTCGCTTATTCAATACTTGGTGCCGCATGGTTTGTGATTCATCTCTTTGCTGATTGGAAAATTTACTTACAATATCCACATTCCAAATTCGAATCACTTTTAATCCCTAGGGGATTAATGAGGTATTTTGGTCCCTGTTTACGAGGAATAAACTAGCTCTTTTTGAATAGATGTGATTAAAAAAAAACTTTTTCGTACCACTTGCTCAAAAAAGTGACATTCTATGCCACAAAAAGCGAACATAACAATAGTCATTTTTAATCTGTTAAAAACAGGGAAAGAAAATTGTACTGAATTTCATTCATCCTCTAGGGGGAGAATGTGATTTAAATTTGGAATACTTACCGAAATTTATACTGAACTACATCTGTAATTACAACATTGAGTTTGTATATAAAACATTATACATCTTTTTGAAAAAGGAATACGCATTTATTATGCAGTTATGATTATTAAATAAAATATCGAAAACCGACGAGGCCGTATGAGCTTGATGCCTTTGCTTTTCCGACTAAAAATATTAGTCTAGGACTTTGCCGCGTTTTTGTTTTCTTCAAATACATAAACGTTAAGTTTATTTTACTTTTAATTGTCATTATTTTTAATAAATGCTTATCTCATATTGTTATTGTGTAATTTTTTTCGCAAATGGTACGAAAAGTAGAGTATTTTCCTCGGTGATAAAGCTGTCTTAGTCTTGGGTGAACTTAAATCCCTCGCTAAACTCAGGACTCGTCTTAAATCCCTCGCTTCGCTCGTGATTTAAGTTTTTAACACCCTCGCTACGCTCGTGAGTAAACCTCGAGTCTTTCGTTACGCTCGCGATTTAAATCGTCACCCGCGACAGAAGACACTGCTTTATCCCCTTGGTTAATAATCTACTATTTGACTGCCTGCAAATAGCCCCAAATATCACACTGTTTCGTTTGACCCACGACTTTTGGCCCAGCCTGTATATTATTTGCGTGCCCTTGTCCTTGTTGCAATGTATGTGATATAGTGATGGTAGACGAGAAATGCAAAACTTAGCAATTTTTTTTTTCATTTCTATGAAATGTTTAACCAACTTCTTTTTTTTACGATTAAATGTTTGCTATAGATAAAATAAAAAGTTTCAATTGTATGCTTTTTGGGTTGTCCGTGGGCCAGCAACGCACGCCACTGGGAGCTGCCGCGCCCGCCCCCGTCACTCTCAGAGTGGCCCAGGCGTAGTTCTGTTATACTTTGTGCACACTAACCTGGCTCCGTAATATGCACCGTATAAGCCATGACGTCAGCGCTGTGCTCGGGCCAGCGCACGGCCACGGTGCGTGCGCCCGTGGGCCAGCAGCGCACGCCACTGGGGGCCGCTGCTTCCGCGCCCGTCACGTTCAGAGTGGCCCAGGCGGAGGCGGTGGAGATAGAGTTCTGGGCGAAGCACTGGTATACTCCTGGGAAGAATAAGACAATGGTTTATAATTAGTAGCTATATCTATCAAATAATAAATTAATTTTGCGGCACGGTGGGCACAGTGGTTAGTGGCTGCGCGCTGTGTGTCTCGGGTTCGCATCCCACACGGATCAAATATTTTTATGGCTTAGAGATAGTTGTTCTGGGTCTGGCGGTTTGTGTACGTGAGTTTCTATGTTTGTCAACAATCTGCCTATAAAGATATATTTATTATATATTTATCTTTTTCGAAAATATGTTGAGGTCGGCTACCAGTCTAACCACATAGAGCTGAATACGATCAAAGACTGGATGCCGAACGCACGGGACCGGTCAATGTGACGACGCTTGGCGGAGGCCTATGTCCAGCAGTGGACGTCTTTCAGCTGATATGATTACGATAATGATGATGATCAAATACTGATTTTCTTCCGGAAAAAACAAGCCTTTGTCATCATCATGTATAAGGTGTTAAAAAATTAACTCTGAGAAATTTAAGAAGTTGTTTATTATAATATTTAATCAAAATCTCGTAACCGTTCTAAAGACAAGCATTTATTTTGCATTACGCGTAAATGATTGAATGTGCATACTGTAACAACCGCCTGAGTTCGGTACTCAGGCGGTCAATGACCCGCTTGCTGCTGGACGCAAGTAGTAATACGTCGGTTACATTTAAATTTTTAGATCTTTACAATGTATATTAATGTATATTGGTATATTGATATCACAAATTTTTACAAAAGGTCTTTACATTATTTACAAAAGTTGTTGAAAATATCAACCAGCAATGCAGAAGTTTCCACGACGTACCTATCACATTGTTTTTCACTCATATTGATGTGTCCCTGTCCTGACTTTTAATAATGTGGAAGGTAAGTACTCATGTAATACATCCCCTGATGTAAACACACACACGTTCTTAGACATGATATGTCTCCGTGCGCACCGCGGACGCCAGCGCAGCGCCATCGTACAGTTTGCGTGAAAATACTTTCATCAAATATTTAATTTAGCTTATTTTTAGGAAGTATTAAAATCGTTTTTTTTTGTAATCTTTTGTAATCCTCGCGAAATTCTTTGAGTAATTTTTTAACACCTTATGTAGTAGATTTTTTTAAGTTCTATTTTTAAAATACTTTGATTTACCTGCATCTTCCGAGGTGACACTTCTGATAAGCAGTTCCAAGCGCTTAGCTCCAGCTGCTGGCAACACCACGATCTGCAACAAGTCATATATTTCAATATAACGCAATAGTTTATGGTGCATCGAATGTATGTCTTGAAAATTCTTGTCCGATGTTTGTTGTATTAATTCTATTTGCAAGGATAAGTATGCTTCTGCAACGTTGGATTTATGTATTGTCAAGTCTGATTTACAATTGTACGAGTGGCTATGCTCGGTATTTACTGGCCCGTTATCTCTAACGTTCAGCTATTGGAGAAACGTCAGGAGGGCCCGATCGCCGTCCATAACACATCGTAAGTGAAGATGGACTGGTCACACATACCGGAGGATCCGATCACATCCTTAAACAGGGCATAGATTGGAATCCGTATGGGAACAGAAAGCATTGAAGTCCTCGTCAAACCTGGCGACGCATTGGAATGACGTGACCGAGGTGAAGCATAAAGCTCAAGACCGGTCGCGAAAGAGGACTACTGTGGATGCCATCTACTCCAGCTAGGAGAGATAGGGTCTAAGGTCAAGTCAAGTGCCTATGCAGATGGTACCACAGTAGACTAATAATTTCAGATCATAATAACTCACCCGTCCAGCCAAGACCAGTGGCTTCCCATCCTTGTACCAGGTCACAGTGGGAACTGGTCTCCCTACAGCTGTGCAGTTGAATCGCACCGTGCTTGCTCTGTACGTCTGCTTTGACGTCGGTGACACTATGATCTTCACTGGTTCCGTTATTGTGACGTTGAAGGTCTGGAGAAGAAGAAAGAAATTTATTAAAGAAAGAATACAGGCTCATTCTGCAGGGTCTAATAAAATTAGCTGGATCAATTTCTTAGAGCTGAAGATAAACCTAGAAAAACCTCATATCATAATTTTAAGTATGTTCTACACTTCCAGCGATCATTGACGACGTCACCACCACCTGCCTAGCCTTTTCCCAATTGTTGTTGGGGTCAGCTTTCAGTCTTACCGGATTCAGCTGAGTACCAGTGTTTTACATGGAGCAACTGCCTCTCTGACCTCCACAACCCATCAACTGGGTAAAACCCACCCCTTGGCAAGACTGGTGTCAGATTTTAAGCTTCTGACTACCCGTAACGACTGTCAAAGATTTTCAAATGACAGCCGGCACCAACGGCTTAACGTGTTTTCCATGGCACGGAGGAAACTCGGTATGTTGAAATGGTCACCCATCCACGGACCGACCTCGGCAAGCGTTGCTTAACCTTGAGGATCGACCCGTGCGGCTGTTATTATTTAGCCATGAGGTCATTGACGACGTTATTGCGTTTAATTTGACTCGGAATGGAATGCTTGCCATGAAGTGGAACTCTGGAATCCGTGATTCTCGATATCTGCACAACGGACAGAATGAGATTCTTAGGGCGGAAAATGGAGACCCTACTACTAGCTATAATCTGGGATCCTCAATCTTCTACTGAATAACTTATCAATAAGTTTGCAGACAAAGGGTTTTTTAAGAGATTTCTCGAATGACTCTGAGCTTACATCTATCAACATTGCAGCATGACTGCCATTCCCATCACACTATGGTTATTTTATTTCTTTTGTTTGTAAAACGTACAGCTGAAAAAAAATGCTTATTCTTTATAATAAAAACAAAGGCCTTATACAAGTTTTCATTTGTAGTAAAAAAAAAGATAAACCTTCACCGGCAAACAGTACTACAAACTAAGAATTGATATCATAAGCGCAGCTATTAAGGTTGCCCTAGTCGACGGCACGAACTATTATGTGCGCGGGTGTAAATGCATGCTATCTCATCCGACAACACGTGTGAAGAAAAGTGTGAGTGCAAAGAAGCTAGTTCGCGTACGTATTAGCACTTTTGCAAGTTTGTAGCGAAATGGATGATGATTTAGGACGAAAACGAGCGCGCGAAATTTTATAAACAGATCTTTGGGAGTATGGATATCATGAAAAAACGACTTAAAAAACGCGGCTGTAAGTCGCGTCCGTCAGCCATGTCCGATAATTTGTTCCCAGCTTAATTGGTCACAAAAAAACATATTGATTGACATCTTTTCCCATACACTTATTTTTAAATTACTAATACTATTATTAAATAGGTCGATGTCAACTTCCCGGCCGGCCGCATCAAAGGCACGACTCGCTCTAACCACGAACGCTATGCTGAATTCAGGACGCGGTCCCATTAAAAACTAATAACTTGTTTACCATGCTTCTAAACTAGTAAAGTATATTACCATTCCTGCCCGGCGAGCATGGCCTACTGTGACATCGCTTAAGTCACACTTTTAATCACAGTTTGGGCGATAATAGTTATTTATGCTACAAGTGCGGAAGGTTGGTGATTTCCGATGAGTGGCATTTTTATTCACGAGCGAGCGAAGCGAGTGAGTGGATAAATCGACACGAGTCGGGAATCATCTTACGTACGTGTATCATACAACATTTTACTATGCATTGTGCGAGGAAATAAAAAAAACATATAATTTAATAAAATGAAATTAATAAAATGGCGGGCTTAATCAAGCGCGCTCAGCATATCCACAGATTAACTAGAAGTTCCTCAGGCATATCTTCTGCGCATGTGCAGATAGCTGTCACATCGTAACGCAAAAAGGCACAAGCAAAATATACGTTCTGCCAGACATATTTAATGAATATTTAAAATTAATTTATTGATCAAAACATAAATCTAGAGTAATTAAAAACGCCTTTATTGAAGTATTATAGTTTTATTTTACCTTTTATATGAATGATTATCTGTACATTAAAAAATTGTAAAACTTTTCTCAAATAATAAAGACTCTATGCGTCGGGCTGACGTTAGAGTTAAAAATTGAAAAAATACAGGAAAGTAAAAAGCACTAGTGAAAAAAAGTGACACTTTCCGCACAGTTTGGCTGCTTGGAAAACGCTCTTTTCGAGGACATGCATTGTAAACTCATTTTGTCTTAAATGCTAGCACGGCGGCGTGAGATATTTTCTTGACTTGTGGTATAACTTCTTGACGTTTATTTTTTTCTTTTTCGGAAATTTTCCAATTTTATTGTAGTTTCGGTTTAACCTTGGCCATAAAAACCATTTATGTTCTAAGAAGCATAGCCCTACGACGCACTGTTGCCGAATTATGGGCCTCCGTATCTTATTTTATTTTTCATATTTCCAAAATGATATCTCAAAAACGGTATGTCCTAGGCCAAAAATAACCAAAATTTAGCCCCCCCCTTTGCTACCCCCATGTTAGCAGCATCCCAACATGAATTACAATTTTTTATTTTTTTTACTTTGCTTGGTTTTCGACTCGGTCATGACAAGTTATGATAAAATATGTCATGTCTTACAATTTGTCTTAAATGCTAGCACGGGACAACCAAGCGACAAATTTACAGGCGCGACTTGCTTTTCTTGTTGTTGACTTCATAGTGCGACATAATTTGAATAGACGACCAAATAAAATAATACGTAAAAAAGTATGCCGTTCATACAGCTAAACAACTTTTTAATTTTGTTGGGAATAAATTAATATTTGACCCACGACCATAGACTTATGCACACTTTATTTTTCTTTGTTTGTTTGATAACATATGAAGTGTTTGTTAGAAAGATATATTTATTGTGAAAATTTTAATAATTACTAAAAAATATAATAGCTTGGACCAATACCGGTGGGGTAAATGTTTTTTGGGGATTTTATTTAAGAAACATTTAAAAATGTAGAAAGCAAGAAGAATATGGTATAAAAGAAAATAATTATAAAAAACATAATCATAATTAAAATTAGAACAACAATAAAAAAAAATACAAGTATGAAAAAGTAATAATATAAAATTAATTAATAATCCTGTAACATTTCAATTAATTAATAAGCATTGATCACCAATTCACCATACACACAAAATGAATTTATTGCCATTTGGTGCCGTAATTAGAAGGATTTTTTTCAACTATAAAATTGTATCACCACCTCCGAACGAAAGTGATACATTTTTCTAAATCATCTGTCAAAATGTGACATTTGTGACAAAATGGGTGCGCCCGTATTAGCAATTAAGACCCGATGAGTCCCAAACAAACGTCAGGAAATTTTTCACGCCGCCGGTGCTAGTATTTAGGACAAAATGGCGTTATCGCCCAAACTGCGATGAAATGTGTGACTCAAGCCATGTCACAGTAGGCCGTGCTCGCCGGGCAGCAACAAGAAAGGCATGTTGCGTCTTTAAAATATGTCACATGTTTGGCCCGTGCTAGCATTTAAGACAAATTGTAAGATATGAGATAATTTATCAAGTCATGTCACAAATGTCTTGGGTACGCCCATGCTCGCTAGGCAGTTTAACCTTGTAGACCTAAATGCAGTGTAGCTCTTCTTGAAAAACAAACAACAAGTTAATAGCTCTCAAAGGGACCGCAACCTAAAGGAAGATTCCTCTATTGTGTTTATCGTATTCGACACGTTCCGGAACAAAGTAAAAAAAGACTGAGCTATGTACTGAATTATTCAATACTATTATTTAATACTAAACGGCAAAACAAGACGTGTTTTCGAACATTAAGTCTTCACGTGCTTAGTAGTTTGTTGTTTCCGATCAATCCAATTTACTGCCACTATACTTCCCACTTCTCTCACTCTTTTGTTTTTTATTTATAAACTACTAGCTGTTCCCCGCGGCTTCGCTCCCGTGGGCCATCCCACGGGACCCGTTTTCGGGAATAAAAAATAGCCTATGTCCCTCAGGAATAATGTAGCTTCCTATAGGTGAAAGAACTTTTAAAATCGGTCCAGTAGTTTCGGAGCCTATTCGGTACAAACAAACGAAAAAATCTTTCCTCTTTATAATATTGGTATAGATTTACGTTCAGACAAAGGAAAAAAACCGGCTAAGTGCGAGTTGGACTCGCGCACGAAGGGTTCCGTACCATTATCGCAAAAAACGGCAAAAATATCACGTTAATTGTACGGGAGCCCCCCTTAAATATTTATTTTATTCCGTTTTTAGTATTTGTTGTTATAGCGGCAACAGAAATACATAATCTGTGAAAATTTCAACTGTCTAGCTATAACGGTTCATGAGATACAGCCTGGTGACAGACAGACAGACAGACAGACAGACAGACAGACAGACAGACAGACAGACAGACGGACCGCGGAGTCTTAGTAATAGGGTCCCGTTTTTACCCTTTGGGTACGGAACCCTAAAAACAATAGAAGAAAGATTAGGTACGTTTGATAGGTTTTGTTTTATTTACAAGGAAATATACTTAAATAATCAATTTAGTTTTATTTAGAAAATACTTAGAGTACGTTTAAATGGTTTGGCCATGTTGAGAGGATGAATGATAGGTGACCAACACAAGGTAGATATTTACAAGGCAGACGTAAGTGGAAACTCTGGGAGAGGACCCCCGAGAAGGACATGGGCCTTATTGGTGATTTTCACCTGGCCTTTCGGTCGTTTTAGTTTCTGTCTACCCCCATGGGATAAAGACGTCACTTTATGTATATATCTATGTACATACATATATAAACTCAAGCCTTTTGTCCAAAAAAAAATTGCAAAATCAAGATTGTTCTATTTATTGACGGAAATCTACAACCCCCGAGCAAATCAATCTATTGGAATAACCCCAAACCAATTTCCCTATCAACAAGAAAATCAAATATTATTATAACAAATAATCAAATAGGCCTCAGGTTAACATTTAGTTAAATAAGGCAATATGTATTCAATTCTTAACACAAATGGCTGGCAGGCATACAAGGATATTCGGCGAAGACAAGCCAGTATATATTGTACCTCTATGTACAGAGAAAAGCAATTATATAGACAGAACTTTACCTTATTTGAATTAAATATTGTATGATAAGGTTTCGTGTGGGGTGTGTACACATTGACAAATACGTATCTATCTTTGTTACAATTAAAGCACGAATTATGGTAAAATCCTAAGGATTGCCCGTAAAACCAAAGATTCACGCCGGTTAGGGTCTGTCCAACTGTAGAAGTCCAAAATATACCGACAAGTCTCGACGAAAGACGGACTTTTACCTGTAAGACTTGTGCATATCTGAGGTTTTACCGTAGTTCGGGCTTTTACAGTAACATCTGCAAGTAAGAAGTGAGAAGCCCCTAGGGCATTTTCAAGATTTGGTTTACTTGTGTCAGAGTATATTTAGTTCTACTAATACAGCTTTTAATATCATTCGTTAGCGTCATTGGTTACTGAATCACGGACACTGTTAGACTCTGGAGGAATTACACTATATATACGTATATAGGATCTGGGGTATCTAGGGGAGGCCTATGCCCAGCAGTGGACGTCTATCGCCTGAAAATGATGATGATATCTAGGACCATATAATAGGATCACCACGAAATAATATTCAACATCACCATCATATAGCACACACCATCAGCCTATTAATGTTACCACTGCTGGGACACAGGCCTCCTCTCTGTGAGGGGGAACGGGCCGTAATCCACCACGCGGGCCCAGAGTGGGTTGGTGGATGTCAAATGTCTTCGAATTTTGGTTTTTGGTTTTCCTTCACCGTTTTCACACCATCACCATAATCATACTTTATTATCAATGACTGATTAATATAAAATCATATGTTTATATTACATTAGCATATAAATAGGATCATAGTGTTTTAAATAGGGTTTTTATACGGTTACATTTCGGGGAGTGTGCGATGGAATTGCACGATATAATTCCACCTAGCCCGTTCCATCATCGGACTACCAGACGTACAGCGATGCGCCATCGATACATGGTAGACATCCCACCCATACGCACAAAACGTTTTGGGAACACTTTTATTATGCGTACAGCTAAGGAGTGGAATTCCCTGCCGGAGTCTGTGTTTCCCGATAGCTACAATCTAGGGGTCTTTAAGTCAAGAGTGAATAGGTTATTTCTAGGCAAGCGTGTTTCACCGTCGACCACATCATAGCTTACCATCAGATGAGATTGTGGTCAAGCGCGAGCCTATAGGTAATAAAAAAAAAAAAAGTGTAATCCTAGATATACGATAGTGTAATAAATGTTTTCTATTCTATTTTATCTATTCTAATACCCCCTCTCTGTGGCACTCTCATGATTTTATCCCTAACTAGCGGACGCCTCGCGGTTTCACCCGCGTAGTTCCCGTTCTCGTGGTAAGACAGCGATAAAAAGTACCCTATGTCACCCGGGGATAGTGTAGCTTCCCAACGGTCAAAGATTTTTTGAAATCGGTCGGGTTTAAGTTTATTCGTTACATACAAAAATACAAATCTTTCCTCTTTTATGTGTATATGATATTCTTCATATCTGTTCCTCTTGATTATATGAAAACACCCAAATCAAATATGTTTACCCAAGTGTTATGTGATTCAATTTTTAAAGTCTTAACTGACCAGGTTTCTGGAACGAAAATGTATGTGACAAATTGTTGAAGTTTCGCTGGTGAGTGTAGACAAATAATCAAACGTTAGCTGTGGTTATTGTATTAAAGAATTTTCAACACCAATTTGTGACACGTCGAAAACATTATTTTCAGAAACCGGATGACAGATAGTATATTTCGCAAAGTAAGCAATTAATTGGTAACACCTTTTTTAAACCTTTATTATGCAAATAAATTATTTGATTTGATTAAAAAGCGTTGTCAATGTGAACACACCATTACATACAAGTGCTTAATATATTATATCTCTATACACAAGTAGGCTCTATACACAAGTAGTTGAACACATTACATGTTACAACAATAGTTTCACGTTACATTTCAAACTGTAGAAACAACTAGACTAGACTGTTCATTATAACCTTATCTCTTCATCAAAATTATGGTTAATATTACCTACTACCAGTCTACTGTGTGGAAAATACAAAAGGTTTCAAGAATAATCAGCGTTTTCAAATCAAAAAATATTTTTATTAGTTATCCTTCTAATTAGGGTTAGTAATGACAACCAAAATTCCTAACAAAATACCTAATGATAGTAACGTATCCTATCAAGATCGGAGACTCTACACTCGAAGTTGTAGACGATTATGTCTACCTGGGACAAACGATCCAGTTGGGTAGGTCCAACTTCGAGAAAGAAGTCAACCGTCAAATCCGACTCGGCTGAGCTGCGTTGCACGGTATGTACAATTTACCGCAATGTCTCAAGACAAAAGTCTATGACCAGTGTGTGTTGCCAGTGATCACCTATTGGACCGAGATATGGTCGCTCACAACGGGCCTTATCAGAAAGCTTAAAGTCACCCGAAGGGCAATGCAGAGGCCTATGCTCTGAGTTTCCTTGCGTGATCGCATAAGAAACGAGGATATCCGCAGGAGAACTAAAGTTATCGACATAGCCCTAAGAATTGCGAAACTTGAATGGAATTGGGCAGGTCACATTGTTCGCAGAACGGATGGCCGATGGGGCCGAAAAGGTTATCATCCCAAGGGAATACAAACTATCCTATGCCCCTCTCAGGGTCTCCAACTATCTCAATGCCAAATTTTATCTAAATTGGTTTAGTAGATCCAGGCATTACACCCTACAACCTCACATACTCACAAACTTTACCTCTTTATAATATTCGTATAGATTGAAAACAACCAATTACAATATTAAATTAATTTTACCGGCGTATGTTGGCATGTAATACAGATCAAAATTTTAAAAGGTCAAAGTAAGTCGAAAGTACGGCAAACGTATAAATCGAGATTGTTTTACTAAAAATGAATTTCGGAAACAAGCAAGTTCTCAGAAATAGGAACAAAAGTGAGAAATTTTCCGTAGCCTCGAGCTAAGTAAAAAAAATACACGACAATTTTCCTGACAAGCGAGTAATTTTCATGCTCGTATATAATAATACAGGCTGAAACTAATAAACCCATCTTGCGTTACTGTTGAGCATAAGGTCCTGCTGGGTTCGAATCCCGGGTCGGATAATTGGTAAAAAGTGTGCTCAAAGATTTTTCATCTATATTTTTTTAGTAGCAGCCTGGAATCTAGACACGTGCCAACCGGGCATTAAATAATTAAAAATAGAACTTTTAGTTCAGACAAAGTCCGTAACAATCTACTTAAAAACCGGCCAAGTGCGAGTTGGACTCGCGCGCGAAGGGTTCCGTACCATTATCGCAAAAAATGGCAAAGTAATCACGTTTGTTGTATGGGAGCCCCACTTAAATGTTTAATTTATTCTGTTTTTAGTATTTTTGCTGTTATAGCGGCAACAGAAATAATAACAACTCAACTAAAATTTCAACTGTCTAGCTATAACGGTTCATGAGATACAGCCTGGTAACGGACAGATGGACAGTGGAGTCTTGGAGCCTTGTGGTCCCATTTTTACCTTTTGGGTACGGAACCCTAAAAAACTAGTGTTAGCAGGTACAGATACAAAACTAAAACATACAGCTACACTTCAGCGTGGAGGTGCATCCAAATGCATGCTGATTATTCAAATAGGGTTGCCACCTATTTTATGGGTTTTTAAACGAACTGCCAAAATGAGGGGTACTATAAGGGCACCTCTAATTAATCCTTCGTATAAAACAGACGTGATGTCATTAAGTGTGAAACTAACCTTGAACAGGTCACTGTTCCCCTCGACCCTGCAGGTGTAGACTCCGTCTTGCTCCAGATCCACTCGCTGCAGTATGAGGACCTCATCTGTCGCCTCCAACTCGCTCGTTCTTTCTCCGGGTTGGGAGAACTCCCATATTAACTGGAAAGAAAAGATTGGGTAAGTTGGGTAAGATAAAAGAAGTCAAAGTGTATATTGGCATACAAAAATATCAAAACCGGCCAAGTGCGAGTCGGACTCGCGCACGAAGGGTTCCGTACCATTACCGCAAAAAACGGCAGAAAAAAAAACACGTTTCGTGTATGGGAGCCCCAAAATATTTATTTTATTTTGTTTTTAGTATTTGTTGTTATAGCGGCAATAGAAATACATCATCTGTGAAAATTTCAACTGTCTAGCTATCACGGTTCATAAGATACAGCCTGGTGACAGACAGACAGACAGACAGACAGACGGACCGCGGAGTCTCAGTAATAGGGTCCCGTTTTTACCCTTTGGGTACGGAACCCTAAAAAACAAGGAAAGATATGCGTCTCAACCATGCAATACGGCCATCGCTCAGCATAATGCTGGGATCATCTAGTATATATATTATATATATGCAGGCACAAGCTTTTATATTTTTCCTGTAAGATATGGCCAGATTTCAGCAGTATTTTCATTTTAGAGGTTTTTGTCTAAACAGGCTTCTAATTTTTAGTTCAACCGATCCGTTTTACACCTTAACTTATTAGGAACTGCCATAATGGGTAACTTTGCGTTAGCCAAGGAAAAAAAACCCGAAATTATGTTGATATACATATCCATACGTTCTAAGATAGGTGATGATAAAAGAAATACATGGCGGCTTTTGGGCGCCATATTGTGCGGGTCCCAATTATTTTTTTCTTCCAATGCCATCGTGTGGGGTACCAAAATGAAGATTTTACGTGGGTTAAGTCGCTGACAGAAGCTAGCTATGCATATTTATTAATACTTATCTGTTTATTTTATTTATTACCTTAGGTCTAGGCCATCCGGTGACCGGACACGGCAGCACAACGGTGCCACCCATGGGAACAGTGATGTTCCTCTCATGATGCAGTGGCAGGATGGCAGCCTCCAGATCAGCTGGCAACTCCTCGACTTGCAGTCTACCTCCATGACTGACGCGCGTTCTGTTCGCGTGGGAGTTTGTTGCTTTGCATCTGGTGAAAACAATGAAATTTATGGTGGTCATCTAGACCTGGTGAACTTCGTATTACCTAATAAAGATTTCAATGTTTTTTCAAAAAATGTCATTAAGTCAGTCCAGCCATTTCCAAATTTTTGCGAGATTCACGCTCGAGAATTGATTCTTAAATATATTATAGATACATAGTTGATACAATAGCTGACTCTTTCACAAAAATAGCACATTGAATTTTACTAAAACGTTTATAGAGAAAGCTGTTTTGTCGCTTCGTAGCAAATTCGTAGCACAGTGCTACGCCGTAGCCCAGCGCGTAGCGGCAAGATGCAAGTTTCGTAGCAAGTAAAATGCAGCGCAGTTTTGCATCGACGCATTCTTATGAGCCCATGATTATTTTCATAAGAATTCAATATCTGTGGAATGTATAGTGTTGGTCTTTAACACTGACCGAGAGAATAGACGTTTTATTTCGAGCCTTTCATTAAAAGAACACCATTTAAACTGTATTGTAAGTTGCAATTTAATAAGTACCTGTACAATCCTGCATCGTCTCTTGTCACATCCGTTATAAGTAGCTGATTCTTCAGCACATGATATCTGAAACAATAGTCACGTCTTTTAATGTCCGCTCCACCATTGAATCCACGATCTATAATTCAAACAGCCGTAAACTATGTCTCTATTAGTCATAACCGCTATTGTCAATTTTACATTCAAGTTTTTACTTGAAAATTCAGTTTCTGTTTCTTTTCAAAGTTAAGTTTTAATTCTTAAAATCAATCTTCCATGTCAGGGTTGGTTTTGCAGTCCAACCGGATTTTGAGGTAGACGCTATCCATCCCTGGCGGCTGGTCCCGAGCTGATGTCACATTTCAGCACGAAGGGATTGTCGCCTCCATGTGTATACTGTCCTTACCTGTCATTTTGAGGCAGAGGCTCTCCATCCTTCTGCCAGGAGAAGCTGGCGTTTGGCCCCGAGCTGATGTCACAGTTCAGCACGAAGGGCTGGCCGCGCCATGCCGTCGCATTCTCAGGGTGCACTGAGAACTGCTTATCTAGGTCTGGAAACAAAAGAAAGAGTTGCTTTAGTCTTCTTAATAAGAAGAAAGTAACATACAAATAAGAAAAAGCAAAAGCACGACAAAGAAACAGCCCTCGCTCAGCATGACTCGCCTGCAAGACAGTGCCACAGCAGATTACCATCTTCCAGCCCATTTTTTTCCGTTCTATTCTCCCTTTCATACATTCACGAAATAGCGGTTCTAATCAAATACAAAACTTTATTTATTTTGAAGGATCATATTCTTTGCATTATCGTTCACAGTATCTATAAAACGAATAATACACGGTGGTTTGCTGTCTTCGCCAGATTTTTTTATTTCTCATTTCTTATTGTACACTTAAGTGGCAATAGAATCACTGTTGTAACATAACATATCCTTCGATATGAGATCTGGTACACCACATATATGTTTCAGTTTTATATTATTTTGGGAAGCATTATTTTATAAACCACCTGTAACAACAATATTTTTTTACTCTGTCATAGTGGGTATATTTTATTCCAATCATAGTTATTCGGGGAACTTCTCTTCTGGGAATGATGAAGCCATGTAAAACATAATACAACATATCGCCTGTAATTACGGAAGGTGTGTTTAATAGTTCGGTACACCTACATTTCGTATGTCATGTTATAAATCAAAAGAAATTCAGGGTACAGCCCTCCAACTACTACAAGGCACGAATCCGGACTGCTACTCAGAATTTCATGAACCCAAGAAAGTTAAATTTCAACTGTTCTTGGTACCTAAATCATACATGACGAAGGTTTCAAGTCTCCAGGGAAACCCAAAAGGCATACTAATTAAACCTAAAATACATTTTAAGTTGAAACACTTCTAAGAAACGTGGTCCAAACAAAATTTGAAGTTAGAAGTTGAATCTTAATTTAAGATCGTTGAAAATGAGATCATCCCACACGTTCCTGTTAATACGGCGCCTAAATGTATGCAATTAAAAATATTGCTTACAAATTATGCGATCAGTTTTAAATCGAAAATACTTATCTGTTTTTAGACACAATTAAGAGAAAAGTTCTAGGTGACTAGGTAGAGTTGGTAGAGTTGGTGAAGTTTTAAGTGACTTCCTTGTTATAATGAAATATCAAAAAGGGTCGGTAACGGGGAATCCTGTTGTTGGCTGTTTTAAAGGAAAAGCTTCCACGGGGACTTCATATCGAAACGATTCGCAAAACGACATATGAGCAGAATGACCTATTCGGACATTTTGCTACTAGGTAATTATGAGAACAGGATGATCTGTTCTTATGTCGTTTTGCAAACAGGACATTTTCATACGGAGTCCCCGTATGAAAATTTCATATTCGCAATGTCCTATTCACACCACGGGTTGCATAAATTTGTAAAAAATCTGAAACTTTATTCTCATTGATTTCCTGCTGATATGAGAGAATAAGACATAAAATGACCGCTGTATTCCCCGAATAGTTCGAAAGACAGGAATAAAGGCCAAGAAATACAAATTGTACAAAACACACTTCACTTTCAGGGTCTATTAAAGTTGACTATTAAAAAAAAATGCAAGTCATTGCGCATCTTTTTCATTTCTGTGCAAGGAAAAAGATGGGCACACCCACTTTCACTCTTATGTACTACTTGACAATAGTTTAGCTACACAAAACCTGTGCCAACAGCCCCTAACACTTCAGAAAACGTCCAGGGAAGAAGCATGCCAAAAAATGGTTATAGCCCGTATCATAAACATTGATGTTAACCCTCATACCGTTACAGTTTGGTACATGGCAGCAATGATACTAGAATGTTATCGCCAGGAAAACTTTAAGGGCAATTCCTGAAATTGGTAGGCTTATTATGGGGTTTTTCTCTATGATGAGATATTTTGGAAAGCATGCTATATGTAGAAATTCATTAGTGTGTAAGAATTAAGCCCTAGAAGAACATACACAGATCTTATTAGTGATGACCTTCAGAAAGGCCATGTGCATAGTAGGTAGGTACTCATAACCGGCGTGTGTATAACCAGATATATTGACATAAACGGCCCAAAAGGAGTATGTATGGATCGCAAGAGGTTTTTTTTTGTAATATTTGGCGTCTCGCAGTTCAATCAGAAAGATTGGCAACTGCTTAACCGGGCGATCCTGTGGAGACTAAACTAGAGCCAGCCAGGCTAAAAAAGCATAACCTAGGCGACCACGCTGAGGGCTACCTCCTATGGGGTCGAACTTCGCTGGGGGTCAAGGGCTGAATCATGATTCAGTGATTCTACCATCCGTTTGGAAAATACCTACGTGGAGAAGAACGGACAAGACTGTAGCAGGTGGCGTTCTATAGTTTATACCTGTCCCCATGAGAAAAAAGCATCAGCTCATTTCTTCATGTTAGATTGAAGACCGAAGTCGCTTTATCATTTTACAGGCTTCAGAGGCGGTATTATAAGCAGATAAGTGCTTAGTTTTTCAGATTGTTGCAAAATAGCCTTATTATGTGATAAGGTCAAACAAAAAGGTACTAACAAATCAAGAAATTGTATGCGTTTTTAGGGTTCCGTAGCCAAATGGCAAAAAACGGAACCCTTATAGATTCGTCATGTCTGTCTGTCTGTCTGTCCGTCCGTATGTCACAGCCACTTTATTCGGAAAGTATAAGAACTATGCTGTTGAAACTTGGTAAGTAGATGTATTCTGTGAACCGCATTAAGATTTTCACACAAAAATAAAAATAAAACAATAAATTTTGGGGGTTCCCATACTTGAAACTAAAACTAAAAATATTTTTTTTCATCAAACCCATACGTGTGGGGTATCTATGGATAGGTCTTCAAAAATGATATTGAGGTTTCTTCTCATATCATTTTTTTCTAAACTGAATAGTTTGCGCGAGAGACTCTTTCAAAGTGGTAAAATGTGTGTCGTCCCCCCCCTGTAACTTCTAAAATAAGAGAATGATAAAACTTAAAAAAATATATGATGTACATTACCATGTAAACTACCAGCGAAAATTGGTTTGAACGAGATCTAGTAAGTAGTTTTTTTTTAATACGTCATAAATCGTAAATCGCAATTTACCAAGTACGGAACCCTTCGTGCGCGAGTCCGACTCGCACTTGGCCGGTTTTTAAACTTTCTGTTCCTGTAACTGTCACGACACCTTTTTGCCACCTACCACACTCCCATCATACTACCAACTTAACGATACCTCAGCCTCAGATCAGTACTCCAAGAAACCGTCCATTATAAATCAGTGCCGATACACAACAGTATATCATTGTCTGCCTACCCCACAACCCGCCGTCACTTGTCAGACCGAGTATCAGTCCCTACCCGTCGGTTTGATTGATTGAGGAGGCAACTCGCATGTCATGTTGCGTTATGTGTAGCATACGTAGATTGATCACAATTCTAGACTAGGAGGATGAGGGATGAAAGAACAAGAGCTAAATTGATTTCAGTGAAACTATGGAAGTTCATTAAATTGCACGGTAAAGGAAAACATCGTCAGGAAACCTCAACTTATATAGTTAATGTAAGTCTGAAATAGCCAAATCAGAGGCCTGTGAGGTTCTCAGAGGCGGATTAATTAACTCTGACACCAGAGGTGGCCACATTCTTACACGAAAATGTTAAAAGAAGAGGAAGACTCTACACTCTTTGCGCTGTAGCATGTGGGTGACAGTGTTAGTAACATTTTTTACGCATACGCGCATACAGCGCAAAGAGTCTAACTCTCTGTCTCTCTGAGTCTAGAGATACAGTTCACATTAAACATGGACCGATGACCTGGTGAAGGTTGCGGAGTTCCGCTGGATGTGAGACGCACGGGACCGGTCAATGTGGGGACGCTTGTGGGAGGACTTTGTCCAGCAATGGACATCTTTCGGCTGATATGACGATGATTATACATAACTCGATTAAGTTTTTTTTTTAGTGGTGTCTCGCACAAAAATGCAAAAAAGGGCATGGGAATGTAGTGTGTATGAGTATACCTAAGAATAGCCCCCTATCCCTAAAGGCCAATATATATTATATATAATAACATCAGACAGTAACTGTCCCAGAGCAGAGCCAAGGCATCTTAAACGAATAAGCAATTTCAGATTTAACGACCATTCAGACTATAGTCCCGACGGTTTTTCCTTTACAGAGGTTGTCAGAGATATCCAAGATAAACTTTACTTAGAAGAAAATATATCTTCCACGTATCGTCTATCTCTTCCACTTCAGTGTTCAAAGCCACTTCTAGTCAACGATGTAAAACATCCGTGTCTTGCCTCTTTGCCTTGCATAAAATCTGTTTTTTTTTATCTCCGAAACAAAATTGACACATGCAAATGTCAAATTACTTCTTTAAGGGCTTATTTGGCCTCCTGAGGTATGTTATATTACTATATTACTCATTTTTATTTGAGACTACCTGAACATAACATACCTCAGGAGACCTAATACGCTCTAAAAGAAGTAATTTGACATTTGGATGTGCCATTTTTGTCTCTGAGATAAGACAGTATTTAGGTAGGTACTATCAAATTCCCTCCAATATAGATAGATACTAGTTTCAAAATTAACAGGAAGTCGCCCCTATTTACTCTCAAATAGTTGATAGCAATCTTTCCGCTCTAGATACTCTCAAAATCATCAAGACTTCCTTGAAAAAACATAATTATAACATTTATTACGTTTATGTTCCGTGTTTATTGAACAAAGCTTGATGGAATAAGGTCAATACCTCCTTTGGCCGTACGTTCCTCGAGGGATCTATAAATTATTCATAGCAAAATATTATCTTAGTATCCGAGTACTAATATTATCTTGGGTGCGTAGCTTGGCAAGACTCGACCCTACGTTATTTACTAATGTGTTTCTAAAATTGTGTGCTTTTATTTTTAGGTCATCACTAGTAGCCTAATTTTATGTGTTGAATCTGATTATTATTTGGCTTCATGTAGGTACAAAATGATTTAATATTATGTTGGGCAATTGAACACAAATAATATGAAATATTTCCGAGAACATAACCACGAGGGCCTCTTTCTCACTTCAACCAACAAATAGTAAGCAAAATAGTAAACCAAAAGTCGGATTGATGACCAGGTCATACCAAGTGGTATTTATTGACCTTTTTAAATTTAAACCATGCGAACAAAATAACAGAGAGAACCAGTATTAAAGTACTTTATTGTGCAATATTGTATATCTTGCGTACTTTGCTAATCTCCGTTGAGAATGATATTTTATTTTGAATTTTAATGTCCAGGTGGTTGACCAACAACTTTTTGGTCAAATATAAATAATTAATTAAAGTAAGCATACCCATAGGCATTATAGATAGCCTTTAGGTCAAAGGTCACAAAATTGTTTTCACTTAATTAATTTCAGGCCCAAACAACATGTTTATCAAAACAAGACTATATTTTGTTAAAATCATGTGACAAAAGAAAATAATGAAGCACGTATCTTTGATAACTATATTGAACTCTGAACTCGCACCTTAAGATTTCAGTTTACCCAAAACGCTGCTATCTGCTCGCTGATAACTGGGATAACTGGTGCCAAACTTAATTACAATATTTAATTAATATACCTAATATTTGTAAAGACCTCAGTTTATTAAAATATAATGCCATGTGATTTTTTTGAAAATAAGGAACTACGCTGATAAGTCTGAAATCACCAAACTGATTTGAGCAAACGTGGTGTTTAATGCTCCCTGCCTTCTCCGTATTAAATTAAAAAAGATACTAACGGCTCCGGGCTTAGCGCGGGCAAAAATTTGAACACAAGTATTCCTCATTTATTGTTCTTTCGTTGAGAAGTAAGCTGAGAAAAAGAAAAAATATATTTGTTCATTAAAGTTTACATACACGTACAGCTTTATTGAAAGAATTCCATTGTAACCACTGAGTAATGAACTCTGCCTCTCAAAATAGAGCAAACCTGTCATCATGAAAATCATCATCATTTCAGCCTAAAGACATCCACTGCTGGAAACAGGACCCCAAGCGTCGGTACACTGATTGGTCCAGTGCGTTTCGCATCCACCGGACTCCCGAAGCCTTGATCAATTAGTCGCTCTTAGAGGGAGAATCTGTATCTTGAGAGATATTAAAGAAAGATGCAGCATTCTATTTACAGATACAGAACAAAATAATATGATTTGAATAGGTGATCATATTCAAATCTCAATAACACTTTAGCCTTAAAAACATCCACCATTGTTTTTCTAGGAAACATGTCGGTAATATGAGCTAATGAAGCGGATACTGGCTCAAAGGAAACCAGAATTTACTGAAGAGGTTTTTCAAGTGAATTTCAAAGGTGTCGAGGAGCTTTGACAATTAATGTTGTAAACATACAGGGTTGCGGTTCATATGGGCGTGTTGGAAAACTTCTGTAGAAAATGCTAGTATGCTTAAATGCTAATGTGAATGTGGGCGAAGTGGCCAAATGAAAAACGACAGGATTGTGCCACAATAATATAAAAGAAAAGCAGTCAGTGATAGCTTCACGGTTGACAGTAAGGAATGAAAGATAATTAATATATATTTATAATATATAATGAAGAGGAAATAATCTTTTGTTTGTTTGTACCGAATAGGCTCCGAAACTACTGGACTGATTTCAAAAATTCTTTTACCCATGGAAAGCTACATTATTCCCGAGTAACATAGGCTATAATTTAGACGGGAGCGAAGCCGCGGGGTCAGCTAGTATATAATATAAGCCTCTCCATCCTGAATTTCGATTCTTTGTTCAGTTGTAGTTCTTTCCAGTTCTTATTAAAGTATATCTCTCAATTCAGTGTGCTTACAGGCAAAGGCGGTTCTAACAGTTTCCACTGTTTTCTGTCCCTAGCGACTCTTTTCCAATTAGGATCTGCTGTCAATTTTAATTCGTCCTCCCATCTCTTTCTCTGTTCCTTTTTCCACCCCTAGGATACCAGTCAGCCACAATTTTGCTCCATTAACCTTGTAGGTTACGTAGCATATGGCCTGTGCATCTCCACTTCAGTTGGTCTATCTTGGCAAGCACATCTGTTATTTTGGTCTTTGCTCTGATGAAGGTGTTTCGTTGTTGGTCTTATTTCTTGATACCTAACATGCTTCTTTCCATAGCTCTTTGGCAATGCTCCAACATATCTCTATGGCATTTTGAAAGTGACCATGTTTCGCATCCATATGTGATGCAAGGGAGGATGCAGGTGTTGTAGACTTTCCGTTTGAAAGATAATTATAAATATTTAAATAAAGTTGCTTCAACCTTTTACTCGTAGCTTGTCATACATTGTCATTCAAACCAAATGTCATCCAATCCAAACCAAACAGATTCAGCTCAATCGGTTGGGGAGAACTGTTTTCAAATTCAGTTGCAAGATTTGACCTACACAATTACACATACTAATTTACAAGGCTAATTAAATAAAAGCTTGTAAAACGTGCTGAGCTGATCCCAAGTAATAATAGTACTCCCCAAACTTCTTGACCACCCTGAAGTTGGCTTTTCGATGCGCAAGAGACGAAACGGTGCTGTTTTTGTATGAGATTTACTACTGCGCAGCCATTGTAGACAACTTCAGGGCGGCCAAGAAGTTTGGCGAGAAATATGGCACAAGGGCAGTAAGATGATGATAATTCTCAGTAATGAGACAGATAATCATTAGGAATCAATAGCCCGTTTTTTTTTCGAAGCCTGGGTTTAAAACATAAATAAAGTCAATTACCTATC
Source organism: Orthosia gothica (assembly GCA_949775005.1). Taxonomy (NCBI): domain Eukaryota; kingdom Metazoa; phylum Arthropoda; class Insecta; order Lepidoptera; family Noctuidae; genus Orthosia; species Orthosia gothica. The sequence goes on from OX459037.1 coordinate 38,151,589, forward strand.
TTTTCAGCTATCATGTCAACTCATTGTTATCCAAACCTAAGTTATTGATAAAATAAATATGTAAAAAAATGTTTTTGAATGTTTGATAACGCGCACACATATCCCATGTGTGCGCTTAATCAAGACGTAACATGAAGACAAAATTTAAATTCCCATAATATTCACAGTGGATCTTTGTGTCTCTGAAGTTGGTTCTGTCAATTAATGCGCAAGAAACAGTTTAACTGCATAGAGTAAGTGAGATAGGATGATGCGACAAACGTAAGCGAATGAAAGAGACAGTTATACAATGATAACTTCACTTTCATTATTGACACAAAATTAGCTACTGCGCAGGCTCTTGCAGCCAATTCAGAGACACAAAGATTCGTTGTGAGTATGTTATCGATATATGTACGTTGTTCATCTCAATAAAAACGTCTATGACAGATTGACAAAAATTACAGTCATAAAGATTTAATTTTCCTCTAAATACTAAAAAGTACCAAGTTTGTTAAAAGGAATAAAATATTCAAGCACTTCTCTGTTTTATTCGCCCGTATTTCTCTACGTTTACAAATCATAATTGAATATAAGTTACTAAGTTAGTACAACTAGGCTCGCTCGCTAGTCGTGATTGACTGAAGCCGACGGGTAACTCAATTTGTGGATTCAAAGACTTCAGGCAAGAGATTCGGTTTACTGTTTACCGTTGCTACCTTGAGAAAATTCTGTTTTACTGTATACAAGTTGTTTTTAGTCGCGTCCTCTCTAACGGAGATAGCGAAACTTTTTGCGATAGTTCAAAACACGTCTCGTATTCGGTTCGTAACAACATAATTATGTCGCATCAAGGGAGGCCGATACATAGTTAAGGTCACACAGTTACAATCTTGCTTACTAATATTACGGATCGACAGTGATTCTACGACGTCTTAGCTTGGTGGCGGTCCGAACTAGACTGCCAAATTGTCAATGCCTAATTCTGCTATCCCCACCACGCAAGCGCTTAGAAAAAGCACGCCAAACTGTAGTTGTTCTTGATTCGCCACCAGGAGCGTGCTTGTGATTAAATTTGTTTTGTCGTCCGTGACTAAACCCGACAATTATATAAACATAATTTCGTTTTGGGGACAAAATTATCAGAATTCAAATTTAAAAGATGTAAAAAAAAATTGGTCAAAAAAACAAAATTGTTTGTTTGTTTAGATGTTTGTAAAAGGTGAAATCTGTGGAAGTACTGAACCACTTACTGTTAAATAGCTACGCTTTGCTGAATGTCAGGTTACACGGTTATTTTCTGTCCCAAAACCGCGAGAATAAGCTAGTAATCTTGTATGACACCTTCCACGAATGACTGTTGCTGGTTGTTTAATATTTCCGGCGCATAAACTCGCCGATAAGACACCTATTACAAGACCAAAACTCCTTTCAAACTAGACTTGAATGCCAAGATATACGAGTACTTACAACACTTTATGATTCGCATAACTTACAAGCTTAAAGGAAATGCTTTAATACACACCCAAGTGCAATAATAAACAATGACAGATGGAAGGCAAGACTGTAATAAATTCCGGGCTGAATAACTAGGCTTTATAACTTAGGTCTTAGGACAATAATGGGAGTGTCCGGCCTTACCCCGGTTGCGGAATAAGAGATGAGTTAGTTTATTTACACTCATAACGTAATGTTCCAAATATAAATTCAAAAAATATTGTATAGTTCCTCCTTTTTTAGGGTTCCGTAGCCAAATGGCAAGAAACGGAACCCTTATAGATTCGTCATGTCTGTCTGTCCGTCCGTATGTCACAGCCACTTTTTTCCGAAACTATAAGAACTATGCTGTTGAAACTTAGTAGATGTATTCTGTAAACCGCATTAAGATTTTCACACAAAAATTGAAAAAAAAACAATAAATTTTGGGGGTTCCCATACTTGAAAGTAAAACAATTTTTTTTTTTCATTAAAACCATACGTCCCACACGTATGGTTTTAATGAAAAAAAATATTAGTTATCTATGGATAGGTCTTTAAAAATGATATTGAGAATTTCTAATATATTTTTTTTCTAAACTGAATAGTTTGCGCGAGAGACACTTCCAAAGTGGTAAAATGTGTGTGTGTCCCTTCTCAAATAAGAGAATGTAAAACTAAAAAAATAAAATGTTCATTACTATGTAAACTTCCACCGAAAATTGGTTTGAGCGAGATCTAGTACGTAGTTTTTTTTTAATACGTCATAAGTCGTAAACCGCAATTTACCAAGTACGGAACCCTTCGTGCGCGAGTTCGACTCGCACTTGGCCGGTTTTTTCGTCAATAAGTATAATTAAAAATAAACCATTAAAGTGCTACGTTTTCAAAACCGGCTATAGTAGACAAAGACAAGAAGGTTGCCAAGCTGAACGCGGACGGTACCGACGAAGCTGGCGCAGCAAGAGGTAGTGAGGCCCAGAAGCCCCACGAGGTCCCTAGAGGGCCTCGAGGAGCCAGTGTGAGGAGAAAGTGTAAGGCCTCGAGGAGGCGTGAGAGTAGAGTTCCTGGAAAGACTTGGGGGAAGCCTTTACCCATCATTGGGACTGTATAGGCTAAAATAAAAAAGTTGACTTTTTGTCGCAGTCATTTGCGCAGATTCGCTTCAATTCTCGCGACTACGGGCGTATCAATCAGATCGGACTTCTTCGAAGACGCATGTAATCGATCGAATGTGTGCGTATTTTCGTTATCTTAATAGGAATATGTGCTTTACGTGGTCGAGATACGGGTCAAACAGAGCAACAATACGCTACGTATATTTTTAAGACTGACGCGTCGCTTCACTTCGACTCTATCTAAATGTACGTTTGCCCCTAAGCCTATGTTCCAGTGAGTATAGGAGAGATTTATCTTTGGTATGGATAGGCTGTAATTTCTACCTGGTGGCTGATAAGATCTAAAGGGAAGATCGGGTAAACATGTTTGTTGAATACTTTGCAAAAACAAGGCTTTTAAGCTTTTTTTCTAAGGCATACAACCAGTACAGTTAAAGCGAGGTCAACATTCTGTTATAAGGTGCTAGAATTTGCCCGCGGTTTCGCTTCTGTAGCTCGTAGCGTACATATTCCACAGGAAGGGGTAATTTTTCGGGATACAAAGTAGCTAGTATGATACGGAGATAGTGTCGCTTTCTATCAACGTTTAATAAAACGTATTTATACTCGAAAAAAAAGGGAGTTAATGATAACGTGATGGGAGGTGCTAGTTCACCGCGCGACCGCGACGCAAGATCGCGTGACGCCACCGAGGCAGGAGACGCGCGACTCGCCTTGTCCTTAGGTTAGGTTTTGTATTCGAGTGAGTTGTGTCGTGCGTGAGACCGCGACGCGCAATTGAAGACCGTTAGCCTGTCTCGCTCACGGACGAGTGGTGTCGTGTATTAAAATTTTTGTTTCCAGGACATGCCGGTTTCGTCGGCATATTTGTATAATAATAATATATTACCATATCGTCGTAAACTTCTTCCTCCAAAAGTAATTTGATAACTTGGCTTTCCATTGCAATATGGAATAATAATTTGTAACAATATAACTGATTGTAACTTATTAAAATTTAGGAGAGTTTGCGAGCGACACATGTCTCGGCCTCACGTCGCGGCCACGAGTTGAACTCCGAAAAATTAAAGAAGAAACCATTTAGCGCTGACCCCAAGTGACATGGGCCAAAGAATGATATTGAATAATGATTCAAATAAACACAGAAAATACCTTCATAAGATCAACACTTACTCGAGCCTTGCAAAGAAGTCTAAAACCATTTTCGACCGAAATACCAAGTTACAATTACCGTTACAAAATACTAGAAATTTGGTCCGGCTACCTACATAATACTAGGAATAGGGTCGGAAGATTCAAAAATTAAATCCTCTCCTAGACACAACCCACTCGAGACATATACAGAACATCAACAACCTATGTTTTAATAACCTGAACTTGTGTCAATACATGTTATTTACTAAATTTCAGTTGAAACGGGAGTTGTATCAATGTACATAATCCCACGCACTACCATAACCTGCTTTTAATTAGTAGGAATTTCGGTGTCAAGGTTTTTTTACCTAATGTTTTATTGACAAAAACCTGTCATCGTCAACATTATTTCAGGCCAGAATCAACCACTGCTAGTACTAGATAGCCCGTTTATTCCGCCATTTTTCCCGCGCCTTTATCGATGTTTTCAACCCAACATGCAGGGCAACGTACCTGGTTTCTTTGGCCATAACTGGGTCACCATTCTGTCAAAGCTTTACTACTTTACCATCCCCACGACAGATGTCCTGCCTAATTCCATTTCTCTGTCCTCAACGCCATAATCTTTCGTCCATCAACAGCAAATTCTGTTGCTGCACACACGGTCTAATAAGATTTAAGTGAGCTGGAGACTGGCTCCATGGCCCTTTATGCCACTATTATTTGGAACACAGTCTCCTTTGAAGGGGTCCATTTCTCGGCATCTTCGTAAGTCATTGTTAGCAGGACACATTGATTGAAAAAGCGGGTTTCTAGACTATATTTTTGAACCCCAAAAAAAACTTGTGTACACTCTCCAAATAAAATTAACCCAGCCTAGATGTAGCAGATACTTCAACAAAAGATATCTAGAACCATAACTGCTGAATAACATTGCTACACTAACAACCCAATATTTTCTGCCTGTAAACAAAATGCCCAAAAACAAAGGGCTTCTAAAATAGCGTATCAGACTGGTATTGTTACAAAAGTGGGTGTGATTACAGGGTTGGAATTAAACGCAGGGATGTAATCGGGTCGCGTCCATGTTGTTTGGCGACATCTGTCGGGTCCCTGCGGAATTAGGGCACCTGATAGGGCTGGCGAAAGGTTTAGGTTTTAAATTGGGTTAATTAATCGGTGGGGTAAAATGAGTTGTGTAAAGTGAGACTTTTGACACACAAAGAAAAAATGTTTAAGAACAAAGTGATTCCTCCTTATCGCGGATGCATTCAAAGACAATCTCACCTTAGGTATATCGAGAGGTAATCGAATCTAACTGATGTGCAATGCTCATGCTCAACCAATGCTGCACGTCTTTATTTAGGAGAATACTTATCGTCGTTAATAGTTTAGTAGTGGTAGTAGAGTTTGTTTAAAGATCTCTTTATTCATCAGGCAGCCTTTTTACCCGACTGCCGAAGGAAGGTAATGTGGCGTTCTAGAGACCAAACGCTTTGGCTGATTTTGATGATACTTACATCAATCGATTTGTCTTAACTTTGCGAGTGTCATTGGCTACATTAAAATTGGAAAATAGAAAATGGCGGCTTTTGGGCGAAATATTGTAGAGGTGCAATTGTTATTTCTTTCAAACCCGTCTAGTGGGTATCAAAATAAAAGATTTTAAGAGTTGATTTAAAAAATATATGACACTTGTATGTTTCAATGTATCTGTATATAAAATATCGAGCTCTCAACAAAAATCAAAATATATACATGGTAAATATCCCGAAACAAATATTAATTCTAAGTATTTTTATTTAATAAGTTAATATTGAGAAGTGGTGGCCCAATGGTATCGGCCGCGACTTACAAGTTGTAGGTCGTGGGTTCGAGCCCAGGCATGCGCTTTACTTAGTGTAAATTATTTATTCACCACTGCTCTCAAAACGGTGAAGGAAAACATCGCGAAAAAACTGGCATGTCCGAGAACCAAAAATTCTAAGTCATGTGACATCCACCAACCGGCACTGGGCCCGCGTGGTGGATTAGGTATGGCCCATTCCCTCTCACAGAAAGGAGACCTGTGTCCCAGCAGTGGGAACATTAATAGGCTGATGATGTGAAGTTAATATTGAGTAAATAAGCCTGAATTGAAGATCAAAATCACAAAAGAAGCAAGACATTTTACGGATTCAAAAAAATATTCTTCTCGAGATTTGATTCGTCCTAGGTATTGCCTATATATTATTATCTATTGCCCAAGACGAACAGAAGCCAACAAGACATTACAGACGACGTTTACAGATCAGTAATTCTGATCATTTCTCAGAAACGAAGAGAAATCCAATCAGAATATGCCGGAACTCCTAGTTTCAGTTTCAAACACATAATAACTCGAAGCAAATACTATTCCCTAATGGTAACAGTCTAAACAATAGTTCTAGAATCTAGAATAATCTAGATTATTCCGTCTAGCCCTTGTTAGTACTGTGTTCAAAATTTCAAATAATTTTGTTTGCCAGTTTGGGAGATGTCAGCGTTAGATAAAACAAATGAATAAGTTTATTTTGATTTATTTATGACTAGGAATTTATGGCAACGAAGTTTTGAGGACAAAGAGCTAATGTCCGCTTTCATACCTTTCATACAGTTGTCATCAATTAAACGTACACCCAGTCTATGCCCAGTTTGCATACATAACACCAGGAGGGTAACACCAAGCTCTTAGAGCAAGGTTATTTCGAGTGTGCGTAAGGGACAGATGTATATGACTTGTGTATGTCATGGTCCAAGTGATTAATCAGGTATATTATGTATAACTCCCGGGCAATATGAATCTAGTTAAGTCAAATCGGGCAACGTAATGAACACTGATCTAAACTTCTATATTTATCGAGCGACTGTCTATCTGAACTCCACAACCCAGTAACTGGGTAACACGATACCCCTTGGCAAGACTAGTGTCAGATTTTCGCCCTTCTGAGTATCCGTAACGACTTGCAAAAATCTTCAAATGACAGTAGGGATAAGGATTAAACCTTAAGGGTGCACTAGTCGGTCATTCTGTCATACAAACGTAGTATGGCGGTTACTCCACTATTTGACGGCGTACATACAAAATAAAAAATGATATCGATTTGTCTCATTATTATCTAGCCCTGTAAAGAAACAAAAAAGTAAAAACAACATATATTTGAAAGTAATGAGCGTCGAAAGTACCATATTTCAACATAAATTTGAACTCATATTTGGGTAGAAATAAATACTATTAAACTGCCGAGCAATGAAAAAGTTCCACCCACAAAATGCCGACAAACACCTTAATATCTCCTAAGACATAGAAACTAGCTTCAAAAATTCAAAAGTATAATGAAATCTATTTTACTATGCAAACTTAAACTCTTTTAAATACTGCTCTTTTTGAAGCCATGGATAAAAAAAGTATAAAAACAAAATTTTGGGTTTTGAAAATTTCGGACCACATTTGTTTCGGTTTTTTGTTTTGCTTTTGATTTCATCCTTGTTTCCGTCGTTGTGAAAGAATTCTTAAATTGTTAAGTCTTACGGCTCTTGTACCCATAAATCATGCCTCTATCACCCGAGGATTGTACGAGAATCATCACGATGGTAGAATTGGGGACCAGCCAAAGAAATACGGCCAGAATAATGGGCGTGACACATACTACTGTGCGACGAGAGATCCAAAGGTTTGAAGGTTTCAATCTGAGAAAACCAGGTACTGGCAAGCCAAGGTGCACAAAAGTCCGCGAAGATCGTTTCATTGCGTCAGCCATGTTAAGAAATCGACATCAGACGAGAGTTGCGGTTCAACAACAATTTCTGCAAGTTCGAAGGGAGCCAATAAGCGAGTGGACAGTCAGGAGACGTCTTGCCGAAAGAGGATTGAAGTCTTACAGGCCAGCAAATGGCCCAAAACTGGAACGGCATCATAAAGATGCCCGATTGCGATACGCCCGCGAGCATACAGAATGGGGTGAGGACGAATGGGGCAGAGTGATGTTCTCTGATGAGTCAAGATTTATGCTGTACCATCATGATAGGAGGAAAGGAGTATACAGACAACCAGGAGAACGTTTTGCACAAGCATGTTTTGAAGAAAAAGTGTCAGACGGCGGAGGTACCGTTCACGTGTGGGATGGTATCTCTGCAGAGGTTCGAACAGCGTTAGTTCCAATCAAGAACGGGAACCTAACTGCTGTGAGATACATCAATGAGATTCTCAATGAACATGCTGGTCCGTTTTTGGCCAATATAGGTGACAATGCAGTGTTCATGCACGATAATGCACGGGCCCACACTGCTCAAGTTATGAATGAGTATCTTCGGGACGTAGGAATCCACAAAATGGGGTGGCCAGCAAGTAGCCAGCAAGGAATCCTATTGAGCATGCTTGGGACGAGCTTGACAGACGTGTGAGAAAACGAGTTCCACCTCCAATTACTCTTCGTGACTTGAATTACGCGCTCATCGAAGAATGGGAGAACATTCCTCAGCATATGCTGAGGAATCTGGTATTCAGCATGCCCAATCGTGTAGAAGCTTTATTGAGAGCACATGGAGGAAACACCAAGTACTGAGTTATCAAAAGCTACGTTTATACCTAATAAAACCCCTACTTAGAGATATGGTTTTATTTGCCAACGGGCCCCAATTTTTTTAAACATTTAATTTAAAATTTGAACACAATATTTACGTTTTTAGTTGGTAATATTCTGATGCGCTGTTAAATGTACTTCAATATTCCAGACGGCGTCATTAAGCTAGCTTTTCCCGTTTAGGAGTAATTTGGTGCTATGTCACTGGAACTTTTTCATTGCTCGCGAGTGTAGAAGAAGGTAAATTGCAAAACAGTCACGTCACCATACAAAGATAGATTAGTAGTTCAAAAACACAAATTATTTTAATTTGAACAGATACATTTAGTATGTTTTTCATGCTATTCATATTTCCAAAGGTCTGTTTATAAAATTTCGCACGTGCCCTCGACTAGGGCACCCTTAAGCTCGGAGATCGAATCGCGCGGCTATTATTATTTAGCCTCACGCTCCTTACAGACTTTCTTATAATCTTACTAATATTGTTAGTAGGATAGAATTACTAGTACCTATTCCTACCAAGTAGTAACTAACTTTTACCCAAGAAAGCTACCACTAACAAAAGTTATACTACCCACCACAAGACCGATTACTTGGCAAACTAACAAAATATCTTCCGGAACTCTGCAAATGCCTCTTCAAATAAACACGACTAGTAGTTCTGCTCACCTAAATAAATAACGAAGTTAGCGTGAACCAGTCAAAAGGGCCTAACAATAATGAAGTCTGACAGATTATTCATGAATCCGTTCGTTTCAAGATAACTTAATATCTAGCAGAAGTTTATTGTTGTTACTAGAGGAGATTTGTTAGTGAATGTACGGTGACAACATTTTGTGATTATTTATGAATTTCTGGGACACTGAAACCTAGTGTTGGCTGGCATATATAGATACTGAATAATTTCAAGATTTGGTCACTTTGAATGAGGGAGATGTTACGTACATTTTACAAATTTATTTTTGTTATCAAGAACGCTACCCTGATAGAGGTCAGAAGCCCTACTGTTTAGCACGCAGTCCTGGGTTCGATTCCCGAGTTGCTGATGTTATTATATCAGAAATTTCTCAGTAACAGCTTGCTGCTGGGCGAGCACGGCCTACTGTGGCAGGCTTGAGCCACACATTTTATCACAGTCTGGGTACAAAAACCTAGATAAAATGCGTGAATCAATCCTATTACAGAGGCCGTGCTCGCCCGGCTAGAGTCTGGCTTTGTGTGCGGCTGATGGCTGGCTCGCCCCTTTGCATGGCACTTAAACATAACTAGAATTTTGGATGTCGGTAGCTAACACCACTGTCTTACCCATCAGGCAATACGTTCGAGAAAATATGTAATTCTTTGCAAATTAAAGTTTCCAAAAGCTCATTTACAAGAACTACTAAAACAACTAATATCTATATATATATCCACCTATCTGTATTATGTTTAACAATATTCTTCTCGTTTCTATTACTCTACTCTATATTTTCACAGTTTCCTGATTAGAATTCGTCTTTTGAAGTCTTTCCTTCCTCATTCTACACGAGTCTTTATATTTAATCGTCTGTAGATTGTATGTACATAAAGCCTTAGAATAAATAACAAAGTAAATGAACACAATTGCCTACCCGCGCGAGCTAAGTAAATGTTTGTAGATGATAGCGGCCTCCAATGTATGGAGGGTAGGTACTCGCTTGTTTTTCAGAGAAGAGAGTAATGTTTCGAGTGTATTGTGTACCGGGGTAATGATGCTGGTGATTGTTGATAGACGATCAGAATGTCTAATCTTTTTAGTCTTTTGTCTTAACAGCGTGACGGTTGACAGGGAGGGAATGGAAGACGAAAACGTGTAGCGTCAATACCAAGTTATAAGGGCAGGAAAATGTTTGGGGCGGGTGATATCAAGTTAGAAGTGTTCTCCGAAGCTGTTCACCGCTGCACTGGAGGACGTATTCAAGGTTCTGGACTAGATAGGGCTAGGCATCAACGTCAATGGCGAGTATATCACTCACCTTCGGTTTGCCGACGATATAGTGGTTATGGCTGAGACTATGGAGGACCTCAGTACAATGCTCGATGATCTCAGTAGAGCTTCCGAAAGAGTGGGTCTCAGGATGAACATGAACAAAACCAAGGTGATGCTGAATGCCCATGTTACACCCACTCCTATCAGGGTCGGAGTCTCTACACTCGAAGTTGTGGGTGGCTATGTCTACCTGGGACAAACGATCCAGTAGGGTAAGGCCAACTTCGAGAAAGAGGTCAACCGCCGAATCCGACTCAGCTGGGCAGCGTTCGGGAAGTTGCGCGGTATCTTCTCGTCCAACTTACCACAGTATCTCAAGACGAAAGTCGGTGACCAGTGATGACATATGGCTCTGAAACGTGGTCGCTTACAATGGGCCTCATCAGAAAGCTTACAGTCACTCAAAGGGCAATGGAGAGGGCTATGCTCGGAGTTTCCTTGCGTGATCGCATCAGAAATGTAGAGATCCGCAAGATAACCAGGGTTACCGACATAGCCCGAAGAATTGCCAAACTTAAGTGGCAGTGGGCAGGGCACATTGCTCGCAGAACGGATGGCCGATGGGGCAGACAGGTTCTGGAGAGGCGACCGCGAACCGGAAGACTTTGCGTTGTAAGGCCTCTCACCAGGTGGACCGATGACCTGGTGAAGGTTGCGGGGATCCGCTGGTTGCGAGACGCACGGAACCGGTCAAAGTGGCGACGCTTGAGAGAGGCCTATGTCCAGCAGTGGACGTCTTTCGGCTGATATGATGATATCAAGTTTGAATATTATTTTGGAATCCATAAAGATTTGCCCAAGGAAATAAAAAGTGCAATATACTCACAATAATATAAGTCAATGGAACAGTATATTAACACTGCTGCTTATAAGAAAACTGGATAGCCGAAAGAATTTTGCTTGAGTTTTTGTTTAAATATGAGGGTTGACTTATGCCTCTGGCATTTTTCGTGAAATTTCTTTAGCCTTTACAACTAAAGCTCATATTCCAAGTTCATTTAAAGAAACTCAACGTGATTCAGTGGCCGTGACAACTAAGGGCCCTAACAAAAGTTGCGATAACTGCGATGCGACGTCGCATCGTAAATATCTACGAGCTTTTTGCTTATTGTTGCTTAGCTGTTTTCTGCGTTGCGAATTTGCATCGCGTCTATTCGCAATTTAGTGTTTAGGCCAAAATAACCTCGATTAATTCCCAATTATAACCAGCTTTAATCGTTTATGATGTTTCGAGGTAGAGTCGAGTCCTCCCGTTTGACTAGGAATATAGGCCTATGGTACCGGGTGACTTAAATTTGAATAGAATAGAACACCATAGATAATAAAATAGTGGTATCTACCTAATTTTATCGTCACTCCTTCACTTTCGAGGATCGCGGCTACGTACGACTCGTCCCCAAGACTTATCGTAGATGGTCTTCTGCAGTCCCAACCACTCCTTACGTGGTCAGCCTTTTTATTTATTTATTTATTAAAACTTCGTAGAACATAAAGGTACATAGGAAATAATGCCTGAGGCATACTCTACCAGTCAACCAAGGGTGGTGGAGAGATAACATGGCAGATGCAAAAAATATATTTAAAAAAAGTTAGGTACTCACAAGCAAACTTCAAGTGGACTGGGTACCCGAGCACCAGCCCTGCATGGTGCCTCACGGTGCACTGGTACACCCCCTCGGAGCTCCCATCCTTCTTCCTCGATACTTCGAGGGTACCGTTGCTTAGTACCCTGGAACAAAAGAAAACACCTTGGTTACATAATGCTACTACAGCAGTTATTCAAATAAAACCAGGGATACGATAATATCATTACTTATTTAACAGAACAAACAAACAACAGAGAACAGTGAAAATCTTATAAGAAGACTTGCTGTTCTTCTCGTTTGGGGCACTATCTTTTCTTAGCCTGTTTTATTTGGCAGTCTGTCTTTTCTGTCGAGTAGGAGTTTAACTTTTATCTCCAATCTGAGAGTGTATTTTTCTCTCAAGAAGTAGGAGTACTCCAACGACCAATGCCATTCGGCAGCAATCATTGCGATTCCAAATTAGGACAAAATATAGTTTAGGAAGACGGCTATCTCACAGAACTCAGCATCCGAAATATGTCCACTGTTAATAAAGGGCCTACTTCACGCATTGCACAAAGCCCACCCACACACACTAAAATAAGCTTAAACATCTGTTCTTCCACAAACTCACCGTTTAACCTCTTCATCTCCTTTCCTCCAAACGTAGGGCTTCGGTCGAGGCTTATCTTCAGCCTCGAGCGGCGGTGGGGGGCGCCGGGACGGGATCCGGTCCGCGTCCGGTACCACGCACGGCACGGACGCGCGCGGGGACGACAACCACGTTATCGGGACATCTGCAGAAGAAGGGAAGGTTGAGAAGGTGGATCTTGAGATAGGTATAAAATCTAGATATCTACACCATCTTAAGTCAAAAGTAAATAGGTAGGTTACTTCTTCTACTCTGCTTGTGTGTAGAATAAAATTAAAATATAAAGATACTCTTTCATAAAATCGAATGAAAATAACAGAGCTTTATCTAAAATTATACAACAATAACGTGTTTGCATATTCCGACATTTTAACTGTTATCGTAAGTCTAGGTACCTAACAAAATTTTATCAAATCACACGATTTACGTCATTTTGTAATATCAGAATAAATAACAATATTAAAGTACATGCGTAAAATAAATAAAAACAAACCTTAGGCCGATGTGTTGAATATATTGCAGTCGACGAGCTTGGACTAAATAAAATAAGTTTGCTACATACCAATATGAACGATGCAGAAACTGGAGAGCCGGAACCAGAGATTCAGAAATAAAATTTCTTACTATTTGATGATGCTCAGGATGTTGGAGATATCATAGACATAGTAAATAAGATAACAGCAGAATAGAATAACGCTGTTGCTCTATACTTGATATATCTCTCTTAGCTGCTGTATTTTGAGGCACTATTAGTAAAAATGATGGTACATAGTTTCCTCGTATATCGATATTCTTAATTGTAAAAAAACAAACAGATAGAAATACAATAGGGCAGCCTATGTCCAAAGGCAAGCTTACCCCATAATTGGGTTTTCTAACAGCAAACCTCATAGAGAGGTATAGTTTGAAAGCTCTAAATGTGTCCACATACAAATAATATTTTAACCAACTAATCCGGCCTAAAGTATAATCTATCTAGTTTATGAACCCACAGATTTCGATGAAAAACATTCAAAATTAAATCGCAAAACTTTATTATTAAGAAAATTTGCAAAACAAACGCTGGGCGGATATTAAATAAACCAGTTAAGCTATAGTTTGTGGCCAGAAGTAAAATAGCCGAATTTACTGTAACAGAATCTATTGATGATAAACCTAATAGTAAAAGGGCAGACCACACAAATAGAGAGGAAATTGACGAGGAATTACTTGGTAACTCTAGAAAACTTTATGGTAAACGGTTTGTAATTGGTTATATTAATATTATAGCTGAGCAAAATTTCTACTTTTATAATGATTATGAACAGCAGGAGAAGGGTGGATATATAGAAACACACTATATTAAGGAGAAAGCAATTCTGATATAAATGAAAAATTCTTAAAACGGTGTAATCTGAAAATTACCAATTTTCAAACATTTGAAAAGGATTTTTAATTAGAGCTCAAACAAGAGCTTAAAAAATGCCTTTGTTTTCGAAACAATAAATAGGAAGACCTAGTTAATTAAAAATGATGGATTCTTCAAAAAAAATTAACCACGAGGTAACAATTCTTTTTCAACCACAAAACAATACAAAGAAAAAAGGTATTCAGAAAAAGTTTTATAAATGTTACACGAATTTTACCGAAATTCTGTCAAAAAGTAGATACCCGTAACTGTTACCGTAATGAGTTTTAGTCCTAAAGGATATTGAGCATTTAGCCTCTGGGCCTCTTTGTGAAGAGCTTGCTCAAATTCTTTCTACCCACACAATGTTTGAATACAACGTTTTGAACAACTTGACAATTCATTTTATTATTATTTATTTTTAACAAGTCGAAGATTTACGTCAAGTTGGAAAACGTAAGAAAGGGTTAAGGGTTTTTTATTTTTATTTTTTATTATTGTTTGTGTTTTGCTTAACTACTGTCTCCTGTGCGGGTCACAAATAAATATTTTTCTTTCTTTCTTTTTTACATTCTAAGTTGTTTTGACTCAATCGCCATGATAACAGAAACAACCCTTGATTAATTATCAATAAATGACAAGCTACATATTTAAATTGATTGGAAAAAAAATATATAGGTATAAGGAAAAATTACTAAGCATATAGATAGGGGTTAAACTTTAGACGGAGTAGAAAAGTTTAAGCGACTATGGTCGCGATATATAATCGTATCGACAACGATAACAAAAGAGATGAAATGATAAGCTAAACTTTTAACATAATACGGGTTCCGGAAGAAACTGTACGGGCATTACGGACAACGATCATAATTAAACTTATAATGAAATGCTGGTTAAGAAAAAGTGAATGTAGATGAGGAGCTCGTGGCTAAATAATAACAGCCGCACTGGTCGATCATCAAGGTTAAGCAACGCTTAACGAAGTCGGTCTGTGGATGGGTGACCATTTCAACATACCAAGTTTCCTCCTTGCCTCGGTAAACACGTTAAGCCATTGGTCCCGGCTGTCATTTGAAGATCTTTGACAGTCGTTACGGGTAGTCAGAAGCTTGAGATCTGACCCCAGTCTTGCCAAGGGCTACCTTGTTACCCAGTTGTTGGGTTGTGGAGGTCAGATAGGCAGTCGCTCCATGTAAAACACTGGTACTCAGCTAAATTCGGTAAGACTGGAAGCCGACCCCAATATAGTTGGGAAAAGGCTAGGCAGATTGATTGGGCATGTAGATGCAGTGCGTGGCAATGATAATGCCAATAGGTACAAATAGCGAGAGATTGGAGAGTCGTATGTCCAGCTGTGGACTGCTATAGGCAGGTGATGATGATACTATCAATATGATAATTTTCAAAATTTACCAATAGTACAAGTTTAGAGACAGGGATTAATTATAGTTACAATATAACAACAAAACTAAAACAATGAATCCGAAACTAGCCAATCCAAATCTCAGAACTGACACAAGGAACTCATTCCTCATTCTCACAGACTGTAAGTAGCATTCCAGAGTGCCTTCAGCAATATATAGCATTTCTCGAAACATATAATCGTACAAATTACAATAAACTCGTGTTTTGTAATCTACACAACATCTTCGGGTGTTACGTATTCAGTAGGAGGTGAGTTCAAAGGAAACATTCGTTGAATGTGTGGGTATGTATTGGTAGCCCAGAACACGGAAATACTACGCTGGCAGAGTTGAGAGACGGCAGTTTTCATAAAAAACGTCCTGCTGAAAATGTTGAGCACATAATTATGCTCGAGCAGTCTTTAAAGCAGATGTCGTACAGAAAGATTTTTTAACACCATCGAATTTTTCCAGGCATTATCTGTCAAAAAAAGACACTCTTAAAAAAGCTAGCGCTGCATAGCGCATAACTCAACAAAATGTAAGTATGGAACACAAATTTTTGTTCTAAGTTTTGAGAGTTGCCTCTAGCAATGGCCGCCGAAACGACTCCAAGCTCTGTGGTATCAAGTTTTAAGAAGTGTTACTTATAAATGAATGTACTTAGCTCTTTCTGTGTCGGTATTATCATTCTGTTTTGTGGTAGTTATGGGAGGTTTGATATCTGCATATTTATTGCTAAAGGGTATGTTGGGTAGCAGTGCATTGGTCAGTAGGTTAGGCATCATCAAAATTAATGTCTAAAAGCTTTTGCTTATTGATTATTTTATTGTTTAGAAATTATCATTAAATATTTTAAGTTTGCATAAGCTAAGACTAAAGCCCAGCATTTTATGTTTGTGAAAGTTCTCGTTTTTGATTATAGTAATACTATTTTGGGTTGCGTATGTGTGTTATGACAAAACTTGGTCGAAGCCAAGCGTGCATTCAGACACAACGGGAACCTCGTGGGTTTCGCGCGATTCTAGACCCGCGCGGTTATTATTTACATGACCATCTTCATGTTCGTTCTTAAATAACCATGCGATTATCGCGTGGTTATCAGATCCGCCATGTCTGAAGTTCTGAACAGGCACTAAATGTAAAACTCATTAAATCTTCGAGAAGTTAAGCGTCGACTTGTGATAAGTTATAAATACTTCCAAATAAATACCTATTCAATTTCTAGGTAGGACTTATCTTAACAACATTCTACATTCCATCAAATACCGTTAGGAAACATTCCCAGAATCAAGCTACCTAGACTTCTTGAGACCTAAATTACTAAGTTTTTGCTACGAATCTTAATTTATGTACCTATTTGAAAGATTTTTGTAATTCGGGCAGAATAATAATATGAAGAAAAAATAATTATTAGAACAATAACAATAGTACTTACTACTTAATTACTATAAAATGAAATCATAGATTTTAGGTGAACAATATTTATTTTGTGGTATTCTCAGAAACAAAGATTAATTTTCCTCAGAGTAACATGAAATTAGAAAATAATTGTAATTCTCATGTTACTAAGAACTTATGAAGGACCTTTAAATAGCACAGGCATAAATATATTAAACCGTAGTACACCAAACCGTGTAAACGGTTTTGTGGGGCATAGTTCTGAAGTTAAGATTGAATAAAGTTGTAATTTAATAAATAAATACTTAAATAATAATAATACCACCATTCCAAGAATTTGGTCTTGGAAAGTTATTTATGGTTACAAAATACAATCAATCGCAAAGGTTTAGTCATAGTTTAGTGTATTTTCTGTCTTCCGACTTCCGACACATCCGTGTTCCCATTCCATCGTGTTATCTAACATCGTTAATTTTCTATTACCATTTTATTTTTATAGGTCAATAAACCAAAACTATGATTGTATTACAGTAACAAGTTTCGCCTTTTAGAAAGGTGCCATTATTCATTCGGCGCCATTGCCCAATGTCCAATTACTTAATTCGACAGAATCCCATTCACACAATAAACCAAAACAAACATAAAGCTATCAATTTAAAAAATCTCCAAATACCTTTCTCAACAAAGCAATTTATTGCCGTATTTATGTCACGTATCATGTCAATTTGTGGATAAAATTCGGACGCCATTTCTCGCGCCATTTATTATTAATATTGTAGTTCCGAGATACGCCGCGGGGAGGCGCTGTGTGCTTCCACTGCGCAGGTCAAGGTTATTTAGCGCTGTCTTTGTCTGACCCCTTTTGTTTTGAGTTCTGTCTCGCTCGCACGCATGCGGTCCACGTGATGAGTACGTCCGTGTTTTGTTTTGGGTGTTGCCAATTTTTTTTGCTTGGTATTTGGGAAAGTTGTTATTTTTTAATTTTCTTTACGTAGGCACAAATGTTGTAATTGATAATATATAGTATCGTCTGATTATGAAATAATTAATAGTACGGTAACCTACCATTGCAGGTGTACCGTTACAGAGAACCGTTGTTTTTATTAATTTTCCCATCTCTAAATGATTAAACTTAATCTATATTTTTAAATGAAATGATTTATTAAAACTATTATGTCTTTAATGGTCTTTAATTTATAATATTTGATCGACAATTTTATAATTCTCAATTAATTATGGCTAATGATATGATTTCAAATGCAATTTGTTGATATTTAATTATTAATTAATAAAATAAGCCAATATAGTCAATATTACACGAAACCAAGTCCAAATCATGGCCAAGGTCTACCTTTATCATAAAACATTTGTAGACTTTTGAAACCTGACCTGGTATACCCCTCAATTCCACACTAATGTCCCCCTGATTACATCACTGCGCCATTCCGGTCTTTATTAACAAAGCATCAAGTTTCATTATCGTTTGATAGCCTTGTTTGACGCACATATATTTACCGAACTGCGCGTAATTTTTTCAGCTAGATGAATTTCGGCCTTGGTTTTAGGTGTTAAAGTTGTTTATTGCTTGTGTGGTTTATTGTTTATGTGTGTATGTTACTCCAAATTTTTATGGCGTATAGTAGAGTTTTTTCGCATACGTCTGTAGTATCGAGTGAATGCGGAAGAGTAATGCTTTTACTATGGCATTGATGTATCTACATAAGTGTTCTGCTGGAAACATTTACAGTATTATTCAATTTTTTTTTCTAGTTTGTGTATTTTTCAAGGCTGTTCCACGAATAAGATGATTGTAAGAATTATTAATTTTCGTGGCTGTAACTGTTTAGTTACTTTTTTTTGTTCAGCCATGTAGCCCATACTAAATAACTATGTGGTTCTAGTTAAAACTTCAGCTTCGTTCGGAGTAGTTTTTGGAGACAGTTTACCAGTCAGCAATCTTTTGCAATTTTTCTTTGTTCTTAGTGCCATTAGATACGAAACAGTGCAATTCAACGAAACGATGGATGGATCGAAGATGGTTTGAAAGAGCCAGAAAGAGGATGAATAGCTATTATGACGGCTAGTAGAGATGAAGAACAAGACATGCAAATCCAAGACATCCAAATAAGGCTGATAACAGCAAGGGAACGGATAGTGGTTTTATTCAAAAATAACCTCACATTATTTAATCATCAATCCTATAGTTAAAAAAATATTGCTACGTATTCTGTTGCATTGGTCCATTGGAAAGGTTTGCCATAAGGTGAACTGATGACCTGCATCCTTCTTGCGTAAGTGAATTCGGCAAAGCAAATGGCAAAGAGTATGAAAAATTTACGAAACACATGCGAGATGAAAGACGCGATATAGATTGCCGTCTATATGATTGGTCGAATGTTCATACTTTTTGCCCTTTGCCATGCCGAATTCATCAACTAGTAATAAGGCTGCTAGTGAGGGGCACGGGAATCTGCTAGATGACACTTGATCTGGCCAATATTACATTACAATATCGTTAGCGAATGTTCAAGAGTCATTAGTTGGGAAAATGCCAATAGCCGATGCCGAGACTCGGACACCTCCATGGAACAGGAATGGTGAACACAGAACTACGGTGATTCATAGCTGCTGAATTCATATACGCGATAATGCTACTGATGAGGGCCACGGGAATCCGCTATATGCGAGAGGCACAGTACCAGAGAGCAGTCGATTTGGCGATTCGGCGATACTTGAAGGAAGCCATGTCCAGCAGTGAACATATTTCGGGTGAAATGATGATGTTGATGATAATTCTGGTGATTAACATTATAGAATTTGGCAGCTGCATATTATTTTCCCCATTTCATTAGCTATTTTAGAAGCGTAAATATAAAAATTTAGGAAGCCTGTATAACAGAAGGTTCCCCACAGGAGGTTTAACATGAAAACTCAATAAATAATAGATAAAAGGCTCTTTCATGGCTCCCAACAGAATTTCGCTACTATGCACGAGAGAAATATGTGTCAAAATAAAATTACATTACATTCTTTCGTTTGGTAGCCGGTCTCAGTGTTGAAAGTAAAGAATAGGACTTCGTAAAAAAACTGAAAAAAAAACAGTGAGAACTTTATCCTAGTGTGGAACACATAGATTTAGTAGGTAATTTAAATTAGTCAATGGTAGAATAGCACAAAAGTAAAAACTACCACGTACCACACTGGAAGAAAATCGAGCCAAGAGTCTAGAAAGTTTTAGATCCATTTAAAGACAAATTCAAACCTCAAACTCAAAGCATTTATTCCAATTAAGCAATTTCAGGTAGGTTAGGTTAGGGTACTTTTGAATTGTCAAGGTCGGTCTGAAAAAAAGTTGTAGCTATTTGAATAAATAGCTACAACTTTTTTTAAGGATCATGTTATGGATATGTCATGTGCAAGTGCACATGACATATCCATAACATGATCCTTACTCCTATATCAGCTTGCTTATCTGTTTCAGGAGCCAACGATTTTTATAATGATAAAGAAAGGATACCATTGAAGACGACATTTGACTCAGAACCCTGGTCCTCAAAAATCAATGAGAAGCATGACATCCAACAAGTTCGAAACACACACTTCTTTTTTTCCGTACGTATAATAAAATGCCAACACTATTATCATTTTGAAAAGTCAGCATACAAGGCTATAATTTGAAGAAAATGTACAGCCTACAAAAAAGTGTTTCGCTGAATAAAAATAATCTCTCCGTAGTATTTATTCCACATTTACGCTTAGATTGTAACAATGGAAAATACGAGTACAGTGATGATAAAAATGTTGTTTTTCCTCTCATATCTAGCTTTTATTTGTATTGTTGTGACTAAATCACAATAGTCAACTAAATGGATGATGGTCTCGTTAGTTTCTTTGTCATGTCAAATGAGGGTAGCCAGAAATAGTACCTAGTTATCTCTAGATTTTATACTGTCTAGCTAGTTACTTTGGACAGGCCGCAATTTTGTAAATCACGACCTTTGTATTCGGTTAAAAAGAAAAGAAAATACAAAACGATAGTTTTGTTAAGAATTTTCACGAAAAATAAAGCATGGCTGGGCATCAGCCCGCAAAGTAAAAAAAAAAAAAATAAGCTTATGGCAATCATCAACACTTGCTGATTTTGATACCGGAAGCTATTTTGTTGATTCACAGCACCTGGGTAATAATAAGGAATTTCTACAATAGCTTCGATTAGTTAGCGATTTTTTTACCAAAATCTTTAGCAGAGAGCTCAATGTTGTCCATACTCTGTAGCGGAATCGGATCGTATCCGGCAACCACAAAGAATCTTTGAGCCAAAGATCAATAAACCAAAGAGCCTTAGAATCAAAACTAATCATCACAACAAATAATCTTAGCTTAAAATTACAGCCTTCCACTAAAAAACAGCCCTTTCAACCACCCCCGTCAGTACACATTCACATCACGAACCCAGCGTTATTGTCAGCGTCGAACGTGTTCGCAACTTACCGACATAACAACTTGTTCACACGGGCACAGCACTTACAACTTACACTACCCTACGATCAAAATTACAAGCCCAATATTGTCATCAACTTATATAAGTTGGAAAGGATAAAAAAGTACAAAGTTAGGCGCTAGGTTGGTCGATTCGAGTCACGGAGGCCCGAGGTCGCAAGTTTTGAGCGTGTTTGGAAAGTTTACCAACATGTTGGTACATCATAATCAGCCTATAATTTTCCCATTACTAGGACATAGGTTTCCTCCTGTATGAGAGAGCAGGCCGTATCCACCTCGTGGTTCCAGCCCGGGCTGGTAGACGTCACATGTCTTCGAATCTTTGGTTCTGGAACATGTCAGATTCCTAACGATATTTTACGTAACTTTTCAATAAGTTACTACGATAAATCACTTTCCTTTTATATGAGTAACAAAGGTAGATTGGAAACAAACTGTACTCGTAGTCTACAGTCTACACCACTCTGGTTTCACTGATCAAATTGTGTCGGCCGTAAAAGTATCAATATCAAAGAGATATCGACACAGATTGTTGTTTTATTGAACAGCAGTACGACGGAAAAAGCGATATAACTTATTGCTTACTGGTTTTACTCCTGTGATTTTCTTCGAGACGAAATAGCGATAATAAATGAAAAGCAGCACTGGGTTTCTGACGCTCAGGAAATGCTGAGTTGCGCTCTTTCAGCATGGGAACGCTCAGCGCAATTTTACTGTATTATTTTTAACAACATTCTTGTCTTGACTTCGTATTTGTTGCTGTTCTGTTGCGTTCGTATTGAATAAATTCGTTCTATTCTATTCTAAGTTCATCAAATCGTCAGTTACTAGGTACTCGTGGAACTAGAAGTTGTATATGGTAATATGTTTCAAATTACTTACCAATCACACAAAAGGAACACCATAACAGTACATTGCAAATTAACATGATATTTGCAAGCCACGCCACATAACTTCTTTTGGTTAAAACTTCACCATAATCGATACCATCACTAAACACAAGGATATTTTTAAAATACAATAAACACTATTTATACCGACTCTAATATTTAATACCTAATAACACTTGAGAATTAAAAATATTTGTGGGTAATTTTAGGGAAACATAGCAACATTTTAAAATCGAACGCACTTTCAAAGTCCGATACGATGTGCCTCGTTTAACCCCATCATCTAACTCGCGCAACTATCCTCATTCACTCGCACACTTCTCGAATCTGAACCCACCATACCTCGCTGCTATAGGCTACAAGGCGGCAAGGGTTGGTCGAACTCGGTCAAGGTTCATACCGGTTTATTCGGAGGACAATTGAGTTAAGCACTTTGATAAAATTCCCCCGTTTCCTAAAACGTAACGGCTGGGGATAAATAAATTAGGCTATCTGTGACCTTGTGTTGGGTTAGTGGAGTAGAGCTAGATAGTTGGTTTCTATATCTACTGCGGCACGTGTGGTCTTAGAAGGCTTTATGGCCGCGAGTTTTTGGTGGGATTTCTTCGAGTGTAGTTCAGCGGTTAATATTATTTGCAAATTGATCCTAGTGGATATTGTGAAATAAAATTGTTGTAGTTTTGTGTCTCAACTGTCTACACAACTGGACATTATGTGAAATCATTGATAGAAGCGATCTCGTGATAGTGGAGCGGAGAATTTTATTGTAGTACTAGTTGACCCGGCAAACTTTGTTTTGCCATAAAAACACCAAACATTTATCTACCCTACCTACCCTACCCTACCCTACCCTACCCTACACTACCCTACACTACCCTACGCTACACTACCCTATCCTACACTACTCTACCCTACACTACCCTACACTACCCTACACTACCCTACACTACCCTACCTTACCCTACCCTACCCTACCCTACCCTACCCTACCCTATACTACCCTACACTACCCTACCCTACCCTACACTACCCTACGCTACACTACCCTATCCTACACTACTCTACCCTACATTACCCTACCCTACCCTACCCTACCCTACCCTACCCTACCCTACCTTACCCTACCCTACCTTACACTACCCTACCCTACACTACCCTACCCTACACTACCCTACGCTACACTACCCTATCCTACACTACTCTACCCTACACTACCCTACCCTACCCTACTCTACCTACCTACCCTATCTACCTACCTACCCTACCTACCTACCTACCCTACCCTACCCTACCCTACCCGACCCTACACTACCCTACCCTACCCTACACTACCCTACCCTACGCTACACTACCCTATCCTACACTACTCTACCCAACACTACCCTACACTACCCTACCCTACCCTACCCTACGCTACCCTACCCTACCCTACCCTACCCTACCCTACCCTACCCTACCTACCTACACTACACTACTCTACCTACCTACCCTATCCAACCAAACATTTTTTTTTTTTTTTGCTTTTAAACCTTCCCTGTATTCTGTCGAACATAACAAAAAAAGAATTATTCAAATCGGTCCAGCCGTTCTCGAGTTTTAGCGAGAGTAACGAACAGCAATTGATTGTTATATATAGATTGACTACCTCCGCAAGACCGCAAAGCTTAATGGGAAGGCTGACTCGATACAATTTGCAGTCAAATACTCCAAAAAAACATTAGGATCTGTTACATCCGCATTCTAATGCATACTAAAGAATTCAAGAATAATATTTTACGCATTTAAGACGAGGCGGTATGGTCCAAGACCTTAGCCGGCCCGAGTAGGGCGAAAGAAAAAAATCATGGCCGCATTTGGCAAAGACCTTAAGAAGTATAAGGTCTTTGGCATTTGGCAACGCCACAGAGTACATTTTAATATACTGAGGCAACGCTTGCTAGGCAGGCCTATGCTCCCATATTATTATTTTAAGCTAAATTTGTCAATGAGAGAGCCTATTTTAATCCTGCAAATTTAACTCATTTTCATTGTGAATAATTTATGTTAAAAAAAACACTGTTATATTTTCGAAACTAATGTTTTGGTAAGGTTTTGGTAAGTAATTTTGTTTACACATAATAGGATTTGTTTGTTCAAAAGTTTGTTTCTCCCGAATTTTTGTTTGTCGTTACTAAACGAATTGGGATGTCATACAATTTCGCAGAGTGGCTACTTTTAGCAGTGCAAAAACAAATACTTACTCCTAAATAAAGAATTCTAAAATTGTTTACAATTAAAAGGTAATCGTGATGCTTTAAATCCATAGAGCAACACGGACCACCGGCGGACCGGAGGGGAGTAGCCATACGCAGGCATTCCCCTCTGTCAAAGTACAAGTCCACGTGGTCCTCTGCGTACAATAAAACTAGTTGCAGCCGCACTGCTCAGTAGACTAAATCTAGTTGCGCGACTAAATCGAAGTCCTAAAAAAATGCCGAATTGTTCTGTTTTTTGCTGCAAAAAGAGATCTGCCACGTCAAATTTACAATAAGATGGCGTTATCTTTCATAAGTAAGCAATTTTTAATCACATTATTACTATTTACTTCTATAAAACTTAAAAATTACAATATTATCGGTCGGTTACGTTTCGGATTTGTTTACCAACACAGGCCGCTCGCCTTCATACAATATGCGGATCGGTCGAGCAACTGATCCGAGTCTGTTTCCGAGTAGTCGCCTGTCACCGAGCGATAGTGTTGTTACCGGTTTGTTTGTAGATAGTTATCGATAGAAAGTTCTGGAATGGCGACCGCGAACTGGAAGACGATACGTTGGAAGGCCTCCCACTAGGTGGACCGATGACCTGGTTAAGGTTGCGGGAAGGCGCTGGATGCGAGAAGCACGGGATCGGTCAATGTGGCGACGCCTGGGGGAGGCCTATGTCCAGCAGTGGACATCTTTCGGCTGAAATGATGATGATGATGATGAGTTATCGATAAAAATGGTCAAGGCAAAGGAGTCTATATCCATACAGAGACATTTTTGAGATTGAGTTTTCTGATTTATTTATTGTAAGCTTTATTTTAATATACAGACACAACCACATGACAGTCCGAATGGTGATAGACGATTCGGGTACGTTGATTATAGTTTTGATTTATTAACAAATAATACAGATGAAGCAACAGATGTCCTAGTATTTCTATTAGTAGGCATTAATACTCCATGGAAAGTCCCACTCGGATATTTTTTTTGTTAAAGGCACAAGTGCTAAGTTAAAAGCTCAGCTTGTACCTAAAGCCTTTGAATTAGTACATGAAACTGGAGTGGAAATAAAAGCATTAACGTGTGAAGGCGCTCAAGCAAATTTAGCGATGGGCACAGAACTAGGTTGCTGCTTAGTTGCAAATAAATTGCAAACTACCATATTAGAAAAAAAAATAGATTCACCACGATACACAGGTTTTTAGGCATTTTGATCTGTATTGAGAGTACCAAGTCTATCTTATAATACAAAACCAACAAAATGGCCTGAAATATATGCCACTTCACAGGATAAGTCAAGATGACATCGAACTCTTTTTTCGATTGTAAGAAGTCATGGTGGTTGTTGCGATAATCCCTCAAGCTCTCAGTTTGAAGCAATTTAATAAGAAAAACTTGTTAATACAGAATTAACACAAACTGGAAGTGGCACAAACTGTATTCCATTGGAAAAAAAAATGATACTTAATTGCACATCAAGAAGAGAAGAAGTCAATTTTACCAATTTTATTAGCGATTTAATTGATGAGATTGAAGCTCTAACTTTTTTATTCCCTTTTGCCGAGAAAGTTGTAGAATACATAGCTGGATTTGTTATGTCCTCGACATCAAAAAAAATAAATGCAATACGTGCATAAAAGGTTTGCTTGGGCCGATTGATGAAAAAGTTTAATACACCAAAAAAGCAGAGGACAGTTACTTTTTGCTTCAAAATAGGTAATACTTTTATGGCCGGATTTGTGAAAAAGAAATGAGACGACGTTTAAGTGACGACAATAAACATACACGATCTTGTACTACAAATGAAATCGTGACACATGCCTTAAAAAAGTTTATTGGCAAATACTTGTTTTCCTCTATTAGTTACTATTTACACAAAAATGATTTTACAAATCATAATTTGGAACTGGCAATATTAATAATGGAAAAATATACTGCTATAAGAATTTCGAAAAAACCAGACCCACAAAAATGTATTCGTCATATTTATACAAAACTAATCTATTTTAAAAACCAGTGATAGATACAACTATCACTGATTTTTAAAATTAACATTACATTTGTTAGATGATCATTATTGTAGTTCATAATAAATAAAGTCAATCTTTATAACACTAACTAACTTTATCACTTTTTAAACCGTATATCCCGAACCGAGTTCTTGAATTTATCGATAATGCGTATCGACAGTAGTTACAACCACGGCTGTAAGCAACTTGTCAGTGTAGTTGCATCATCTCATTATACTGTCATGACACAGAATGTATCTATATGTGTTTAAAATTGTTAGTGTATTTTTTAATTTTTATGTGTGAGTTTCGTAGTAACAGACGATTATTTTTGTGTGAGAATTTGTTAAAGTGTGGGTAGAGCAGATTTCCCCCCGCAAAAAATGACAGACAGTTTTGTATCGGGAAAAAAACGCTATGGCTACTCCCCTCCGGCACGCCGGTGGTCCGTGTTGCTCTATGTTTAAATCTAAACATAATATAAAGTGTTTTTTTCTCTTTGTACGGAAGTATTAATCTGATTCTGAAATAATCGGATTCGGAAAATTCTTTTCAGTATTATCCGAATCAGATTCGAATTTTCTCTAACTAATAGGATTGCTTAATATCATAATTATACTATTTTGCCCAGTGGGTCATCTTAGAGGCGGATTTTTTTTATCCCGGCAAATGCACTGTTTTTTTTATACTTGCCCCACACTAGGAATTTCTCGTGGATCGTGCGTATGGGTGCGTTTACAAACATATAAACCCACAAACTCCAAGAGGCTGGAACGGTAGGATAGATCACGGGACTGACGACGGCGACGCCGCGAAAATATCCTACTTAATTAATACAATGAATACCATTTCGAAACCCAAAAAAATCACAAGGAATATTCCCTTTAGTAAATTCTGATTAATTTAGCAATCTGGGTGTTACCATGGCACCCCATAAGCTTCGTGCAATAGAGAGAGCAATACTTTTAGATAAACGGATGGGGTGCGTCGGCTCTTTGCCCTTCATCGTTCTGAAAAGTTGAAGGGTGGTCCCGTTGTGCTCAGGACGATTCAATCATGTGCCATAAAAATGCTGAAGTGGTGTGCTTACTTTGGAGGTCATTGCAGATTTGATTATTTTATTATTTATTGATTTACTTTTACGTATATGTATACGAGGGGTTGTTTTTGCACTTAGTAAACTGATACTGTCGTTAGATGAGTCATTTTACGAATAATAAATGCGAAATCTATTGTTACCTACTCAATCACGCCAAAACGGCTATACAGTTCTGGATGAAAGACACAGAGATAGATTATAGCGTAGAATAGCACATAAGACTACTTTTTATCCCGGTATAATGTTCCCTTGTTGTATGACAAACTGTCAATTTAACCTCATGTTAGCGACTAACTCTGAGTTAAGTTTTTCGTGCAAGTGGGCCTTATTTTACTTACATTAGAATTTAACCCATTTTCGTAGCAGCACTGACATTTTACACTTCTAACACCTCCTTACAACAACAGTGGCGTTTAATACCTAAGTACCTAGGGAAACATTAAATCCATCACCCTCAATTTACCCTATAAAATACCTAGTTTTCAACCAAAGCACTAATTGTAATTAAAACAACACTATCCGAACTTCAAACTACCCTCCTTTACGGTATTAATTCTATTTACCAGTTTAACCCTTTACGCTTGTGGTCAAAGCTGTAACACGCAAAGTTTATAACAAATTGTAGGATATTTTATTTAAGTAGTTTAATTTCCAAAGGCTGGAACGGTTTGCTGGTATAAGGGGTAGTTAAAATGCTGGACATAGGTGACCTATCTTATTGTAACGATGAACAGTATAGGGACAGGCATTTTAAAATCGATATGTGTTTTTTCAACCGTTTGTGTACTCATCATCATCATATCAGCCGAAAGACCTGCTGGACATAGGCCTCCTCCAAGCGTCGCCACATTGATTGGTCCCGTGCGTCTCGCATCCAGCGGTTCCCCGCAACCTTTACCAGGTGGACGGTGGGAGGCCTTCCAACGCAACGTCTTCCACGCCGCAACGTTCGCCACTCCAGAACCTTTCTGCGTAATCGGCCATCCGTTCTGCGAGCAATGTGCCCTTCCCACTGCCACTTAAGTTCAGCAATTCTTCGAGCTATGTCGGTGACCCTGGTTCGCTTGCGGATCTATGCTTTTCTGATTCGATCACGCAAGGATACTCCGAACACAGCCCTCTTCATTGCACTTTGGGTGGCTGTAAGCTTTCTGATGAGGCCCATTATGAGAGACCACGTCTCAGAGCCATATGTCATCACTGGTAACACACACTGGTCATAGACTTTCGTCTTGAGACACTGTGGTAAGTTTGTGTACTGGGAAAATTAAAATTAATCATACCTAACGTTCCGATTCTAGGAACCGGTATATTTAGGAATTTCATAATAAAACACATCATGACTTTATGCTCGGAATAGGGCTATCATCAGTACACCCACATATCGCTGGTTAATTAAAGTCCCATGATATAGGTGATCAGCCTAATGCCATCGCTTCTGAACGTTCTTCAAAGTTGCAAAAGACACACTTCTCCTACTACACTTGAGCAGTGTTTGAACTGGGTAAAATATTACAATATTATTATATACCAACGCTGCCAAGTTATACCGCAGTCTGTTAAACCAAAGATGTTCCCATCCCAAATAGAAAGTTTAACCCGTTATCACTGGGGGAAAGGATTAACAACCACCAAGACAAGTTAACCCTGGTTTTGAAGAATTGGCTCGAATAAAACTCAATTCAAAAGTCATGAACTCGTGACCTATCAACTCAATTCAATTGCCATCTCCAGATAACGATATTGTGTCCACATCGTAAACAGACAATGCCGTACTAACCCTTTTGAGACAGATGCCCAACCCTTCCGTACCGCAAATAAAGATTGGACACAAATTCATGTCATAATACATTCTCCAAGTTATGCACGTTGCAGACCTAACAAGCTAACTCGTTCAATAAATTCTTCGACCGGCCGGTCCCAGGGTGAGGGAGACAAAAGATCTGTAGACGAAGGAGTAACGAGCACAGAAACACTGACCTACATCAATAAGTGGACATTTCGCACAGCGCGGCGGAAGGAATGCTGCAGGCTTTGAATGTGTGTGCGTTGTTTGTTTGTGAATGTGTGTGTTTATCTGGTATTTTGTTAGTATTTGGTCATAGGTTTGCGCTATGTTTGCTGCGCAGTTATTTGTAATTGAAATAATATAACTTTTTGCTATGAAACTTAGATTCTGTGAACGGAAATTTGTCTTTGGTGATTATGGAGATATCTCTCTCCCTCGAGAAATTCTGTTTTAACGGTTTGGTTATAATAAAACTGGCTAAAGATAATTATGTGTTAAAAGTAGAATAATGAAACTACATATAAAATACAGCTATTTTCTATTTCTATGCAACAGTGAAGCCAAAAGAGGTTGCTTAGAACTCTACCAGGCTTAAGATTAATCAGAGATCAGGATCACAGACATCAGAGATATTTTGTGCCTACTTAAATAATTACCATAATTATTTTTACTTTATTGATTATGGGGTATTAATAGTGACCTTTATCACAAGGCATTTACAGGTTAACAGACATTGAATATTGGAAAAATACCAAAAATAACATTCATAAGCCATAAAAAATAATTATTTAATGGCGAAAAAGTTATTACATTTAATACCCCAAGATTTATTGACGATTATTAATTTTGCCCGCAACGTCCAGCTCTTCCGGGCATTAACCGGTCAATCTAGCTAATGCCAGCACTTGGAGCGGCCTTATAAAATTATTATTTTTATAGTCTGGCAATAAAATGGAGCGGTGTTCTTTTGTTACGCTTGTAAATATAAAATAATACTTGTACCTGTAGGGTTGACAACGTTTCCAAAGTATTGGATGGCAGAGATAATCATTGCTTACTAGAATACTACAGAAAAGCCCCCGTTCATATTTATCCATAGAATTGTGTTCTAAACGCAGTCATAGGATCATACAACACTTCTAGTCGGTTTATCCCTATATCTGAAGAATTTGGGTTACTTCCAGCTTCAATCTGCTAGCAACTGGTCACATACTGGTCGGACAACATTAAGAACACGAAAAGAAAAATAATTGGTCAATGGTCAATTATGAAGCTTAAACATATTATTGTTAGTCGTTTACCCCGTTGAGTTTTGGTAAAACGATTTATGTACTAAGCGTTAACCAACTGAATAGAAATCTGGTCTTAGTATCTCCCTAAAATCTGTCTATCTTCAACAACCAATCTCGTCGAGGCAGATAAAGAATATTCTGCTTGATTCTCATCACTGCAGTGGTTTAGACAAGTCTTTCCCTCGTTATAACCCCCTTGCAAACTATCTCAATTCAAAGGGTATATAAAAAGAACGATTCTTTTTTTTAAGTCTTGGAACGTGAATCCGTAATCCGTTTTTAACCCATTCAAACGATTAAAGAAAGAAGTATGACTGTGGTATCCTTCTAATAATAAAATTGTGGTATGTTTGTTGTTCAACCACGTCTGCGGCTGAACTGGTTTGGATAAAATTCTGCACAGTGTAAACCTGGATTAACATGTAACCTTGGTAATTGGTTATTGTGTATCAGGCTACATGTAATCATTTGCCGAAGATTGATTGAAAACCTGGTTAACAATTAGTTTTGCTTATGATTTTTTTCGTCCGTGATGACCCTATACTCAAGGAATGGCTTTATCCTTATAGCTTGGCCTTCACCAAGTGAATTTTTATGACATTTATCAGATAGATATAAATAAATAATTGATTGGCTCCAGTCTCCATTGGGTGCGTAAATACACCGCAGAGCAGTTATGCTGCTTTATTACTTAATTTGATGTGTTGTGGTCAAAACATTGTTTTGAGAAGTCTGTGTCAGTTAAGTTTAATTCATAAGATCGCTTTTTGAGGATTTTAACGGAGGCCAGTCCCAATCTTATAATATTATAAAGGCGAAAGTTTGGATGGATGCATGTATGTTACTCTATAACGTCAGAACGGCTGAACGGATCTGGATGAAATTTGGCACAGAAATAGATTATAGTCCCGAATAGCAAATAGGCTAATTTTCATCCCGGTATAATGTTCCCTTGGTATAAGAAAACATTTTTCACGCGGGCGAAGCCGCTGGCACAAATATAGTAAATATATTAAAAGTTAGTTTGAAATATTTTTCTAACATAAATAATGGCAAAATGATTGAACACTATACGCTAAGTTATATAACCTTCTCCTGAAAGGAGAGGCCTAAGCTGGGGAATCCCTCCCAGGCGCAATGCAACCTTGAATATCTGCGCTCAACCCCTAAATTTGTCGTGTATTCATTCTGTATTTAGCAGAAATTAATATTGCTTTAAACAGCTTAAGAATCTATTGCCTGGGAAAAACTTTTACTCTAAACTTGCTACTAAGTTTTTCAAAGGATAATAGCAAAGAAATGCCCAAACACGTAACAGGGTAAGTAGAAAATCGTGGATCAAACGAGACAGGGCGATAGTTGTGGTTATTTGCAGTAGGAACTAAAGTTTTTTCTTCCCTTTTTCTCTAATTGTCAATTTATTACAACATTTTTGATCATTTGCAGTAAAAAACATCTGTATGGCAGAACCCTACAAGTTAGTCTCCTTAAAAGTTATGACAATTTGAGTAAATATATCTTACAAATAACCCCAACTATCACCCTGTTTAATTTTATCCATGATTTTTACCCACCCTGTCATTGACGTTGCACCTGCATTTTACCAACATAATTTTCTCCATCCCATAAACAAATTAAAATCAAACAATCAACATTCACACCACACAATACCTACTTCTAAATCGAAGTAGGTATTGTGTGGTGTGAATGTTGGTGAACAGTTTAAAAATCACGGCTGCACGGCGTGACGTCACTCCGTGCATTGATCTTAACGAGGCTGCGCCTGAGTGCGACTGTGTCACACTTTTATTAGCTGGCAGCACTTTAGATGCTCCTGTTTACTCACACAGTAATGTAGTGTGCAGTTGGGCAGATGACGTCATTTTTATCTGGATAGGGGCTGGTCTGTTTCATGAATGATTTATTGATTCATGCATATTTACTTCGTATAGTAGACTACGCAAATAAACTATCAGGCCTTTAGTTTCAAAAGCCTGAATATTTAAAAGTTGGACCTCTGATAAAACACGTGAAAATCGTAGTAATGACAACATAAAGGACGAAAATTTGAGTGAAAAAAAGGAATAACTGAAATCGTAAAAGCTACATTGAATGAATCACACCAATCCATGAACGATTCAATCACGTAAACTCATTCAGAAATCATAATTTCTACACAAAAAAAAGATAACAATATCACAATAATTTACATTATTATGCAAAGCGAGCATCAAGGCTAAAAATAACAAAATAAGTTGCATCGCGCTAACGCAGAGAATGACGTAACTGCACGGCGCGGTGCAATGATCTTGATTCATGCGCAGGAGTGGACAACTTTTTGTGAAGTTTTAATTTGACGTAATCTATGTAGCTGAAGTTTATTTTTTCAGGGTTGTTTTCTTCCTTACGATGAGTATTTTAAATGGCTTCTCTCGTGTTATCGTGAAGATTTGTTTTGTGGGGCATTCTAACTCTTTAGTTAGAATGACATGTTGGCCTATTCTTTATACGGTGAAACAGAAACAACGCAATGCCTGAAAAGTGGTCATTGTTCTCATCATTATGAATAACTTTTACCGTGGGGCCAACCCTGCAATCGCGAAAAAAACAAGCTGTTGTTGTTTGCATTTTGTCAAGTTATGCAACCTTAATATACGAAAAGAACTGGATGTTAATAAACTTTTTGATTGCGTCCTTGGCCGTGGAGAGCATAAATGCCTCGATACTTTTCTGGTGGACGCCAGTCGCCAATATTGATTCTGGCTTTCAGAAGTTCCATCAATTGGAAGTACATAGAAAAACGGACTTGAGGCTCTAAGGTTGTCTGACCTGGTTTTTCAAACCAATCCACAAAATAACTCTTTGCAATATTTACTATAATTTAATGACATAAGATCTTCTCTAAATAGTTGGTACTTTCCCTTCCACTAATCAAAGCTTATAGTCCTTTCTCTGAACTCTAACAAGCTGTTCTAGATATCAAAACTACTTAACATAGCGAAGCAATTGTCTCCCATCACGAACTACGCAGAAAACAAAGTAGCCATTCAACTCAACCACTGAGCCAATAAAATCTTTAATGGTCAGTTATTCAATACTCTGGCAAACAAACTAAATGAATCTAAACAAGTTGCATCGTTTAACAAGCTCGGTGCATGCGATGACGTAAGTGCGCGAAGTGCGTTGATCTTGATGAACGAGCGACATTTTTTGTGCGGTTGCGCAAGCAAAAAGTTTGTTTTGATATTTGTGGGAGTTTTTAGAAGAGTTACGTGTTTTTAGGGAGAAAGAAGAGCCATTTATGATAATCACTTCAGTCGAAAGAAGTCGACTGCTGGACTTAGGCCTCCCCCAAGAGTCGCCACACCGATCAACCCCGTGTGTCTTTCATTCATCAGCCACCAGGTCCGCAGCCTTAACCAGGTCATAGGTCCACCATTCGTTCTACGAGCAATGACTTACAACTTACTTTGAAGAAAGGACAATCAATGATAGAGGCAAAGGATATAATCTATTTCATGCAAATCTCTATAAACCAAGGGCTTCAAAATCCCAAAACCCAATCTCCAAACTCTTCCAAACTCCATACCAATCAGATCTATTTCCATCAACCTCGAAGCACAAGTAAATCATAATTAATACAAATCAACTCGTAATAACTTATACTGACATCCTCCTCCCATCGCGAATTCTGCCCACAATCCGAGCATGCATATTTCATCGTACAGGAAGGCATCACAGGATGCCCTGACGTCACTCCACCCCCGACATGTGACGTCATAAAACCCATGAATTATTGATAAGGACATGAGGAAGATGATGTATATTGTATGTGGAGGAGTTATGGGTGAAAAGTTGTAAGTCATGGGCTATTGTGTGCTTGCCTGGAGTCTTGATTTAGGAGAGGAATGGGCGGGTTCATTGGTAGTTGCTGGCTGTAGGAATGGGTAAGTTTAAGTAATTTGTGTTTCTGCGATAAATAGTTGGTAACTTGTGTCCTGCACTAAGTAAGGAGCTTATGTAATTTTCATGAAAATCGATCGTGTAGTTTAGCTGTGACACAGACCTAAACAAACATATATCTCGTATAGTCCCTGGGAGTCTTAAAATCAAACGTGAATAGGTTTCTTCTAGGTAAGCGTGCTACATCAACGACCACAACATCGCTTACCATCAGGTGAGATAGTGGTCAAGCGCAAAGCCAAGTCAATAAAAAAAGACTCCGTGATTTAAAACAGACTTGAAATATTAACCTTATCAAGTTTATCATCATCATGGTCATCTAAAGAGTCTAAGCCATCTTATTCTTTTTATCCGCAAGTATTCACAGCCCTACTCGTCATCTACTGAACATAGGCCTCTCTTTTCAAATGGTAATCCACAAGCTCCTGTCCTGTGCCGACTTCATCCAAGTTCTACGCGCGATGGCAATGATCAATTGATTCACACACAATCTTATGGAAACGATTAATCTTTTTCTAGGACAGAATAACAGCGGATATATTCTCATAATTTCAGGAGTTATCCTTCCTTTGTATGGTTATATTAGATATACAAAACTCTTGCCATTAATATTTAATATCCTGCTTCCCTGTGTAAACATTTTTCTGAGAATTTATCATCACATCTCTACAAGATCTCGAGAAGTTTTGCGCGGCATATTATAGGCATATAGTCCAGGAGACAAGGCGGCGATAGTTTATGTCACGTTGTGTTTAATTGCCGAGGTGCGGTCGAGGTAGTCATGGCCTTATGGGAATATTAGCATAATATATGCTCGGTTTATAGTCAATCAATAGACATTTTCATAATTAATTTTGTAATTCCTAGAAATATGTAGGCGGCGTAGTAAACAAATAAAAAAAACCTATTATTCGCGTCCATTAATTTCATCAAAGACTGTTCAATTCGCATAAAATATTCAAAATTTGATTTTAAATGTAGGCGGTCCCTTAATTTATGTTTCACAAATAAGGCCCCGAATTTAACAAACAATTTCGTTACATTCTGCTGAGAGTCTGATCAAGTTATAAATTCTTGACATCATTAGGATTATCTTCATTCATTTTGTTTAGTCAAAATACAATTTGTCATCATGACCTCATGATAAAATCTTTTAATATTTTTCAGAATTAAATATGTTTACATTACTCAAGCATCAAAACAAACGAAACTATCCGAAATAAAACATTAAGAAACTATAAATATTATCTGAATAAACACAAAAATACTCAGTATCTAAAGTTTATCATCCTGCAAAAAAAAACAAAAATTACGCGTAGTTTGAAAACAAACTAGCGTCCGAACATCAATTAGTAACATTCCGGGCCGAAGACGATCGTGAAACTTCGGTGTTTCCGAACGCAGGCGGACAAACACAGGTTGTGTAACGGCACACGATGATCGCGAAAACAACTGTCGCGGTCGGCGCAGACGCATGTATTAGGTGGCGTGAACGTCCTCGCACAAGGCTGTCTGACACTGATGCAATTCAATCAGATTCTAGATACGTATCACATACATAATCTCAGACCTTTGAAAATGTTTATTTTTTATAACGATTCGTCTGTCTCAAATAGCATAATTAATCGATTTTTAACTAGTTTGGCATCCGCGTCTGGTTATGATTTTTTAAGATTTATTTAAGTAGCGTCCATTGATTATTTTGACGGCCGATTGCTTTATTTAAATGTGATATTTTAAAACGTTTGATAACAGCCAGACACAAAAGATAAAAACAAACTTGATCTTAGCTAGAAAGCGATATCATTCTCGGTATACACTTTCTCTGTCTGGTCTATAACAGGACATAGATAAATTATACGCTTGGCCACTGACACACCGGTCGTAAATAGTCCATATAGGAGCATACTATGCCAAATAAGACTTTAAAATAACAACGGAAATGCATTGTCGTTCTGAGAACTAGAGCTACCCCTGGCGCGGCTCGGAATACAAACGTACTAACATTTTCTTTAAAAAGAGGAACTGTTGTAGACTTCCGGAACGAACAATAGTGCTGGACGAGACCTGCATTGCAATAATCTTCGTCTATCTTCGTACAGCGGCTACAATGTAAAGTAACTTAATGAGTTCCGATTATACTTGCGATACCGTATATAGATTTTATCGGCCGCCATTTAGGAATATTCAATTCGATTAAATTGCTATAGAGTAATAAACTGCAGGCATTTCAATAACTATTAATCGTGTTGACATTTGGATATTTCCTCTAGAACTACTTTGACTTTATCTTTTCGTGGGTGTCTTAAGTCGTAATGTGTCTTTAAAACTTTAAAGTTCCAGTGAACTTTTCTATAAATGCTATTACGTCGTAACTTAAGCAATAGTGATGCAACAAGATACAGAATTCAAAATAACGGGCACCGTTTAGTCTGCAGCTTCAACAAAAACATGTTTTCACATCTATGTTTCATGCTAATAAAGAAAATATTAAGATTTGTGGAGTCTCTTTAACGTTCTAAGTTTCAACGCCGAGTATCAGACCCCAAAACTGACCTACCTCACTTTTTAACCTTCACCTAGGCAGAAAATACTAGTCGTAATCATTCACTTGATGCTTTTTAGTAGGCCGCGAGCTCCTGGCCTATATTATTGAGTATGTAGGGCGGAAAAAACGCCGCTATCATATATCAGGGATAATTTGTGTGTTGCTGTGTATTGCCGGGGATGGTATGCAAATGGGGTGAATGTGAGCGGGGGTGGATACAGGGATGAGACGAAGGGGGTACGATGTACTTATGACTTGTTTTTGGGGAGAGTTTGTCGGTATTTGATGCGAAGGTCAGGCCAAATGGAAGATGTTTGGTATTGCGATATAAAGGTTAAGAACGACATTGGAGATCTTTGTTTTAAGTTTTTCGAGAAACAAAGGAGTGTTTTGTTCAAGAGTTTTATGATACACAACTCAATAAATTAAGTCGTTATATGTATATAGAGAAGTTTAATTATGGGTCATATTTCCCTCCCATTGTATTGTGACCATTACATGACCTACCCATTTAGTTCTAAAGTTAGCAGCTTTATCAAGCCAATAAATTATTTCAGCAAAGAGCTGGCTGTCACTGAAACCACGCCCCCTATGACGTCACCGCGTAAAACCATCGACATGAAATACATGACCTTACACAAACTACCGGAATGTAATAAAACGGAAAACCAATAATACCGGAATATTTTTAGAAGACCTATCGATTTGCGCTGTTATATTGGTGACAGGAGAAATTTGGATAGGTGCTGCCTAACCTTCGCGGCAAGTAGGCGTGAAGTTATGTTGTTGATCTACCAATACTTTATATCCTACGAGTACTTCTGTATAAGTTCTTGGAAATCTCAGAAATTCCTACCGTTTGCGCTAGTTTTCTTTTATTACCCGACTACCGCGAATCACAATTGGAGGGTTATATTTTTTACCGGTATGTGTGTATGTATTTATAAGAGCAGTGTTGGCCCAGTGGTAACGGCTGCGACTTACAAGTTGTAGGTCGTGGGTTCGAATCCAGGCAGGCGCTTTACTTCTTATAAATTATTTCATCACCACTGCTCTCACAACGGTGAAGAAAAACATCGTAAGGAAACTGTCTTAGTACCAAAAATTCTAAGACATGTGAGAGCTCGTGGCTAACTAAATACAGCCGCACGGGTTGATCTTCAAGTTTCAGCAACGCTTGCCGAGGTCGGTCTATGGATGGATCATCTTTACATAGCAAGTTTCTTCCGTGCCTCGGCAAGCACGTTAAGCCGTTGGTCCCAGCTGTCATTTGAAGATCTTTGACAGTCGTTACGGGTAGTCGCTTAAGCTTGAGATCTGACACCAGTCTTGCCAAGAGGTATCGTGTTACCCAGTTACTGGGTTGTGGAGGTCAGATAGGCAGTCGCTCCGTGTAAAACACTGGTACTCAGCTAAATCCGGTTAGACTGGAAGCCAACCCCAACATAGTTGGGTAAAGGCTAGGCAGATGATTATGTGTGTATGTATGTATGTTCATCTGTTTCCTCATAACTTCTAAACTACTTATCATAATTTGACAAATGAGGTGACGTTGGGAACTTCTTGTTTGTCCGCTGGTTAATATATATAGCCATATGTATACCATAGCCTATGTGACGTCACATTAAATTGAATATATATTATATTAAATATGGTCGTATGCCACCTACCATAATAAAACAATACATTCTGCAAAGTAGCATACGAGCATGGTTATCCTCAGAACACCTCTATGAATATGTATGCATTACAATAAAATATTTATTACTGGTAAGTAGTTTATTTAAATCCCGATACATATCGAATAGTTTGCACATAACAATTTCAGATGAGAATATTTTCTTATTTCATACTTTGCAATTGCAACCATCCTACTCCGAATATAATGTACTAGCTGACCCACGTGGCTTCGCTCCAAAAATTATAGCCTATGTTACTCGGGAATAATATAGCTTTCCATAGGTGAAAGAATTTTTAAAATCGGTCCTGTAGTTTTGGAGCCTATTCGGTACAGACAAACAAAAAAATCTTTCCTCTTTATAATATTGGTATAGATCAGATGGGTAGGAGCATATTTTAAGGGGATTGGTACCGGTTATTATAATGTGAATTGCAAGTATATAAGAATTTAACTTTCAC
The DNA here is from genome assembly GCA_949775005.1 of Orthosia gothica. Lineage (NCBI taxonomy): Eukaryota > Metazoa > Arthropoda > Insecta > Lepidoptera > Noctuidae > Orthosia > Orthosia gothica. The sequence continues at coordinate 38,190,788 of OX459037.1, forward strand.
CAATGTATGTTCTTCCCTTTGAAGGAAACTTCTTCCACTCCACTCGACTAAAACCGTCTCTTAATATTAATAAAAACAAGCATGTCTATAACCATGTCAATTTGATTGAGGAAGGCTGAGTCGAGGTTGAGTCGAGTGGAGGTTATTACTTAGAAAAACATAAAATAAAAACTTTCGCTCTACTGATTAATTGCAATAAAGTAGTAATTGTATTATCTTATCAATCCTTTCTTACATTTTATTGCTTACGGCATAGTAGTAGTGGTTCCTTTTTAGGGTTCCGTAAACAAAGAGTAAAAACGGGACCCTATTTCTAAGACTCCATGATATGTCTGTATGTCTGTCTGTCCGTCTGTCACTAGGCTCTATCTCATGAACCGTGATAGCTAGACAGTTGAAATTTTCACAGATGATGTATTTCTATTGCCGTTTTAACAATAAATATACAAAACCGAATAAAATAAATATTTAAGTGGAGCTCCCATACAACAAACGTGTTTTTTTTGCTGTTTTTTGCGATAATGGTGCGGAACCCTTCGTGCGTGAGTCCGACTCGCACTTGGCCAGTTTTATTTGTATTCTGTATATAGATACAGTGTTACTTTCTGCGTTTTTTACGGTCATTTACCAAAGGGTTGCGTTTAACTCGAGTGATTTGCATTTACGAGCTCCAGTTACCCTCGGGTGAGATAGTCTTCCGGTATTTGCCAAGGTAAGGGGTAAGTTAGGGTAAGGTAAGTGGTAAGTTAGGATAAGGTAGGAGCCTAAACTTTTACAACGGTCCTTAGAACTCTAGGGATCCTGTTGATATTAACTTGAGAAGAGTTTGTGGATCTTTCTTTTTTTGAAGAAATCGTATTGTTATAAAACAAGTTGAAAGAATATACAAGACTATTGAAGCGCAAAATAAAAATAAAGGGTAAAAATTCAAGCTTTTTAAGAGACTTTCCTTGGGGAAGTTTTGTTGTTCTTGCTATAGATTTCTTAAAGCAAGGTTAAAAATAATGGGGTTAAACAAGGTTACAGAAGGGTGAAAGAAAATAATACATTAAGGGGTGAACGAAACCGTGAATATGAATAACTTTTAGTATTGGAGCAACTTTGAAATTGCAAAAAAAATATTACAAATATTAATAGTTACTTCTTTTGATTGTTTGAACCTTTGACCTACCTTGAACCACGTTTTGAATTTTTAGTTGAAAGGGATAAGTATTACTTCAATATTAATTCGAACCTCAATGCACCAATAGTTTAGGCAGAGGTGTTAGTACCCCAATCTATACCTATAATCATGCTAATATTATAAATGTGAATGTTTGAACGGATGTTTGTGTGGATGTATGTTTGTTACTCAATCACGCTGTGATTTGGATGAAATTTGGCACAGACATAGAATATAGTCTGGAACAGCACATAGGCTTTTTCATCCCGGAATAATGTTCCCTTGCGATAAGAAAACTCTTTTCACGCGGGCGAAGCCGAAGGCAGAAAGAAGCGAATACACCCATATTTCACTTGTTATGGTGAAATCCCATGTAATAAAGTACAGCCTTGCCATCAACCAGACTACCGAGACATTCCAGAGGGAAAGCCGTAAACAAATTGACCCGAAACATGAGCCCAGGATACTACGACGTCTTATAAACATCATGATTTCAGTGTGAGATAGACGGAGCTATATAGATCGAATAGCACTATCCCTTATAGCACTTCCCTACGGAATCATGATGGTGTTGGCACTTCGGAGTACTGCCCCTGGGCTCTGGACTTTCCTGCATTGTCTAATTCGTAGCTATTTAATATAGGATTCAAAACACCATAAAACAAAGAAAGAGAAGCTTCCTAGATTAATCCGTCGAATAAATAAAAGCTTTAATCCACCTATACTCACACAACACCATACTAAACAAATTCCTTCTTACCAACTCAATAACCCCTACCTAATATAGTTTCCATCAAAATAAACTTGCCATAGCAAAAAATTGCACTGACACAAAAAAACTTTTAAAAAAACCTTCGTAAAGCTGGTAACACAGTTTCGTGAGGCCGGAAGTGCCTCCCTCCTCCATTTTGCAGTGTTTCCTCCCTGAATATTTCATGAGTCCTTTAACGGACCGTGTTTATTGTTAAATAAATCGTTTATAAGGGTTATTCAACGGTGTAACTCAACAATAAATGGGTAGGAGGCGAATTTTTTATAAACATTGCTGCGTACAAAGTTCCGCCTTTGGGATGGAATTTGTTTGATGTCTTCTAAGTTATTCAATAAATCGTTATCTGCCAGTGTTTTTTGCTCTTCATCACCAGATCATCCTTTGCCGTTGGAGATGGCGCACACATGTCTACTTTATGAGGCTCATACTTTGTCTATTAGTCTACTTAGTCGTAATTTCATCAGTGGCTCGATATCTAGTCAATTCACAGCTTTGTGAAAACGTAATAATCCAACAGAGTTAGATAACCGGCAGTTGAAATAGGAAAAGTAAACAAATCTAGCTGGTAACAGCGCATAGGTACTTCAAAAAAATGCACTAGAACATTACAGAAATGCACATGCAGGCAGAAGAAAGAGGCAAATGACCTGGAAATACAAAATAGCAAACTAACCCAACTATATCGAAAATGTCGCCATACCTAGCCTAAAGCCCTGTCTCTTTAACAAACTAATAGCACAAGCTGCACCTTGTAAATAAATGCTGCAACACGGTAATAAATCTGTGAGTCAGAAACAGAAACTAAATCGTTCAGTTTAACTAAAGGTAACTGTGTAGGTACTGCGTAGTAAGCCCGTGCCAGCTGCGAGTCAGTACTTTGAACTGATCTGGTATAAGTATCTTTGTAGTGGAGATTTGTGTACGAGATTTCAGAAAGGTAATTTGATTAGGTTCTGTTCTGGGGAGCTTTAGCATAGCCAAAAGATTTCGCCTCAGACAACATGAAACATAGCAGGACAAGCAATGATAAATGATTATATTTCTGTAAGTTGGTTTGTACAAAGACTTTTACATGTCGATCATATTTTTAAAACTAGATGAGGTCGGCGTTTCCTATCTGACTACTCTGCGAAGAAAGGCCGAAACAAACTCAGAGGTCACAGTCTCTTTTAAAGTCCTGATAAAATCTTGGTTAGATCATGTGAAGACTATGTAGACTGATGTCTGAAATGGTCTTTTGAGGAAAGAACTAGCCAGATTGAGTGGACCTGTCCAGTCAGTGCACGCATTTGTCAATAACCGTTGCCAGACTAAGCTATATACCGGTATTTTTCAGGGAGCGATTGCTTATGAAGTTACTAGAAACTAAATCTCTTGGCAAGATTGTCTAACAGACTTTAGGGCATCTATCTGACTTGCAACAACGACTGTCAGATCTACGAATCTACTTAAAGTAATTTCGGAAGCAAGGATGGGTTCAATACCAAGCTATAAAAAACAATCGAATAATAATCCACATCGAAGGCATAAAATACTGACAAGATCTTCCTTCACACAAAAACATATGACAAAGAAAGTGTGTATATTTTAATTGTAAATTGTAATAGACCTTACTCCCATTTCTGTTGATTCGTGGTTGTAAACAGTGCTCAGAAATTCATTAAAGTCATATTTAACGTAACACGGGTAAATGTTGACGAGGGATGTGCGTAATTGAAAGCGTGTACGTATCAACTCGTGAAGCTGTTTCTCATCAGAAGTGGGATGCTGTGATTCATTAGACAAATTATCCTTTTAAATAAATAATTGATGATATGGGTTTGCAATGCCAAAGAATCTGAGGAAGCCTCTATTCTCTTTCCTCTATATTCCTAACTAGCGGACGCCTCGCGGTTTCAGCCGCGTAGTTCTCGTACCCGTGGTAATACAGGGATAAATAGTAGCCTATGCCCATTGAGATAATATGTACTACGATGCCACCCGGGGATAGTGTAGCTTCCCAACAATGTAATATTTTTTAAAATCGATCCAGTATTTTTTAGGTTTATTCGTTACATACGAAAATACAAATCTTTTCTCTTTATAATATTATTATTATTAGTATTGAAAAACGCATAAATTACACTAGATATGTTTAAGTCCACGTATTATAGTGGATCTATTTTATTATTATATGCCCGACACGAGAATCGAAACCAGAAGCTTATTGCTTACGAGTAGCACTCGCGAGCATTCGAGGCAGTAAATATGCACACTAAGTTTTTATTAGGGTTCCGTGCCCAAAGGAAAAACGGGACCCTATTACTAAACATCCACTGTCCGTCTGTCTGTCTGTCACCAGGCTATATCTCATGAACTGTGATAGCTAGACAGTTGAAATTTTCACAGACGATGTATTTCTGTTGCTAATTTTTAGTATTTGTTGATATAGCGTATCAACAAATACTAAAAACAGGTTGAAATAAATATTTAAGTGGGGCTCCCATACAACAAACGTGATTATTTTGCCGTTTTTTGTAATAATGGTACGGAACCCTTCGTGCGCGAGTCCGACTCTCACTAGGCCGGTTTTTAAAGTAATTTGCATTTGTTCCTTGCTGGTATCAAACCTAACGTTTTAGCATTTTAGCAATCCTTCCTGGCCTTTTCATCATACCTTAGCTTAAAATTAATCGTAGTTTTCACAAGAAAATCCTGAACAAAAAAACCCCAAACAAAACAAACTGCGAAAAAAAATTGTAATAACTTTTCTTTCATTGTTATTCTTTAAAAGCACGCCATCATGAATGCACCGTCATCTCCGCTTCCCACCACAACTGAAGCGTAATTTGTGGGGGGAGGAACACCCCACTACCCCCCACTCCTTAGGGAAGAGGAGTAGAAGGGGGGAACGTATCGTGTCAAATTCTACCAACATGGTATTTGATAAATGTGTTGTAGTAACGCAAGGAGTATAGGATACATTAGTTATGTGGGGAAGAAGAAAGAATATATTTGGCTATTTTTCATATGCTATTGGTTGCTGGGATGTTTAATTTCAGAGACATGGTGGCAATTTATTGCATTGTATAGATGACTTTTCTTCAAACATTTTTTCAACAGTTTATGTATTTAATTGTAAATTCGTGACTGTAGGGGCAGGCTTCCCACAAGTGGCCACAAGGGACCAGCAAGAGGTGTAAAAGTGTCTTATATACAGCAGTGGACACACCGCACAGGAATTCGAAACACTGAATTACGAAGATCTAGATAACAAGAACATACTTTACCCCAAAAGCCTATAAAGATATCCTCAAATATTAACAAGTTCAAAAACTAATTTATATATTCAACCATACCGTGAAGGCAAATATAATTTGCCTACAAAGGCCTACTGGAACTGCTAAAATTTTAATAAATTGAAAAACTACTTTATTTTTTAAATATATCAAAAAACTTTCACGGAACCTGCTCCATAAAAGCTCTAAACATCCCAATTGACATTTAAGTGCGGGTAGTTGTAAAAACTGGGCGTTTATCAGCAAGGCTCGCGTGCTAGCGGGCCGTAGGGCGGAGTGGCGGTCGGGGGCCGATTACACCGGGTTCGATGCCCGGCCCACCCCGCTGCACCACGGCACCGTTCCACGGCCGTTAACCAATATTTATGATCTCATGAGGTATTTGCGAAATGAGGTGGTATGTGGCTAATTATGTTACCTAGTACTAATTATATTTTGCGGTAGAAATGCTTTTTTTTGTGGGACAGTAGACAAATGAAGGTTTTGTCTACATGAAACTGTTTTAGTCCGAGTTTCCCTTTGAACACGTTTATTCACAATCAATAAGCCTAGCTTTGTCTCAACTTACGTTGGGGCCGACTGCCAGTCTAACCGTAGTAATGTATCTAAGTAAAAAGTATTTTACTTGAAGCGACTGCATCAACTGCAACTTAAGTGGCAGACGGCAGGGCACATTTCTCGCAGAAAGAGACAAGAGAAAAAACTCGATTAAAGCTATGTAAAACAGCTCATGCATACATTATAGGCAACTAACTTCTTCACACTGCCTAGCTCCCAAGCGTTGAGGCGTAACGGCGCTTTTGTTCATATAATTAAAAGTAATTAGCTATTAGCCCACCCCTTTGAAGCGACGGCGTGAAGCTTCGTTACAAAGGATTATGTCTGTCAGATCAAAGACGGTTATACCGACATTTTTATCCAGTAGTTAGTTTTTTTTCCAACGACGGAAACTTGGTAGGTAGTTAGGGACTTCTTGGAAACTGGTTAAGGGTTTGATAAAGCACAACTAATATTATTAGGGCATTGAAAACTTTTTATTAACCAAGGCTTTGACCTACACTACACGGCAATTCACTTGAGTTTGAGCTGAAAACCAATTTATCTCACAACAAAACGAGGTAAACCTTATATAATGTTAGATCAGACACATCATGTTTTCTTCTCGTGAATTTTCATGATGATTCCAAATTAAATGTGCTTTAAGCAAAATTCAACTACGTCATCATCATTAGCATTTGCCTCGTGAAATCTTTCAAAGTCCATGCTGAACACACAAACGGGTCTTGAAGATGACCCAAATCAACCTAGAAAATTCATTAAATTATTCATAACTAACCAATCCAGCTTTCAGGCACAGCTATTAGCAGTGACGGCTGTCAAAATCCTTTATTTCCAATTTAGTTTGTTCGCGTCTAGCAATAACTATGTAAATCCCTTCAAATAACGGACAGGTACACAGAAAGTCAATATCCGATGAGTCCTGTGCTAATGAATCGCAATCGCCTTATAAATCTACTACAGCCAAAAGAACTACGGAATCCTGTAACATTCGTCACCACTTACAGAAAATCTTTTCATAACAATTTTATAAAGATGGTTTCTAAAAAGCGAGACGGACCGTAGGCCCCTTTCCACTTGGATGTCTGTAGTCAACAAGAACCTGAAGCAAGCCCAAGACCCAGAGCCGAAACATCTGGCGAAGAACGACGAGGAGAGCCAACACCAAATGAAATGGAATAAGGCTAGGCAAAGAGAGATTGTCTCTTATGGCATATCGTTCTTTTATACCAGACCCGTATCATGAAATTCATCTAAGATGCCTATGATTTTTTTGGAAAAGCCTTCTGAGTTTGCCGGTACAAATACATTACAAGTTATTCATAGTTACTAATTTAGCTTCCAGGCACCAACAGTTATTGACCATTCAGTCAGTCCACTACACCAAACCACGTCTAAATAAAATGATGGACAGGTACACAGAACTTCGATATCCGATTAGTCCTGTGCTACCAGGGGCGCAGGGAAGCCAGAGGCGTCTTGTCTTGCGGTAAGCGACAGCGGGCACAATTTCATGGGCGATTTAACCACAGTTCGACGATTCAATAATAGTTCGGAAAAGGTACGGTTTTAGGGGAAGCGGACAGCGGGAATCGAGAAAATAGTGAAGGTTTCGCTGGGTAAGGAGACACTTGCAACCGAGATGTAATAATAGAACGTGGATACTTGCAATGTGTTGATGTTATTTTTATATTTGGGATTACAATCATTTCGATCATGTTTGGTGTCGGTTCGTTACAATATTCACAGTTCTACGGTCCAACATCTTTTATTTATGTATAGCCAGGCAACGAAGGTTTTCTCTTAAATTTAGAATAACATCAGCTGCTTTCGTCTGAAATCGAAATGCCAGTGAGCACAAAAATTAAAAAAATAAACATGGTACAGCCGCAGGTATAGGATAGCAAAGCTTTTCCTTATTTCACGGAAAACAGTATTGTTTTCTAAAACTTTGAGTATCGATAATATACGGACTACTTTGACTGGAGCCCTCAAAAGCCTCAAACATCGATGAATCAGTAAGCAGAGACCACCACAAAAAAATAATAAACTCAATCGTACATTCGTGTATAATAAGCAGCTTGTTTGAATCACCTGCCTATATCTGAAGTGCGGTTGCCTTTACTAACTACCAAGTACCAACGATGTTTGGTATCTATAGTGCAAGAAAAGCTAGAGAGGCCCCAATTTCATGGGCGATTGGCCTGCAGCAGGGTTCAACAACATTTCAATGCCGGAGCATTGAGGTATGGCCGCAGTGAAAGCGACACGTTTAGACCATAGACCCGAAAAAATGGCCGACATTTTTTTGCGCGACACTTTTCGCTTGCCTTTTTTTTTACTTCTTAGACAGTTGGAGTTTGGAATTTTGCTTTAAGCTTTATTGAATGACTTTGAACTCTAGTTAGTGAGTATAAGAACTTAGTTTTACTGCACAAACAAACCTGCAAATTAATTACCGAAAGTTTTTGCTTTTCAGTTCGTTATTTCGTCGGTTTAAATTTTGTTAAAAAGGTATTTTTTTAGCTTTTCAGTTTACTTAATTTTAACAGAGTCGGTCCACAATCCAGTGGGAAAATTACCAATAAATTATTTTTTTTCTTTGAAGAAGTTTTGCGTGGTCATACATTGAAAAAAAATACATGTCAAATTGAGAACCACTTCTTTTTTTTTCGTACGTTAATTAAAAAGACAAATGCACAAAAGTGGAATTACAAAAACAAAGATACTATCTTTTACTATGATCTCTCAATTACAGAAATATCATTGTAAAGAGCAAAGTTAATCGTGGCTATAAATCTTGGCGAAACCCGTAGGTGCCGGACATCTGCCCGTCCGGTGCGACTGCGACCGTTGACCGACTGCTGCGGAAAGTAAGGGGTTGTGCATTGTTGAGCATTTCAGCAGTTTAATATCCGAACTATAGCTATATAGGTACTCAGGCTTTACGTATTTTATTTCAAATTTCAGTTTACAAGAGCCTTTGGGACTACCGGTGTGTCAAAAGATATCTATTGATATTTTAGCTGCATCTAGTGTTTATGAACTCTGTTTTCAATTCAGTTTACAGGAATCTTTGGGCATTCCGGTTTGTCGAAATATACAAATGATACGCGACATCAGCACTTGGAGGACATCCCATCCTTACTCACCAAACGTTTTGGAAATACTTTAATTGTGTGTACAGCTAACAAGTGGAATTCCCTGCCGGCGTCTGTATTTCATAATATCTACAACCTGGAAGTCCGTATGTCAAGAGTGAAGTTTACTTCTAGGCAAGCGTGTCTTATCGTCGATTATCAGGTGATATAGTGATCAAGCGCGAAGCTATCAATAATAAAAAATATACCATTTCAGACACACATAATAATCATGTAGTAATTTGTCAGCATTCTCTTGCCTTAGATTGTAATACTGTGCCCTTATCCTAATCTATTTTTTGCGTCGTAGCGTGTCTTCCTCTTCTATATTATGTCTCTATTTGTCGTCATATAAATTGTCACCATCCCCTTTTCGTTTATTTATTTAGGTATACAAAGCCGGACTTGAGTCATCATCATCATCATCTGCCTGCCATCATCCCATGTTACTTGTGGTCGGCGCAACACGTTTTTCCTTCCATACCGTCCTATCCCCCGTCACGCTATCACTGAATCCCTTTTCTTTCATATCACTCCTCACAAAGTCCATTCATCTTTTCCTTAGCTTTCCTCTCATCCTTTCCGTCCATCCACATATTTTAGTCATTCTTTAATATAGTCAACCAAAAACGGTAAAGAGATCATTATTTTTCTTTCACACATCCATCGTTTCTTTGGTCTTCCACTATTCTTTAATTCCAAATTTTACTTTCTTATCGAATATCCCGCTCATCGCGAAGACAGCCATAAACCAGGGCTATTACTCTTCATAGCAAATTACTAGAATCACGACAAAAATATCATTGATCACAAAAATTAATCATCCCAAAAATAGGATCTATATCGTTAGAATAGCACCCATTGAAGCCTGAAATATCCTCCTCCTACAAATATAATCCCTGAGCGTTTAATCGTCCTTTCAATATGATCCGATAACTTAGCTCCAACATGAACTTCAAGATGTGGGTAAGTTTGTACGAAGTTTGAATTGCTAGAAGTTTTACAGTAAAGAAAACTTTGAAAGAAAAGGTAAAGATTAGGTTTTGATTCAAAGATTTTAATTTCTTTTGTGTATCTTAGAGGAATCTGATAGGTCTTATCTTATAGATATTATACAATACTAATTATTATTATTTTCTTTTGCTAGGACTGCCTCGGTGGTAGAAACATAGCAAGCGCTATTGCTCGGTTCGATTTCCAGATTGTTTTAAGTGTTATGGCATTTTCCAACTGGAATTCCTTAGTAGCAATCCAGAGCCTGGATTTGCAACCTATTTATGTCAATAGGCTCGTCCGCTATTATTTTTTGGTAGTAGTAAGTCATGGCCCGAGTGATGGAGTGACGGCGGACAGGATGGTATGGAAGAAGAAAACGTGTTGCGCCGACCCCAAGTAACATGGGATAAGGGCAGGAAGATGATGAGTAAGTCATGGCCCAAAAATAATTTGTTTCTAGCTTTTTTGTTTCTTTCTTTCAGTTTATAGAATATCTTTTAAATTGGTCCAATATTGGAAGAGGCAATAGGCGACAGCCAAACTTTGAATTATGACTTTTTACTTAGGCAATTTAGTCGGATGTCTGCGACCGCATTTTCTCTTAAAAATACCTGTTGAAATTTTGGTACTACAGGTACACCTAAACTCTGTCTTATCCAGGCGTGAACTTATGTTTATGCTTTAGATAGACATTCTTTTTCTATCATAATATTTGCTGTTACACAATACAAATCATCTTCCCATCACTTATTCCCACATAAAGGCCTTTTTCGCTTGTTTAACGGAAGTTATACCTCTGGTCAAAGATACACGAGCACATCGAGTATCATCACGCAACTTTATCAGGTATCAGTAACACAATACTATCAGTGATGTGATGATGTCACACCTTCGAGATACCCGGCGCTTTTGATATTGAAGCTGTCAAAATGTATTCGGCTGTTTGGCTCACCAATGAGTGAGGAACAGGGGTATAGGATTGTAGGTAGTAAGTAGTTCTCAGGTTTGGCCTCATAAATATTAGGTACACGTGTTAAACCTATGGAGTATGTACTCCTCAGGTTTTATGAGGAAGGTAATAGTGTAGGTTGAATAGGTATAGGATTGGCCTCACGCCATATTGTGATGCTTTAGCTGATAGCAGTGATATTTAAGCTGGATTCAGAACTCCATCATTATATCAGCCGAAAGACGTCCACTGCTGGACATAGGCCTCCCCCAAGCGTCGCGACATTGACCGGTCCCACACAACTTTCAACCATCGGTCCACCTGGTTGGAGGCCTTCTTACGCAACGTCTTCCGGTTCGCGGTCGCCACTCCAGAATTTTTCTGCCCCATCGGCCTTCCGTTCTGCGAGCAATGTGCCCTGCCCACTGCCACTTAAGTTTGGCAATTACTCCAAGTGCCTAGATTTATACAGAATGATTTTTATTGTTTCAAATGTTTACTAAAAATGCTTTTATGTAGAGGTATATTTACGTCAGGCTCAATTAAATCATATGATAAAAACAAAAACAAACTGTGACCTAAACTACTTATTCAGTAAATAGTTGTACTTATTTTATTTGATATAAAATATTATGTAGGTACCTACTTGCTACATTACTACACCTACCTAAAGTAACAAAAACACAGGCTAAATTTTATAACAATTTAATTTACAAACATCAAAAAATTTCTGAAATATTATTCATATTTTTTCAACCACGGCCAGACAGACAGGAATATAGGCACGTAGAAAAATATACGACCAAAATTTTAAAAACTTTTACCGTTAAGTGGAAAGGATAGGATTCCGATAATATCTGTGCGAGCCGACAGCAAATAAAAAAAAAAATCTGCCTGTCTAGACTTAGTTTTTAGATATTTAAAGAACCATCGACTGTATCGAGACAGGGGAGAGTTTTAAAATGTCTAACTTGGAGTCTGATTAACCTAGAATGATTTACCTACCTAGCGAAGATATTTTAAAAAGATTTAATTTAAGGTTAGACTGTGTTCCACGAAAACGCCAATGTTAAAACTAGGTATCTTTGGTAAAATAGCTAAATAATAGTGTCTCTGTGAGATGTATACTTAGATCTCGTGTGTCTGTCTTTTTGATTATTTTGTCGACCATAAAATTCCATATATTTTTTCATTTATTGATTTCATCAAAGTAATACAATAAATTACATAAGAGTATTACAGGCCATTACTTAGAATTATTCAACATGGGAGCATCTGTAGCCGAACTAGGACGAGTCCTGTATCTTGGCATACAGCGCCTGACTCTCGAAATAGATTGTTATATTTAGCCCAATAGACATGCAAAAATTAAAAAACCTGTTCACAAAATTTCTGGGAATCTTTATGTTAACAGTAAATAAGTTACTTCAAGCCAAGCGTGCTACACCGTAGACCACATAATATCATCGCTTACCATCAGGTGAGATAGTGGTCAATCACGAGCCTTTAAAAAAAAAACACATCTCTCCAAGCCTACTGATAACAGATATGCTGACTTTCTATACCCACCCTCTACCAGCTTATACAGATACTATAAGCTTGAGTATCCGTTACACTACTACATACCGATCCAAGTAGTGACCAACATTCCTAAGCAAAGGCTCTCCCACGGCACCTCCCCTCCCGAGCGCCGCAAGCCCCCCCCTCTCCGGAAATGCCAGCGCCCGCGCACCGAGCATGCAAAGCCTAGCGCAGGGTGAATGCACTCATAACTGACCGTTCGATTTAGGGTTCGAAAATTAAATAATTATTCAAAAATATATTTTTTTCTTTCGATTTTTCTTTCTTTTTTGTTTGTTTAAATGATGCTGGTTATCCAGTTTTTTTTAAATTCGTTTTAAGGTTCGGTAAATACAAATGTTTTATTATTTTTGTTCTTTTTTCTTTGTTTAAATGAAACTGGTTTAATTCTAGTTTTAAAGGATGTGTATTGGTTAGATAACATTGCGGTCTTTTGGTATACGTGCAGTGGATTTTTGGATTTTATTTGGTTTGTTATTCCTTCTTCCTATAATTAATTAGATATAATATTCGTCGAAGGATAGGTACGTGAATTCGCTCTACATATACGTAATTAAGAGCGAGTTTACCTGCCAATCCTACCACGAATATTTTACGAAACACAAGCAAAGGTCAATGAGCAAAAATAATAAAGGATTATCCCTTGAAAGCGTATAATACAATCACTATTTTATTTGTAACTCCCACAAATTACCATTAAATAACATCCATAATTTCATACTAATATTATAAATGCGAAAGTATGTATGTCTGTCTGACTGTTACCTTTCACGTCTAAACGGCTGCACGGATTTAGACAAAACTTGATAGGTAAATGAATAGTCCAGAACCTGAATAGGATAGGATACTTTTCATCTCGATTTAATGTTCCCTTGGGTTAATAAAACACCTATCACGCGGGCGAAGTCACTGCAAGAAGCTAGTTGGATAATAACTTGAAAAACTGGCCAAGTGCGAGTCGGACTCGCGCACGAAGGGTTCCGTACCATTATCACAAAAACGGCATAAAAATCACGTTTGTTGTACGGGAGCCCCATTTAAATATTTATTTTATTCTGTTTTTAGTATTTGTTGTTATAGCGGCAACAGAAATACATCTTCTGTGAAAATTTCAACTCTCTAGCTATCACGGTTCATGAGATACAGCCTGGTGACAGACAGACAGACAGACAGACAGACGGACCGCGGAGTCTCAGTAATAGGGTCCCGTTTTTACCCTTTGGGTACGGAACCCTAAAAACTTACGACAAAACCCATTAAGCTCCAAATTACATATTCGTTTTAATAAAAAAGCCCAATAAAATGTTAATAAAACAATAAAATCGCTTTAGTATGCGAGTTCGCACGAAAAGGTTATCCTTCTTCGGTCACGCCCTATCGGATCGCATGGGGTTTTCAGCTCAGCCATAATCGCAAACATATGGGGTGGTGATGATAATTTCTTCGTTTTCACGGTAAAGGGAGATTTTTTATTACTCGAAAAGGGTTTAAAAGATTAGCGATTCGTTATTCATATGGGGTATTTAGTTTATTAAGTGGTGAAAGTTTATTTGATACTTTGTATCATGTACTTAGTTATGAGGAACTCTCCTTAAAAATGATCTAGTTAGGATGTTCCTTAGAAGTTAAATTTTCCTCGTACTAATTTGCTTGTATATTAAAATACTAGCTAACCCCCGTGGCTTTGCTCCCGTCTACAGGCCATCTATCTACCTACCCTACCTAACCTTCAAACAAACTCGAAAATCGAAACTAAATATAATATTACTAGCTGTTCCCCGCGGCTTCGCTCCCGTGGACCACCCCACAGGACCCGTTTTCGGGATAAAAAATAGCCTATATCACTCAGGAATAATGTAGCTTTCTATTGGTGAAAGAATTTTTAAAATCGGTCCAGTAGTTTCGGAGCCTATTCGGTACAAACAAACAAACAAAAAAATATTTCCTCTTTATAATATTGGTATAGATATTACTCCCTGCAACATTTGTGATGAGAAAATAAATAAATTTATTATAATATAAGTATAGATGTTGATAAAACTCCTTCGCAAATGAACAAATTTGATAACCATAAAAAAAGGTTATAGTGAGTCAATCTTAATAGATAGACATATGCTGTCGCGGACTTATTTTTAGAACTTTTAAAGAGGAACAATTCCCTCATACATGATATTTGCGTAACTTAAACCGTTTACGCAGCCCACGCAACGGAAGCGCTCAAAACGGAATAATTTTGCCCGTTTATGCAACATTTTTCATTTATGCTCCGCTCCTATTGGTCATGGCGTGATATTATATAGCCTTCCTCGATAAATGGACTATCCAACACAAAAATAATTTTTCAATTCCAACCAGTACTTCCTCAGATTAGCGCGTTCAAACAAACAAACAAACTTCAGCTTTATAATATTAGTAAGTATAGATTATTTGCCTTCAATATTGAATTCCGCAAAAAAAGTTCGATAGCTTTTAAGTTATCGACAAACGAATCTATCTTACAACACAACCGACCGGACATTCTTCATTCTTCACACAAAATACTTCAAATTATAAACGGCCATACAAAATATCAGGTAAATTACGCATGGACGTGCAAATCACTTATTATTATTTCTAAGCAATAAAATTTTATAACAAAATTACACCTTGTCATTCCTTTGTTCCCTCGATCGTTCAACACGTTCATTCAATCGTTTGATTAGTTCATTCACTTCGGTTATGCTTCGCGCGCTTTTAGCAGTTAGCGCTCGGATTCACTAGGTTGGTTTTGGAAAAGGTTTTTTCCGTTGTTCAATGATGTAGATGGGGGAAATTCGTTGGATAAACTTAAATGGCTTTGACTTTCATGGATTCTTCGAGAATTGGTGACATGAAACAAAACAGAAATGGAAGGAATGGGGGAGGCTGTGGTCCAGGCGTGGGATAGTTAAGGCTAGCAAAAAGAAAAACCGATATCTATGATTCCTTAGTAATAATAAATATAAAAAAATATTCCTTCAACTTATATTTTACTTAAATAACAATATAATGATGGAAAGTACCTTTGAGCAAAAAAATGCTTGTGTTAGGTATTTCCTCTCTTGCCGTTTACATTAACAATATATAAGTGAGAAATTGAAACAATAAATTCAATTAAAATCACAATCAAATTCAAAATCAATTGGTACCTATAAAAATTAATGGCAAAATATAAATCAAATTAAAAAGTTGGAACTGTTAATTCCTAAAAAAAACTGGCCAAGTGCGAGTCGGAGCCGCGCACGAATGGTTCCGTACCATTATCGCACAAAACGGCAAAAAAATCACGTTTGTTGTCGGTATGTGAGCCTCACTTGAATATTAATTTTATTCCGTTTTTAGTATTTGTTGTTACAGCGGCAGCAGAAATACATCATCTGTGAAAATTTTAACAGTCTAGCTATCACGGTTCGTGAGATACAGCCTGGTGACAGACAAACAGACAGATCGTGGAGTTTTAGTAATAGGGCCCCGTTTTTACCCTTTGGGTACGGAACCCTAAAAATTGATGGCAAAATATAAATGTAATTAAAAAGTTGGAAATGAATTTTTAAATTCCTTAAAAAGAAATACAGTCTTAAATGCGCTGCATTTTAAGTAAAATATCTCGAGTCTATAAATAAACGAGTACTAGTAAATAATGACTAAAATGTGTCGAGCTAAACCCAGGTGTTCATGATTAACAATCTGTCATAACTTTAGCAATACTCACCTAATACATAACCGCTGTTATGTGCTTAATTGGCACTTAATAACAAGATTTATTGTAATTGGGTAACAACTCTACATGACTAAATACCACCTGTGACATGAATAATAGTTGTCTTATAAACCCATATATAACAATGGCAAACTGCCAAACTATAACCTTTACCTTTACCTTTAACCGTTAGGCCCGAGGCGATGGCGCGTAGTGTTCCACGCGTGCCTCAAAGAGATGTCAGCAAAAAAATACGGGGTCTGCTAGGGCCGATGCCTGTCTGGGTCGCGGATAAATTGGAAAGAAAGTTACCGCGGCCCTGGTTCAAAGCAACTGAAGGAACACGGTGGGTTTAAGTCAGTAAAGTTCTGACACGCACTCCCGCTTCACCCAAAGCGGGCGAAGTCATTGGATGATTTCCAAAACCAAAAAAAAATAGTACGGCATGTTCAGCTGTAGTGCTTGCAACCACGAGCCCACGAGACCAACGAGCCAGCGGCTTCGCCTGAGTGTCGAAAATTATCCCAAGGGAACATATTCCCGGGTTGAAAAGTATCCTATATGCTATTCCACACTATAATTTATCTCGGTGCCAAATTTCATCCAGATCCGTTCAGAACTTTTTGCATGAAAGAGTAACAAACATACTAACACACTCACAAACTTTCGCCTTTATATTAGAAGGAAAAATATCAACCAAAATGAGATCACAAAATACGAAGAAAAACAAATTATATTCCACTACTTCGTGAAAATCCTCATGGAGCCAACTTTTACAGTTTTAAAGCGGATTAAGCGCTTAATCTGGTTATCACGCAGCAAAAAAGCGCTTTATTGAGCGTTAAACTTTGATATAAAAAACAGGTAAAATGCTTTATTTAAAAACCGCAGGGTGATTCATTGAAGCGAGAGGAAATGCATGAAACTGATGACGCACTCCGCAGGCTGCAAGCTTTGATTCAAAGGCTAGCGCGGCCATTTTTTTCTTTCTTTTAAAACCATTATTGAGTCATGACCGGAAATTATCTGATTCCAAGATTCAATTGGACTGTCCATCATGTTTTTCTATTAGAGATGATAAATATGACGATGGTTTATCTTTTCTAAAAATATTCTATAACCGATCGATTGTAAAAATGTTGTTTTCCTACTTAAAACAGAAATAGATTTCGGAGTCAATCAATCTGGTTTTAACAAAGACATTGAAACTTTTTGTATAAAAATACTAAGCCGGTATTTGGATCGTTCACCCTATAGGCCGAAGTTGACAAGAACAAAGTTAAAATTAATTTCGTAGTTTAAAATTGTAATAGGAATACGAAGCTTTTGGTCTAGAGTTATCTCTATTTATTTAACAGTAATAATTAGTTTATTTTGTAAGACAAAAGATAAAATTTTGTTTTTAAATTTAATTATACAATCATGTTTACATAAATTGACCCTGGCCTTGATTGACCTGGAAGATAAATTAGATACATTGTAGATTGAAAATACAGGCGGTATAATTATATTTTCTAAAGAATCTAAAATAAAAAATTGCAAAAACTAAATATTACAGCTGGTATGGTTATGTGCTGAGGAGGGATGAAACGCCTGTTACTAAAACAGTTATGAATATAAATGTGGATGGATGGAGAGGGAGGAGACGGCCAAATAAAAGATGGATGGACTGTGGGAGGAGTGATATGAAAGAAAAGGGAGTCAGTGATAGCGTGGAAAGGGGACAGGGCGGTATGGAGGAAGAAAACGTGTTGCGCCGACCACAAGTAACATGGCATAAAGGCAGGAAGATGATGATGATAATAACGATGATGAAATCCTGTATTTTATCTGTAAGAATTCGAAATACCCACTTGATTTTTTATGTAAATTCGAAATACCCACTTGATTTTTTATGTAAATTCGAAATACCCACTTGATTTTTCCGTAAGAATTCGAAATATCTACTTGATTTTTCTGTAAGTATTCGAAATACCCACTTGATTTTTCTCTGTAAGAATTCGAAATGACCACTTGTTTTTTCTCTAAGAATTCGAAATACCCACTTGATTTTTCTGTAAGTATTCGAAATACCCACTTGATTTTTTTCTGTAAGAATTCGAAATACCCACTTGATTTTTCTCTGTAAGAATTCGAAATACCCACTTGATTTTTCTCTGTAAGAATTCGAAATATCTACTTGATTTTTCTGTAAGAATTCGAAATACCTACTTGATTTGTCAACAATATGTAACAATTTTGAAGTATTTAATTATCGTTTTTTTGAGGTACTTATAAAAATTAAGTTAATATTTTAGAATATCAATTTTATTTTTACATATCCAATTAGCTAGGTGGTCTGAATAGTAATCTTGTTGGAATTACTTTTATTCTATTACTCGCCTTTCATAAAAAAGTAAGTCACTAAGTACTTAATAGATGACTAATACCTGCCGCGAAGACAGAGGAAACGTGAACATATATATTAGCGATGCCTACATACGCATATTTTATCCGAGATCTTTTTGTTCATGTAAATTGTGCATGCAGTACCAAGTACCACACAGGAAGTGTCTAATGCTAGATTATGTGTGTTTTAGCACGATGTTTTGTTTGAATTTTATAATAATATGTTATTTATATTCAGAAAATTGCCGCACTTGTGTTCAATGTGCTAGAAATTGTTAAACAAAAATGATAAAAAGAAAAACGCTGTAAAAAAAAAATATACTTTTTAATATTTTTTCATATAATGATCAACCTAACTAGGTACTATATTGGTACTTTGATCGGATTTAATAAATTAAAATAATAGATTTATTTATTTCCTTACAAACCAGGCAATTAGTAGGTCTAATATTTTAATGTTAAATCAATTAAAATAATATTGTTATTTCCTGCTCTATATTGTTATCAGTGTGGTTTCGTCTATTTCTATTATTCTAAGTAATTAATTAAAATAACTATGACTAGTTTACCACAAAGCAAACCTTTCCTGTTAGAATAAACATCTGAATTAATCTCAATATTTTCCTTGTCACCTAATAGGGTAAATGCGCCAAATATCGACCTATTATTTTTTTATAACAAAACCTCGGAATGTTATTGTGAAACATGATCCGAGTGACTCCGGAATTTATTAAGCTGTATAATAATTTCTGTATTGAAAGAAAAATCAATTTTTAAAGAATCATTTTAAGCTTATAATCCTTTTAGAATAGTCACAAAGAGATGATATTTACATAATAATCATATAATAAATGTAATAATAGACTTAAAATTAATATTTCTTCGGTGTTTAAAATAATCAAACACGTTTCACAGCGTCTTAATTTAAAATGAAGTCTAGACATAAATATGAATTAAAAACATAACACAAATAAAATCTGTCTGCATTATCAGGTCAAATACGTACATGAAATCATAATATTGTATTGTCGTAAATTTGCACAGGTGTGAAAAATTGTAGCTTGCTCGAAAAAAAGTCGTCTACTGGTTATACGACAACCGTGATTCATCGTCGGCCACATATTCGCTAATTAGACGCTCTAGACAAAAAGCATTCTATCAACAAAAGCATGGCGATAGCGATTGGAAAAAAGTCAAAAATCTATGAGAAAGAAAAAAAAAAGAATTTTTTTTTCGCGTGTCTGCTATCGAATTATCATTTCGCATTTCAACCATCGCTTTCACTGACATCGATTGATACTTGTCTAGAGCCTAAAAGCCCGAAGACATGTGACATCCACCAAGCCGCACTAGGGCCGCGTGATGGATTAAGACCTATTCCCTCTTTACAGAGAGGTGACCTGTGTCCCAGCAGTGGCAACATTAAGTCTGATGACCATGATTATACGCTATCAAAAAGTCACGTAATCAATGCCTTAATTTTGGGCATTTCAACAATCGCCATTGCTTATGGAATTACACTTTTGTTAGATAGTGGTTAAACGTGAACCTCTAATTATCGTAAAATTAACTTAACATGCACCTTTACAACTAAACACAATACTAGCAAAAACAAACTTGAATCACCCTAAGAATACCACATTCCTCGCATACTTCTTAAAGAACAAAAATACCCTTCCTCATGAAAATACGCAGTTAAACCCTATACACTATTTAACATAGTCTCGGAGCTATATAAACAGTGTACCTAGTATTAAATACTCGTTACATTATATGTCCCCCTTGCACCTGGTGTCGGGGTGAATGCACTAATAATGACGTAGCTGAAGGCTGGAGTGCGGAGTTATGAAATATTGTCTATGCATAGTGAAATATAACGGTCTATGGTCGGGGTTGCCATAGTAACGCGGGTTTTTCAGTGTTAAAGAAACTTGTAATAGAGTTATTAAATGTCTAGTCTCAGTGACCTACCTGATGGCTTACCAATAAGCAATTTTTACTAAGCTAAATTGCAAGTGAGTTCACATGAACGCAATGCGATACAACTAGATTTGAACTTGTAATTTTCTTAGAAAATGTGTGCTCAATATCGCCACTCAGGAAGGTTCCTAATAGAATTTCTATCTAGTAAGTAACTAAAGATATAAAACGGCGAAACTAAAAGGAAGGTTGTAGATATTTAGTAATAAATATAACTTTATTTGCCGCTAGTGTTTGTCGTCATTAATACCAATACTTAATGTCAAACTAAGCAAGCATTGGCGAGCTGCCAGCTCCAGCGTAACATCAAGCTGCCCATTACTTGTGTTGACATAATTCTCACGTCAAAATCTAACAGTCAGACGAGTATTACATTCCACTTCAATAAACTAATCTCAAATGAAAGATATAAAACGCACGACCAAGACTTGAACAAAAAACTTATACAATTCCAAAGTCAAATTCTAATCGAATAAAAAGAAAAAAAAAAACAACTTGCCAAAACGACCGTTACTAAACGCATTGGAATGCAAAACGAGAGAGAAAACACTTCGTTAAATTTTCAGTCATCCTCGAGCGTGCGAATGCCATTATAATTAGAAAATAAAAAAGGTCTTACACAGTTTATCTAGAAACCGAATCTTTTAAGAAAAGAATAAGGCATCAAGAAACAAAATTCTAACACGCTATTCCACCATATAATACTAAAAAATCTTACTGATTTTTATTTAAAATGTTTTCAAAACTTTTATTACGTTTGAGAAAACACTCTGATGCATCAATCGTTAAAATGGCGAGTTTAATGGACGAATCGGACACGGCAGAGGTAGCCCCGATAACTTCAGATCGACTGTGTAATAGACTACATAAAATGTAAAGTAAACCTCCGTTAAATTAACAGGAAAACTAACCAGCGATAAGAATAGAACCGTGAAACAAAAATATCTTTTTGAGCGTGAGAATCGCTCTCAGATTTATAAGAATTAGACTGAAACATTGCCTTAAAAATAAAATGAAATAAATACTAAGATGTAACGGACCTATCATAACGTTACGAAAATGCGGTCTCACTAAAAAAATACGTTTAATTTTATGATATTTATTAAAATTGTTTAGCTGAGGAAAAAATATACATTCAAATGGTTGATATAGCGAAAAATTTACATAAAAATATAAAAAAACTAAGAACCAAAAAATAATTGATATATTTATTTAATTATCGATATAAACGCTTTTTTCTACTTAAAAAAACTATACTATCACTTTTGTCAACATTTTATTTATCCGCCTGTCTGCTATGAGAAATATCATAAGAAATAAGCAGTAACTTTGTACTCTATTGTCTTGATGTGTTGTCTATGTATATTGTGTGTACATTAATTACAAAAAAAAAAAACAAAAAAATATCCTAAATATAATTCACACGGCCGACAACAGTTTGCTCCACCTCATGGTATGCGCTAGGAGTCACGATCGGCCACTTTATCGCCAACAAATACCTGCGCAGTGACAGCTAACGGGTCGGGAACCGAACCCGGGCCCTAACCGTTGCCTGCAGCTTACTACGTATAATTCTGCAGTTACCTTAGTACCAGATTGGAATGTCGGTATCATTGTGGTTATAAAATGGATGGTTTATCTTATGGTTTATTTGAAACTGGGATTGGTTATTACATTGTAGTATGTAAATGTTTTGAAATGGTGTTTAGTTATGAAAGACTAGCTGTCCCATGCGGCTTCGCGCCCTGCAACTGGCTACCTACCTACCCATCTACCCTACATACATGATTGTTGCATAACTTAGACCGTTTACGGAAGCTCTCAAAAAGGAATAATTTTGCCCGTTTTTGCAACATTTATCCATTATGCTCCGCTCCTATTGGTCCTAGCGTGATGATATATAGCCAATAATCTGCCTCGATAAATGGACTATCCAACACAAAAATATTTTTCAACCAACCCGTAGTTCCTGAGTTTAGCGCGTTTAAACAAACAACCAAACTCTTCAGCTTTAAAATATTAGTATAGATTTAGCTGGCTTTGGAAACCACTCGTACAAAGTGTTATTTTTACCCGATTGGTAAGGGTTATCTACTAATATAGCATGCTGCATCGTCGAGCACATCATTGCTTACCATCAAGTGAGATAGTGGTCAAGCGCGAGCCTATGATAAATAAAAATATAATTGTAAAATCGTTGCTTATTTGTTTTTAGGTAATCTATGTAAGTACGAATCCGAAAATCATTTCTTTGATAATAAGCTAAACTACACTTGAGTACCCGGTTCGAAAATACACGGTGCCTGCGATATAGCAAATGTGCAACCAAAAATATGATTTGAGTTTGATAGGATACGGCAGCTAAGCCGCGGGTGTGTGTTTCGTTTGGTTAAGTAATCTTGTAATAGTTATATATGCAACTGTTGTATAACAAGAGGTATTAAAACACGAAAATGGTTTTATCACACGAGGCGAAGCAGAGTGTGATAATAGTATCACATGAGTGCTTTAATACCTAATTATGTACAGTTGCTTATAAGACTTTATCTACACCCCTGATATGAATCCTCTATAAAATGTTCTGAAACCATAGGGTATTTTACAGTATTGTTTGAACTCTATGTAAAATCCATGGAAAGTTTAATTGATGAGTATCTAATACAAACAAACTATACTATAGGTAATAAAAATAATACGTTTTTTTTTTAAATTACGGCGCTGTATTAGTGAAACGCGCGTGGATGACAGTGTTCTTTTTTTGAAATTCACAAAGATACCACGAATTGAGTAGTGATAATGTGGCTGTTTGCTGAGTAAGGAAGGGATCGAAAAAGCAAAGGAGTTGCGTAATAAAGAAAAGAAAGAAAGAAAACCAGTTTATTTGGCAAACACAGATACACACAATGTACAAATAAAAGGAAACGTAATTTAAAAAAACAATTACATACATAGTGTGCCCCGCGGCTGCGCCAAAAAGGTCCAGTTCAGCAAAATGCCAGACAACTGGGAGTTGCCTGACGCTGGTTTTCGACTGAACCTTCATTACAATATTATACACTCGTTTTGATGATATTATATGGTTACTATGACAGCGGTTGTTTCAATGTTGGCAATAAGCTAACTGTTTCAGAAACTGTTGTAGAGGATTTATAGCATGGGTGAAGCTAAACATATTTGATTGATGAGTCTGTCAAAATTTAATTATAGCACATTTTCGATAGTTTTAAAACGACCAAAAAACTAAAATTATTCACGATTTTGCACCTACTTCAATGGTGGTACACCGTAGACAGTCATTATACCCATCTGTCCCCACCACAATACCGTCTGGTGCATCATCAAAGACTAGAGACCACCAGTCTTGCCAAGGGGTATGGTGTTACCCAGTTACTGATGGGTTGTGGCGGTCAGATAGGCAGTCGCTCCATGTAAAACACTGGTACTCAGCTGAATCCGGTAAGACTGGAAGCTGACCTTAACAACAATTGGGAAAAGGCTAGGCAAATGATGACAGACGGTGTTATCTGCCCCAAAGTTTCGGATTCCCAATTTTTTTTAAATAATGCATAGTAATAATAGTCAAACTCTACACTGATTAGACATTTACTTTTTGTTACATATGATATAATGTAATTTTATTTTGTGTTTTAGACCTACCTACTAATTTTTAACTACATCTATATTTTGTAGGAAAGCTTTCATTGGGAACGAGTCCAAAAGAATTGCCGAATCTATAGAAAAAGGGGATGTATTATACCTAAATATAACATCATTATTTTTCCAGTTATTATTATAAGTACCTGGGCGACCGAGCCCTGCTCGGGTGAAAATAATGAACAAAAAAAAAACTACTTACTAGATCTTGTTCAAACCAATTTTAGGTGGTAGTTTACATGGTAATGTACATCATATATTTTTTTTAGTTTTATCATACTCTTATTTTAGAAGTTAAAGGGGGGGGGACACACATTTTACCACTTTGGAAGTGTCTCGTGTCTCCTATGCGGGTCACAAATAAATATTTTTCTTTCTTTCTTTCTTTCTTTATCATTTTTAAAGACCTATCCATAGATACCCCACACGTATGGGTTTGAAGGAAAAAAAAATGATTAGTTTCAGTTTCAAGTATGGGGACCCCCAAAATTTATTGTTTTTTTTCTACTTTTGAGTGAAAATCTTAATGCGGTTCACAGAATACATCTACTTACTAAGTTTCAACAGCATAGTTCTTATAGTTTCGGAAAAAAGTGGCTGTGACATACGGACGGACAGACAGACAGACATGACGAATCTATAAGGGTTCCGTTTTTGCCATTTGGCTACGGAACCCTAAAAATGAAACCTAGCTAGATCGATTTATCGCCCCCGAAACCCCCTGCATACTAAGTCTCATGAAAATCGTTGGAGCCGTTTCCGAGATTCAGATTGTATATATACAAGAGTTGCTCGTTTAAAGGTATTAGATGGATTGATACTACCAGCCTGTAACTGTCCCAGCTCACTTCAGGACATAGACCTCTTCTCATACAGAGAAGTCACGAGCATTGATCTCCGCGCTTTATTGCGGTTACCGAATTAATGAGGTCCTCATCCCCATTGAAAACTAGGACCTTTCAAAAACACAATACAACAAATCCTAGACAGTCTTTTGTCTCTTCTCCATACAATCATCGCAGTCATTCTATGCGACTAAAGTCTAAACAAATGACCGTGGCCACAGACAAACTGACTTCTTCTGCCATTGTCAGATAGTGAAAGTGGGGGTCAATGGTCTCTAGTCTTTGATGATGCACCAGACGGTATTGTGGTGGTGACAGATGGGTTTAATGACTGTCTACGGTGTACCACCATTGAAGTAGGTTAGAATTTGTTGACCTTATGGTTGCCGATTGCCAAAATGTGTCAGTATTTTGAAAATCGTAAATCATTTTTGTTTTTTGGTCGTTTGGTGTTTTATTTTTAAATAAAATTACCGAAAATGTGCTATGATTAAAATTGTGATAGATTCATCAATCAAATATGTTTAGCTACACCCATGCTATAAATCCTTTATAACAGTTTCTGAAACAGTTAGCTTATTGCTAACATTGAAACCCCAAACATCTCAGACTTAAACATTAACCGTCTAACAAATAAACGCGGAATAAAGTTATACCAGGTATAACTAAGGTATACCCATACATTTTCATAGGTTTACCTGGTATAACTTTATTCTGCGTTTATTTGTAAGAGGGTAAGATTATATCTTGGTTAAAGCAACTTAAAATAAATACTTAGATCGTCCCCATCTTCATTTAACTATCACTAAAGAAGCCATACTCAACGAAACTTATTTATTACACTACACTACAACTACAACTCTGGGTTATAAACTGACATTTATATCCACTATAAAAAACGTACAGGGAACAAACTAGAGCGAATCATCTCAGTACAATAAATTTTATTTGTGACAAAGCAATATAATAAAAATCATAAAACTGTTATATCGGACATAATAGTAGACAAAACAGTAAAACATTTCTTATGATCTTTGAGCAGTAGTTGTCATCAAAACATAGGGGTGACTGGCGGACAAATTCTACCTATTTATTTATATAAGGACCCGAGTTTTAGAGTAAATCGAAGATTCTGATAACAGCAAAAATATATAGAATATGAGTGTTCTTATATACTGCTGAAGTGAAAATACTGGAAACAATAATATGTTTGAAATCCAGAGTCTTGAACATCGTCGCCGAGTTGCCAGCCTGTCGTTTTTTTACCCGACTGCCGAAGGAGGGTAATGTGTTTATCAGTCTATGTATGTATGTATGTTTGTTCCTATATGGCGTTCCAGAGACCAAACGCCTTGGCTGATTTTGATTATTCATATGTCAATCGATGCGTCTTAACCCTGCGAGTGTCATAGGCTACATTCAAATTGGATAATAGAACAATGGCGGATTTTGGGTGCCATATTGTGCGGGCCCAATTTTATTTTTCTTCTAAACCCATCGTGTGGGGTATCAAAATAAAGGGTTTTAAGAGGTGATTTCAAAAATATATAACACTTATATTTTTAAATATATCTAATTCGAAAAAAACTAACTAAAAAGTTATAAATAAAAAAACTTAATTAAAAAAATCAAAATCCCGACTGCTTCAAAAGCGAACTAAAAAGTCGTAAACAAGGAAAAAATCATGCTGTGCAGGCGGAGGATACACCAGATTTTGATCAGCCATCCCGCGAATATGTATCCTCCGACTGCACAGCATGATTTTTTCCTTGTTTACGACTTTTTAGTTCGCTTTCGAAGCAGTCGGCTTTTGATTTTTTTAATTAAGTTTTTTATCGGTTACATTTCGGGGAGTGTGCGATGGAATTGCACGATCTAATTCCACCTAGCCCGTTTCATCATCGGACTACCAGACGTACAGCGAAGCGCCATCGATACATGGTAGACATCCCACCCATACGCACAAAACGTTTTGGAAACACTTTTATTATGCGTACAGCTAAGGAGTGGATTTCCCTGCCGGAGTCTGTGTTTCCCGAGAGCTACAATCTGGGGATCTTTAAGTCAAGAGTGAATAGGTTATTTCTAGGCAAGCGTGTTTCACCGTCAACCACATCATCGCTTACCATCAGGTGAGATTGTGGTCAAGCGCGAGCCTATAGGATATAAAAAAAACTAGAAATTTGCGTTCTCATAATCACCAAGTCAGTCTATAGAATCTCATAAAATGAAACTTTTCAGGAATTTAAATCAACTGACTGTTAATTCTGAAATTGTAGCAGCTATGTATTTCATTAGACAACCCTTAACAAGCCTAGGGCCCGTTAAATTGTGTGTAAAATTACAATTTCTGCCACTAACATTGATTGATGTTTTAATGTTGCCTTCGTGCTTGAAGAATTTCAAATTTTTGAACCCTCAGGAAGATGTTTTTACGAAACTTTCCGGCCATCCCTACAAACATGTTGGACCACCATGTCTATGGTAAAGACAATTTTTACCGTCTGGTATTCGTCTGCTGTCGTCCGACATTAATCTATTTCTTATATTGTATTTGATGCGGACACAGATATAGAAATACCATTCAAATGTAAATATAATGACATACAGAAATACCTTGTATATCGATTGTGATCATATTTTAAAAACTGCTTCTGTCCATGTATATGAACGTAAAAAAAATTTATTATTTAATTAATTAATATATTTTTTGGCAATTGTGAAAATTGGCAATGTCGTGGTGGCCCTGCAGTGACTAAGACCTCGCCTCTCGTGCTTCAGGTCGTGGGTTCAAATCCGGGCAAGTACCAAAGTGTTTTTAAATTAATTTGTACTTTCTAAGTTTATCTTGGACATAACAGACAACGGAGAAGGAATATACCGTTTTTATTTTTGTACAGACTTTTCGCAGTGCAATCAAAGTGACTGGCAATTGCTTAACCAGGTGATTCTGTGGAGACTTGAGCCTCCAGCCAGGCACAAAAAGCTTAACCTGAGCGACCACGCTGAGGGCGAAGGAGGACAACAAGGGCTCATAATTAAGTGATTCTACCATCCGCTCGGAAAGTACCTACGTGGAGAAGAACGGACAAGAGAAAATATCGTTAGGAAACCTGGACTTATATTAGTTAAGAAGAAGAAGATGTAAGACTGAAAACACCAACTCGCCAATGTCTCATTTGCTCAATAGCAAGCGTGGTAATCACAAAGCGCGAGCTACCTTGGCACAGCTGAGACCTGTGTGGTAATCGCGGAAACTGACCCGAAGGGTTAAACTCAAAATTTTCGGGTCCAATGTCAAATCCGTGCTGCTTTACGGGTGCGAAACGTGGAAGGTAACAAAGGACATCTAGCGCCAAATCCAGGTGTCGCATCAACAGATGTCTTCGTCGCATCCTCGCCATTTTCTGGCCCGAGATCATCTCTAATGTAGAGCTGTTGGAGAGATGCAACGAGACCCCGATCGACCGCCATATCAAGCGGCGTAAATGGAGTTGGATTGGTCACACGCTCCGGAGGGATTCCAATCACATTCCTAAACAGGCCTTAGATTGGAATCCTCAAGGAAAAAGGAAGCGAGGCCCGAGGCTCCGTAAATCCTGGCGACGACGTACCGTAATAGCTCAAGCGACGAGCATTGGAATGACGTGGAGCGAGGTGAAGCGCGACCGGTCTCGATGGAGGACTACTGTGGAAGCCCTCTGTCCCAGCTAGGGGTCTTAGGATCTTAAGTCAAGCGTGGTAATCAATGTTCGTGGATTCTCTGAATTAGAAGAGGCCTTTGCCCTGCAGTGGAACAGTTACAGGCTGGTATTATTTTTATTACTTTTGGGAATTGCCAAAAATAAAAAATGACTTCCGTGTAGTAATTTTTTTAAATATTATACAGGACAGAAGCAGTTTTAAAATATTATGACCCTTTTCTTAGTTAGCTAGTTATTAATATAAATGAGAAAATTGTTGAGACAACATCATCATCATCATCATTCTCTTGTTCTGATCCCAATTTATTTGGAGTCGACGCAATGGACCATATCAGAAGACTTAAATTCATCCACAGGGCAATGGAGAGGGCTATTCTCGGAGTTTCCAAAATTAAGTGGCAGTGGGCAGGCACATTGCTTGCAGAACGGATGGCCGATGGGGCCGAAAGGTTCTAGAGTTGCGACCGCGAACCGGATGACGTTGCGTTGGAAGGCGACCTATGAAGGTTGTGGGGATCCACTGGATGCGAGACGCACGGTTCCGGTCAATGTGGTGACACTTGGGGCGGCCAATGTCCAGCAGTGGACGTCTTTCGGCTAAAATGATGATGATCATGACGACGCAATATATCTTCTTCCATACTTCTCTATTACTCATCATCACACGGCCCATCCTAATATAAATAACTAACACAAAACTTCACTTGCTTTTTATTTAGGTATATTTATTTCCGCCGAGATATCAAAAAGAAAAGCTTTTATTTATTTTGCCTTTTTTAATAACTGGTATATTGCCAAAAGGTTTCCGGAACCCAAATTTCTAACAGCGAAAGCGGCCTGTTTATTTTTGCTCTATCTCGGAAAACGTCCCTTGTCGAACCAAAAGGGTTCTAATAAGTAAGGGCTTGTCCGTTTTAATATTTAGCTAAAAGGCTGCTGTTTATACGCTTCAAGTTACAATTTTCGTACCTCGACTACTCAAGATGGTACTTGGTTTAACAACTCATAATGTCCATATTTTTTTTGTAAAGGTCCCCCATAGCCCTCCACTCTTCTCAGGCCAATCAAAAGCAGCGTTTCCAGATCGGTTCAGGGTCGTTTACCAGACCCGATGTTGGTATCGATGCCCGTCTTCTAGATCCCACCGCGTAACGATTCTGGCCCAACTGTCTTGATGCATGTGTTATCCAAGTGATTAATCAGGGCACTATGTATAATGGGGAATGTAATCGGGCAATGTAATGAATACTGATTTAAAATTCTATATTTATCACATTTTCTAGTCATTATGAATATTGCTACGTAACGGTTGGGCAGTTCGATAATTATGGTCAATGAATTAGTCCAAGAACGAGCGAAGCGAGCTCGGGTGCTTAGGGCACCCCGACACGGATAGGTTAGGTACGAAGGAGATGACGGGAGCTGAAGCGAGCGAGCAAACGGCGCCAAAAACTAAAGTGTGTAAATCGAGCTTAAACAGAAACATGCTAACCAAATGAGTTTCCTGACATAAAATCTACTTTACTAAAAAGGCCCTAAGCACGGATATTGTACAAAAATGAAAAAGTGACTCATGAAATTGAATATCAAATAACGTTAACTCTACCTGTATAGGGTTGCCATATCATTTCCCGCACTTTCTTTGAACAGGTTATACGCATGAAATCAGTTTAGTCATTCCATTGCGAAACTCAGGCTATAGGGAAAAACCTTTTATAGAGTTAGAATGTGAAAATATCGTTTGTAAGCTGAAGAAACAATTTTTGTTTTCATTCCACTGCAGTGTACATAACTATAATAGGTATTTTTATCTCAGTCACAAGCCTTTGATTGAACGATTAGAATCGATTGGTTCTGAACCACCGGGAAGACAACGTACAGCTGTGAACATAAAACTACCTAATAGTAATTTTGTAAAAGCCCTGCACCAACCGGGGGTGGTCCTTGGATGCACTTACATATTCCATACAGGAATCTTCGGTTGGTGCCCCATTCCTTTTCAAGTGTCTAACGGGCCTTCTGCGAGTTGTCTACGGCCTCTCGAACGCCTACCAAAAGTACGACCAAAGGCATTTAAAAAAGCAGTACTAAACAATTAGCCTAATTTCTAACCAGAAGTATAAGCTAGGATCCTGAGACGATCATAGCCAACAAACTGTTTGCAAATTTTTGACAGCTCATCATGAAAATAATCGTACCAAAAAATAACGCGAAAAAAAAAGTAAACCATAAACCTGTCAATTGCTAAGAAAGTACGTTTGATAGAAACACGATATTTCCCTGAGGAACCGCGACGCTGGCAACACTGACAACCGATCCGAGCCTGATCGCGAGTATTACAAAGTACTTTTCTTTTTATTCTTTACGGAGAAAAATATTACTTGATCGATAGCTGTCACGTTTATTTATTTTATTTGACGGTGTTTCGTCGTTATTTATTTAAAATGACTCTGGCTTTTGGGGAAAACATAAAGTGATTAGGTAATGTTTCTACTATATATACCCAAGAGAAGCAACTTAACCTACTAAAACATAAGATTTTTTGCTTGTTCCAATTTAATCCATCTAAATATAATCAATGATTTCTAAATTCTAATCACCAAACCAAAGATAGCATATTTTACATACATTCTGCGTTATTACCATAATCCAAAGACTAAAATAGAAGCAGGCTGATTAAATAGATACATTTTTGAAATGTATCACCGGCGCATGGGTTGAATGAACTTTTGACGTTCGCTGCAATATGGCGGACGCGGGAAACCCGAGAGCACTTATTTAAATTGCCTCTTGACTATTTTTTGTGGCTTGCGGTTTTAATAATTTTGTTTTATTTAGTGTTGTTACGAGAGTTGTTTTTTTATGATTTTGTAACTTAATTGCGAGGTAATGTGGATCAATGAGTTTAGGTTAGTCGTGTTTCAAATGGCGAAATTATTAAACGGTACCTTAATACGGTAGGTAAATAATATAATAAAGAGCTTGAGTTCTAAGTTGACGCACAATAGATATCTATTGACAAAATAAGTCTATCTAGTGATTCTTTCAGATGACCTAGTTTCAGTTGGCGAAAATCTCGGCGAAATTTCCACCGTTACGTAAGCCACTAGACCACAAATTCTTTTCCGCCTTAAGTAACGTATCCTAAGCCAAATTAACCGTATTCAATCTTTTAGAACGTTTTCAGGCTCGCCTCTATAATTACATAATCTTTCAACAAAAAATTTACGGCAATCACAACATGAAAAGACAGACAGGCACGACGTGACAATGCGACGAAAACGCGACAACCATTTTTAGAAATACATCTGTATAATTAGGTATTATCATTAAAACAACCAAGACAAAATATCATCATAACTTTGTCCTATTATGGCGGCATTTAACTCAATAATATTGAAGCCACGAACACATTACCACAACTATGTGGAAGTTAAACTGCAAATAGTCGTATATAGATTTGCTTAAACCAACATTATGAGGCATCAAAACGTTACACCGTGCCACAGATAATACAATACTACCACCGTACCAAAGACAAGTCTACACGTACTTAATTGTCGTAGGTTAGTGATTGCAAATGGCGCCCCTTCTACCCACGCACCCTCGCTCCAAATAGCGCCTGTGTTTTCCTAAGAATTATACCTATTTGCAACAGACTTTTCTCTGATGATGTCATTTAGGATAGAACTTCTAGGTTATGTTCTTGTCCTAAGTGATTGCGATTTCTTTAGCATGAGAATGTCATTTCCCGAAATGGTACATTCTTGGTGTAAGATAGTAATTTAAAATAATATTATAAAGAATGAAATAGTTTGTTTATGTTCGTAAAAAGATAATCTCTGTATGTAAATTTTTTAAAAAGGTATCTTCTGATAAGATGCCGATTTTCCTGTTACGAACGGTAATGTTACCGAGTATCATAGTGGACTTATTGTCCCGAAAT
This sequence comes from Orthosia gothica, assembly GCA_949775005.1. NCBI lineage: Eukaryota > Metazoa > Arthropoda > Insecta > Lepidoptera > Noctuidae > Orthosia > Orthosia gothica. The sequence goes on from OX459037.1 coordinate 38,223,459, forward strand.
AATGCAAAGTTTCCGTGTGATAAGGAACGTGAAGCCGATGGAAAACGCTAGTGATAAGCCTTGATTTGGGCTCAATCATGAGTCTACCATAGAAATTATAAATTCAAGGGACCGACGATATACACTTAGGAAAAACTTCAGTAGATACCTACTCAATAAATGATCAATTGGCAAACCAAGGAAAACACAGTACTCCGTGAAAAATTGTCGTCGAGGCTGTTGTTATTCATGCACATGGTTGAATTAATAAACTCCTGAAAACTAATCCACTCAAAATGTCTTATAGAAAAATTTGCAGAGAATCAATGGCCTATTTTATTTCGTTCCCATATTTGGCACTAGCTTTTTCTGGTGGCTTCTTCCACACAAAAAGCGTTCTGTTATCCTAAGAGGACATACAACCGGGATGAAAAATCCTAGATCCTTCTCCAAGGTCCAATTTATCCCTGTGCCAAAATTCATCAAAATAGGTTTGGGCGTAAAAACGTAACTGACAGACAAAGTTAATTTCAAATTTATTATATTTGTTTGCATGGATACTTGAAGATATAAATTTTAATTGGCCCTAATCTAATTCCATGATCGAACAAGTGTTAAAATTGAATAAATAAATAAATTACAATTATCAATGATCAAATAATTTACAGTAAAAGCAGCATCCCTTTTACTAACTCAAGTATCTCTCACAATGCGACAAAAATCTGTCACTCAGAAAATATTACCGTTCGTATCAAATTAGATTTATTTCATCAATAAAGGTAAGAAAAAGCGAGTGGATTACAATAATAATTTGGAGGGGAAGTGGGAGGGAGGACATTATCGCGAATTGGCTTGCTACTGAGGAGAATTGCCTTTAAGGGAAGCTGCGTGACTCGGTTTAATCGAGATAGAGCTCAAAATAGAACATCGGGGAAATGGAAGTTGTGAGAAATTAGATTCTTGAGCTATTTTTAGATGGTGTGAAGTAAAAACAATAATAGAGAGAGATTAAGTTTGTACTTGTTGATATAACATATCTATAAGTTTTACGTGTGTACCTGTGCGTTGGTGTTTTTGTGTATCTGTCTGTGGCATCATAGCTCTGATATGGATTTTGATTTATATTGTTTTTTATTTAAAAAATTAATTTATCAAGAGTGTTTTTACTATGTTTGATGAAAATCGGTTCGGCCGTTCAAAACTTATGGGCGTTTTACTGTTTGAAACGGGATGTTTCGCAAGATATCGTGTCATAATTACGTGTTCAATAGATTGTCGATCGAAGCGTGTCTACTACTAGATAAATTATGTTGCATGAAATAAAAATGTGTTAGAGGTTTTTGAATTTTACTTTTCGTTCGTAAGGATAGTTCTGTATTTTGAACAATATGAATCTCGTTTAGAGTACTTCCACCAGCTTCCTCCTGCTTTTTCCATAGCTCTCTGTCTTTGATTTTGTTCATCCAGTCTTTCCCTGCATTTAGTATTAAATTATCAGCCCCCCGTTTATTAGGTCTTTCAACAAGAATTAATGAGCTCAATTTTACGTGGTATTGGTGTAGATTTTAGTAATAAGGATTAAGGATTACTTAATCAGTTTGCTATAGGAAATGGTTAATTAATCAATGTGGTATACGGACAAGTTACTTAATCAATATGCTATAATAGATACTTTTATTCTTAGCTTAAAACGCGCAGTATTATTCCAACTTTAACTTTTTAAGAAAATCCAACCAGAATTTTCATCATGAGTAACCATATTTTAAGACGGTACCCTGACCAAAAAATCGGCATGAGATATGAGCATTCCTATTGGTCTAGCGGCACTGGTGACTCATGAATTACAGTAGTGAATACGCCCAGATTTAAGAATAAATCTTTATAAAATCGAATATCGGTCTATTGAAAAAAAAAAATCTACAAAAATGTTCGTTATTAAATTGTCTATCCATTAGTGTTAGTACAAAAATAATTAATGAACACTTTACGAGGAGATGCATAATATCAATAATTATTTTTTATTTTTATGTTTTTTTGGAAGGAGATTTGTGAAATATATACAACATTTAACAAAAAAACTAAATCTACCATTTTAGAATCAATATTATGTAGAAATTTAATGTATTTTTATTAATTGATTCTTTTTAAATAACGAGTGGATAGCTCCTAAAAACAGCACAAAAACGGCTTGCGCGGCGTTTTGCTCGGGGTACCGCCTTAATACCAAAAAACCGTAGAAAAAAATATGATATTTATTAAAACCCTTAATCATTAATCACAAGACATCTATAACCGCCAACATCCAATTAATCAATTTGAAAGTATGACACTGCCAGCTGGGACAGTTCCTTGTAAAGACCTTGAGGTACCCTAAGACCTTAGGTACAAAAACGTAAGTGGCAACGTAAGAGTGGTCCATTCAGTCTACTATAGCGAGCTTTATGTACTAAACATAAATCAGTGGCCCGAGTGAAAATGGATCTAAGTCCAAAATAGCAACTTTACAGGAGACGCAAAAAACACGTGTAACATTAAAACCGCTAACAAATAAAATACATGTGCTATTTTTTTTGAGGTAAACTATTTATGCTCTTTATTATTTTTGAGTTATTTTTTATGTAAAGTTAATAGTTTTTTAAGAAAGTGACTTATACTAACCACAAAATGTATTCCTTGAGGTTATAAAATAAGTTTTACCCCCTATTCCCGTAAGTTAAATGTTGATTCACACAGGTGAAAAGGGATACGCATTAGGAATTATATTTTATTATAACCAAGTAACGCAATGAAATTTTAATTTTTCGCTTTATTTTGGTGCAAATAGATTTAATATACATGTCTAGTATTGTCATTACTCCGTAGACCATTTTAAGGACCAGGTGTTGTTGTGTTGATTGTTTTTGTGTGTACATAAATAAATAAATAACATTTAAAATGTATGTTTCCGTTTAAAAGAATACAAAACTACTTGAAACCAACTTTTGTAATTTTATTCATTTAATCCATTGGACCCTTTTACACAAAGTAACTTATTTATTTTTAGAGATAGTTTAGATCCGTTTTCACCAAACGACAGGGCTTTTGTTTCTGATCACTTTGGTATACTTAACTCATTTTCGACAAAATCGGACTTACACCCCTTTTCACTAGAGCCACTGAAAGAATGAAGTAAGTAAGTCAAGTTTTCAGTTTTTAATATTAAACGAAAACGGATCTGTGATTTGATCCACGGCTTTGTATAACATACCTAGCCGTTTTTGATCTTCATATTGGTGGATAGTGCGAAGATAACCAAAATCACAGAGAAGTTGAAATTGTCGATGCATTTTTGTAGACCCGTGCGTGCCACTACGAAAAAAACTCATACCGTCGTAACAAGGTTTACCTGTCAGCAAGGCTAGTAGCTAAATGACTACCACCTTTTAGTTGTTAATGATTTCCCCCCCCTCCCCCCACCAACGCAAAAAGAGGGGTGTAATAAGATTGACGTGACGTGTACCAGTGTGGTTGTGAATTTTTGTCCCTGCTGTCGCATCATAGCTCTTAAACGGATGAACTGATTTTGATTTCGTTTTTTTTTTGTTTGTAATGTGACTTTAAAGAGAGTTTTCTTAGCTATCTTTGATGAAAATCGGTTCAGCCGTTCAAAAGTTATGGGCGTATGTAAAAAATATCACGAGAAAGTCTGAAACTACTGTCGGTGCTAATAAATTATTTAGTTCCTGGTAATTTCCGTCTTGTTTTTCAAAAACAGTTCAGTAAAGAAAGAAAAAAAACTGTTTTATTTGTGAGTCGCTCAAAAGACATGCGAGATTTTTTTATTATAAAAGAACCTCGTACGAGACCAAACATGCTCTTATCTCATTCACGTTAGTTATGATCTTTATGTAATACTTTTTCTAGTACAGATAATGTTTTCATAACATTTGCCATAATAAATACATTGTATAGTAAAAGATTACCAACAACACAAAAAGAAAATATATATTTACGTGTAAACATTCTTACATCTTTCCTTACCTAAAGTATAATCCTCACTTCAAAAGCCTTTTGACTTCAAGATGAAAATGAGGAGAAAACCATCTGTGTTTCTTGGATTACAATTCGCACGTGTAACATATGTTTGAGTACTTAGTTTAACACGGGTTATTGTGTTTTATAGCAACTTAAAATAATTATACACTGTTTATTAGGCAAGTGAACATTATTCTGTGTTAGTTTTCTTGTGTAGGGATCAGTCTTGTAAAGAATTCAAGCAGCTTTAGTATGTTTTTCGTCCTAATATTATTTATTATTGTTTATTCATTTACACATACAATTATTTTTAACAGGTAGAACCCAAGGTAATAAAAGTAGCCATACAATGCGACACCCAGAGACGTCTCTCGAAGTCTGATCACACACCTACTCGCGTCTATGATAGACCCAAGTCCCAAGTAATGGCTCCATGTGCCGGCACAAGTTACATAGAGGACAACACACTAACGGTCACCCTCTGGAATTCCGCCAATGAGCAGGAAAATGTCCAACCGTTGAGAGATGCTAATAATCATCACAACCGCCCGATACACGGGGGCAACTTTAATAGGTTTGTACGGGCTACTGGAGTTTTAAACAGACATTCCCTCGGCCGCAACCGTAGCCTACTGTTTGGAAGGAAAAGATTTGCGGATTTTTTAGCATCCCACAAAACACCATAAACACATATTTGACCAGAGCAAGATTGCGCCTTACTTGCATAATATAGGCTATATTATGCAAGTAAGGCGCAATCTTGTGTGTGGTGGTGTACACGGGTAGAGTATTCTATTCTATTCGAACTAGTGTTTCTTCGAACGCCACGTATGTCGCTCGAATATCGTCACTCAATGGCAAGTCTTTATAAGTTCCACTCTGCTATACGTATACATGGGTCGAGTAGGCGGTAGTGTGCGGCAGAGTAGAGTGGGCGCCGCGCCGTGGTAGTGGAAGGCAAGTGGAAAAGAAGCTTGCCCGCTGTGCTACTCACTCTACTCTTTCAAGTTTTAGTACTCTACTGTGACACTTTATACCCACCATACTATATGCACACCAGGCTGATGTCTTTATATGAAAGATAATTTTAACCTAGTTTTAATATGTAGGTCTTAATACTGACACAAATTGAAAATATACTAAAAAAAACATAACCCCGGTTAAGAGTTGTACCTACGGCAACTACTCAAGTTATCAGTTGCAACAGCACCGAAATATCGGAAACTCGCAACAAACAGTAAACATGGTAAATATCCCGCTTCTAATGTAAATGTTACTCAAGTTATTGTTCTGTTACATTTCTGATTGATCATCTTCATACATAAGCCTTCCAGCGCTACATCTTCAATCACGCAAGGAAACTCCGAGCATAGCCTAAATCATACCACACATTAATCCCTATACCACACACATAAAGAGCCTTTCTACAACACTCTAATCCAAAAAAAAAAAAAACTCAAAAGCCTGTTTATCCACACAACCTCACTCAACGCTAACCTTTTGCCATGAAATCTATCGAAAAAATATAAAAAAGGAAGAAACACCCGATCATTAACCAATACGCGTCATCTTACCCGACGCGATAGCTTTCTTCTGACTACCCTCACATTTTGAATAGCGGATAACATTCATACCCGGTCCTCAAGACTACACCTCAGGATTAATGAGGTGTCAAACGATGTATCTGGATCGGTACGACACCTTTTGAAGCATTGAAGTCAGGATTTTGAGTTAATGTAGTATGTGTAAGGGTTATGGGGAAATTTAATGTGTTAAAATGTATTGTTTGGGAGTGATCGTAGTAAATTTATTGAAAGTGGTTATTGAATATGTGGAGTAAATGATTCATTAACTTTTATTAACATCTGAGAGTGAGGGTTAAAATTATTGCTTCTTCAGTTTTCTCTATCTGTGACCGTAGCACCGTTGACACTCTCAAACAGAGTCGCGATTATCAGCTGTAAGAGAGTGATTAAGAAGAAGACGAGAATGTATTCAAATAAAGCTCAGAATCCGTACGTTTAACGGCAACAGCATTCTCAGCGTTGTAGCGGATCGAACAGACTGCCAAATTTTGTGGCATTGTGTTCGATTACATGTCGAGAAGCGAGAAGTAATAGATTTTGTTAATTTGCAATTTGACCTCTACTGAACACAGACTTTTATTTAATAAATAATTTTAATGAATTTTAAATTAATCTTAATGTATTTTAATTTTAATTTTGGTTGTTTACAAGGGCTTTTATTTTTATTTTATTGAGATTAGTTTTATTATATACATTGTACCTAAATGCATAAATTAATTTTTTTTTTTAGATTTTAGAGTGATTCAATTTTGAAATTTCAATGTGCTTTTATGTGAATTAGGAATTCTGTCTGTTCTGGGTTTTATTGATTCAGGGTCTTTTCATGTTGTGTATGTATTTTGTATGTGTATCTAATTTTAAGTGATTAACATAGTTTATAAGTATTAGGACGTACTAACAAAACTAGGTATGGAATTTCTATGACACTGATGTTTGCTGTAAGAGAACCTAATTATGGGTTAGCTCGCCTTAGTACATAAGCTGTCCTACTGTATTTCTATATGTTTGTTTTGTGTACAATAAATAATAATATAATATAATATATAGATTTAAATCTGACACAAATAAATAATAATTAATAATTACAAAAGGCAATCCCCTAAACACCCGTCGCCACTTCCTAGTTAGTGTCCTTCCAAACTGCCCAAAAATTCTAGTTTTGAAAAGCTTTGTAAGCTCTCTGTTCAATATTTGTAGCTGTAGTTAATCAAATTAAATGTAATAAAGATATTGGTTACGACCGTATACCGTGCAAGCGTAAACATTAGCTCCGTGTATAAAAATAATTTTAAAATAGTTAAACTCATTTTTTATCAAGTCAGTGTGAAAAATATGATTCAGTGTTGCGTGACTTCCATTATATAATGTTCATGATTTGAAAATCCTGTTTTTAATAACAGAAATTACTGAAAATATTAAGTGATATCTATCAGCTGTATTGGTGAAGTTTTTTATGATATTATTACACCACAACAAAATAAATACCCTAACGAAGAACACAGCAAAAAAGTTCAAGGAAAAAATATGAACAAGTGAGTGTATTTTCAAATATTAAGCCAAAAAAAATCGTTGAACATAATAAAACAAGGATACATTTTGCTTCATTCAAAAATGACCTTTGGACCTCAATGACCAGCAATTTTTATCACCCGATGTGAAACATTGTGATCTCTTATTTCGATGGCCATTACTAAGGTTCAGTTGGCGGCAACGTTAATACATTCGGCTTGAGCGATTCTAAGTGCCGGTTCGAATCTCAGTGGCGCGGGGACGTCTTTTTGTGGATGTTTTGACAGCAAATTTTCGAACAACGATATAGACCCATTCGTTTCAAACTGTATAATTAACCTACATACAAAAAACAATTCTGATAACATTACGCTTTGTGTGCCCCGAAGGGAACGACAGAGGTGTTTACTTAAATAGAATTGTGTGGTACTTAGCTTACGCCACGCTTCAAAACTACGGTAGAAACTGACATTCAAATATGGATTGTCAAAATATAACTATGCGAAGAAATAAAACAGTAATCAACTCTCCGACTTCCTCTTTTGACTCCGCTAATTCTGAATATCATTCAAAAAGTTTACCACAAACTGCCAGCTTAAGTTGCGAAGAGTGTGAAAGAATAAATGGAGATATTGAACAGTTGAGAATGCAATTAAATGCTGCTCATGATGAAATTGACAATTTAGTCATGGAAAACGCCACTTTGAAGAAACAAACGACGGAACAACAACATGTCATAGCTAAACTAAAAAACATATGTATCGCCCCACGCAGTAGTACAAAAAGAAACTCAACTTTGAAGAAAAATAAATTTATGATACAAAATCTTAACATTACCAAAAAGAACCTTGATAAGAGTCTCATAGATCTAGAAACAAATAATGATAAGGGAATCATATCAGATGGCGCTGCACGCAGTACGAGCGAGAATGGTTCACCTCAAGATCTCAACTGCAACTTGAAGCAGTACGATCTATGCACAGATGGTGCTGTAGCTAGAATTGACAAAATTAAATTATCTGATGTACCAACTTCAATTAAAAACGATGCAGAAATCATACAAGGGGAGCACCAGCGAAGAAATTACTTAATGAAAGAAAAGCAAAGAAAAAGGAAACTATGTGTCCTTAGTAACTGCAACAACTATCGGCCGGTGGAAATTATAGAAGATACTTTCTGCGAACAGTTTGATTATTGCCATTATGTGTCACCTAATTGTAAAGTGAAAGAAATACTCACAAATATTACGAACAAGGTTCAAGATTTTAACATGGACGACTATTGTTTAGTAATGATTGGCGAAAGGGACTTTAAAGAAAATGAAGACTACATCGAACTTGTTGGACTAATTAGAGTATCCTTGGAACAAACAACTCATACAAATGTGATTGTATGCTCTCCGGCATACGTAAGGGGAGCCCTTATTCATAATTATCGAGTAGAATTGTTTAATAATTTACTTTACATGGACATACTAAACTATAAATATGCATATTTCTTTGATACTAATCGTGACCTCTCCTTGGAAATGTTCTCATATAAAACGGGCAAACTTAATAAACTAGGTATAAAATGTATATTTGGAAGTATTTTCAGTCGCATACTTGTTGACATCAAAAAATACCCATTGGATTATGACCATGAGAATTCACAAATATCACTGACGAGTAAAGCTCATGTACACAATAAGTTTTTTCGTGCCTCCCTCTAAAAACAATGCCAGTAACGATAAACAACAACTTACATTGTTACATCAAAATATAGCTGGCATACTCAATAAATTAGATTTCTTTGAAGTAACAATATCTGAGTTGACGAAAGATATGGGTGTTATAGACTTTATATGTCTTAGCGAAACCTTTATACAATCCGGTCATGAGTGCAATCTTAAACTTGCAAACTACAAGTTAGCTGCGAATTACTCAAGATCCAATAAAAAACGGGGCGGCACGTGTATATTGGTGAGGGAGAATTTAGTTTTTGGCCCTTTATCAATAACAAATGAAATATCTAGCGATTGTTCTTTCGAATGCTGCGGTATAGAAGTTCCAAGTCATAACTTAATACTAGTATGTGTTTATAGAATCCCAGATTCCGATGCTGGTATATTTTTCAAAAAAATGGAACACTTGTTACACAAATTAACTCATAAAAATAGGAATCGTATCGTAATATGCGGTGACTGGAATATTGATATGCTAAAAGACACTACACAAACAAGAGAGTTAATATCTATTTTGCATAATTTCAACTTAATGACACATATTAAAATGCCCACTAGGAAAAAAAGCTGCATAGATCAAATAGCTAGTAATATCTCGATCCTAGACACAAAAAGCAATATACATAACCTAGCCCTCTCAGATCACGATACTGGGCAGTCATTAACGTTCTTTCTTCCGAGATCTAATAATAAGCCGAAGATCCCAAATTTCTTTTATGAAGTAAAAAGAGATTACAATAAAAACAATATTAAAAAATTTCTTGATTGTATATCGGCTTTAAGTTTTGATGAAATATATGAAGAAACAGATTGCAACAATGCATTTAACAAATTTCATGACCTATATATTCTCTTTTACAAACTATGTTTCCCAGAAATAACAATAAAAAAATATAATAAACCAATAAAAAACAAATGGATAAGTAAAGGTATAAAAATATCGTGCATAAAAAAGAGAACTTTATATTATAATTACCAACACGATGCCGTTAGCAAAAAATTTCATAAAAGCCGATACCTGACCTATTCTAGAATTTTAAAAACATGTATATCACATTCACAATTAATAAATAACAAAAAACATTTATATAATTCTAAAAATAAATGCAAAGCGACATGGTCTATTATAAAAGATAATATAAATAATGAAAATAATTATAAAAATGACATCAAAGAATTAATAATAAATGATAATATAATTAATGATCCTAATGACATTTGCAATCAATTTAATAACTATTTTATAGAAATGACCAGTAAATTTAACCATAGCAATAGTAACAGCGTAAGTAACATTGACATTACCACTAACACTGGCAGTATCTTTTTGACTCCAGTGAATGAACAAGACATTGTAAAAATTATCAACTCTTTAAATGATACTAACGCTACTGGTTATGATGAAATAACCACAAAAATAATAAAACTAAGCAGCAAAAGCATAGTAGAACCTTTAAGTTATATAATTAATCTGTCATTTGAGACAGGCACATTTCCTACTAGATTAAAACAATCAATTGTCAAACCGCTGTATAAAAAAGGTAACCGCACGGATATGTCCAATTATAGACCCATTACATTGATCCCTATCCTATCAAAGATTTTTGAAAAGGCAATGTACGGTAAAATAATCAACTTTTTAAACAAGAACAGCATCCTTACTGAGAACCAATTTGGTTTTAGGAAGAATAGTTCAACTTCTCTTGCTTGTTTTACTTTGGTAAAACTGATATCTGAAGCCCTTAATAACAAAATGTCTGTTTTGTCAGTGTTTTTAGATATGAGCAAGGCATTTGATTTTGTCCCACATGATCGATTACTTTGCAAAGTGGAGAAATACGGCATAAGAGGCAAGGCGCATGACTGGCTTAAAAGTTATTTATCGAGTCGCCAGCAAAGGACAGTAATATCAAAAATTTACAATAACAAAAACAAAGCATACAGTTCCGAGTTAAAAATAAACAGTTGTGGTGTTCCTCAGGGAAGCGTATTAGGGCCTCCATTATTTATATTGTACGTAAATGACCTTTGCAAGAGCCTAAATCATAATTGTACACTATTTGCTGATGACACTACTCTCACAATAAAATCTTCAAATAGGAATGACCTAGAAACTGACACTAACAATGAAATACTTAACGCAATTAAATGGCTGGAATCTAATAATTTACGTGTAAACATTGAAAAAACAAAGTTAGTGCAATTTCAAACATATAATTCTTTGGTAAAACCACCTCAAATACGATACAATAATTTAATGTTGGAACCCGTACCTTCAACCTTATTCTTGGGAATAGTTATTGATGAAAAATTAAATTGGAAAGAACAGGTAAAAAAAGTCTGCATTCGTCTCGACAAATTTGTGTTTGCTCTTCGAAAACTGAGACGAATAGCTGGTAAAGAAACAGCCCTAAGTGCGTATCATGGCTATGTTGCATCAGTGCTGCGTTACGGACTCGTGATATGGGGAAATTCAGTAGATGTGAGCAGTGCATTTATTGCACAAAAAAAATGTGTCAGAGCTGTGTATGGAGCAGAATATTTAGATCACTGTAAGCCATTATTTAAATCACTAAAAATTCTTCCACTTCCTTGCCTATATATTTTTGAAATTTGTATGTTTGTAAAAAGGTATTCGCACATGTTCCCATTGTATGAGCACATTTCTAAAAGAGTGAAAAGCAGAAGCCCAAATAAATTACTTGCACCTAGCCAGAGACTACAATTGTATAGCAGGAATTCCAATTGCATGGCAATCAAAATATTTAATAATTTACCCCCACGCATCAGAGTGTTGCCCACTAATAAATTTAGGAAAACAGTATTTGCCTGGCTATTAGACAACTGTTTCTATTCAGTAAACGAATTTTTAAATTATAAATTTTGACATTATATTTTATTACTAGCTGTGCCCGCGACTTCGTTCGCGTGGTTGTCGAGAGCAAAACAACGTCGTTTAGATAAGAGTATATCACCTTTTTGATGATTTAGATAAGAGTCCTGACTTTGGTATAGTTGATTACGTTAATGCTTCTCTATATACTATGTTAGCGGTGGAATTACCCGGAGCATATACAAAAAGGTTGTTTGGGTTGCTAACACGTGATAGAGAAACATAGAGTTGGCCGTGTGAAAAACAATCAAAAGTAAGGTCTACACCCGCAACGGATAACGTCTGGCCTTGGGCTTTATTAATAGTCATAGCGTAACAGAGGCTTACAGGAAATTGCACACGTTTGAAAGTAAACGGAAAATTATTGGGGATAATGGGTATCCTGGGAATGAAAACAACATCACCGGAGCCGCAACCTGTTAAGATTTCGGCTTCGATGACATTTCGTTGGAGATTTGTTACTCTCAACCGAGTTCCATTGCATAGTTTTGGTGGGCTTAAATTTCTGAGTAGAATGATTGGTACTCCGACTTTTAAATAAATTTTGTGTGCTGGAAGACCTGGTGTATTTAGAGAGTCTAAAAACTCTACTGGATAGTGGGTGGCATCTCCTTCTTCTAAAACCGTGTTAATAGATAAATATTCCCTACTTTCTCCAGAAACATGTACCAATATTTGAGAATTTATTGCTGCTGCTTGGTCGTTGCGAGGTGCCAAAATAGCTCGTTGGCATAGCCAAGCAGCGTCATGGTTCGAGATCTCTGATGGATCTCCGTATACAGAGGAAATGAGTTCCTGCTGTGAGGCAACAGAAGAACACAGGCTTTCGACTAAAGTTACTTTACCTCCTTCTTGAGTCGGGTATGTGCCGTTACCAATTTGAAGTAGTAAATTTGAGAAAACCTGCGCGTTTGCGTCACCTCCCAAATATGCTCGCATATTAAAGCTCAAATTAGTTAATATGACACTACGCCATAAAATAGAGCTCTTTAAACAGGCACCTATTTCATCGGCCCTCGTTCCTCTGGGTATTATAGGGAGTGTCTGCCTGAAGTCTCCACAGAATAGCACCGTTAAGCCTCCCATCGGTCGGTCATTTTGTCTTATATCTCGCAACGTTCTATCTACAGCTTCCACAGCTTTACGATTTGCCATCGTACACTCGTCCCAAACGATAAGGGCGCAATCGCGTAAAACCCTTGCTTTATCACTATTGCGAGACACGTTGCAAACAGGGTTTTCTGTGCGGTCCAAGTCGATTGGTATTTTAAATGTTGTATGTGCAGTTTTTCCTCCTGGTAATAAAGTGGCAGCTATTCCTGAGGAAGCGACGGCAAGGGCAATTTTGTTTTGGCTCCTTATTTGAGCCAAGATAACTTTAGTGAGGAAAGTTTTACCTGTTCCACCAGGTGCATCTAAAAACAGCATTTCTCCTAATGAATGTTCTACACTACAGCATACTCTATCAAAGATTTGACGTTGTTCTGACGTCAAATTTGAACAGCCATTTCGCAATATTTCTGCTAACTCTTCGGGGTTGTAATTTATTTCAGATGTATACTCCCTATTAATTCGTTCCCCACCAACTGTCGGTGTCGGCAAGCCGTATTGACTGAGGGGGTTCCCTCCTATACTTGTAACTATATCTTGTATAGCCAGCAAAGCCCTATTATGGCAGCTTTCACGTACTTGGTCAGAAGTTTCACTATTTATATTTTGCTGTCTCAAAAAATCTTCGGCAAACGCGTCTTTATATTTTTGCCACAACTGCCCAGCGTCCGATAGGCCACAAAATGTCAACAAAATGGCAAATAAATGGCGCAAACGATGTGGACTATCACTGACGCATGCTTCGGCTAAAGCATCATCCCAATGCTGATCGCCATCTAATAAATGCCGTGCGCGGCAAGCAGCTTGAAATGTGGGATATTCTATATCGTCCACTTTGCGGAGCTCAGCAAAAGAAGTAGGTCCTCGCACTGTGTGAAGAAGAAGGCGTAAATAATAACACTCTGCATTATTTGGGTGCACCGTGTATACTCTTCCAATCACGTGTTCTTTAAAAATGCCGGACTCGCCTTCTACAGCAGTTCCACGTCTCCTGCGATTAAAAACACCTTGCTGCTTGTTATAAGTATAATAATGTGGCACTTCATTGTACAACAGAGACTTAGCGAAATTGTCTCTTTCGCAAAGGCGAAAGAATGCGAGCAAGGTGGTTTGTCTTGGGTTGTTCATTCTTTCTGCCACATTTTCTGGCTGAAAGTAAACTCGCTGCCCGCCTTCCAGGTGCACGTCAAGATGGATGACTGGCGGATACCTTTCATGAATAGGGAAACTCAAAATGCGCCAAACTGCCTCCGAAGAGCTTATGTATCGGCCAGATTGATACCTTGTCACTTCATCAAATTGGTTGTTATTTCTTAGTGCTATCATGGCTTGATCACTACCTTTATTAACATATTTACATATATATTTTATAGATTCGACGCTATTACAAATTTCAACATTAATGTGTGCTTGAAAAGCGTTTGACAAAACTGGAGAATACGGTACCACCCAACTATTATTTAGAATTATTTCTTGTCCACGGAATCTGACAGTAGCTGTGAAACCACCTTGTGACGGTGATCTTCGCCGGTATTGCGGATACCCATTTTCCCCAGCCATAGTTAGTTCTTTCAGTGCTCTGGGGTATTTTTTTGAGCATTGACCATCTTTCATGCACGGTGATTCCCTGTTTAAGAGGCCACATGGCCCGTGAACCATATGTGTTTTTACTATGTCATGCAAAATCGGATCTGCATTATAGTCCGGAAATTCTGCACTTATGACACTGTCTATAGCATCGGGACGAATTTTTTCTTCCAGCCACAGAAGAATGTGCGCGTGGGGTAAACCACGCTTTTGCCACTCGACGCTATACATAAAACAAAGAGTTGAACCGAAAACTTTCTCCTTTGTAAGTAGATTAATCAAGACTTTGAGTTTTAAATGAAAAATCCTAGCAATAATGTCATGTCTGTCGTATGACGCCTGTCCTGTGAGAAGTGCCTGGCAAATCTCCGTCCACTTTGGATTTGTTGTAAATGTTATAAAAAGGTCCGGCCGGCCGTATTTACGGACGTAACAAAAAGCATCTTGCGTTCGTTCGTGCATATACCGCGGACCGCCTGTGAAACTGGATGGCAAAATAACCAATCGACCCAAGTTTTCGACGTTATTATCTGATTGCATGGCGTCCCGCAAGTGCACGTATTCTTCAGCGCGTAACCGTCGCTGGTTAGTGCGAATATACACTAAACGTTCAGTTTCTATTTTTGCGTACATGTCCACAATAAATTGGCTGAACAAACCACGAAATCGTTGCAAATATACGAAACTGTTTTGCCTTATTTGTAAAAGGTAGGAATAGTATTGTTGAGCAGATATTTTTTTTTGATAATTAGTGACTCTCGTAGTAGGGTTCACTTGGTACAGCCCAAAATTGTACCCATCTTCACCATGACAATAGATTAGTGGATATTGCAGGGCGTCGTAAGCTCGGTGGGTTTCCAAAATGCGTTGAAGGCGATCGTCGCGTGTACGCAACACGATATCACGTCTCTCACACTCCTGGTCGACTAAAACAACTGCAACTTCATCTGCGACGGGTGCATTGTGTCTTCCACGGTGTTCACCCACAGGACGTCTATCGGCACTTATAACAATTTTGAAATCATTGCTGCCTTGTGGAATTGACTCCAATGCAGCTTTGAATTCACGAACGTACTGGTTAACGCGATGCAGCAATTCTTGAAGTTGACCCAAAAGCTCAGCATTGAGCTGGGGAAAATTGTGATTTCTAACATTGAGCTGTTGCGTGTAATCGGATACAAAATAAATTTGGAGAAATTTGGGTTCATTTTCTGGCAGCAAAGATCCAATAAGGTGATAAACTTGACCTTGTACTTTGAAGGTTGGCATGAACGGTCCTTCCGTTATTTGTTTTGCCCCAAAGGAAGTCATTTGGAAAGCACTGTTATATAAACGAATATTATCCAAAAAACGGTTCGACTGGGGATGATCGCCATTCAGGAGACTTATAAGTAAGTGTGGTGGATCTTGGAAATTTGGAAGAACAATTTTTCCATTTGAGCAGCACATTCCATCTGTCTCTTTCCTCCATTTCAAAGCATGACAAAAATTACAAATTTCTCTCATGTCACCCACGAAAGTAAAGCCAGCATAATTAATTCTAGACGAATATGTGAACCCTGCCTGCAGGTTTGACGATTTCCAGCCTCCCGAACAAGCCGGATTCCGAAAAGGCTTTAGCACCGTAGACCACATACATACGCTGCGGCAGGTTATACAGAAGACCGAAGAGTATAACCTGCCTCTCTGTTTAGCGTTTGTGGACTACGAGAAAGCCTTCGATTCGATCGAGACTTGGGCTGTACTGCAGTCTCTCCAACGGTGCCAAATCGACTACCGGTACATCGAGGTGTTGAAGTGTTTGTACAAAAACGCCACCATGTCAGTCCGACTTCAGGATCAGACCTCGGAACCTATCTTTCTGCAGCGAGGTGTGAGACAGGGAGACGTCATATCTCCGAAACTGTTCACCGCTGCACTGGAGGATGTCTTCAAGGTTCTGGACTGGAGAGGGCTAGGCATCAACGTCAATGGCGAGTACATCACTCACCTTCGGTTTGCCGACGATATAGTGGTCATGGCTGAGACCATGGAGGACCTCAGTATAATGCTCGATGACCTCAGTAGAGCTTCCAAAAGAGTGGGTCTTAAAATGAACATGGACAAAACCAAGGTTATGTTGAATGCCCATGTAACACCCACTTCTATCAAGGTTGGAGACTCTACACTCGAAGTTGTGGAAGATTATGTCTACCTGGGACAAACGATCCAGTTGGGTAGGGCCAACTTCGAGAAAGAGGTCAACCGTCGAATCCGACTCGGCTGGGCAGCGTTCGGGAAATTGCGCGGTGTCTTCTCGTCCAACTTACCACAGTGTCTCAAGACGAAGGTCTATGACCAGTGTGTGTTGCCAGTGATGACCTATGGCTCTGAGACGTGGTCGCTCACAATGGGCCTCATCAGAAAGCTTACAGTCACGCAAAGGGCAATGGAGAGGGCTATGCTCGGAGTATCCTTGCGTGATCGAATCAGAAATGTAGAGATCCGCAAGAGAACCAGGGTTACCGACATAGCTCGAAGAATTGCCAAACTTAAGTGGCAGTGGGCAGGGCACATTGCTCGCAGAACGGATGGCCGATGGGGCAGAAAAGTTCTGGAGTGGCGACCGCGAACCGGAAGACGATGCGTTGGAAGGCCTCCCACCAGGTGGACCGATGACCTGGTGAAGGTTGCGGGGATTCGCTGGATGCGGGACGCACGGGACCGGTCAATGTGGCGACGCTTGGGGGAGGCCTATGTCCAGCAGTGGACGTCTTTCGGCTGATATGATGATGATGATGTGAACCCTGATTTTTCCCTATTGTCCCAAGGTAATAAAATATTTGCATCGTCATTTTCCATGGACTCATCAGCTCCGCTATTTGTTTCTCTATTCATATGGTATCGAGCTCGTTCTATTTCTAGGCGAGATTGACGTTGTTCTGCTGTTTCTGCTCGTCTTAGTTCATCTATTCTTTCCCTTTCAGATGCAAGATAACTTTCATTGTTTCTTTGTACACCTACATAGTTATGTCTAGCTATTTCTAATCGTTCTTCTCTTTGGGAGAGAGATTCAGACTCGCGCGAGAGAGCGTGTCGCTCTCGGTCAGATGACAGACGTGCTTGGCGTTCCTCGATACTCTCTTGAGAACGCAAAGTCGCGGTCCGAGTTCTTTGCGAACTTAAGCGCGACTCCCTTTCTGTGAAAGTCTCTGACTCGCGTGAGAGAGACTGGCGCTCCCGATCAGCAGACAGCCGAACTTCGCGTTCCTGGATATTCTCTTGAGAACGCAAAGTCGCGGTCCGAGTTCTTTGCGAACTTAAGCGCGACTCCCTTTCTGTGAATGTCTCTGACTCACGTGAGAGAGAGTGGCGCTCCCGATCAGCAGACAGCCGAACTTCGCGTTCCTGGATATTCTCTTGAGAACGCAAAGTCGCGGTCCGAGTTCTTTGCGAACTTAAGCGCGACTCCCTTTCTGTGAATGTCTCTGACTCACGTGAGAGAGAGTGGCGCTCCCGATCAGCAGACAGCCGGTCTTCGCGTTCCTGGATACTCTCTTGAGACCGCAAAGTCGCGGTCCGTGTTCTTTGTGAACTTAAACGTGACTCCCTTTCGGTGAACGTTTCCGATTCACGTGAAAGAGCGATGTGCTCTCGGTTAGCAGATAACCGTGCTTCACGATCTTCTTCCGATTCCTGAGACCTACAAAGTCTCATCCTTTTCGCATTTCGGCTACGCAGCGAAAGGTTAGTTTTTTTTCTTTGAGGCATTTTCAAGGAAAATTAAAGCAATAAACAAAACTAACAACACTTATGACTGAATAGCCTACAAACTTAAAAGAACGGTGCGTCGAACAGTCTAGTGTGACAACGTATCGTCTGTTCGTGGTCGTGACTCAACGAATTGGCAACACTAACTTACTGTATAACGATTGGCACTATTGGATTCAAACTACGAAGTAAATCAAATACAATCTTAACTTCGTACTTCAAACCAAT
Source organism: Orthosia gothica (assembly GCA_949775005.1). NCBI lineage: Eukaryota > Metazoa > Arthropoda > Insecta > Lepidoptera > Noctuidae > Orthosia > Orthosia gothica. Next base: position 38,241,838 of record OX459037.1, read on the forward strand.
GACCAAAGTTGACCAAACGAAACCAATAAGATAAGCAAATACTTTTTTTTCGACCAATTTAGAAAATCGATAAACCAAGCAACCAAAGAACTTTTACGACACACGCAAGAACTTTTAAGACACCTAACGAAACCCAATTTGCCTAGTAAACACGGTGGACGTCATCCTCGCGCGGAAAATCTTAACACCGCGATTCAGAAAATGACGTCATTTGCACAACGCCATCTATCGGATTTAGATTTCAACTATCAACATTAGTTCTATTTTTAGTCTTAAGATGTCGTTGCAAGTACTATACTTAATTGCGTAACGTAATATTTTACTTCTTGAACTCACTAAATTAATCATATCTTTTGATAGAGTGAACCGATTTCGATGAAACAAAAACTAAGTTAAACCTCAAGTTGCGTATAATTTTTGTATATAAACATTGTCAGCATTGAATTCGTAGATTTTACGTGATGTGCGCACAAACAAACAGACAAACAGACAAACAGACAAACAGACAAAAATTTCAAAAATGATGGAAATGGGTTCTGTTACTTATCTTTTCACACGCTGGCTATTTTTTGTTTCAATTTCTTCAATGTACAAAAATGACTTTTCTACAGATTTATTATATGTATAGATTAAACGTGACTCCCTTTCGGTGAACGTTTCCGATTCACGTGAAAGAGCGATGTGCTCTCGGTTAGCAGATAACCGTGCTTCACGATCTTCTTCCGATTCCTGAGACCTACAAAGTCTCATCCTTTTCGCATTTCGGCTACGCAGCGAAAGGTTAGTTTTTTTTCTTTGAGGCATTTTCAAGGAAAATTAAAGCAATAAACAAAACTAACAACACTTATGACTGAATAGCCTACAAACTTAAAAGAACGGTGCGTCGAACAGTCTAGTGTGACAACGTATCGTCTGTTCGTGGTCGTGACTCAACGAATTGGCAACACTAACTTACTGTATAACGATTGGCACTATTGGATTCAAACTACGAAGTAAATCAAATACAATCTTAACTTCGTACTTCAAACCAATGACCAAAGTTGACCAAACGAAACCAATAAGATAAGCAAATACTTTTTTTTCGACCAATTTAGAAAATCGATAAACCAAGCAACCAAAGAACTTTTACGACACACGCAAGAACTTTTAAGACACCTAACGAAACCCAATTTGCCTAGTAAACACGGTGGACGTCATCCTCGCGCGGAAAATCTTAACACCGCGATTCAGAAAATGACGTCATTTGCACAACGCCATCTATCGGATTTAGATTTCAACTATCAACATTAGTTCTATTTTTAGTCTTAAGATGTCGTTGCAAGTACTATACTTAATTGCGTAACGTAATATTTTACTTCTTGAACTCACTAAATTAATCATATCTTTTGATAGAGTGAACCGATTTCGATGAAACAAAAACTAAGTTAAACCTCAAGTTGCGTATAATTTTTGTATATAAACATTGTCAGCATTGAATTCGTAGATTTTACGTGATGTGCGCACAAACAAACAGACAAACAGACAAACAGACAAACAGACAAAAATTTCAAAAATGATGGAAATGGGTTCTGTTACTTATCTTTTCACACGCTGGCTATTTTTTGTTTCAATTTCTTCAATGTACAAAAATGACTTTTCTACAGATTTATTATATGTATAGATTACTTATTTGCAACTTGTATTATTTTATATATTTTTTTTTTTTGACATTATATAATTAGTAAATTTTGACATTTCATTCATAAATAACTTAACATTGTATAAAAATTGCCTATTTTCGTTTAACCAAATTTATAATATTACACGCCTCAAACGTCACGCGCACACCATGTATGCGTATTGACGCGCCATGGGATACTTGATTTTGTAGGTTAATTTTAATATTTCTACACCGGCAACGGTAGTGTATGTGAAACTGTTTAATATTAAGATCTTAATTGTACCATATACTCAGAAATAAATAAATCTTTATCTTTATCTTTATCTTTATCTTTAAGAAGATCAACCACAAATTCTATCAGCTTTTCAGCAATCGAGAACCCACAACCTTTTCGCCTTCAAAAAAATCTATGTCACAATGTCATCAAAGTATATTTCCCGCAACTACAAAGAGACATCAACCGCGCGGCTTTACGATATTTTAGTTTCAGTGTCGCATGTCAGTGCCACATCACGCCGGCACCGGATCGATGCCCGGTGGATCACCCGCTGAGGGTAGCGTTTAAGGGCATGTACAGCGGCCGTAGTGCGAGTTTTTTTAATGTACTTGATCGCGTAAACCGTAAACGATCTCTGATTTCAATTTGTATACAAAAAAAATGATTTCTCTATACTGTCGCCAGACGGCGCTTACTTTCAATACAAGTTGACATTAAGCGTGATCGAGCACGTTTAAAAACTCGCACTAAGCCCACGGTATGACTTTAACTTTGGGCTTAGTGCGAGTTTTTATTCATCCTCAATCGCGCTAACGTAAACGTCAATTTGTATTGTAGCTGAATAAGCGCCGTCTGGTAACGGTAAGGAGAAATCTATTTTGTTGTGTACATTTTGACTGAGATCGTGTACGTTACTACGAACGATTACGTTGAAAAAACTCGGAAAAAGCCCACTTAATTTAAAATAAACATCACATCTAAGTCTAAATGGGTAGTCGTAAATTTTTGAAAATATAACTTGTCAATAATTAGATATGTGAATATTTGAAATTATAGTTGTATAAAATTGTGTAAGTAAATAATTTGTAAAGTTATGTCTAGCGCGGACATAAAAACGACAATCGCACCGAAACCATCAGGCGTATATTGATAAATTAAATTTTCACCATCTTAAATACAATGATTATCTGCATTTTATGCTGCATCAGCAGTGGTGGCCCAGTAGTATCGGCCGCGACTTATAAGTTCGAGGTTCGAGCCCAGGCAGGCGCTTTACTTTGTGTAAATTATTTCTTCACCGCTGCTCTCAAAACGGTGAAGGAAAACATCGTGAGGAAACCGGCATATCCTAGAACCAAAAAATCGAAGACATGTGACATCCACCAACCCGCACTGGGCCCGCGTGGTGGATTACGGCCCATTCCCTCTCACAAAGAGCCTGAGAGGCCTGTGTTCCAGCAGTGGGAACGTGGGTAGGTTTTTTTATTTAAAGTCAAAGAAAAATAAGGATAGTAGGCTTTTCATAGTAGGTAGCATTCTGTAGTTCCTTTCTACCACCTTGCGAAAAAGGTACTATGTGTACTTTGGGTCGCACGGGTGTAAAGCGCGTGTCCGTCCGTTAAGTTCCCTCAAGGTCGTTGGCGGCTATAGTCGCCTTAAATATGAACGTCAGGGTTCAAGGGTAGTCGATTGATTCGGGTATGATTGATTGGCTCGGGCTTGTTGTTTCCGTGTTTGGAGGAAAGTTAATGAGTTGATTTTCTATTTAAATATGTATTTGACCTATTTGAATAAGTAAAAGTCTTCGATTAAGGCTTCCTTGAAACGGTGTTATTTTTTGTCGTGTTTTTAGTCTTGATCAACATTTCAAATTGAACGGCCACTGCTGATATGAGCTTTCCAAATACAGTTTTAAAAAATAATCCTGTCATCAACATTGACTATAATTATTGCTAAGCCTGATAGGGAGGGTTATGTGGGTAGGTATGTATAATATGTTTTTATTTTCATCTGTTTCCTCATAACTTCTAAAGTACGTATTATAATTAGACAAATTAGGTGTTGTTGGAAGCGTCTTGTTTGTCCGCTGGTTAAAGGATATGTGAAGTAACATAAAATGGAATATGGCGCCTTCAAGGGGGCCCGAAGTCAAGGACTAAAAAAATCCGCCCTATCCCATCATGTGTGGTATCATTGAACAGGTATTTTAAAATGAAGGTAGGGTTTACTACATCATATTTTTGTCTAGCGTACCTTTTGCGAGACATATCCCGTCAGTCATGAAAATAAAATTGTACCCGACAAGGCGCGGGCTGCGTCGCAAAGTATTTGTTGATCGTTATGTAAGTATGTATATATGCATGTATGTATGTATGCATGTATGCATGTAATGTATGCATGTATGCATATATGCATGTATGCAGGAATGCATGTATGCAGGTATGCATTTATGTTTCACATCTGGAGTGAGGCCATCGAAAAACATGGGGAACCGCTTGTCGTCTCCCTCGACATCTCGAAGGCTTTTGATAGGGTCTAGCACGAAATCCTCATTGGTAAGCTTCCTTCATTCGGTTTGCCCGGTGGTCTGTGTGATTGGATTGCAGACTTCCTGAGAGATCGGTCCATTCGAGTAGTTATCGATGGCTGCTATTCGGACCAATTGGATATTTATGCCGGGATCCCTCAGGGGTCGGTACTCTCAGCGACATTATCCTTGCTGCACATAAATGAACTGCTAAAACCTTTGGGTATGCAGACGACAGCACTGTTGCTGAGAGATATTTGTCCAACGCACGGGCTACTGGGCCTCAGGTCCGGTCTCTCCGTGAGGCCATGGTAGAGCGCTTGAGCTTATCCTTGGAGGTATTTTCCGAATGGGGCGATGCCAATCTGGTCAAGTTCAATGCCGATAAAACTCAAGCGTGTCTTTTCTCCGCTAAAAAGAGCCAATTGCACCCGGCTCCATCTTTCCGAGTCTTAACCGTACCGATAACGGATCACCTTGAGCTTCTTGGTGTAACGTTGACATCGACACTCAAATTCGAACCATACATTGAGGCAAAAGCTCAACTGGCTGCCAAAAAGTTGGGGATCCTTGCGAAGGTGAGACGGTACTTCACGCCAGAACAGCTGCTTAAGTTGTATCAAGCACAACTTCGATCTTGCATGGAAAGGATCTGCCAAGTGCCAGCTTGTCGGTTTTTTAACGGTTGCATTTCGAGGAGTGTGCGATGGAATTACATGATCTAATTCCGCCTAGCCCGTTTCATCATCGGACTACAAGACGTACTGTGATGCGCCATCGATACATGGTGGACATCCCACCCATACGCTTACGCACTAAACCTTTGGGAATACTTTCATTATGCGTACAGCTAAGGAGTGGAATTCCCTGCCGGAGTCTGTTGCCCGATAGCTACAACCTCGGGGTCTTGTAAGTCAAGAGTGAATAGGTTACTTCTAGGCAAGCGTGTTACACCGTCGACCACATCATCGCTTACCATCAGGTGAGATAACGCGAGCCCATCAATAATAAAAAAAGTGTTTTGTTCCATCAGGCTCTGCAAAAACCCCAAAATATTTTTTAACCCGACTACTGACAAATAACGCTCTAAAAAGTACGAAACAAGAAAATATTCCCGTAACCCGTGGTCGTATTCTACTTTGCAGAATGTATTGATATTACGATAGGTGGCTTACGACCACGGTAAATTTACGGGAATATTTTCTTGTTTCGCACTTTTAAGAGCGTTATTTTTCAGTAGTCGGGTTTTAGTCTTTGAACTTACTTTTCATTATTGGATACGGTGAACCAGATGTAACTTATGTAAATATTCCTGTAAGTACCAAACTATAATATCAACTATCTAACTATCCGAATACATAATATGCCTATATCCGACCATCTGTACCCGAAAACCCCAATCTTCCTGGGAGACTATTAAAAATCTGCAACGCGACGGTTACGAAGCCAATCCGGGAAGGGAAGGCCATAACCCGAGTACCCGGCTACTCGGGTACCCGTGTAACTCTCGGCATATGCTAATGTATCTAGGGCAGGTTGACCCTACATGTGGCGTACTGGCGTACTACGCACTTATGAAGCTAGAGTAACAGGGTGATTCGGTATTGACCTATTTCAGGATGGCCTTTGTTTTGTTAGCAATTTTTTTCTCATTGGTGTCAGAAGAAAAGGAAACGGTGTTATATAAGCCTTTGAGTGATGAGATATATTGCAGAATTGCTTTTTTTTGAGGAAGTTTCTAAAATATATCTTGCTATGTTGCTTGTTGTTTAAAAGTTGAGTTTGAATGAAGATATTTTTAACAATTTAACGCATTTTTATTCTAGATCTAGTTGTGCCCCCGTCAATTGCCTACCCTACCGTACCTGACCTACCTACCTATAATTATTTTTCTAGCGTCATTCTTCCGCGGCGAATCTTAACACCGCCTTTCAGAAAATGACGTCAGATGCACAACGCCATCTATCGAATATGGACGTCAACTTTCCGAGCATCTGAATGAGGATGAACTAATTAACGTCAGTTTAAACTGAAATTGACTAAGGTCCAGAAGTATTGCTGTCAAAGTTTGTTACTTACATTATAGGGCCGTGAAAACGTTTAAAACATGTTTAATACCTTAGAGCACTGACATTCATTGATCCGTAACTCATATTTGCCATAACTTATCTGAGGTATCGCAAAATATTCACAACAATAATAAAATTAGGAAAAAATCCGCTCACTAACAACGCAAATAGTGAAGTTTGACTTATCGGAGACCTTACGCTACACCAGCGCCTCTAGCGGCGAATTCATACACGGTAGCCCCCATTGCGTGTATTGTGGTATTTTACTTCTTGAACAATTTAAATTCATATATCTTTTGATAGAGTGAACCGATTGCGATGAAACAAAAACTAAGTAATACTTCAGTTACGCACATTTTTTATGTAGGTATATAATTTATCTAAATTGGTTTCGTACATTTTACATGATGCGTGCACAACAAAACAGACAAACAGGTAAACGGATAAACAGACAAAAAAATGCTGGCAATGAGTTCTGTTGGTAATCTTGTAACACCCTGGCTATTTTTCTGGAAACATTCTATTCTAATCAATGTACAAGAACGACTTTTCTACAGATTTATTATGTGCTGTGTGATGATGGTTGATGACGATGATATTCATTAATGATGATTGAAATTGATTTCCAACTAAGTGCCCTTTCTAGGTAAAGCTTGTTATTTTATAGTACCTAATGCCTTTGTCTGTAGTGTTCCATATTTTAGGCTCATTCGTTCTCAAAGATTGGAACTTTGAAGTGGTTCCAACCAGCTACCAACCTAAATAAAAATAAAAAAACCCGACTGCTTTAAAAGCGAACTAAAAAGTCGTAAACAAGGAAAAAATCATGCTGTGCAGTCGGAGGATACATATTCGCGGGCTGGCTAACCAACATCTGGTGTATCCTCCGCCTGCACACCATGATTTTTTCCTTGTGTACGACTTTTTAGTTCGCTTTTAAAGCAGTCGGGTTTTTTTATTTTTTCATTTTACTTTTTTTATTTATAACTTTTTAGTTAAGTTTTAATCGAATTATATACATTGAAACATATAAGATATATATATTTTTGAAATCACCTCTAAAAACCCTTTATTTTGATACCCCACACGATGGGTTTGGAAGAAAAAAAAAATTGGGGCCCCCACAATATGGCGCCCAAAATCCGCCATTTTTCTAATGTCCAATTTTAATGTAGCCTATGACACTCGCAGGGTTAAGACGAATCGATTGACGTATGAATCATCAAAATCGGCCTACGCGTTTGGTCTCTGGAACGCCACATAGGAACAAACATACATACATACATACATAGACTGATAAACACATTACCCTCCTTCGGCAGTCGGGTAAAAAGAAAAATGTCACGTTTGTTTTGAACAAGTGTCAGTACAATAATTCATTATAACATACTTAATATTATTGAAAAGTAAACTATGGGGCGTAACACTAACAATAGGCCTTGAAACTGACTACTCACTGGGCCTGATTCGCGTAGACGCTCTACTCACTACTAGCGGCCGCGTGAGGCAACCTTGTAACGAAAAAATTTTTTGGCAAAAATAAATACTCTATACTACGTTTAAGTATCTGTCTATGGGAATTACCGTAAAAGAAGCGCGTTCAGGGTCATCTTGATAGGTAAATGAGGCTCGTTTAAATACACCACGCTTGGTCGGAGATTTATTTTAGAATTATGGAGAATTAATAATTTGCCGGTCTTCTTTGTTGTTATTCTATTTGAATGCTTTCTCATTAGCCAGTCTGACTTAAGTCTACTGTCATTTCTATCGAAAAAAACAATGTTTTCATTTACCAACAAACTACGCGTCAAATCTCTGCCTTATCGTGGGAACCAACCGCTCTAATTCCTACCAATGTTATTGTTTACAGTCCCAGCTCCTTATTTGCCTCCAGGATAGTACTGGCTCAGCTGACCCCCTTGTGTATTGACCGTGAACCTCTAAATAAGAGAAAAGAAACCATGTCAACGAAATTAACTAGGAATTAGAACAACGAACGCACGATATTACCTACCACGAGAATATAAGTGTAGAAGGCCCACAAATATTAAGTTTTTTAATCGACTTCAAAAAAGAGGAGGTTCTTAGGCATTATAGGTATCTAACTATAGAACTGATCCATTATGTACCACAACTAAAGTGTGAAAAATAGAAAACCTTTTTTACAAAAAGATACAACCGACTTCCAAATAAAAACTCTACAAAATGAAAAATAACTTCAATTTCGGCAGTCGGTGACAAAAATCAAAGAACTAAAACAAGAACACTGGCTGCCGAAATTTATATTATTTTTCACTTTGTAATGTTTTTATTTAGAAGTCAGTTGTATTTTTTTGTAACAATGTTTTTATTTTTTCTTATAAGCCGATTCTCAACCTGGAGCTCGCCTGATGGCAAGCATGGATGTTATTTATGATGCCATTGAGGTCAAAATATGCTTCTCAATCTCACCTCATGATCAGGCAATGGATGAGGTCTAAGTTGGAGCAAGTGAGCCCAGACGATGCTAGTACGCTGTTGCTTTGAAGACTGAACTGACTGTTTCACATTTGTTCTTGTCTTTCTTTCCTATCATTTTACAGTGAGCATAATTCATGTGGAGGAGAAAGGCTTAGTGCAACTAGTCGACTAGTTTTAGTAAGTTTAAGGCATATTGCGTGATACGAAACTCGTCACTTAATAACCTCTAAACGAGAACGGATTCCGACACCCCGCTGACAAATTGTTCAAGTTTTTTTGTTAAAACGTGTTTAGGACACACTATATTAGACACCTGTATTTTAATAGCTGTTAAGTGCTAGATCATCTCTTAAAGGCGGCGAAAAAAAACAAGTTATTCGAGTTTATAGAATACAAAAAAAAATACACCAAATACGAAGATTTTGATTAGGGTTTATTTGAGTTTGTAAGCAGCATCTGTAACTACTGACGTTATTAATAAGGGACCCACCCTTAAAAACACTAACTTAAAGATAACCCCTAATAAATGTTTTATTTTCATTGACGTCTCTAAGTGCGGGCGTTAGCTCTATGACCAGTACCTACCTGAAGATGATGTTTCATAGAATATGTTTTAAATAAGATTGAGTAAAGTATAAAATGCCCATAATAACCTTGTTATATTACCATGTTTATTTTATTTGTATCAAGTTGACTTACTGCTCTTCTCTTTTTTGCGGCATAACGAACAATGTAAGGGGCCTCACATACCCGCGCAGTGGTAGCAGTGGGCCTCAATGATGTCACACACATTGTCAAACATCTATCTATAGTAATAGAATCTTTAAGTACATTGCTACCTACTTACTACTTTCTGTTAACTCCATTATTTGCATAACTTCACGTTGTTCAACTACTTACCTAATAAACACCAGTTTTTTTTTTCGAATATTTTACTAAGGTGAGTGCGGTTAAAAATAAAGTCTACACAGCATATTTTTAAACGTAAATCCAAAATAACCAAATTGAAGCTAAAATTAAACCAAACCATCAAAAAAGAACTCGCGGAGTGGATCAAAAAAACATTAGATGGTTCTATAAAAATAAATTCAAGCGTACATTTGTAAAAGATTGTTAAAAATTACGCGGTATTAGCATCAAATGTCAGAACAGAGTTAGAACAAGCTTGGGCATAATTTTAGTACGCACTATTATGTTCAGTGGGCCTCACGACTGCGCGGGCGCCGATGTGAACTAGAGCGTCGTAATAGCACTATTTATTAACTTCGCGATGTACTCTTCTGTACAGAAATAAGCTTTCTGAGATACCTGCATACCTGCTGTTTCTTCTTTTTCGTCATAAAAGTGGGATAAAAGGGGCGCTTTTTGAAAAGTAGACTTTACGGTGTCTTGGATGGACGACTTCCTCTAAACTGGACAAAAAGCGGCACAGAACCGGGCACTATAGAAGGAGAAGAGGGAGACCCAGTCTTATCCAATGACCACATCATCGCTTACCATCAGGTGAGATAGTGGTCAAATGAGCCTATCAACAATATAAATTAAACTTTTCGGAATGCTTGAAGTTTTTGCTTAGACTATTACATATACTAAACTATACAGGCATAAAACAATAGCACAAGGACCGTTCGATGAAACGATTCTTAAAGGAGGCATATGTCCAGCAGTGGACATCTTTCGACTGAAATGATAATAATGATACAGGAATAATTTAAATATTTCCTTAATTACGTTGCTCCCACGCAGTCTACCAACATGATAAACACAACTGCTAATTACAGACGGTCCATCTCCTTAAATCGCCTCTTCGCAAGCTATTAAAAGAAGCGAAGGTTAGCAACCCACCCATTCACAGTCAAAACACAGTATTTATCAAAACATCTAGCTATACCTACTCTAATATTTGTTCAAAAGAGTATCGTACGCTAACAGCGGGCCTCAATCGCAAGCGCAAGTGACGTAGACGATCGTAATAGCACATTTTATAGGTGCCACAGTGTAGGAACTTACAGTAGATCAACAATTTTTTATGGCTGTAGGAAAACAATAGGAAAATATGTTCCAGGATTTTTGTACAGGTATTTAGAGGTGTCTTAGATCATGATGTGTCTGTGAAATTGACTGATTACACATACATAACACATTTAAAAAATGGTGAAGGAGCATTTCCTTTCTCTGTAACTATTCTTCTCCTTTCTCTGTTCTATATGTCAAATCTATTAGTATATTATTTTAATTGAATGTATGTATTGTATGTAATATCTAAGTAATATTATTTAAGATATGTTTGTACACAGACAGCCCTATCTCAATGTCTATCACCTCTCGTTCAGTCCATTCAAAGGTTTTCTGTAAGAGATTGCCCTGTGTGATAAGACCGCCCATTGTACACTTATCTTTATAAATGTTTTGTCCTGTAATTATTTAAGTGGTGTACAATAAAGTATATAATAAATAAATAACTATTGGTCAAATAAAATCTAGAGACTAATCTGATAATGAGGAACTTAAAACCATCGTGAAAATCATCCACTGGAAAAACTAAAAGGCCTCAATATAGCAATAAAGCATCGCAAATGTACACGTGGACCTTCTGCAATATATCTGTTCATTACAAATGGCGACACGTACCTCGCGATAATTGACTGCCAAATGTTTTCGTTTCTATGTATTTTTGTATCGTTTATTTAATGTATTAGTTGGCGTGAATTAGTTTAGATTAGACTGATCGCAGACTAATATTATGGCGGAAATACCGGTATTTTTTACGCTGTGGCAGGTTTCTTGAGATATACTGCCAGTTTCTAAACTTACTATTATTAATTCTGAGTCTAAATGTAATATTTACTACATCTCATCGAACCATCGACCCGAATAAGTCTTCTCAACAATTCCATTTGTGACTTCCAAGCAAAAACACTTAGATCCTATATCGTTCCCTATCCCTACGCATACCTAGACCTTAAATTCCTGGCATCAAACTTTGAACATTCTGAAGATCAGGGTTGAAACTAGTGCAAAAAGGAGTGTCCTCTAGCCACTTGTGAAGAGGGGCTCCAATTATAGGAGGGCTGTGGTCAGAGCCCCGAGGTTGATGAGAAAAGGGTGCTTCATCTATTGTTTGTTATTTTTTTGTTATGGTTAGTGATACTGGGGACGGTTTTGTTTTTCGGCTCTACTGATAGAAGAGACCTCTTTGATTTAGTATGTTAAAGGACTAACAAATACAATACCAGAATTTAATCAAAACGATTACTCAATATATTTATTGCTTCCACGTGTGAACTAAGATGGTAGGTTACAAATTTAGACCATTGTGGACCCTGTCGGGCTCTGCAAAAGAAGGATGACGCGGAAAACTTCTACTAATAAAAGCGAAACAAATAATTCACATATCGTATATTCATCATATTTTTTAACTTTAACCTAACCTAGTACGAGTAACAGACACAAAAAAAAACCTAAAATGTAGTCAAGCAAAAAGGCCAAAAAATGTTGAATAGTATCAAAATTTAACGTACCTATTCAAATGATCTAGTTCCAGTGTAAGTCTGTCAAGGTTCCACAAGACCAAGCGGTCCTACTCCTAGCGATCGTTTGCGACTATAAAATGTTTCTATCGATCGGAATTTACTCGAAGCCTGTAACTGGTTTCAATTTTATCGAATGTTCTGTGTGTTAAGGGTTTCTAGTGAAGTCTTTCTTTAAACTAGTTCTTATCATGGTAATTACTAGACACTTTCTAGATCTATCAGAGTTTTTGCCTGCGTAGAATCTTTTAATTTGTCACAAAGAAGGCATACAGGAGCAATGCGATTAATCGACAACGCGGTTTCATACATCTATATTGTTCTACAGGTAATATATCATTAGTACAATTGCTTTTTCTCGGTTGTCGTACTCTTTAGGTTGTGAATCTCTTGAGGCTCCCGCAGACAGGTAAGACGTTCCTGTCTGCGGGCGTCTGAAGAGTTTTCTTTACTCTTTCTCATGATACACCACACAACTTGTCACTTTGTCAGCAGACAAACGTAAAAATGTCAAATACTATAGACTGGTTAATGACCCAATACAATAAACTATCATTTGCAGTAATTATATAGAGTATTAGAAGACAATAGAAGGCTGACTGAGTGACTGACGCAGAAGAGTCATCATTTCTGAACAACTGACCAGCAGACCTTTAAATCTTTGGGAAAACCTGTTAGATTTCGGGTATTTAGAACCTGGATGACGCTGGGACAAGAACGTGGTAATGGCGTAAGACAAGAAAGGCCAATCTATACCCAGCAGTGGGCGATTTTGTTCTCTGGATGTTGATGAACTAATATAAATAGAGACAGTATAGAGCTTAGATACAACAGGGCTGCCTCGCTAGGTATCTCTGGGGACCCAAATTGAAGAGAGTCCTCTTCAAAAAGGTTTTATATAGGTTGGCAACGCATCTGTGGTACTCCTGGCATTGCAGATGTATATAGACAGCGGTGACCACTTACTATCAGCTGCATGTTCGCCACCGGCATACAAAAAACTGTGTTCCTATAAAATAAAGGGCTTAGGATTCTTCGATTTTTTTGGTTTTCCGGCATGCCGGTTTCCTCACGATGTTTTTCTTCACCGTTTTGAGAGCAGTGGTGATGTAATATTTTATATAAAGTAAAACGCCTTTCTGGGTCCGAACCGACGTGACGACCTACCACTTGTAACTCGCGGCCGTTACCACTTGATGGCCACCACTTCTCAAATAAAGAGCTTATTTCACAAATTCTGTTAAAAAAAATGCCGCCTCCGACTGTCTAGAAATGAGAAACCGTCCGTCAAAAAGTGTCTACCAAAATTTCTTGAAACTAGGCCTAAAAAAGTTTCTATTTTGAATTTCAACTGGTCAATGCGTAGTAATGTCTGGTCTGGAGTGACTTTGATCTGATGCCAAGATTTGAAGGAAACGTAAGAGGCAGTCTAGACGAAAAATTAGGATTGACAGGTTGATTTTTAAGATTTTGTCTCAAATTATCTTGTTACTTTTTATTTCTGTCTAGCCGTTTTGCCCACGCTTCATTATGAAAGCTTATTTGTTTTGTACTTTTATTTATTTATGTTTATGTGGTTACCGACATAGCCCGAAGAATTGCCAAACTTAAGTGACAGTGGGCACATTGTTCGCAGAACAGATGGCCGATAGGGCAGAAAAGTTCTGGAGTGACTACCGCGAACCGGAAGACATTGCGTTGGAAGGCCTCCCACTAGGTGGACCGATCACCAGGTGGACCGATGACCTGGTGAAGGTTGCGGGGATCCGCTGGATGCGAGACGCACGGGACCGGTCAATGTGGCGACGCTTGGGAGAGGCCTATGTCCAGCAGTGGACGTTTTTCGGCTGAGATGATGATGATGGTGGTGATGATGATGTTCATGTGGTACAAGCTCTTATGAATTGATGGTTCATTCTTTAATAATACTATTACAAGCTTAATATTACCTTGCTTTCGTATGTGTGTCCAGCAAAAGGCAATCCATTATTCTAGCTCTTCCTAGCATGCTAATAAGCTTGGAGTAAGTACTTATAACTTTGAAAACATTTAGATAGTATGGTACCATCGAGCTGGTCAATGATGGAGACGGATGATGACCATAGCAACTCCTCAACCAGGCTAGATAGCACTATCGTGTTTGGGCTCATTGGATGTGCATAGACAAATTATGTTACACTTAAAGTCGTTATCACCTGTCTACCAATGAATTCCAATATTTCAAAACGATATGAAAAAAATGTATATACAGTGTCGCTAATACGATCAAACACACGTATCGCTGTAAGGGGTGTTCCTGACTCTTTTACTTGCCATCCAGTAATGAGTTAATATATCATAAACGCGTGGACCGATGTATATGTTTTTTAATGGTTTTACGGCGGCCTTTCATTTGAGACCATAATTATTAAAATGTCTCCATAAACAAAAAAAAACATGTTTTCATGTTACGTAATGAATGTGAAAATGATTTAACCTAAATTAATGAACTAACCTTATAGAATAAAATACGAATTAAATAGGTAAGTTATTTCCCGGTAGGTAGATAAACTAAACGAACTAGTATTTGTTAGTTAATGACTCATAAAACTTTGTTGACTTCTGTGAGTGTTTCGGTTAATTTCTTAAGATAATGGAAATTTGATAATAGGTTATACGGTTGGTTTAAATTCTAGTTCTTTCTATCTTCAGTTTTTAATTTAAATAGGAGAAATGCGTATTTTTCAATTATAACTGCATTTATACTACTTTGTTAACAGAATTATAGGTACGTTAGTATAACATTTACCACGTTAACGCCTTCTAACTCTACTGATAAGCCTCTGAAAAAGTTAACCAACACTACTTTAATTGATTTGTTTAATCATAACACAATTTACTATTTCAAACAAAGAAGGGAAGAATTTCCCTCCCTGAAGCAAAGAATTTTGTGGTGGAAATCTAAAAGGAAAAAAATAATAAACGTGAGTAGAGTCGCTGTATGTAATATTAAATTAGTCTCATAATTGTCGGACTTAATTAATGAAACACTTCATGCAGAAACAGACATCATGTCTACGAGGATTCATCATCAACAAGACAAAGATTCCGTCTACAATACCGGTCATTATACATCTGATTCGATGCACCAAGAACTGAGCAATCTATCAGAATCATTAGTACCGATCAATCAACTTAGAAAAGTAGCTACCAACTACCACTGTTCAGAAACCATCAGAAATTAATTTAGCGTTCAGTTTTCCAGTCGACCTTCGAAAACGTACACACGCAAATTGTAAAAATAAAAATAGAAAACATTACAATTATCAAACCAGGCGGTGCGAATTGCCCTACACCCTTTCGTGCCTCGTTACCCGACCAAATAAAGAATGATAAACCTATAATACGGCCACAGAGTTTTCGTAGTACTTCTAAATTTAGTTGGATTGTCGGACAAGGCCGATCGGTGTAATACTCGTGCGTAAAATACCAGAAAAAAATATTACTTCATTAACGAGCAAATGCGTGACGTTTGGGGGCCAAAGATTATGATGGAGGCGCGACATTTTGATTTTGATCAGGGTTCATCGAATTTTGTACCTATTTTGTTTCGCGTGAAGTACCTAAGGATTTTAGGCATTTTTGGTGGTGACTGATTAAACGACGTGCCATTTTTGTTAGAGGCCATAAAGGTAAGGGTGACGCATCGTTGGCGCCAATAAAAATATAATTATGTAAATTTTGTAAAACCTACCAAAAATGCCTACAACTTAAAATTTTATAAAAGTCGCAGAACTTGCCAAATGATTACGGACTTTTTTACGCATACATAAACTTTTTTATTACGTGAATTAGGATTAGCTACTCTAAATTCTAAAATAAAGATTTTTTTTTACTATAAAGTGCTCTTTGCTCACCTTTCACCTACTACACTAATTTAATATCTACGCTTTTAAGAACATGCTTAATAAAACAATGTTTTAATTGGCATGTTTTTTTTCTTATTCTCAAAATTATTCTAAACGTGACATTACAGTTTATTTTTATCATCAATATTATTTTAGCCACATAAATTAATGAGTTAGTACCTAATAGTCAAAAAGTTTAAAGACTACATCAAAAATACCCTTTTTTACTTTAAATCGACGTACATTTATTACAAACTATTAGGTAATCTGTGCTGTTACGTAATTTGTTTGGTCCAATTAAATGTTAACAAGTATTTGGTTTTTGAAGAGTATGTACTTATATATAGTTGTCACTTAGTACCTCTGTACTTAGTTTACCTACCTGAAACTGTAACAAAGTACATTTCTTTGCTAGTCAGACAAATAAGTACCTACTTTAATTGGTGTCGGAAACCGTTGGTTATTCATGAAACTGTCGGTTATATTATCATTGGCGCCTCACATTAGCATATTATTCTAATCTATGGCCGGGTTCAACAGTCGGGGCGCGTGGCGGGCGCCCAAACTTTCTGGCGTGCGCCTGCGCAACTGCGCGAAAACATCGCGATATTTACATGGATTTATGGAAACTGATTGGTAAGTATTGATTGGAGATTTTTCTTTATGGGTATCGTGTGGATTATTTCTTGTTTGGGCGAACTTGATTGTTAGGTATTGTAAAATAGTGTTTTGTAACATCGCACTAGAACGGTCAAAGACTAGGACCATACCAGTCAGTAAAGTCACGATAAAGTTAAAAATTACCGTGGTAAAGTCAACTGACGTGTGGATATGATAAATAAGAATTTTGTAATCTACTTTTTGTTTACCATCTGGTGAGATTGTGGTCAAACGTATCAATAATAAAAAACTAAGTGCACGAGTAGTAGTCATGTTAATAAATAACGTACCTATAAAATATAATGTAGGTACAGGACAATCAAATGCATCGGACGTGTAGTGGAGGTACGGTTTAACCCAATTGGCAAAACCGCCTGCAAACAGGAGAGGTAAGGTACTATTGCTACAAAATCCATACTAATATCGCTAATAATGTTTTGTTTTCACGCCTTACCGCCTAATTTAGACGAATCTTAGCATACAAGTAGACCATAGATAGGATATAGGATACAATTTATCCCAGCATCAGTTTGTTCTTGGGGGATAATTTCCGACTTTCACGCGAGCGAATCCGCTGGCATAAGGTATTCTATAGATATTTTAAGCCTGCTAAAAAGTAAGAACATCTTAGCCGGAAAAAGAACTCCTTAACTAAATGGACTGCTTTAAATATAAAATCTTCCTTCAAAGAAGAACTTCAAAGCTTCGATATCTTGAACAGTTTATCTTATAGAGTAATTTAAAATCCATAAAGTTAAAGATTTGAAAGAAACCGTGCTGTAACACGAGCCCTTTGGTTTCAATCTATATTTAAACCAGGGGACAACCTGCAACCATTCACTTCAACATTAAGTAGGTCACCTTACTATTTATAGGCCGAAGAAAAACATCGAAGGGAATGGGCACACTAACTTTATTAATATAGGCTTCATAATATGTTGTTTACAAAGAAAATTGTTTGACGTAAGGTTAATTGATGATGTTGAAATAACCCTTTTGAGGAGTATTTGTGACACATGTCGCTTTTGGTGAAAGGTTAAATATTTGAGCATTATTTAAGTAAGCTAATTTACTGCATTAATTCAGGATAAAAATCTTGAATTTTATTGAATCAACCAACCATAAATTAGCACACAGAGGATCCCAAATGCCAGAAAACAACAACGCGGCAGGCCCAGAAGTCCTTTCTGGGTCTAAAACTGAGAAAACCAGAGAAAGTAGAAGGTAGGAAGAGCAGCAAAGGAACTGAAAATAATAAAAAAACCGCATTAGTGAAGTGTTTTTCTACTAAACGCTCACTAATCACTGGAATGTTTCAGGAGACCAAGGCTTCCCATCCTTAGCACATAACAGAACGTAGCTACCCACTCTAAATGCAATAAGCAATCAACTTCCCATATTTACCTCCCCAAATCGTAAGCAAGCTGAACTAAAACAAAATATTGCATCAACACAAAACATCTCTAAGCATCTCTTCTGAAAACTTTCAGCAAAACATACCGGTTTCCTTATGTTCTTCAAAACCTAGGTGTTGATACACACTGTTCAGGTGATGGCTGAGTTATCCAGTGTTTAGCAAGAAAATGCCTAGTGCTGAAATATCCAAACTGAAGTCTGGATTTTTATCTAGAACGGAGTTTATACAATGTAATGAATATCAGCGTCGACGGATAGAAACCTTCCCTGTGTTGTTAGGTTTTTTGTTGCAATACTTATTATGTGCAAACTTATTTTTAGGATTGTTTTCCTGTGTGTAACAACGTGTAAAATATTTTTTTTACATCGTTAGATGTTGGATTAGCTAAACATTGACGCTATGAACTAAAATAAGATAGGCAGGAGCTATCGTGGTATGAAAACACCTAGGCCTTTAAGCTGTATTTTTTTTTAGTTTCAAGGTATGAACTTGTAAATAAAAAAATTGAAATAATAAATAAATACATTGACTGAGTTATTGGAGATCTTTGGATATAACCATTTGATAATTTCACTGAAAGCAGCAGGTTTGCAAAGGCCTATACCCATAGATTTACCTAAATTTATTTCTATTACTTACCCTTAAAAAAAACACCCATCTTTAAACTTAAAAAATAAACCTAATTAACAAACATTACACACGTCATGAAACAGAGGTTTATATAATAATATTATGTTATCGTAATGTAATGTATAATATTGCACAAACTTCTACAGTGCTTCCGAATTCGCGCGATATTAGATAAGTTCGCGACGCCGCCATATTTGTTTTTGTATCGTTCTATATTTGAACGTAACGGCCATCGGCCATTCTCCTTAGGTTTTCGGACACATGTTGCGGTATAATTAAAGTATCAGGAAGTTATAAATTGATGTTGGATAAAACTGATCATGGGTGGTCCTAAATATACAACTTTAGGTACAATTGCGTACTACTTTTCCACGTATGTACTTTTCAACGTACCTATAAAATATAATGTAGGTACAGGACAATCAAAGGTTATCGGACGTGTATCGGAGGTACGGTTTAACCCAATTGGTAAAACCGCCTGCTCACAGGAGAGGTTACTGTTGCTACAAAATCTGAAAGCTAATAATGGTTTTGTTTTCACGCCTTACCGCCTAATTTGGACAATTCTTAGCATACAAGTAGACCATAGATTAGGATATAGGATACAATTTATTGAGTTTGTCGTGTCCAGGCTATCTCTATCCATTCAAGGTTGCCTGGAAGAGATGGCAGAGCGCGATAAGGCTGCCTGTTGTATATATATGTTTCTTTTAATTTTAATGTTTATTTTTGTATTGTCTCATCTTGGTGTACAATAAAGTATATAAAAAAGTATGTATGTAGTTTTAGCCACTCGGTTATGAATTGAATCTTGGTGGTGGGTCTTTCTGGTTTTATTCTGGTCATTAGAAAATTAGTTTGATCAAAGTTTTGATTTGAACCTCATCTGTTATAGGATTCCCTGCCGCAATCAGTAATTCCCAAAAGACCCTTGGTGTCTTTAAGTAAGAGTGAATGAGGTTACTTCTAGGCAAGTATAATATTGCGGACGTAACTCACAAATACGCATTCAGCATTTGTGTCATTCAATCATCATCAATCTAAAACATATAGAACAGCCATCCATGGAAACACAAAGGTAAACACGAGATGATACTAACAAGGTCAGTATTCGATCTAAAAGTAAAGTTGAAGCATGACGTGGTGTAGTTCGATCGCTAACATCATCCAAATAGCCAGGCAGGCGGGAGGCAAGCTTGATCTACCGCAACGCATACCTTAGGAGCGATGACTGACGCAATAGAAGTGGTAAACACAGCAGTTTTTATGTAATTGAGTGTTAATGTAGATAGCAGGAATTGGCTGGAGTATGCATATGTACGTCTTCCAGTTGAACATGTAAAACTTAGAAATAAAAATCCCCGGCACATTTTTGGGTACCGTAGCCAAATGGCAAAAAACGGAACCCTTATAGATTCGTCATGTCTGTCTGTCCGTCCGTATGTCACAGCCACTTTTCCCGAAACTATAAGAACTATGCTGTTGAAACTTGGTAAGTAGATGAAAACAGTTTTTTTTTTCATCAAACCCATACGTGTGGGGTATCTATGGATAGGTCTTCCAAAATGATATTGAGGTTTCTAATATATTTTTTTCTATACTGAATAGTTTGCGCCAGAGACACTTCCAAAGTGGTAAAATGTGTGTCCTCCCCCCTGTAATTTATAAAATAAGAGAATGATAAAACTTAAAAAAAATACATTATGTACATAACCAAGTAAACTTCCACCGAAAATTGGTTTGAACGAGATCTAGTAAGTAGTTTTTTTTTAATACGTCATAAATCGTAAACCGCAAATTGCCAAGTACGGAGCCCTTAGTGCGCGAGTCCGACTCGCACTTGGCCGGCTTTTATTTCATGCTACCTAATTTATCTAGTAGTAGACACGCTTCGATCGACAATCTATTAAACACGTAATTATGACACACAATGGTCTTTGTTTTTGCAAAAGATTGTCAGTTATCGCGGTGGGAAAATAAATTTCGGATTATACTTACCGATGGACATTTGCAAGATTTAATGAAAATAGCCTGCACCAATTTTAGTCCAGAATTTCAGAGGGCAATTTCAGTTCAAGGCAAAAAATAACATTTTAAAAAACGGACCCAAACGTAATTATTTGGTGACCCCTGGTCTAGAGCCTCTGATCAGGCTTCTACAAGGTTTTTTTAAGGCTTGTGT
Organism: Orthosia gothica; assembly: GCA_949775005.1. Taxonomy (NCBI): domain Eukaryota; kingdom Metazoa; phylum Arthropoda; class Insecta; order Lepidoptera; family Noctuidae; genus Orthosia; species Orthosia gothica. The sequence goes on from OX459037.1 coordinate 38,262,858, forward strand.
TAAAATAGCCATCCTCCACGTATTTTGTTAGGAATATGTTCCCTAGAGTCAGCCCTTTATAATTTACCTTCTTGCCTGCATGCCTCCTATCCTGCATATCCATCTCTCTATAAGATTCACCTTATTGAGAATTTGATCACGGCGTAAAGAAGACATACGGAACAGAAGATTTAATGATTTTCTTAATAATTTCAATCTCCTTTCTTTTTTTTTCAATACGAGCTGGGGTTGTTAACGATATATCCCACCAGTTAGGAGGTACTATCCCCATATCCGCTAGAAGTATCTAAACCTGTAAATATTGACTATATTTTTATATTTTCAGTAACTTTGAGTACACTATAAGCATTTACTAATAAATTGAATATTGTTTTCTTCCTGACTTTCCCACAAAGATATAGTAAAAGATTCTCTTAGCATAGTTTCTTTTATCCCGCTACACACAAACTCTACAAACACAAGAAGAACATTAGTACTCTCTTAGCTCTCCCTAGAGATATAGAGTAGGTAGAGACGATCTGAGCTATCACACCTTAACGACTTTTCTCAAACTTTTGCTCTTCACTTTTTATTGCCCTTGTAAACGTCAAATAAACAAAGCTTTTCTTGAGTTAGGTGAATCTTTTCTTTGAGTAGTGTAGGATTTTATTGAATTTTTTTTTCAGTACCGTTCGGCCCCATTGGCCATTAGTTCTGCGAGCTATGTGCCCTGCTAAATGACCGGTCGAAGTGGTGTAGCTTGGAGGAAGCTTATGACCTGTCATGGACGTCTTTCAACAAAAATTTTAATGATGATAAGATTTTTTCTGAGATTAAAAAGTCACAGAATTGAACTTGTGTTTGCAGAAGTCTGAAATTTAGATATTCCGGCACATACCTAACACACATAACTGCATAACTCATACATAACTTTTCAATTTCAAAAATTGGGATGTAATGCTTTTTAAATAAAGTTTTATTATTACAATACCTAATCGTCATCACTGTATTTCTTCAGTGTCCTTGTACCTAACTTCAATCGCCTCATTCATTGGCATCATCACTATCTAGGGTGTTCCCAAATTCTAGTCTCAACATAGAAATATAAAAAAAATAGAGTCTAAAAAAAGGCAGCTGAAGTTGACGTCATTTATTTATTTATTTATAATAAGCACACCAACAGCAGTGTCACTTACAATTCAAATACAATAACATATAAAACCGGTCTCTTTTAAAAATCTACCTTTCTACAGAATAGCAAACACATTTTTTACAGCCTTTTTTGACGGGCAAATCCGCAATACACATTATTTATCCTTACCTTACTTACCAAATCGGTCCTGAATAACTTTCAGAGGTAAATACAAATATGGCCCATAAAAAATGAAATAAAACCCAACTGAATATAGACAAATAGGTCCAAAGTAGATATAGGGTTAATCCTCTACCGAATGATGGTTATAAAGGTAGGGTTAACCCACCTGCCGAACTAGTGATATGATAATTAAGTTCTAGTTTATAGGTGGGCTAGATTTTAAGTCTAAATAATTTCACAGCAAAATTAGGACAGGTAATGTTATAAAAAATATCCTAAGTTGACATAAAAGGATTTGGGGTCATTGTAGGTTATGAAAAGGGAAAAGTTACTTCTAAAATGGTTTTGTATTAAAAAAATTACAGAAAATGTTATAAAAGCACTTTCTTCTAATTTGATAGGAGACGAAGGTTTCCTTCCGTGGGTGTTTTAGAAAAGTTTTTCCAGATAATACTACTTTACAAGAGATTTTATGAATTACTTATGAATGTGAACCTTTTCTTATGAACTCAAATAACACTAGATTCATAACAAAATATTCTAACTTTTCTCCATTATTTCCATAAAGAGTTCAACTATTTCAGAATGTAAAACAGTTTTCCGAAAGCAAGGCTTCATTTTCTTATTATTATTAAGTTGTCAAAGTAAACGCCCTTGCGCCAATAAGTTCAAAATAATCTATGGTTCAAAGGTACTTGAACCTATGACCTGCCCAATGTGGCTTCGTCCTAGGACCTGCAAAAATAGCCAGAATTTTATGTTCTAGCATTTTTCCACGGCGTGTTACACATAAATCATGCATTTTTTCGGGATAAAAAGTAGCTTAGGGCACTCGGTGAAAGTGTAGTTTTATATCAGTAAAAGAATTTCAGAATTCAATCAGTGATTCCGAGAATACTTAAACAAATAATTTGACTTCTTATAATATTATCTAGTTGAATATTCTCTTATTTGTAATCAATATTTTGTTCAAAAATCTTGTCTAGATTTGTTTAATTTCGGTTGTCTTCTTTGTAAAATTCATGATAAGCCTAGCCTAGAGTATATCGGGTTTGTCGATATTTATAAGAAAGCTCACAGTGGCGGCCGTAGGGGGTAGCGAGCAGAGAAAGTCCGGGGCCTCGCTCTTACATTGGCGTCGTACGACCACCCAAAAAGGTTACAGTTTTATCCTTTGCAAAAATTTATCTATACCAATATTATAAAGAGGAAAGATTTTTTTGTTTGTTTGTTTGTACCGAATAGGCTCCGAAACTACTGGACCAATTTTAAAAATTCTTTCACCAATAGAAAGCTACATTATTCCTGAGTGACATAGGCTATTTTTTAATCCCGAAAACGGGTCCTGTGGGGTGGCCCACGGGAGCGAAGCCGCGGGGAACAGCTAGTGTACAATAAAGTAAAATTGGTTAAGTATTTCATAGTAAAGTATTAATAATAAGTGTCATGTTTTTGCAATTCTCGTCTATCATCACTTTATCAAATACGTCGCAAAAAGGACAAGGGCCTCGCAAATATATGCCGCCCACCCGGAGCCTCGCAGCGGTTAAGGCCGCCCCTGAAAGTTCATCCTCAGCTCAGTTCCTCTACCGTATAGGTTTCCCTCGTCAGCAATTTGGACATACAACAGCACATAGAATATTGAGGCATCTAAAGTTTCGAAGAAATTCTCAGACCGTAAAAACAGTTTTTCACCATCACCTCCGCCCATACCATCAAGGAGCATACGTCACTTGTTTACATTTTGTTTTGATTACTATAACAGAATTACCTTCCCCTCTCGTACCTAAGAATAGACCCAGCCTTTACGTAGGTGTCACAAAAGGCATTAAGGGATTACGTTGAGGTGGGGGGAACACGTCGACGGGATGTAATAGGGTGTGTAAGAATGCGATGGCACTTGGCAAATAAATGAATATTTCGCTTGAAATTCTATATTGTGTTCATGCAGGATGAATTCTGAGAAGATTTTTATTAAAAAGGTTACACTGAATGTCATTACAACATGACATTACATCACGCCTATATTGAATGAAGGGTTTGGCAGAGCTGTTAATGTCATTTTGATTATGCTTCTCGAAAGTAGGCTTTTCAATTTCATATTATTATTTATTATAAGCACGTCACTTCCGATAGAAACTGAACTTGAAAAACTGAGATATAAATATTAGAATTTGTGGAGTGGAGTTTCTTGTCTATTCTTCTTCTAGGGATTTTCCTCGGATAATTGTAAATGTTGCAAAATTGTGATGTCTGTGCTAGAGTATAAAGTACGTAGGTATAACATTTGCTACATGATTTAAAAAAACCTACATGATTTTTAAATAAATTCCTGTAAAAAATATTCGAAAATATGTTAAAATCATATTAGTAGTTTACTGTTATTGAATAAATACGATATTCTAATCAATCAGTGAAACAATCTTAGGATTTACCACGTGATTGCTAGTAAAAGCCCGAAATTAGCGATGTTAATAGAACATTTCGGGCTTTTACCAGTAAGACTTGGTAAATCTTAAGTTTTACTGGTAAATCCCAGTTTTTACCGTAGTTCGCGTTTTACAGTAAAATGATATACATTGTAAATATGCATGGGTTACAGCCATCTTACTATGTAGTTCCCCAATCGCCCGTCAACCAACGGGTCAACCAGTGGGAAGATAATTGTCAAGCCAGATCAAACGGTTACAGGCACTTTCAGGGAGCTAGCAAGAATTCGTATGACAACCGCAGTACCCAGTCAAACTTCACATTAGTTGTAGTAAAGTAATTTTAAGTTACAGAATCCATCCAATTTATTATAAACTAGCTTTTCCCCGCGGGTTCGCTCCCGTGGGCCACCCCACAGGACCAGTTTCCGGGATTAAAAAATAGCCTTTGCCACTCAGGAATAATGTAGCTTTCTATTGGTGAAATAATTTTTAAAATCGGTTCAGTAGTTTCGGAGCCTATTCGGTATAAACAAACAAATAAACAAAAAAATATTTCCTCTTTATAATATTGGTATAGATGTATGTAAGTCTGTAGGAGTGTTTGTTAATCAGTCAAGCATCAACGGCTAAACAGATTTAGGACGCTAAAAGGATTTTGGTTTTTTTTTTTTTTTTTAGGTAAATAAATAAAGGCACGGGATGGATTATTTTATATTGATGTTTTTTTTTAAAATGTTGCCCCACACTAGGCATTTCATCCTGTATCGTGGGTGCGTTAACAAACTCACTTATACAACACCTAAAGCCGGAACAACTATCTGTACGTCTTACAAATATTTGTTTCGTGAGGGAATCGAACCCGCGACACGCAGCGCGGTAGTCAGTCGCTCAACCACTGCGCCAACCGTGCGCCCAAATATATATCAGTAACACACATAGGATAGTTTATTTTCCTAGAAGTACATTTTCATGAGATAGTTTTCGACAATCACACAGGCAAACTCACTGGCAAAAGTTAGTCAATTGATAAATTCCAATTTCCATTCCGTAGTACTCTAAGGAATATATGAGAGTCTTCAAACAAACCAACAGGCTATCGTGTGCTATCTTGGTCTAGTGTTAGAGAGGAATTTTGCATTTATAGATCATATTAAAATAGTCGGTGAAAAAGCAAAAAAAAATTTCTATGCCTTAACGAGAATATCTAAATCTACGTGGGGTCTGTCTTTTTTAACTTTAAAAACTATTTATGGGGCTACTTACTTGGGTTGTATGTGCTATGGGGCGCCTGTTTGGGCTGATAGGGCCACCATAGGGGCGGTACGACGTAAATTACTTCAAAGTCAGCGTTTGGCTTTGATATTCTTATGCAAAGCATACAGGACGGTTAGTACTGAGGCCTTACCGATACTTGCTGGTGTACTTCCGGTCGACCTTGAAGTGCAGCGACGTGCTGCAATGTACTATTCCGCACGAGAGACCGCGGACGCGAACTTTTTAACGCGGAGTGACCGTGAGAAAATCTCTAGATTATTTAAACCACCTATTGACGTCTGGGAGGAACTTTTATCCGAATGGCAATGTAGGTGGGATAATTCTATCAAGGGCCGACACCTCCACCAATTCTTTCCATCCGTTCGCGTGCGGCTGGCCAGCACGTGGCTGGAAGTGGATCACTGTGTTGCCCAATTTCTCACGGGACATGGTAACTTTAAAAGTAAATTATTTTCTTTCAAGCTCGTTGCCTCGCCTTTATGTCAGTGTTCTACATCTGACTGCGAATATGTACAATCTGCACATCATATCTTATGGGAGTGTATTCTTTGGCAGAATGAACGTAATATTATGTTGAATAATGTACAGGCTGCATCAGGAGTTGTTTACTATACGGACCTTGTGGAAACTAGAACAAATTTCCGTGCGTTCAAGCGTTTTTGCCATACCTATTATTGGAACCAAATATAACAGCTCACAATGTTAGGACCCATTAATATGTATTAATGCTAATTTTTTTTATCCGTGGTGCTAGGCAACTGGGCTTATCCCAGTTGTATATGACCCTTTGTGCCTATTGGCCTTGTTTGTTCTGTCTCCTGCTTGATATGGAGGGAAGTGGAAATTTACATTTTTCCTACTCCTCCGTTATTCTTTTCTGATTAATTTCGTTGCGGGATCCAAGACAGGTAAATTCATTCTCCGGGACTTCGTCGAGCTTCATTGCCTCGGCGCTTTTCTGGTGGTCGCCACTGTTGATTCTGGCTTTCAGGAGTTGCAGTGGTTTGGGAATAGTGCGGTGGGATTGTCCCAATAAAAAAAAAAAAAAAAACCAACAGGCAGACGATTACTAAACCAATTGAGATACACTTAGCGATTCACTTTGGGTCCTAGGTATCTGAGGAATGTTTGAGGACCTTTCTCTTAGGAGTCGTTTCATGTTTGTTAATATGTTTTGGAATGAAAGCTACGGAGAATTACTGGATATACTTAAGTTTTATTGGATTATGTGAAGATAGTTTTGTACATCAGTTACATAGTTCATAGCTCTTCGTTATGTACTTTATAAGTTACATGAAAGATAGATATAGGAAACATTACTTAAGGTGAATGTATCAATGGGCGGTCTTATTGCTTAAAGCTATCTTTTGAAGACAACCTTAGGACAGGAGACAGTACAGTAAATTTTATAGGTAAGGGGCAAGTGGGGTGTGACTTTTTAGATGGTTTTTAGGGTTCCGTACCCAAAGGGTAAAAACGAGACCCTATTACTAAGACTCCACGATCCGTCTGTCACCAGGCTGTGCTCATGAACCTTGATAGCCAGACAGTTAAAATTTTCACAGATACTGTATTTCTGTATACATCATCCTAACGTCCCATACCTACAAAAGTGTATGGAAATGTCAAAGGAAAATGGTTTAGTTCGTAACTCGTAGCACTAAGGAGTCCAGAGAGGAATGGTATTGTTTATCACTTATATTGTCACCGAAAGAAAACCAAACGAAAGCATTTTTAGGGTTCCGTAGCCAGATGTCAAAAAACGGAACCCTTATAGATTCGTCATGTCTGTCTGTCTGTCTGTCCGTCCGTATGTCACAGCCACTTTTTCCCGAAACTATAAGAACTATGCTGTCGAAACTTGGTAAGTAGATGTATTCTGTGAACCGCATTAAGATTTTCACACAAAAATAGAACAAAAACAATAAATTTTGGGGGTTCCCATATTTGACACTGAAACTAAAATTTTTTTTTCATCAATGTATAGGTCTTCAAAAATGATATTGAGGTTTCTAATATAATTTTTTTCTAAACTTAATAGTTTGCGCGACAGACACTTCCAAAGTGGTAAAATGTGTGTCCCCCCCTCCTGTAACTTCTAAAATAAGAGAATGATAAAACTAAAAAAAAATTGGTTTGAACGAGATCTAGTAAGTAGTTTTTATTTAATACGTCACTAATCGTAAACCGCAATTTACCAAGCACGGAACCCTTCGTGCGCGAGTTCGACTCGCACTTGGCCGGTTTTTTTTTAAATACTTTAAACGTTTATCATTTTGTTCATACTGCCAGTTAAGTTCACTCTCTAAACAAAAAGTAAAGTAGTGTTGTCCTCCCTAACCTACGATACTATGAATTAATTTTGTATTGGTTGTATTGTAACAAAATAAAAAGTGTATCTACCTACTAATAGGTAATATTAGGTACAAAAAGCAAAAGATGGTGGTTCCCACGAGACTCGAGGACATCAACTCCGGCTCAATTAATGGCCAGTCATCTTTATTTCGCGGTATTTTTATACCTACTTTTCATTAATATTTTTTATTGACCCTACCGGTGGACGTTGACGCTTAGGTAGCTAAAATACTTGGTGTGTTTGTATCAATAAGTTTCTCACGTTATCACCGTGTATATCTTTCTGTTTTGTCTACAAATCGGTTACAGGAATACAATCCCGAGCATGTCTTTCAATCCCAGGATTACGGGCTTTTTGATGCGTAAACTCGGGATCTCGCGACTGTCCCTGGGGTAAGCAAAAGTTCTTCTAGGCAAGCGTGCTATATCATCGACCACATCATCGCTTAGAAGGTGAGATAGTGGTCAAGCGCGAACCCATCAATAATAAAAAAATACTATGTGGTTTCCAAATGTGCTTATGAAAAAAAAACATTTCTTAAAAAAAAATATTAGTATTGTTGCAGAACACAAAAATTATATTAAATTAGGGAACAAAAAAACAAAATCACACTAAAATAAACCGACTTCCAAAGGCAATGTTCAAAAATAAGTTTCGGAAGTCGATGTCTTTAGTACCTCTTGTTTTTGTTATTTTGCTACACCGACTTCCGAATTGTATTCTGCCAGGGTATGAAAAATTACGATTTGCAAAGCGTGGAAAACCGTTGGCTCTGGAAAGTGCTATTGAACCCTTGGCATTTCGACCATTAGCATAGCTAATCGTCGAAATGCCAAGGGTTTGACGACGTGACATTTCGAAAGTGCTTGGCAATCCATACATTTTTGACATTGGCGATATAGCTGTTAAGGTGTTACTTACATAATTTTGAAAAAATAAATAATTTTTTCAAATGGCTGCTGCGATGCTTTCGTGGATAAAATATCACTTGCATAGATCATTTGGTTAACTAAATCATGGGTATCTTCTCTGACAGACGTTAAAATGGTTTTCCCAAAAAAAAAAACACATGCTCATTCTCATTCCAACTTTTTTTTTTACAAAATCCTTTAAATCATATAGCAACATCAGTCAAAAATCTAAAAATATTCTGTGTCGAAAAGTTCAAGACGACTATGAACTTAATTTTAGTGTAACATTAGTACATCGTTAGCGTAGGTACTTACACTAACTAATAACAATCATACAATTTGTATAATACACATACAAATTGTAATTTCCACAATTGAATGGGAGACAAAACCGTAGACTTGCCAAACTCGATTTCCTCCCCAAACGTGAACGAAACCAGTCCATCTACCGCCTAGTGATTAGCACATTCGAAAAAAAAACTATCGATATTTTTGTATTTTATCGATAAAATATTCAAAAGTTATAATATACAGAGGACAGGTGCGTAGTACTCATAACCGGCGTGCGTGTTTCACTAGCAAAATAGTATGTAAGGATCGTAGTAGGCTGGGTTCTATAGTTTCCATACTTTCCACCGACCCCATTAAAAATGCGTAAGTTTATTTATCATGTAAGTGCAAAACAGTTTTAGATTGTACGTATGATCATATTCATAACTGGAGGCTCTTAATTTTTTCCTGGGTACCTAGTAATCATTGCAATATATAAAGCAGGATATGGTAAACCATATAAACTTGAGTCATGAGTCAAACATGTTTTATTATGTTTAGTTGTACGACGGTTAAGCGGACGTTGTCTCACTCGTTTATAGATATTTAAAAAACAATCAATCCATTGTTATGATCGTGATTCGATTTTTTACTCAGGTTTTATTGGTTGCGTTTTGATTTGAAGCTCGTAAACGTTCTCGGGACGTAAAAAACAATGATTTTTTATATTTTATCGTCGAGGAAATCTCTAAGTACTTATATCTACCGCAATGACAATATTATAAAAAAAAACCTAGCTCTTCCAGAACACCAGAGCTCTCTGTTGCAGACGTACAAGGAGACCTGACGCCCGCTGAACTGGGAAGAGAGTAGGACAAAGAAGAAGACCGACAATATTACAGTGCTAATAAATTACATCTAATAACTCGAGTATATACCAATACATATATGTGTATCAATACCGAGCAATTCTCGAATATATGTATATGTATATACAATCTGAATCTCGGCAACGGCTGCAACGATTTTCATGAAATTGTAATAATGTCAACATTAAAATAATATTAATAATGATAATAATACCGAGCAATTCTCGAATATATGTATACATACAATCTGAATCTCGGCAACGGCTGCAACGATTTTCATGAAATTGTAATAATGTCAACATTAAAATAATATAAATAATGATACTAATAGTTCCTGTATTTTCTGGTGTACAATAAAGTGTATATAAATAAATAAAGAAATAAAAAAACACTAATATTTTTATTAGCCGGTTCAATAAGTGATGGGCATTATTCAGAACGCCCGGTCAATTTAATAATTTCAATAGTTTTTATCACATTGCCTACTCATTTTTCGAATTGCCCGCGCATTATGAATAATGCCGTAAAAATCACTTGGTCCATAACATGTACATAAATATTCCATCCATAACAGTTTCTAACAAAACTCTGTATAGGTATTGTTAACCATTTAATTGTTCTTCATAATCAAATCCTAGTTGGTTCGTTACTGAATGGGCATGGGAACATTCTCTACAACCGTTTCATTCATAAAGCGTAAAAAACAATTAAAAACCTGTCTACATAAGTAATTAAAACAGACAATTAATGTTTACATTTTTCCATTCTTAGGCTTTTAAAGTTTATGACAGGAAATGATAACCGAGTTGTTTTATTCAATCAAAACGATGAATATGCGTAATTTAACCAAAACATTTAAGTAATTAAAAACAGTAAAGTCCTTGATGTTCAAGGTAAACAGGGACGTTATATTAATTGGCACATGTGACATAAGTACTCTGCCTTCTCTCTAATCATGGATTTCAGTGTACCTACCAATCATAATCATTTCTATCTAAGATAAAAACCCACATGATAAATCTCTGAAACCAAAAAGAGCTTAAGCCTCTCATATTAGAGACAAAAACGAAAATCTATGAAAAGAGTAGTAATTGAAAATCGGCGCCGTGCTGTGGGTCCCCCACGGTACAACACTATGCTGAGTGGAAGCCTTCTTGCCACAACCACGACATGCATCTGCTTTTATTTATACTCACTTTTTTTTTGCTTTTCTTTATTAACATAATTAAAGAACTACTAAAACTATCTTTAAGGGTTTAGTTTAAGCAAAATTTACTACAACTGTTCTTGTTCTTGTAATCTACTAATTTTTGTATGTCGTCTTGTGGCAGTTAAATACCTTTTATTTCTTTTTCTTCTTCTTTTAGATATAAAACTTTTCAATTCATAAGCAAATAACAGAGAGTCGTCATGAAAAGAGGCACCTGTCTCGTTGAGCACAACAATCGTCGTATTTCCATGTTTTCTGCAAACATGACATTTCATTAAAAACCCCACCACAAAAAAACACGCGCCCAAAACATACACGAGTCTGATATCTCATTCAAAAATACGCACCGGAAACACAATTATTTTAAATAAAATTTTATTACACATACTTACTCGAAATTATGAATTAAAACGCAAAAACGACGCTCGGGAAACGTTATCGTGAAACTTTGATTATCATTCGAACACATCTCATGACTGGCATGAATTATTTAAGACGTCCGTATGTAAGCATGCGAGCGAGAAAAAAATGCCTAAAAATTTACGATTATGAGTTCCTTGCCTTTTACGATACGCACACGTGTAAAAAAGATGAATCAAACCAGCTAAAGGCCTCTTTGGTGGACTATTAGTTAACACTGGCTGTCTGCATAATGACTTAGATAAGTTTTTTTATAACACGAATAATTTATTATTACTAATAATTAACATAACTACACTAATATTATTTACCAAAAAAAATGTCCTTTGATAGACACACGTTCAGTATTTTATGTACTACCTTGACGATTATCGATACAATTTCCAAAATTGTTTAGGCCATCTCTAGGGTTAGGGTTCTCAACGCCTTCTTGCATGAAAGTATGCCAAAGACGAAGTCTTACACCAAAAGCATTGGAGCACACAAATGTATTTGCTTTTTGTTTGTGTTATAATAAAATGATGAAGTTTTTATGTGATCATCATTCCCCCTCATGAATATTGCTTTTAAAGAGCCGTAAAACAGGCCTTTATAATGGAAGTGTTCGTAATAAAATTGTACCTTGTGAATAACTTTATTTCTTTCTTAAGAAGTTCACGGCAATAATCGGGTTGCTTTTATGTTGGCTTTTTTTTGTTAAAGTTTCTGGTGAAATAAAACGGTTGGAGCTGAAAGAAATATCGAAAATGTTTTTAAACAGCACTCTACTCAAATAGACTCTTGTTGATTCACTTCTTGTAAATAAAACGGATTCCCTCAAACGATGATTTTTATTACAGCCCTAGCATAAGCATGACATAAGTAGCCTATTTTGTTCCAACTACTGGGACACTGACCTGCTCTCTGAGCTGAGGATTTCATCCCTAACTCCACCAATTTTTCTATTCGCCTCACACATTTATGAAAACGTATTTTAAAAGTTCACCCAGATTATCCCTACATCAATCGACAGTCTAAATATGTACGCCCAAAATCTTCTCACGGTGCTGTCCGTCTAAATATAAATATTCTAAAACCTTTACAATAATAACAGGTCTACATTGAAGGGTCACAAACATTGTATGAGATGACCCTTCCGAATCCACAATGAACGTAAGGTAAGGTCAGTTTTCACCACTATAAATAGAGGTTCTGTTAAACTGAATTCTTTTATACCGGTTACATGTCGTTACTATGGAGACTGGATGGTAAATATAATAAAATTTCACCTGTTTCCGAGCCATAGAAAGACCCATGTCTAGTTGAATAATAGGGAAGGTTAACTGGATAACTAGTAAAATTCACCTGTGCCCATCGAGTGGTATTGTGTCATCATCTTGAAAGCTCTTTTAAAATCCATGAGAGTTGTAGGTACTTAATATAATTTTGTGTGACATGGATTTTTTTTCATAGCCGAAGGGAGTCTAACTTTTGTTGTTATTAATGGATCAATCAATCTATGTTTTATCATCGTTATCAGTTCTTTTTTATTTGGGACGATCACACTGCATTATTCCCAAACCACTGCAACTCCTGAAAGCCTGAATCAAGAGTGGCGACCACTAGAAAAGCTCCGAGGCAATGAAGCTCGTCGAAATCCAGGAGAATGTAATTAACTGTCTTGGAATCCGCAACGGAATTAATCAGAAAAGAATAACGGAGGAGTAGGAAAAATACATAATTTCCACTACCCTCCATATCAAGCAGGAGACAGAACAAACAAGGCCAAAGGGTCGTTTACAACTAGGATAAGCCCAATCGCAAAAAAAAAACAGTTTTAATTGTGGCATAAATTCACTCATTTCCATTCATATTAAAATTTCACAGGACTAATCCTGATTTACACACAATGATGTCACTATCTCCCAATAATCTCTAAGTCATTAATATCGACACCCACAGACCACAAGGATTTACTGACACAGCATCTGCGATCACACATCACCAACATAAACATATTTTTCTCATTATTTACACAAAAAGGATTATAAGGACTTAAGCCTCGCCCTTAAAGGCGCACTTATACACAAGTGATCAGTTGGCCTTCAAGCTTCCAGCCTGTTTTACATAATCCTACCTTAGGCCATTTATGTGGTACAAAATAGTTTTGAGATTTAAAAAAAATGTTTTATCGGAATCAGTTTTTTTTTTCTGTCTCAAAGTAGATCCTCTCATTATCATCGTCATGATCACTAGGAAATACTGTATGGTTTCGGACGTAAAGAATAGTATCATCACATAATTATTTAATTATCATTCCGTGTGTATCGTAAGAGGCGACTAAGGGACTTACCAGAGAATGGGCAGCAACGCAATAAAAAATGATTTCGGTAATATATATTGTGAAACCCTTAGATAAATAATACCTAACACGTTTTTAACAGAATATACACACACGTTATCCTAAAAACAAAAACAGATCATTCGTCGAAAATTAAAAGTATAAACTTTTTCTGCGAAAGCTGTTAAAATGGTAAAAATAAACCCAAAAAGGTTGTACCATTATTTCGTACATAGAAAATGTATTGCTATTCTAATTAATTTTAGGTCCCTTTTAGGTATTTGTATAAATGTTATTTCTAAATAAAATACGGTTTCCTTTTCTTTTTGAAGGCTACTATACAATAGGATGTCACCGTTTTGCGTTGTGTTAATATTTTGCTTTTTTATTGTTTGCTTCTTCATGTTTAGTAGTTTCAGGTATTTTGGTCCTGATAGTATTTCCAGCCGGCAATATTACAGCCTACGTTACGTGGTTAGTCTTCTGTTGATAGGAAATAATCTTTAATCACATAAAAGGATAAATACTGTTTGTTTCTAGACAAGTCATCATCATCACCATCATTTCAGAAAACCGAAAGTCGTCCCCTGCTGGAAATAACCTCTCCCCAGTGTTGTCACACTTGCTACATCGGTCTGTCTTCGGTAAATAAAGTAGTCGTTTAACTCTTCAAGCAATTTTGTGTCAAAATATCCAATTCAGTTTGAGGGGTTTATAGAAAATAACAATATTTTTCAATAGATATCACATTCTATCTTCAAAATTGACAATTCAAATTGCAAAAAAACACAAGAAAATCTCTAATTAAATACTTTTAATAACTTTGTTTTGCAAACTAGGTATCTTGATGGATGAGATCGCCACATCTCAGTTTTATCTTATCGGGGTTTAAGTGGTTTATTTCACATGGCTTTATTTATGTAGAGAATTCCTGCAATTATGTATGTTTATCACGTAATTGTTACTTTATATCGCCGACGTATGCTGTTAAAGTTACTTTGTAAGTAACTATTTTTAGTATTGTGTCTTATTTGTTTTAAAAGGCATTTTCGTTGTTTACATCTGTATATGTAGATGCCAAGCTACCCACTCCTCGAAATGAGACTGACCAATCAAAAAGACGTCCTTAAATTTCTGTCACAATATCTACACTTTTTTCCTAGCAGTGTTGCCAAACCTCATTATTTTCACAGTATAATTATCGACGAACAGTACGAAAACTACCTAAAAATGCTCCAAACGGCACACTCACACAAAATGTGCACCAACGAGACCCCTAAGCAGCGACCGCGGTGCTGTCAGTAGTGCGAGCCGCTTTGAGTGTGCCGTTTCGAGCGTTTGTAGGTAGTTTTCATACTCTTTGTATAGTTATACTGTGTTATTGTTGTTTTGAAAGTATAACTCAAAACCATAGGGAAAACATGATTTTTCAACATATTCAGGGGGTTGACCTTAAGCTCTTAGAGTAGATAAGGTTATTTTGAGTGTGCGTATGGGACAAATGTTTACAAGTCATATACTTCTGTCCCTTAAACTCAAAATAACCTTACTCTAAGAGCTTATAGCCACACCCCTGACGTCTTACAAATGTTCAATTAAATTATGAAATATCAAGCCCAATACAAAATTTGAACGACTCTTAAATCCATTAGGTTTATCCGTAAAAACATAACAAACAAACATCCTTATTTTTACATTAAGAAAATTGGAGAATAAAAATTGTCCAAGAAAATGCCTTGTAGGTAAGTAAATATTAACAAGAAGGAGAGAGTAGGGTCTTTACCCAAAGGGACGGTTAAGCAAATACTTACCACAGTTATTATTAAAGAGGCTCCGTTAAGGGTTTTGGGTCAAAAAGATATCCGGAAACGGAACGTGCCTTGAAAGTTAATTCACGACATTTTAGCAGATTGATCTTGCTTCTAAGAAGAAAAGTAGCAAAGGAATTTCATTATTGCATTATTTAAACATCATTTCCTAATTAAATTCTACTTAGCAACTACTAAAAGTATTGGGAAATCATATTTTCCGGGAAGGTTAAATTGCTTGAAGAAAAGGTCGCTAAAATCTTGTCTTTGTCATAATATTTTATTAATTCCGTTTTTGTGCTCATCAGTTGGCGACACTGGCACACGTTATATTATGAGCATGGGAGCAAAGTTTGAATTAAAATCATTTCTATTGCCGTTGAAATGCGATCAAATATAAAATCGAGAATGTTGCAGTTTTGCGCAATTCTTTTAAAAAAAAAAACTATATTTTTTTGCCCGAACATAAAACTCTATTAAAGCAGTGGTTCATAAAACCTAAACCTAACCTAAACCGTACCTGTCTTAATCTGCCATATTTGGTAAATATTCACAACAATATAAAAGTGGTAAATAAAGTCGCACTAAAAGCCAAAAATCTATGAAATTTGACATTTTGAAGACCTCACTCAACTCCAGCACACATAGCGGCAGATTCAAACTCATTGCTTTAAATATTTTACGGTCAACTACTATAATTATGACTAGCTTTTTCTCGTGGCCTCTCCCATAGCAACCGTGTTTTGCCGGGATTGAAAGAAGCCGGTATAATAAAAAAAACCGGCCAAGTGCGAGTCGGACTCTCGCACGAAGGGTTCCGTACCATTACCGCAAAAAACGGCAAAAAAATCACGTTCGCATTTGTTGTTATAGCGGCAACAGAAATACATCATCTGTGAAAATTTCAACTGTCTAGCTATCACGGTTCATGAGATACGGCCTGGTGACAGACAGACAGACGGACCGCGGAGTCTTAGTAATAGGGTCCCGTTTTTCCCTTTGGGCGCTTGTAAGAATTTTTCGTGATTGTATCAGGCTCACTGCAGGAGATTGTCAACCTTTTACAAGCTTTTAAACAACTGCTGAAAGCCAGAATCAACAGTGGCGACCACCAGAAAATCGCCAAGGCAATGAAACTCGACGAAGTCCCGGAGAATGAATTTAACTGTCTTGGATCCCGCAACGAAATTAATCAGAAAAGGATAACGGAGGAATAGGAAATAAAACATTATTTCCACTTCCCTCCATATCAAGCAGGAGGGTCGTTTACAACTGGGATAAGCCCAGTTGCCTAGCACCACGGATAAAAATTAGCATTAATATTAATGGGTCCTAACATTGTGAGCTTATGGCTGTTGATTCTGGCTTTCAGGAATTGCAGTGGTTTGGTAATAATGCGATGGGATTGTCCCAAAAAAAAAGCTCTTAAACAAACAATTAATATAACCTCCTTGCTTTAGTTTATTACATCGATATTCATATTCACGTGCATATCCCAATGTTGCTCATTCATGTTATCCTGACAATCCATGTGGACAAAACTGCAAAAGGTGACGGATAAAACCAGGTTTATTTACTGTAATCTTCTGCCAGCAGCGTCGCCCGCGTGCATGTCGAAAATCGAAAATTATCCTAAGAGCAAATACTTTCAGGATAAAAAGTATGCTTTACCCTAATGTAAGCCATGTAACCATGTTCTACCCGTGCACCAATTTTCATCCAAATCCGTTGAGTTTTTGAAGCGTTATTCATAAACAAACATCTAGACTACCACATGTATAATATGGCAGGATTACGTTATATAATATGTAGTTATTCGTGTTACAGTGACATTGTTATCGACGAACAAATGACCCAGTGCGGGCCGGCGGCCGTCCGCTTCAATTGCATTCATTTCCTCTTCATATTCGCACAAGTGAAATGTTTTCGATATTTCACTTTATTTGGCTTTTTGTGTGTGCCATTTTTATTTGCAGTGGCGTTCGTTTGTGAAGGGCTTCGTTATTTTTATGTTGGTCAATATTTTGACGTTGATTTTTGACGTGCTCTATTTTTGAATGCTGGGCTATATCCACTACTTTTAAACTAGAGGTTCGTTAACTATTTCAGGATTGCAAATACAAAATAGGGACCACATTGCTGGCTAAGATAACGGTAAAAAGGTAGCAAAGATATCGATAAACAACCTAATAACAATGATCATGCAAAACAGAGTAGGAAATGCAACTAAAACATTTAGATACTTACATATTATGCAAATACAATAAAACTAAAATGCACATAAAATGCCCGACTACGGCGAAGCCAAAATGGTTGTGATTTTTGCAGTCTATGTATGTATGATTGTATTTACGTATGTTCCTCCTCCTCCGTAGCGCCGAAACCACGGTAATATACAAAAAAAAAAATACGTTGTCGGGTTACAGTTTTTAATCAAACTTTTTGTTATTACCAAGAGTAAACAAAAACTCTGGGTATACACATGTCCACACTATATTTTGATACTAGCTTCTCCCTCCGGCTTCGCTCGCGTGATAATCTGAAAAGAAGCGAATTATTCCAAGGGAGCATATTACCCGACATGGTCTACCCGTCGATATGCCAAGTTTCACTCGACCCTGTAAGACGAGAAAAGGTGGTACTGACGGACAGTCAGATAGAATTACTATCGCATTTATAATATTATTATGTATATTATTAATGTGAATTAAGCAAAGTAGATATAAATAGCTCTCTGTGACGTCATAATAATTGGACGATACGCCCATTGAGCAACATTCGTCACGTCACGCGTCATAGACTCTAGAAGAATGCTATGATCAGAGCTTTGGTTATGGCCAGTTGTGGGTTCGACCCAGGCCATAAATACTTGATTATCCTATTCAATTGCCATAAATATGTAAAATAATCAGGTTTTTGGAAACTCTTAAAGTTCCTTCAGATCATATAATTTAGGTAATTCCGAATTAAATAAATCTATCCGTAATATCTCTCTTACGAAGAGGCAGTTGTGTCTTTATTGTATTGTGTGCACTTTGAAGTTATTATATTGTTAAAAGTATAAAGTTGTTTCAGTTAAATAATAGTTAGTGATCTAAGTGCATACTAAGCTAATACCAACCTGTAAAATACTTCAAAGAAACTCAGCGTAAGTCTTTCAGCTGCCAATTTTTCTCCCATAGTTCTCGTATATCTACATAAACATTCTTTAATTCTCACAGCAAAAGAAAGAACATACAAACAACACACTGTCAATTCTTAATTACATCTTCCACAAACGTAACACAAGCCAAATTTAACATGATCTATCATAGATGCGCTGCTAGCAAAAGCTTAGCATCACCATATCTTAATTTGAAACTAGTTCCGCATCTCCCCGCATCTCAAGACATATTGGACTGGATAAACTTCCGAATTCTGACACTCGGAAAAAACATCTTTTCGACTTGTTTGCAAATATTAATTAAACTCCAACGATTTGGCTTCATTATACGATGTTCTTTTTTTTCGCATTATTTATAACTGCCGAGACGATGTGGAACCAGTGTTTGGCAGCAGCTGGTATTTAAAAGGACTTGTAACGATTCTATTTTTACTTGGAATAGATAGAAATGATTATTACTGTTATTAACGTCTGTACTGTAAAATGTCTACGTATGGCAGAAATCCTTTCCAAGGTCTCTCAGTAGATTCATAATAGCAAGCTGTTTTAAAACTTCAAGTTTAGAGGGCTTTATCTAAGCTAGACTTTAAGCATTTGTTTCCTATCCTCCGAAATCTTCATTTGTAACAATTCTCCTCTCTCCAGAACGCTTTTCATCACTAAATGGTCTTTAGTTGAAAATTTAGGGCTTATATTACTTAAACACAGGGTCCTTATAAATCTTGGGTTTTGTTCTCAGACATGCTTTGTGTATGAAAAAGGTATCATCTAACAGGACGTTCAGTCTCGCTATTCCAAGGACACAAGCTAATCACGTTATGACGCATATATTTGCGTTTTAACGTATTATTTTAGCAAACTATTTAATGGATACCGCCAGTTGGAATACTGCGCAGTTTTTGTATCGAATCCTAATTAATTCAATTTTATTTAGTTTTGGGATATTATAAATTGCATATCAAATAAATAATCGCCTATCAATACATACTCATCATTTATATTCTTATTTACATCTAATAACTTACTTCACTACAAATAAACTAAATGTTTAACAAAACTCACTGCTAACTGCAGATAAAACGAAAATATACATCAATATAACATTACTTTTTTCCTCATAATGCAATACTGTTAAATTTATTTTTGTACAAAAATACTACATACATAGCATAAATACTGACTGCACAGCAAATTTTCCATATTTCATAGTCTATTTTAGTTGATCTACGAATAAATTATGGTCAAAGAATCAGTCCAAGAGCGAGCGAAGCGAGCTCGGGAACTTAGGGCACCCCGACACGGACAGGTTAGGTTCGAACGAGATGACGGGAGCTGAAGTGAGCGAGCAAAGCGAGCGAACTCAGCTCCCGTCATCTCGTTCGTGTTAGGTTACTTTTGACCCTGCAGACAGATATAGGAGCCCCGCGCAGCGGGGCTACGTCGACTTATTCGAAAAATCGCTGTACGCTGCGTAGAAAAAGGATATTTTTTGATTTGCGTTTAAATACTACCCTTAAGTTTTTCGTTAGTTGTTATATATAAACTAATTCAACATTTTTACTTATCAGCAACGAACTCGTGTAATGATAAGAGTAGCAACAGGATTCTGATTATTATTTAATTCTAATTCAATAGTTTCCGTTTTTACATCAAGGATCCAACTGCAAGCCTAACCTGTTATTAAAGGACGCCATTACTATACCAAGAAATTCAAATCTCTCAGAGAATAGACTACAACGACCGTCTAAAGTACAGTCTAGTTTTAAAGCCCACAGACATCATGCTATTTACAAGCACGGGCTCGGCAGCCCCACGTTTGGTCAATACAGACGCATGGACAGGCGGCGTGTACGAAGGATCGTGGTTCGTGGTAGTATGCGCCCGAGCCGGGGCCCCTGACCTTGCTGCGCACGCGGTCCCCCCACCGCCCCCCTCGCCTGCCGCGCCCCTCGCTACACACTACTTTGATTTCCACAAACTTTATGTAATCAGCGTAGTAATGTTAGAAAAATTATTGTAATCTGTAGTAGATGTAGCTGTAGATGAGCTTCTGTATCTTGTATTGTTCAGAAATAGTATCATGCGCAAACGAGACGCTATTGCCCATTAGTTCTTAAGCCTTCTATGTTTTGTTTTGAAGATATTTCCCAACGGATCTAACAACCTTGATGAGCATCAAATCATACTTTAGTAAACCCTTTATCAAGTTTTCATACTGCTTTATCCGTTAGGAATTCTATCTTCAAATTGTCTAAGATTTTCTGTCCAAAAGTTGCCAAATTAAACTGCGTAGTAGCGTTTCGAGAATCCATCGTATCACCTTGGACAGCAGTTGCCTTTTCTTTCTTTATCTTTTTGAGTTGGGTAGGATGATAGACAGCTGATACATTCTATGTTTATCTTTGAAATGAAGGTTTACTTAAAAGTTAAGTTATAAGATAATCGCAAGTTTCGCTTATGTTGATGACTTTCTAATGCTCTCGAGGGAGATTTTTCTCTGCGTTTGCCTATCCTTAAATCATCAATTAGTTTATAGTCATAATGTAACGATTGCAATACATACCAACTTATTCTGCTATTTTTTGTTTACTAATTGTATTCATGTTCGCACCTAAGTATAACCAGGTATAATAATGATAAATGGCATCAATTTGTTTTCTAAACACCCACCGCGCTCAACTTACACTTTCACATACGCACATTCCTAAAGATTTTTTGTTACGTCAAGTTTTATGAGAGTAATATTATTGTCAAAAGAGTAGGTAGATAAAATATCTTAGAGCAGGAAGTACTCGTTGGTGGACTGTCTGACGAAGGACCGATGACCGATGGAGCAGACAAGTTCTTGAGTGCAGACCTCGAACTCGTACAGCGTGGGATGTGGGATGCACACCTAAACAACGTGACCAAGGTAGTCTAGGCTGAGAGGATCAAATAGGATACGTGTAATGACGTCACCTAGGCCTATGGCCCACATTCATACACCAAGGTTGATTGGATTGGATAGATTGATTTATGGTTCTTCAATTATTGGCCCAAAGTCTGACCATTGAATATTCTCTGACGTATTTCCGATGTAATCCAAGTTGCTACTTATCTTGATGGCGTGGAGCTGGCAGGCTGCCCATCTTATTCAAATCAGCACGCTTACAACATAAGTTTTGGAGGAAATAGTAATAAAATGTGCTTGTTATGTGCCTTTTTATTGAAACGCTTGGGGAATGCAAAAAATGTTGATGTGGCTTTGCGGCACTTCTGAGAATACTACTTATATTATTTATTTAGTTAGACTACAATATTTAAAGTTATTGCTGTTGGTTCCCACAGTAGGTTTTGTAGTTTTGACATCTAAAAATGTTATCAACTGTCAACATCGAAATGTTCTTTCTTTGCTCAAAACTTTGAATTTCATACTATTTAAGGAAGTATAAAAAAACATGTATTCCTGTCTAACTCAAGAATTTGGGCATAACTTTTTAGGACAATTTTAACCTTAAACCTTTTTTGTCGTCAGTTTTTCTAAAGATATTGTGTTTCAACTTATTATTCATTTCATCCAATAATTTGGGACTTTAGATCAAGAGCAAGATTTCTGGGAAATCCCAAACAGCCTTAAATTACGGATGGAAAAGATAAAAGGTAATAAATTTACCTAATAACGCCTGAGTAAAATGCGGGAAATAAAGCTTTTGATGGAAGAGATAAACTAATGGAAGAATATTGTCTTGAGAAAATATCTGGTAGACATAGTCTGATGTAGAGCAGAATAATATTGTCCCATAAGAAGCAATGGTCTGTTAGTCACTAAACATTGCGTCATGTTTCTTAAAACAACCCCAAAAGGCCCTCTTAAAACATCCTCGTAGCTTCCTTGGTATTACAGATATCATTTAAACTATGTGGAGGAAATCTTCACAAAAAATGTTATAGATAGATTCAGGATCACTATCTACTTTATCATCGTCTTCAATACCAAAAAGCCTGCTAAGCTTAGCAGTTATCTCGGCTACTTCGAACGTGTCAGCATTCAAACATCTGGGCAGACCAACATTTTCTCTAAAGCCCCGTTCGACGCTCACAACCTTGATTCACAATTTTTTGCTATTGTAAAAACGGTGCGAGGCCTCTGGTTGCGATCAACGATTCAACTTACAACATTAAAGATTAATCGCTTTATAATTGTACACGTTTTAATATTTGCCATGCGTTGATTTTCTGTGTTTTAGCAAATAGGCCTTTTAGTTTTTGTGTAACTGTTAAGTGGTTATATTATTGTTTCGGTATGCTAGTTTGGGATTGTTGTTATTATCGCCACTTTTCCTTGAGTCTGTAGATTTAAAGCTAATTTTGATTTTGCAGATTTTTCATCATTATCATCAGAATCTTTGAATATCAGAAAGATAATCAAACTTCTTTGATATTCTTTAAGAATTAAAGGATTGTTCTTGACTTATAGCCATGAAAATGTCGTTACTGAAAACCTAACGGCTAAGATCATTCTAATCTTATCACCGGAAAAAACATATTTCCGAGCCTATAATTGAAAGGAAAAAGGAACAATCGCTTTTAACTAAATTATTTGTGTTCGTAGTCGCAGCGGAAAAGTGTCGTATTTCTTAATTTCAGTTTAGCAGATAATTAGTGTATGTCGTCGTGTAATTGTGTATGGTAAGTACAAATTTGTGTATCCGATCATTGGGGAGGTATTCAATAAAAACTGTTTCCGCTGGAACTACGTCATCCCAGCGGAACTTTTTTTTCCTATGGACGTATAAGAAAAAAAATGCAATCAATAATTAAGTGTATAACGAGAGGTAAATGTGTATGTTTAAATGAAATTTGTGTGATATAAAACTGCGGAAATAATCAAGTTTCCGCTGCGCTGACGTTTGGCTATTTGATGAAAATCATATAAAACGGTTTAGTGCAGAGTTGTAATTTTTTACGCACGTTGCTTTTAATTTGTGTGTAATGTTTGTAAAAACAGAATTAAAAAAAAACAAACCGTTCAGAAGATATACACGTAAAAGTAAAATAATGTTATTAGGTCCAATTTCTTAAAATTGGAACTCTAGAGCCTAACTTATTACGTTTATTTGTATCTTGTACGGGTCTACAATGCCTTGCCAAGTTTCATTCAAGTGGTCTTAGTAATTAATGAGCAATGACATAATTTACTACGACTGGACCACTATAACTATGACATCCGATTGTAGGACTTTTTTATGGAAAAGCTAAATAAAACATATTCTGGTAATAAGTGTATTAATGCAACTATTCACATGTAAAATTTCAGCTAATTACACTAAATAATTAAAGAGATATAATAAAAATAGCAGAACAACCGCAATTCATGGATAAACCGACCAAGTTTGAATGGCTACAAAAAAGCGGCCGTACAGTATAAAGAGCTAACGTTCTAAAATTTCCAGTGTTGTACCATTTTTGGATTGGTACAGATGGGCACACAATTCTTGAACAAGTAACATTTTTTTTTTTTTTTATGTATTACTATTACCTTCTAATAAGAGTTTATATTTTAATTGTTATATTTAGTCGATACTCTTGACTATTACTTCTTAATGATGATTAATTACGTTTTTATGTATATCTTTGGACCTCCAATCCTAATCAAATAAATAAATAAACTAATCATTTTCTTGATATACTATATTGTAGGTCACATGTTTTTTAACCGACTGTCCAAAAAGGAGGAGGTTCTATGTTTGGCAGTATGTAGGTATATACCAATTTCTCAGTCAATTGTGGACCGATATTGAAAATTATTTATTGTTTGAAAGAGTATGTTCCCGGATTGGTCACATTTAAATTTGGTGAACATCTGATAAAGAACTTCGTAGATATATCAAAGGACTCTTCAATAATATTTTGATGTTAAACGGTTCAATTTGATGAAATAGAAATACTAATAGTAATTAGAAAAAAAACTAACACCAGTAGTCATTTCAAATGTCGAATTCAAAACTTAACGGTATAATAGGGAATAACATAAAGAAGGTAGGTGTTTTCTGAGCGCGCGCTTCCTTTTCTATTTTATTTATTGCTCACAATCAACTTCCGAAAATTTATTTCCTTGTAAAACCTAAGATTTACTTATAACATTTTTTTTTTTTTTTTATATATATATATTATAGGCTCGCGCTTGACCACTATCTCACCTGATGGTAAGCGATGATGTGGTCGACGGTGAAGCACGCTTGCCTAGAAGTAACCTATTCACTCTTGACTTAAAGACTCCTAGATTGTAGCTATCGGGAAACACAGACTCCGGTAGGGAATTCCACTCCTTAGCTGTACGCATAATGAAAGTATTTCCAAAACGTTTAGTGCGTATGGGTGGTATGTCTACCATGTAGCGATGGCGCATCGCCGTACGTCTTGTAGTCCGATGATGAAACGGGCTTGGTGGAATTAGATCATGCAATTCCATCGCACACTCCCCGAAATGCAACCGATAAAAGACCGACAAGCTGGCAACTCGGCGACGATGTTCAAGGCTCTGGAGCTTTGACTTAACCAGTGCCTCATCGCCGATGAGCCTTTTGGCCCGCTTTTCGATCGACTCTAGTGCATCAAGCTGGTATTTGGCGGATCCATCCCAGAGATGAGAACAGTACTCCATGCATGATCGAACTTGCTCTTGATACAAGCTGAGCAGCTGTTCTGGCGTGAAGTACCTTCTAACCTTTGCAAGGATCCCCAGCTTTTTGGCAGCCAGCTGAGCCTTTGCCTCAATGTATGGGCCAAAATTGAGAGTCGATGTCAACGTAACGCCAAGAAGCTCAAGATGGTCAGTTATTGGCACGGTCACATCTCGGAAAGTTGGAGCCGGTTGAAATTGGCTCTTTTTAGCGGAAAAAAGACACGCCTGGGTTTTAGCAGCATTAAACCTGACCAAATTGGCATCGCCCCATTCGGAGACTGCCTGCAAGGACAGGTTCAAGCGCTCCACCATGGCCTCCCGCAGAGACTGGATCTGAGGTCCGGTAGCTCGAGCGTTGGACATGTATCTCTCAGCAACAGTGCTGTCGTCTGCATACCCAAAGATGCCGGGTTTTAGCAGATCGTTAATATGCAGCAAGAATAAAGTTGCTGAGAGTACCGACCTCTGAGGGACCCCGGCATTGATATCCAATTGGTCCGACGAGCAGCCATCGATAACCACTCGAATGGACCGATCTCTCAGGAAGTCTGCAATCCAATCACACAGACCACCGGGCAAACCGAATGAAGGAAGCTTACCAATAAGGCTTTCGTGCCAGACCCTATCAAAAGCCTTCGAGATGTCGAGGGAGACGGCAAGCGCTTCCCCGTGCTTCTCGATGGCCTCACTCCAGATGTGAATGGCATACGCTAGAAGATCCCCAGTAGACCTATATGGGCTTCAGTAGGCAATATATTTTTTACCTATCAGCATCATCCAGTACTCCAGTAAGATTATACTTCCTTCCACCGAGTACGTTTGCTCTTGCGAATCTCCACTCAAGCCAATTAAGGCAAGCGAGAGGTGGGAGCTCTGTTCCCGGCAGTGTTCACTCCGACCGGCCAATAAAGGCAAGCTGGAGATGAGGGACAAGACTTCTCCCAGGAGATTAGGTCTGTGCCCACCAGCTCCGCACAAAACTGGCCTGCGGATTGCATCTCTGTTATATTACTTAATATATTATTATTAATGATATTGTTTTATTTCATTTTAATTAGTCATTAACTAATAAATACTTTTAAGAATACAAAGTTAATGCAGTTGTTTTATTATCTGCTAAACTATTGTGTACGTACCTGTACGAAACTATTAAACACAATAACGATGTTATACTGGCAATTTTAGAATGTTAGCTCTTTATACTGCACGGCCGCTTTTTTGTAGCCATTCAAACTTGGTCGGTTTATCCATGAATTGCGGTTGTTCTGGTATTTTTATTATATCTCATTAATTATTTAGTGTAATTAGCTGAAATTTTACATGTGAATAGTTGCATTAATACACATATTACCAGAATATGTTTTATTTAGCTTTTTCATACAAAAGTCCTACAATCGGATGTCATAGTTATAGTGGTCCAGTCGTAGTAAATTATGTTATTGCTCATTAATTACTAAGACCACTTGAATGAAACTTGGCAAGGCATTGTAGACCCCTACAAGATACAAATAAACGTAATAAGTTAGGCTCTAGAGTTCCTATTTTAAGAAATTGGACCTAATAACCTTATTTTACTTTTACGTGTATATTTTCTGAACGGTTTGTTTTTTTTTTAATTCTGTTTTTACAAACATTACACACAAATTAAAAGCAACGTGCGTAAAAAATTACAACTCTGCACTAAACCGTTTTATATGATTTTCATCAAATAGCCAAACGTCAGCGCAGCGGAAACTTGATTATTTCTGCAGTTTTATGTCACACAAATTTCATTTAAACATACACATTTACCTCTCGTTATACACTAATTATTGATTGCATTTTTTTTCTTATACGTCCATAGGAAAAAAAAAGTTCCGCTGGGATGACGTAGTTCCAGCGGAAACAGTTTTTATTGAATACCTCCCCAATGATTGGATACACAAATTTGTACTTACCATACACAATTACACGACGTCATACACTAATTATCTGCTAAACTAAAATTAAGAAAAACGACATTTTTCCGCTGCGACTACGAACACAAATTATTTATGTAAAAAATACCTAGCTGTAATGGAAAGTCCTAAAGTCTAATACGATTTCTTCAGCTGAAAACATCAAAACCACTAAAAATAGCTCCCTCTGTAGGTCAAATCGAAAAGAAATCAACTCAATACAAAATTGCTTCATAGAAAAAGACTATTTATTTAATAGTTTGTGATTTTCTTATTAAGGACCGTATTCAGTTGCTCACTGAGATATTTTATGAGTCACCAGTGTATTGGACGATGAAATATTTGCTAGTTTTACGCTCACAAATAAATCACTTTTAATGGTTTTATAAAAATATGATGTGCTTTATATGCAAATCATGTATGAAGAGTGCTTCATATCAAGGAATATTGACTTATGTTCAGTATTTTTGCGGTCAAAGGTTTTGATTGATATATTGCAGATAATCATCAAGGATGAAAATTTTACTCCAGCTATTATAATCCGAAAATAAATATTTATTTTCTGGAGACCGTCCCCCAAAAATAGACAGATAATAAAGACCTTACATACCGCAACTAGACATAACCAGCAACGGATATATCGAGAAAAGCCTTCCAAAATCTTCGTACAAATATACACAGTCCCTAATAGTTAGTCAAGCGACTAGACACAAATTGGTATATCACATAATAAACAGATATTTACGCAATTATCCTGACCTTGTGCCCTGGTTCAGTGTTGTTGTCTCAACAGCTGACTCGGTACAAAACAATTTGTAGTGATTTGATTTGTTGAAGTCTATATTGGGTTTAGGTACTTTACGACTCATATTTTTTCAATGTGCTCCAAAGTATTTTAAAGCCTCCTTTTCCTTTTGACTACAGCGTATTTTTCCTAACCTCTATCTCACCTGTGCTGTCCTAATGATAGATCATCGTCGAATGTCCCATTCAGAAAATCACATTTTGTTTTTATTGCTCTGCAAACTAGTCAACGCAAGGTAGGATGGTTTAAGGAGCAAACAAAATCAACATTTCTCAAAGTATATTTTGTGTTTGACTCACGAATAATCTCATAGCAGTTTTCAGTCGCATTTTACTTTCATAAGTGAGTGTTACCGTGCTAACTTGCTCAAACGTAAAGACAGCGAAACTTAGTTGCAAAGTTAGAAGTAAGTAATCCCTTTTGCATTCTCATTAATTGTCTCCGACGTATCTCTCCAAAAGTCACGCCGAAGTTAGTAACAAACAAATCATTCAAACTATTATTTAATGGATACTTATAAATCCATTCATGAATCAAATAAAAAGCATTAAAAGATCGAATCTCTTTTATCAAGCATGTTCAAATCAAAATCGATTACTCGTAATAACAGTAAAAGTAGCGACCAATCGCAATGTCGCAAAGGTGACCACTTAAGATGTTATTTGACATAATATTCAATAAATATTAATGGGAATCAATGCTGGAGAGAAAACAATGATACCACACACGTTATTGCTTGCTCATCCATATTTATTGGTGTTTAAGCTAAATGAGAATGTTTGGTTAAAGATCGTTATTGCATTGCAGCTTATATTGATGCAATTATATATTCAAAGTTTTCTTTGTTGAGGGTTAAGTAGTTATAAGCGATGGAAGTAGCACAGAAGAAGCGGCACAGCATGGTGAATGGAAGCAGCTGGAACTGGATGCGGAAAATGGAGAAGCAGTTGCAAGGTTGTGGTGGCACTTAGAAGAGCCTGTAAACAACTTAAATCTGAAGATTGAGTGGTTTAAATGATATGTTTAAAAATATGTTCAACGTTCGATTAAATTCCCCAATAAGACTCATATTGGATATTTTTGTCGAACTTTAAAGCATATAAACTATTATAGGTAACTAGTGCCAAAATAATTAGTCCTCCGATAAAAATAAGACGTTGTCGAAAAAACTTAACAGGCTACTAATTAACCTTATATTGGTGAGATGGCAGTTTAATATAAAAGATAACACTAAAACATCATCGAGGTAAGCTTTGTTCCCAGTATAAACGTCTTATCTACTCATAAAGGAGGTCTTCCTAGTTTAATAACACAGTTCTCTTGTATTACTTCGCTATCTACATTCTCTTTATCATTATTAACTCCAATATCTAGTTCAGTATTGTCATCTTTGACATCCAGTCAGTAGACCACGCTATCGGAAGCCATTCATAGTCTAATACGACACACGCTGTTCTATTGTCGACAGCAAGTGAAGCTTTGTCAGACTAGACTTATTGGTAGACGGAAAGATAATATCACACAATAGTGATCTGTAGTATATCTTTAGACAACGTTATTGGAGATAACGGTATTGGAAACGTCAGGCATTGTTGGTTTCAATGTCGAAGCCTAATAGGCATCTGGTACTTTCTTTGCTATATCAATAACCTGTCATTATGTGTGTATGATTAAAAGGAGGGTAGTCGGCAAATTGTCAATTTGTTGATGGCGGTATTGTAATATGAAATTGAACTAATTAGTAAACGGATATCTTTTAAAACGCCTCTTTATACAGGTTTGTTTTTATCAGCTAGCAAATAAATGTAGGGTTTTACCGAACAAATTCCGAAAACGTTTAATAGAATTACTAGGTAATACAAAGGTGTTTAAGTTAGATAAAAAACAAGTTTCTTGACTTAATTCTCACAGCTTATAAGATTCTTACACGAATGTTTTCCCCGAAAATTATTAAGTCTGCCGAGTCTACGCGCGATTACTTAAAAACGAAATATTTATAATTAACGCATCTTATTTTAATAATAAAATGGATCGAATTTAACTTTTTGCCCCCTTTTCAGCATTTAATGAAAACTAGAAATGGTTTTCTTAATCTTCTTCGTGAGTCACAGTTGGTCGCCATTAAAGAAGTTGAAGGATTTCATTAGATTATTCAGTTTATATTTTCACTTTATAATTAAGTTGCGGGGATGCGCTGGTCACGAGATGCACGGGACCGGTCAATGTGGCGACGCTTGGGGGAGGCCTATGTCCAGCAGTGGACGTCTTTCGGCTGATATGATGATGATGAATTAAGTTGAAATCACTTTCAACTCCTTTGTATAACGTAGAAACGTGGGCGAGATATGCAGTGAAAATATTAATTAACTTATAATGTCAGCGAAAGATTTTTTTAATTTCCGTTTTAGAACGTAAATATATAGACTCTTTGTGCACATTTTCTTCTCAACGAATCTAATTTCCAATCTTGTAATTAGTCGTCAATTAACCGCTGACATAATTTGCGCTTCTAATTCTATTTATAATTTAATTCGACAGCTTTGACGGCGCGTTTATCTAAAATAATTTCAGCTTTAAAGACGTTATTAACTTAACAATATTTCAAAAAACAAATCGCTGTGAATTTCTTTGCAAGTTCCTAACGAAGTATCTCTCTAAGCTCTTAATTTAGTTTCCAAACAAACTTCTGCCGGAAGGCGAGTCTGTACACAATCCAGATGGAGTTCTCAAACTTTATCCACTAACTATCTGTAATTATCTCCATAGCTTCGGCTACAAATTGACTTTACAGCAGTTAAGACAAGTGGATTGACCATAGGGTCAATGAATTGTCCTTTGACATTGTCCAAAGGGCAAGATCTAATTAAATAAAGGCTTAGAACGTGAGAAACGATATTGAGCCTTGCATTAGAATACTTGGAACATAAAACAAACGAAATCGTTAATGAATCTAGACATCGAAAACCACCATCGTATACTACGTCTACGTTAACCGAGCCATGTTGTTTCTAGTCAAAGTTTCGACTGCTTTATACCTCCCTATGGGAGTCGTTGGTAAGAACAACTAAGTGATTAAAGCAGGGGGATTGTCTGAATAATTAGATAGTTAAGAAACTCTTATTCGGATCGGATATACAATGTTGGAATAATTTTTTTCATTTCCAATACCACTGTCCCAACTGCGCTGGATAAGGTTGAGAAGAGTCAAGCAAATATAAGTTATTCAAAAGATGCTATTGGGAACCGAGCATAAGATCCAGCAAATAAGAAAGATACAGTTAATACATCGGTTCCGCAGTAATTTGAATATAAAACAGCTGTGCTAAGACTACGGATGATACTGAATTTTTTAATTATAATTAATTTGCATGTATTCCCGGTAGGGCGGTTGTGAAAACAATGTACGTTATTAAGGGCATTGACGTCAGACTGTCCAACAGGAAATTGTATGTTAGGACATAATTACAAGCTACAAGAATGTTGATATAGTGGTTAAAGATACTTAAGAATATACACGTCTAGAAATGTAAATAAAGAAAAAGATGCAAGTTATATGAAAGAATTAGAAGGAAATGAGGCACAAGCTACAATAATTTTAAGTAAAACAAAAGGACGCAATTATAAAGGTGCACATAACTTATTCATGTTTGTGTCTTGCTGACACAGTGACTGAGAAACGGACACCAATAATACTGTCCTTGAGTTCGAAGTGAGAAAATTGGAAAGCAAAGTGATTCCTACGCGAATTCCAATAAGTAGGCCACGCAGCAATAAGTATTAAGTTACTATTTACTATTGTTCTTTCGTAAACATAACACCAAACTTCTTGGAAACTCTCAACAGCAATAAAAGTGAATGGGATTCTAAAGTAAGACATCGCTCTGAGAGGTTGTAAGGAAATAAAGGATGCCTAAACCGAACACATTCGAGTAACAGTAAACTCGGGCGATATTCGCTAAAACAAGTATGATATCGTGAGAAAACAAGTTGTATCGATTACCTTGGCTTGCCTGTTTATCGGTGGGCCCCACATCTCGAGATCTATATCTAGACTTACTTGACGGACCAAAAACATGTAGGTACGAGTAGGCTGTAAGTTAGGCCGGTGTTTGACCCGCCGTAGGCGACGCAAACAAGCCGAGCGCATGCGCCAGCCGCGCCGTAAACAGCGGCTCGCTCCCGGCCGAAAACACGTGGACGCTACAACAACCATCACAATCGACACAGATAAATAACAAACCGTCGGCGGCCGCCGCGATCACACCCAGCACCAACACTCGTAGTAATGTGACCGCCATAAAAACACAAGCATTTGCACAACACTCGGAATTTTTCGATTAGCGGGCTGCGTGAACACATACGGCGCAGCCCGCTGCCTCCGGCGCACTGACGCTCCGATCCGCACGCCCGTGGCACCGCCCCTCCCCGCGCTCCCGCCAGAGCCTTGTCCATTCAACGCATTTTCTGTCATAAGCAAATCGATAATGGCATTATACTTCCGCTTTGAAGCACGCGCGCTGCATCTAAACTATGTCACGAGGTACATCGGCGGGCGAGTGCGCGGCGCGTCGGGCTGCACGGCTTGTCGACACGCCGTGTATGTGCGGCAAGCGTCAGCGGTCTCTGAAAGCGTTGCTGTAAAGTTTTCGAAGTTTAAAATGTTGTTTTGGGAGAGATATTCGCAAGTTTTGGCCTTTAATAAAATAAATACATTGTAAAGTCGTTATTCTAATATGTAACCGTGTCACGGTTAGTATTTAATGTGCATTGTAAGCGATTCGGCCGAGGACAGCCAAATCTCGCGGTGTCAACAATATAAGTTAGGTTAGGTTAGTTACAGTTAGTGCATTTATGACATCATCTTCGGACCAATGCCATCAGCGCACGCTGCTGTTTCATTGCGTCATTTAAATAAACATTATTATTAGAATCGTATAAGCAAATTTTATGTACTATCTGAAACAGTTTTTATCTTCAAGTAGGTATACCTAACTGGGTAGGGAGGGAATACCATGAAATGCCATAGTGCAATGTTGAAGAAGATAATGTTTAGTAGATTGGGTCAATACGTATTCTGTATGGGGTGTAGTTAAGGTAGATATTTATAAACTTCTAGGTCATGTAAGTATGCACGTGTAACTCTTGTAAGTATTATGTAAACATAACAACTTTTAATCTAAAAATGAACATACAAAAATAAGAACTATAAATATTGAGCAGTTTTTTTTTTTTTTACTCGACCTTTAGTAAAAAAAAGTTAATAAAATCAACAAAACCCGACTGCAAAGATGAAAACTAGAAGAAAATCATGCTGTGCAGTCGAGGGTACATATGCCCGAGTTGGCTGACGAAAACTATAAATTCTGTTTGTTTCTTGTTTCTTTGTATCTTTTGTGTTACTTGTGTTTGTTTTGTTTCTTGTTCTTCTTGTTTGTTCTTTTCGTTTATCGTGGTATATATTTTTGTTTGTTGATACTGCATTATTTTTCTTTTCTTTTTTTAAAAAAACGTCGCCCCGCTCAAGGAATTTCTTCCTGTATCGTGGGTGCGTTTAAAAACATATAGTAGGACATACAAATATTTGAAACGCCCGATTCGATAAGTTTGGAAGAAAAAAAATTGCAACCCAATATGGCGCCCATAATCCGCCACGTTCCTTTTTTTTTAACGGCACTTATCTAAGAACACTTGGGTGGTCAATACCTAATGATGTCTTAATCATTAAAATCAGTCAAGTGGTTTGAAAGATATGAGGTAATACAGAATATTACAAACATACTTACATACAAGATACGGGCGAATAACATAACCCTTTCCTTGCAGCCGGGTAATTAACTTTCAGTAAAGAAACTTTCGAACTTTAGTGCAACCCAAAAAAAAAACATAAAGCTTGACTGTCCTTGAAATTGGAAAATTAACCCTGATATATGGAAAAACCGAAGGTCACGGCAATTATCGAAAGGGGAGGGGAGCCTAATTTGGGGATACCCCTTTAACAGGAGGGTTGGCTACCCCTTTGTATTAGTTAGCTATCACCCCCAGCTGATTATGCTAAAGGGATTAACGCTATTAACTGGCAAGTGCCGATACAGGTTATAATATTACCACGATGATGTCTGCTTATCTTTTTAATATGGGTAGTTAATCCATGTCGTGGGAAAGGGATCCTGCCGTTTTGCCGAAAAGATTTTGACAAAATTTCACTACCCAAACAAATTTTAGCAACTTTTTTTATACCAATGCAATATTTTGAATGATTTTAGCATGCGCATTTTCATTTGGCCAAATTTTTACTTATGAGAATATTACCAAGGATAATGTCATTAAGGCATTTGATGATTTGATCTTTAATTAAAAGAGTAACCGTGGAGTTTCTTGCCGGTTCTTCTCCATAGGAAACGACCAACCCGAACCGTGCACCTTTTGTCGACGTTTTATAAGTGCCCATGTAGGCCTATGTGTATGACCCGATTACAGTATCCAGGGGGGGACCGGGGGCCCTTCCGCCCGCCGCACCAGCCGGTCACATAACCCATACTTGTCGGTGGTGGCATGAAGTCTTGCTTTGTCTCCTGCGTTGTCAGCACAGAGACTCTCTTAACCTTCCACATACCACCCACCCTTCGAAAATGGCCATTAATAGAAAAAGGAAAACTGTTGTGACAGCGGCATCCTCATCCACTCTGCAAGTGGACTTATGCAACATCAGGGGACTACATGCTAATCTGAATGCGGTCCATTACCACTTAGAAACCGCGAAGCCGACCTTGTTTTTCCTGACGGAGACACAAATATCATGCCCTGCCGATACAGCCTACTTACTGTACCCCGGGTACAAACTCGAACATAATTTTTTGAGTCGTGCCGGGGTATGCTTGTACGTCCGGGATGATGTTTGTTGTCGCCGTCTTAATGGCCTGGAAGACAGGGACCTGTCCACTTTGTGGGTACGTGTGGATTACGGTGGCCACACCCGTATCTATGCGTGCCTCTACAGGTCTCATAGCGGTGACTTGGGCACGACTCAACTGTTTGACCACCTGCAGCGATCGGCGGACAAGGCAATTGAGCAGTACCTCACCGCGGACTTAGTGTTCTTAGGGGACTTCAACGCTCATCACATTGAGTGGCTGGGGTCCTCGGTCACTGATTTTGCGGGAAGGGCTGCTCATAAATTTGCCTTGACCTATGGGCTCTCGCAAGTGGTTCATTCTATCACTAGAATACCAGATGTCGGGTCCCATAAAAGCTCTCTACTGGATCTTCTGCTGACTACGCGCCCGGATGAATACTCCATAACTGTGGAAGCACCCCTAGGTACTTCAGACCACTGCCTCATCCGGAAGCAAGTGCCTCTCGCTCGGCCAGAACCACCTCGGCCAGTTAAATGTTTGGCACTATAGGTCAGCGGACTGGGATGGATTGCGAGAATACTTCGCTTCGTACCCGTGGAGACGGCTCTGCTTCACTTCAGAAGATCCTAGCTCCTGTGCAACAGCAGTTACTGAGGCGATTCTGGCGGGTATGGAATGCTTCATTCCTAACCGCTGGATCGCTACGGGGGCTAGTAAGCGACCGTGGTTTAATCGGCCTTGCAGAGAGGCTATTCTTAACAAGCAATCTGCTTATAAGGCTTGGACCACGGCTCTTGCGAACAAGGATCCAAATATCGCTGAAGTGAAGCGGAAATTGAATGCCGCCTCGAGGTCCAGTAAAAGGGCAACGGCTAGGGCCAAATTTGATTTCATCGGCAGAATTGGTGAACGGCTGGCGCGATACCCGTCGGGTACCCGTGCATATTGGTCGCTCGCCAAAGCTGCCGAGGGAAATTTCTGTCGGCCTTGTTTGCCGCCGCTGCTTAAACCCGACGGCAGTCTGGCCCATAGTGCTAAGGAGAAGGCCGATCTTTTAGGTAACCTCTTTGCGTCAAACTCGACAATGAACGACGGGATTGCCGTACCACCCACTATACCCTGGTGTGGTGTTTCTTTACCAGAAATAAAAATCACACAACGGGTGGTCCGGCGGGAGCTCAAATCCCTAGACGTTCACAAGTCGAGTGGACCTGATGGCATATCGGCAATGGTGCTTAAACAGTGTGCCCCAGAGTTGTGCCCTGTGCTTACACGTCTTTTCGCACTTTCCTACTCCACGAGACAAGTCCCAGCTTCGTGGAAGACCGCTTTCGTGCACCCTGTGCCTAAGAAAGGCGACAGGACAGACCCGTCCAATTACAGGCCTATCGCTATCACCTCCCTCCTCTCGAAGGTAATGGAGCGTGTTATTAACGCACAGCTCCTGAGATACCTAGAGGGAAACGATTTATTGAGTGACAGGCAGTACGGCTTCCGCCACAGTCGCTCAACCGGTGACCTTCTTGTGTATCTCACACACCGATGGGCGCAAGCCATCGAGAGTGGGGGTGAGGCACTGGCGGTCGGCCTGGACATAGCGAAGGCCTTCGACCGGGTCTGGCACAGAGGTCTTCTGGCGAAGTTGACGTCCTATGGACTGCCCGAGGGACTTTGCGAATGGATTGCCAGCTTTCTGTCCAACAGAAGCATTCAAGCCGTTGTTGACGGCAGCTGCTCGGACCGCATGGACATAAATGCTGGCGTTCCACAAGGCTCCGTGCTATCCACGACCCTGTTCCTGCTGCATATCAATGACATGCTGTCTGCTGACTCCGTTCATTGCTATGCAGATGACAGTACCGGGGATGCATTTTACACGGGCCGGGCTAACCTCCCTCGGTCCGCAGTGGAGGAAAGTCGCGAACAACTTGTGTCTGAAATCGAGACTACTCTCACAGGAGTGTCCGATTGGGGAAGACTAAACCTAGTCCAATTCAACCCCACTAAGACACAAGTTTGTGCATTCACCGCTAAGAAAACCCCATTCATTGTAGCGCCACAATTCCTGAACACACCACTCACCATCTCCTCGAGTATAGGGATCCTTGGTGTCGATATCTCCAGTGACGTCCAGTACCGTAATCACCTCGAAGACAAGGTCAAGTTGGCATCCAAGAAACTTGGAGTGCTCAACAGGGCGAAGCAGTACTTCACTGCGGGGCAAAGACTTATTCTTTATAAGTCACAAGTCCGGCCCCACATGGAGTACTGCTGTCACCTTTTTGCCGGGGCACCTGCATACCAGCTTGACCCCTTCGAGTCGGTGCAAAGACGTGCGCTGCGGATAGTCGACGATCCCATACTTTTAGGCGGTGTGGAGCCGCTTAGCCTGAGGAGAGATTTCGCCTCACTGTGCGTCTTCTACCGCCTATATAATGGTATGTGTTCAGATGAATTGTTCGACATGATGCCCACGGCCACTTTTTATCATCGCACCGCTCGCCACAGGCAGGGAATTCATCCTCACACATTGCATCCGCCTGCAGTGCGCACTGTAAGGTTTGAAAGAAATTTTATTCCGCGCACGCTTAGGCTGTGGAATGATCTCCCTGCCGTGGTTTTCCCTAGCGACTACAATATGGGGTTCTTCAAGAAGGGCATTAGAAGGTTTTTGCGGGGTCGGCAGCGCGAGTGTGACGCCCCTGGTGTTGCACGCGTCCCTAGGCCACGGTGACCGCTTCCCATCAGGTGGGCCGTGTGCTTGTCTGCCACCTAAGTGGTATAAAAAAAAAAAAAAAAAAAAAAAAAAAAAGGTGTTTTTTTTTGTTTTAATACAACAAACAATCTTTAGGCAATAATCGTTTGGTCAAATGATTTGTTATGACAAAAAAATATAGGTAAACATAAGAGTTTTTGGGAATTATATAATTAAAAAATGCAATTATATTTAATATAATCATTTATTTAATACAAAATATTTGTAACTTACCATTTTAATTTATTTGCAATGGACATTAGTAACTTTGCCGCGGTAGCGGCCGCCGAGCGCCAGATTTACTCTTTTGCAAAGCATGCATGCAGTGTAGATTAAGGCAATTCGATAATTATGGTCAATGAATAAGACCAAGAGAGAGCGAAGCGAGCTCGGGAGCTTAGGGCACCCCGACACAGATAGGTTAGGTTCGTTAGCAAAGCGAGCGGCCCATACATGGGTTACCCTTGTTTCATCGAAGTGAAATTGTCACTTCCCAAACAATTGTCCGCATAATTTAATTTGCCAAATTATTACTTAGCAAAAAATCTCTTCACAAATAATTGTAACGCAAACCTATTGTAATGTTTGGCAAGTGAACGTTTAAACAATAACTTGTTTACCAATTAGAACTTTTACCAATTTTTATGTAGTCAAATATTTCAGATGGAGTAACACATTTTACGCAAAATAAAATGAGCTAAATATTTAGTATCGTCTGTTTTCAATTTACTATTTCTATTTAGTCAATTACTCAATGACAAAATATTTGCATCTATATGAGAGTTGCACAAAATATACAAATTAAATTACAATGTGTAAGTACGATTATAAGCAACAAAGTCGACGGAGCCCCGCTGCGGGGCTCCTATTTCTGTCAGCAGGGTCTAAAGTAACCTAACATGAAGCAGATGACCCATCAGTGTCGGGGTGACCTAAGCTACCAAGCTCGCTTCGCTCGCTCTTGGACTAATTCATTGACCTTGGCTAAAGGTCTTCTTGGCAAAATTGCTAATGTCTTAAAATACTCTCTCTCACTTAAGACCCTGCTGACAGAAATAGGAGCCCCGCTGCGGGGCTCCTATTTCTGTCAGCAGGGTCTACATCAGGATCTCTCAGGCTAAAGGCCTTTTGGCAAAATTGCTAATGTGTTAAAATACTCTAATTGCAAACAAAAAATTGTGAGTTACAAATATTTTGGATTAAACAAATGATTATATTAAAATAAAATGGCATTTTTTTATTAAATAATTCCCAAAAAATCTTATTTTTATAATTTTTGTTTGCTGTAATAAATCACTTGATTAAAGACCTTAATGAAACAGTCCTTGGTAATATTCCGCCAAGTGAAAATTTCACCAAATGAAAATGTGCGTACTAAAATTATTCCAAATACTGCATTGGTAAAATCAAAATCAATTATTTTTATTTAATTAGGCCACTCAGCGGTACTTTGGAACGTTATTTTATTTTATTTAGGAGTTATAATATTTGATTCTACTGTCCATTTGGATATGTAGCTTGCTATGGAGAAGAACGGACAAGAAACTCCACACATACCCTTTAAAAAAATGATTTTATAAGTATGTTTGGTTACATTATTCTTGTTGGACAAATAGATATATGTGAGAACGATGTAAAAAAAACGTGCACGTTATAGCGTCTAGAGTAAAACAAACAATTAAAAAATACAATAAATAGGTACCTAAAAACAGGCCGAGGCAGCTAAGTTATGACCAATCCCATCTAATGGCACCCGTTCACGAACATGACACATGGATCGGCACCACTCAGCTCAACCATCATTATAAGAAAGGGTATAATAAAAGTTAAATCAAAATATCAAAAAACCCGACTGCTTCAAAAGCGAACTAAAAAGTCGTAAACAAGGAGAAAATCATGCTGTGCAGGCGGAGGATACACCAGATTTTGGTCAGCCAGCCCGGGAATATGTATATTTTTTTATTTAACTTTTTTTATTTATAACTTTTTAGTTCGTTTTTTTTCGAATTAGGTACATTTAAACAACGCGTTTGGTCTCTGTAACGCCATATAGGAACAAACATACATACATAGACTGATAAACACATTACCCTCCTTCGGCAGTCGGGTAAATTAGGTTGCTAAAATTTGTTTGGGTAGTGAAATTTTGTCAAAAACTTTTCGGCAAAACGGCAGTTCCCCCCCCCCACCCCCCCCATACATATCACAGAACCTGAGAAATGAATTATTAGACGATAAGAATGAACTAGACGATAAGAATCAAACAGCTGATGTAAAAACACCTTTACCTCATAAAGGATAACCATAATATAGTGTTGGTTGCGGATGATACTTCACTTTTGCTTAAACTTAAACGTCAGCAGCTGGTTACTGACGATGTAAATAGCGCGATCTCAAAAGTAGTTCACTGGTTCAATGTTAATAATTTACTTCTTAATGAAAAAAAAATTAAATGCATTAAGTTTACCCTACCTCACTTTAGGCATGTGAAAACTGATGTGCTGATAAAGGGCGAAGAATTGAATCCTGAAAATAGCACAGTATTCTTAGGGTTAACTTTGGATGCTAAGCTTCAGTGGGGCCCACATATAGATAAATTGTCAAAGAAGCTAAGCTCCGCAGCATATGCTGTTACAAAAATTGGTAATTTAACGGACATAGAGACAGCCCGTTTAGTATACTTTAGCTATTTTCATAGTGTAATGTCGTACGGTATTCTGTTGTGGGGAAATGCCGCCGACATCCAGACTATCTTTGTTTTGCAGAAAAGAGCTGTTCGATCAATTTATAAATTAAGCCCGAGACACTCTCTCAGAGAGAAATTTAAGGAGATTAATGTAATGACTGTGCCTTCTCAGTATATTAAAATATAAAATTGTTTAAAAAATACAGTGATATCCATAATATAAATACTAGGAA
Source organism: Orthosia gothica (assembly GCA_949775005.1). Classification (NCBI taxonomy): domain Eukaryota; kingdom Metazoa; phylum Arthropoda; class Insecta; order Lepidoptera; family Noctuidae; genus Orthosia; species Orthosia gothica. The sequence goes on from OX459037.1 coordinate 38,303,120, forward strand.
CAAACACAAATTTGTAGTACCTACAACAAGGCTCAAGAAAATAGGTGGCTCGTTTAGATGTCAATGTGTACGCTTTTATAATATGCTTCCAAGCCACGTACAAAATCTAAGTCTTAATAAATTTAAATGATTCATTAAACGTAAGTTGTGCCAATAAGCGTTTTATAGCTCCAATGGCATCCTGGCCATGATTGCTGACAGGCTGGACTGTGTTCATATGAATCGTTGCTCCAGTATTTCAGCTGGAATGCTGAAGCAATGATCATTGAATCTTCGTAAATTTTTAAATTTTGTTCAAATTTATTGTGCTACTAACATAGGTATAAGTTTGTATTGTTACTAACACCATTATTATTATTATGTATGTTTAGGTTTAAGTTATTTTATCTGGGCCCTGTCGCCTGAAATAAATGAATTAATAACAGCATTAAAGATTACGTTGAGGATAAAACGGCTTGGGAGTGAGCTGCTCCAATTAATTTAGTTTTTTTTTTAAATATTTTGCACCATGAAATTTGTTATTTTTATAAATATTTTTTTTTTTATTTGTTTTCTTGCAATGACAAGAATATTTACTTTTTAAAGTATTATATTATTTTATTTTAATTATTGTGAATGTGAAGACTATGTGGATCATTATTTTGTTTTTAATTTATCTTAGTTTTTAATCATGGTCTGGCAGTTTGAGTAGTTAATGCGGCCTACCCGAATGTCCTTTCTTTGGTATTGTTCGTCGAATCGTTGAGCTCCTTAAATTCTGAGTTGAGCTGCTGGGTTATTGACAAATGCGTGCACTGACTGGACAGGTCCACTCAATCTGGCTGGTTCTTTCCTCAAAAGACCATTTCAGACATCTGTCTACATGGTCTTCACATGATATAACCAAGATTTTGTCAGGACTTTAAAAGAGACTGTGACCTCTGAGTTTGTTTCGGCCTTTCTTCTCAGAGTAGTCAGATAGGAAACGCCGACCTCATCTAGTTTTAAAAAATATGATCGACATGTAAAAGTGTTTGTACAAACCAACTTACAGAAATAAAATCATTTATCATTTATACATTATGCACCTAAATATTGCAGGACTCCTGGCAAAATCTGACATGCTCACAGTGAGCCTATATGAATTACTAGAAAAAAGTATACAAGTGGACCTATTATATATTATGGAGAATTTCATGATGGAAGGCTATGAAGTCCATCTCAATATACCTAACCTCTTTTTTTTTTTTGCGTGTAGAAATGCTCATGCATACTGCGCTACCACGGGGAGATAGCGCAGTTATGTGGGACTCTAACCCACTAAAACCCCACGGTGTCCTCCTGTGTCGCTTATGGCGGGAACACGGGTACGCGTTAGCACTCACCGCGAACCCGCCGCGGTCAATATACCTAACCTAACTACTATTTGGCTGCATGCTTTAGTCACAGGGAAAATAAAAGAGGTGGTGCTATGCTTGTATACTCATAAAAAAATGGTCATCAGTGGAGAGAATTACCGAAAATCACTAAATTATCTATAACGTTAATTTTGCAATATTGTGCCATAGAACTTATAAATTATAGAATTGTAATTGTATGTATATCTAGAGTACCAAATCCAAGTCATTTTGATGAAATTATGAGTAAGTGAGAGTGATATTATTACGAGTTCTGATACAAAAACCATTTCAAAATGTTGTACTATGATTATAATATAGATAAATTGAAGAAAAACAAACAGACTCTAGAATTTGAAAATGTATAATTAAATTTGAATTTAAAATTATCTATCAACCTACTCGTTTAAAGAGCAAGACATGCATCGACAACTTTGCGCATAATTTTAATAAGTTTCGTAAAGCTATGGTTTTGGAACTAGCTTTGTCTGACCATACGTCACAACTACTCAGTTGCCCGATTAGCACCGAAAGCACTAGAAATCATTGGCGGACGGGACTACAGTAAAGAGAACAAGATAAATTTTAATCCTACCTCAATAGCCTATCGTTTGCTGAAGTATATGAAGCTAAGGACCCAAATATTGCTTACAATGCCTTCACAGAAATGTTTTCTGTCCTATATACACAGTGCTTTCCTGAAACTCTTATCTCTGTAAATGTGAAAAGTAGACCTAGTTGGGTATCTCATGGTGTTAAAATATGTAGCAAAAGGAAACTTCAATTATTATGGCAATATAGACAAAACCTACCGAAATGAATAAAAATTCATTTAATAGTTATTCAAAATTGCTTAAAAAATTTATTTATTTAACTCAAAGTGCACAAAATATCCATAAAATTTAAAAATCAAATAATAGATCCAAGACTACTTGGGAAATAATAAACCAAACAAAACTAAACATTCCAAAAAACACTATAGAATAGACACTATTCAATATAATAATGAAACTGTAACTGACCCCAAAATCATTGCAGATTACGTTATTGATAAAATAAAACCTGTGACTTGCTCGGGAACCACAGTCTCTAAACATATTTTAGCCAGAAAAGACTCAATGTTCTTGGCCCCAACTCTAGCACTTGATATATAAAAAAATATCGCGGCCTTAAAAAACAACAAACAGTGTAGATACGATGGCATATGTACAAAAATTGTATAGACTGTAGCATATGAAATCTGTAGCCCCTAAGCTACATTATTAATTTAAGCATTTATGAAAGTATATTTCCGAGTGCGCTATAAAAATCGATTGACAACAACTTTTTAAGAAAAATGATGGGAGCTAATGTAATTTTATAGGCCAATATCATTAATACAAATAATTTCAAAAAAATATCGAAAAACATATTTACAGGGAACTTAATACCTATTTTGCAAAAAATCACATACTCAGTGATGGACAGAAAGGATTTAGGGAGAAAATAAAATTTACTTGGCCATATAGAACTTCTTGCATACTGTTAAGACAAACATAGATGAAAATACAACAGATTGTGCCATTTTCTGCAACATGAGGCATTTCATTATGTCCAACATAATATATTACTAAATAAACATGATGCATATGGTATAAGAGGAAACATTTTTAATCTAATACAATCATACCTACATGACAGGAAACAAGTAACGCAAATTAACTGAATAAATATTATTTCGACAATTTTCCTTCCTGTCTTTAAACAGCAAAACCTGCTTTTTTGAGGTGCTGAGATGAAAATATAAATTAGAGAAACAATAATAATGGACCCTGTCGGGCACAGCAACATTCTAGATACAGAGTCTATTTTATCTGTCAGTTTTTAAATATGTCTATGTCTTTCTGTTCATTTCATTTTTTATTTTCCACTGCCTTGTTGGGCATGGGTTCGATGCCCGGGTCGGGCAGTGTTATTAGATTTTTCTATCTGGAATTTCTTAGTAATAGCCCGGTTGGTCCCTATTTCATTTGACTTAAGTTAAGATATGATAATCTATTTGCGTAAAACATGGTATAAATAGGTGTTATTATAGCGTATAAGATCATACACGTTTTGCCAATAATTATAATTTATGTTGAAAACATTCTCAATTTTATATAAATTATTTTCATTCACATATTTTTAAACATAACTGGCGAGAGATGTGAGACTACATCACCTCTGCCTAACCTTTCGCGGAATAAAGGCGTAGTCATATGATATGTTAAACATGTTTCAAGACGAATTGTAGTGTGACAGTTCGGGGCTCCACCCAATGTCCCCGGACACTTCGTAGGTTACACTGAAGTCACTGCGAAAAAAATCCTGTTGAGTAGTAACACCCTGGTAGAGTACCACATTGGCGGGCGCTCTCAAAGTGCAGGTAGTCGTCATACTGCAATGCATGGGCGTACCCAAAGTGAGGCCCACCCTCAACCCTGACTTGAAGCAAAAAAATTACGAATAAAAAGAAAAAAATCCTCTTTTTTACCCGACTACGGCGAAGATGCCAAAAGGAAGGGTTATGATTTTAGCAGTCTATGTATAATGTATGTTTGTATTTACGTTTGTTCGTCCGTAGCAACTAAACTATTCGTTCAATTTTGATGAATATGGTGTCAATGATTCGTTATCAAAGGCAAAAATCAAAACAGCAGTCGAAATTTTTAAAGAAAATGCCAAAACTGCGCAAGTCGAAAAAGTATTAGAAAGTAAAATAAAGAAAGAAAGAAAATGTATTTATTTAGCACAGAAAGACACACAACATATTAATACATCAGTTAAAAATACAAATAAAATCAGCAGGAAAGTGTGCCTCACGGCTGCGCCAAAAAGGCTTAGTTCAGCAAAAATGTCAGACAACTAGTGCCTGACGCTGGTTTTCAACTGGACCTGATGTTTGAGGTGGATGTAAATCAGTTTTATACTGCATGGTGACGTGTGTATGTATACCTAAATAAAATAAATTTGTATCCTGTAAAAATAGTGAGGAATATGGGAATATGTACATAAATGTCATATTACATTTGAATGTGCTGGTAAATAACTGTTCAAACTTTAATTAGAAAAATCTATCAGAGTCCGGTGCGAGAAAAAGATAAATGCAGAAAATTATTAATAATTCGAGTGAAAGTTCAAAATAAAACATAAAACCAAATGCCCGGTCTCGGGCAATTATTGAAAGCTTTAAACTTTTATGTGTACCTAGCGGGACGGGCACACATGGTTTGCCGCCCCGGGCTAAAAGGCTAAAGGCATATATTCCTACAACTAATTAGCCACCTCCTTACATGCACGCTAACTCACACGGCACACCGTGTAATCAAACTTTTGCATTCTTTATTCTCTGATCTGTGATGCTTACCACACTGTCCGATTGATTGATTTTCATTTCTACTCACTTCACTATCGTCGTGGTTTGGATTCTTGCAAGGAACAAAACATTGTTATCCTAGTCTAGTGTTTATTCTGTTCTGGATGGTCAAAAATTTTCCATGATTATTATGTATTATTATTCCGAATAAAAAAAACTTCCCTTTGTGTCAATTTGACTACTTACTAAACTAAGTACCTATTCAAATTTTTGATCAGTATGTGGCTACTTGAACAGCTATGTCATTCGCCACGTTCAGAAAGTTACAGGTTGGGCAGGAAGATCAGGAAAGATACACTGGTACTGTGTTTGGAATGGGCACAGGAATGAGTCTATGATACGTCATTCATTTGTACAGGTGCAAAATACCTTAAGTTCGTCATTGGAAGGTACCACGTAAGAACATCCAACTAAACTTTTTGTTGGTTTTTAGTTATAAGATAGGGTTTTATATATTAATATTATTATAGGAATTATTTATGTCTATAGGTGACAGCAGTGATAACAATAGTTATTTTTCGGCAGGCAGCGATGACAGTTTGGTGAGCATTCCTTCTCTTGCAGACAGTCTCGAGCCGCAGTTCTCTGATGTTCCGAGAAATTTTAACGTGATTCATGTTGGCAAGTTTTGGCGGTAGAAACATTCATGCTAATCTTCTATCCGAGTCATGGCTTAAACCTTGTCTTCCTTCAACTAGCTACTCTCTTCCTGGTTTCGTAACGACAGGACGGCTGGTGGTGGTGGTGGTGGTGTTGCCATATACCTCCGTGCACACATTCCCTTCTCTGTAGTCCATATTTCAGCGCAACCACCGCCATCAAATGCTGGTGAACATCTCTTTCTTGAGGTCGAACTACACCACTCGAAATTACTTCTTGGCATCTATTATTGTCCCTCCTTACGCATCAATTTCTTCGCATCGTTTGAAAAACTCTTAGAACATCTGGTCCCTTCTTACAGTCATGGCATAATCATGGGTGATTTTAACACTTGTCTCCTGAAAAAAGACCATCGCTCTTCTTCTCTGACTAATGTTGCAACTTCTAGCAATCTTTCCATTCTGCCGCTATGTGCTACTCACCATTTTCCAAACTGTACTCCATCGCTTTTTGACTTGAGTTTTTTTCACCTCTCCTGATCGCGTGGCTAAGCATGGCCAATGCGCAGCCGACGCCTTTTCACATCATGATCTGATTTTTCTTTCTTATAAAATTCGTCCACCTAAGGCTAAAGCCAAAATTCTCATGCAGCGCAATTTTAGTGGTATGAACGTTGACAGACTTTGCGAGGATGCCAGCAATATTGATTGGTCTCCTCTGCTTGCCTCCACGTCGGTCGATGAGCAGGTTAATGTCTTTACTGCTAAACTCATCGAGCTTTATGATGTTCATGCACCTGTACGAGCTGTTAAAGTTAGACATTTGCCGGCGCCGTGGCTGATGACAGATCTCTGCAACAAGGTGTGCAATGTGTACAATGCTAATCGCCAACACATTCATAACTCTGTCCAAAACGGAGACGCATCCAAAGTTTGGAATTTTCTAAGATCATTGGGGGTCGGTAAAACGCGACAAGAGTCAATCCCTAAAGATTATAGATAGATATCGATGCATTGAATAATCATTTCACAGCTTCGTCCGATTTCGATAGGACAGTCAAATTGAATATGTTGGATTATCTTTCATCTCTTCCGACTCCCAATTGGGTGCACGGTTGGCGCAGTGTTTGAGCGATTGACTGCTGCGCTGCGTGTCGCGGGTTCGATTCCCGCATGGAACAAATATTTGTATGACCTACAGATAGTTTTTCCGGCTCTGGGTGTTGTGTATGTGAGTTTATATGTTTGTAAACGCACTCACGATACAGAAAGAAATTCCTAGTGTGGGTCAACGTATTAAGAAAAAAAAGAAAAAAAAAAAATATGGACCATTTATTTTTAGTCAATTCACAGCATGTGATGTTAAGAAGAGCACACTATCAATTACTTCCAATGCAGTAGGAAGTGACTGTATCAGCCGTAAAATGTTACTCCCGGTGCTGGACGTTATCCTTCCTGTCATTTGCCACATCCTTAACTTTTCTACGTCTAGCGGTGTCTTTCCATTCTCATGGAAAGATGCGCAGATAATTCCTTTACCAAAAAAGTCCAATACCATATCCTTTTCTGAATACCGTCCAATATCTGTTTTACCATTACTTTCCAAAGTCCTAGAACGGTTAATCCATAATCAAATAAGCACTTTCCTATCCAAAAATAATCTCCTCCACACACACACTGGTCACAGCACTTCCACACACACACTGGTCACAGCACCTCCACAGCTCTTCTCAACATTACGGATGATATTCGGTCAGCCATGGAAAACAGTAATCTGACGGTCTTGGCATTGCTCGATTTCAGTAATACTGTTGTTTTCGATGTTTTGCTTGGCATTCTATGCTCTCTTAATATATCTCCATCGGTGGTTGACTGGTTTCATAGTTACCTGTTCGGGCGCCGGCAACGTATTAACATCGGAGAGAAGTTGTCTTCCTGGTGTAGTACTTCTGCCGGGGTACCACAGGGTGGCGTTTTATCTCCTTTACTTTTCGCAGTTTTTATAAACTCAATCTCCAATTAACTAATTTCTTCCTACCATCTTTATGCAGACGATCTGCAATTATACTCGCGAGCTTCCCTCGGAAGGCTGTCTGAGGCTATAGCTACCATCAATCTTGATCTGGCTCGCATTTGCGATTGGAGTAGGAGGTATGAGCTTATGGTCAACCCTGTAAAGACGCAGGTAATTGTAGTGGGCAGTTCTAGAATGGTTTCTAGGATCGACTGGACGTGTCTTCCCCAAGTTATGGTTGACAATTCAGTTATTCCCTTCAGTGAGAAAGTTAGACATTTGGGGATATTCATAGACAGGAACTTCTCTTGGACTGCTCAACTGCAAGAAGTCAGCTATAAGTTGTTTTCATCTGCTGCAACTTTGAGGAGACTGCGTAATTTTCTTCCGACTGCCACTAAGATTTCGCTTGCACAATCTCTTCTTCTTCCCATCCTTGATTATGCTGATGCCAGCTATCTTGACCTTACTCAAGAACAACTCGATAAACTTGAGCGGCTTCAAAATTTTTGTATACGGTTCATAATTGGTTTGCGCAAATATGACCATGTTTCCGAATTTCGTGTAAAGCTCAAGTGGTTACCAATTCGCCTTTGCCGGAATGCTCACATTCTTTCTCTTTTGTTTAATGTGCTCTTTTCTCCTTCCACCCCTCTTTACCTCAAAGATCGTTTTCAGTTTATCTACGATTCCCACACGAAATCTCTAAGGTCATCAGATAACTTGCGACTTAGAATACCAATGCATTCCACAACTTTCATGGATAAATCTTTTACTGTCCAGGCTGCTCGTCTGTGGAATGCATTGCCTGACCCAATTAAACGTGCTCAGTCGTTGTCTGTATTTAAAAAACTCATCAAAGAACATTACCTATCGCTGTGATTGTGCTCTTTGTTTTTAGACATAATGTACTATGAAAGTCGTACATCAATTAGTTTCATTGCTTATATATTTGTATGTATGTATCTATTATTTAGCATGTGTATTTATTTGTGTTTCTAGAAAGTATTATGGGCGCACGGTTGGCGCGGCGCAGTGGTTGAGCGATTGACTGCTGCGCTGCGTGTCGCGGGTTCGATTCCCGCACGGAACAAATATTTGTATGACCTACAGATAGTTGTTCCGGCTCTGGGTGTTGTGTATGTGAGTGTATATGTTTGTAAACGCACCCACGATACAGGAAGAAATTCCTAGTGTGGGGCAACGTTTATAAAAAATAAAATAAAAAAAAAATAAAAAAAAATTGTATCTACATTATGTTCATTGTTGGTATTGTCGCACCAATGACAACCCCATGTCATGGCCAGGTAATCTCTGTCCATTCCAGGTTGCCTGGAAGAGATCGCGGTATGCGATAAGGCCGCCCATTGTATGTTTTTAGTTTTAAGTTTCTTTTTTTCTTGTTTATTATGGTGTACAATAAAGTGTATATAAATAAATAAATAAACATCATCATTCATCATCATCATTTCAGCCAAAAGACATCCACTGCTGGGTATAGGCCACACTGATCGGTCCTGTGCGTCTCGCATCCACCGGACTCCCACAGCCTAGACCAGGTCGCTCAACCTAGTAGGAGGCTTTCCAACACAACGTCTTCTAGTTCGCGGTCGTCACTCCAGAACTTTTCAGCCCCAACGGCCATCCACTCTGCGAGCAATGTGCCCTGCCCACTGCCACTTAAGTTTGGCAATTCTTCGGCCTATGTCGGTAACCTTGGTTCTCTTGCGGATGTCTTCATTTCTGATTCGAGCACGCAAGGAAAGTCCGAGCATAGCTCTCTCCATTGCCGTTTGGGTGCCTTCTGATGAGGCCCATTGTGAGCGATCACGTTTCGGTTCCATACATCATCACTGGCAAAACACACTGGTCATAGCCTTTTGTCTTGAGACACTGTGGTTAGTTTGACGAGAAGATACCGCGCAACTGCCCGAACGCTGCCCAGCAGAATCGGATTCGACGGTTGACCTCTTTCTCGAAGTTGGAGCAGACATAATCGTCTACAACTTCAAGTGTAGACTCCTTGATAGATTCATTCAACATCACCTTGGTTTTGTCCGTGTTTATTTTAAGACCCACTCTTTCGGAGGTTCCACTGACGTCATCAAATATTGTACTGATGTCCGCCATGGTCTCAGCCATGAGCACATGCCATTTGGCACCGTTGGAGAGACTGCAGTACAGCCCAAGTCTCGATTGAATCATAGGCTTTCTCGAAGTCCACAATCGCTAAGCAAAGAGGCAGGTTATACTCTTCGGTCTTCTGTATAACCTATCGCAGCGCATTTATGTGGTCAACGGTGCTACAGCCTTTTCGGAAACCGGCAGGCTTATTACGTATTTTTTGCAAGAGCAAAACGATAGCGAATTTTGCACAATAATTGCTCTTCAATACAGAAGGCTTAGAGTTGTTGGCGGTTTTTTAAAATCTCTTATTTTAATTATATTTTTTGACGGCTGTGCATTTGACAAACAGGGAGCGTTTAGCAAACGATTGTGTAGGACTTACCATACCTACACTGCAGGTAAAGCCGACTTTTATGACATAAAGCGTTTGATCGCTATCGTTTTGCTCTTGCAAAAGATACGTAATAAGCCTGCGGCTTGTTCGGGAGGCTGACGCGTGCGCGCGAGACTATTCATGATGACCCTTGAAAACAATTCGTAGACATTGCTAATCTAACCGGGGATTGTCGCCCTTCTTGAAGAAGAGTACCACCACACCTTCCTTTCGTTTTCCCTTCGATTATGTATTTATCTGTGTATCTATTGTAGTATATAATTTAAGCACTGTTATTGTTACACTAATGACCGCCCCATTTCATGTCCAAGTAATTACTGTCCATAACAGGTTACCTGGAAGAGATCGCATCATGCGTTATGGCCGCCCATTGTATGTGTATTAGACTTAAGTTTATTTTTGTTAATAATATTTTATGGTGTATAATAAAGCATATAATAAATAAATAAATAAATATGACGGCATCAAACAGCTTCTGAAGGGCCTTAAGTACCGGTTTTCCGCCCGCCTTCATGAGTTCGGCCGTAATTCCGTCATCACCCGGCCCCTTGTTTTTTCAGAGCCATCCTAATCTCGTACTGGCTGTCGTCCGGGATGGTATAGTGTCGCGTCAATCTAGCTCTTGGGTCGTTTGCTAGATTCGCAAGGGGGTCACTGATTGACGTGAATCTACCCATAAAACCTCTCGATCTCCCTCTGAAGCTCCGATTTAGCAGAGAAGATCCTGCCATCGTTGGTCTTCAGTTTCATATAAACATAATATACCTAGCTTATTTTTCAAACGCTTGAAGATAAGCTTATCACAAACCCATTGTTTCGTTTATCCATTTTATATTATTTATCCGGGAAAAAACTATTTGTTGTTTCCGTTGGTTTGCGGTATTTAATTACCTGGAATCGATAGGTACCTACCTACCTACCTACCAACCTAAGCTATTATGTGAATGCCGTCATCTTCTAGTCGTTAGAGTAAACAGGAAAAACTAGCCTGAAGGTGATTGTGGTCAACTATTAACAAGCTGAGGAAACTATTAAATAAGTTTTAACAAGTTCGTGGTAGCCCAGTGGCTAATACCTCGACTCTCGTACTTGAGGCCGTGGGGTCAAATGTGGGAATGTACCAATACGACCTTATGTAATATGTAGATACCTATCTACATTCTATGTTTACCTATTCAAGTTTTTACCTCCTGGCAGAGTTGCGTTGCGGGCCCGAAACCGGGTAGATATAGTAGGTACCTATTGTTTGATCTTAAAACTGACACTAGAAGTTGTTAATTAAAATTTCACATTAGGTACAGTAACTAGCACACAATTACAACTAAAGATGCCTTTCTCACCGGCTCGGTGCGTTTTTGTTCTGTACCGACTCTGTACAGATTTTTTACCGAGAGTCACTTTTCATTTGTTTACTTCGGTGTCTTCGGCGTTTGCCATTGGTCATCGTGACCTGCAGCCGAATTGCGCAAGTGAACTCGGCAAGGTGAAGGGTTTGGCCGCTATCAAATCGACCAATCACATGACGCGATGTGGATTTCCGTCTGTGTGATTGATCGATTGATAGCGGTCAAACCCTTTGCGTTGCCGTATTCACTTACACAATAAGCCTGCTGGATTATACTGGGCTATAGACAGACAACTTTTTTGTTTATAAACAGCCACCTTCATTGAAATGTCCAAATGCAGTGCCAAGGGAACTAATGAATATAAATATGCGGATTTGGTACCGTGTCAAGATGTCAAGTGGCGTATATGCAAATAATTTTATAGGAATGGGGACTACCGCGTATAGTGTTACCCAGTTACTGGGTTGAGTAGGTCAGATAGGCGGTCGCTTCATGTGTATGACACTGGTACCCAGCTGAAACCGGTAAGACTGGAAGCCGACCCCAACCACAATTGGGAAAAGGCTAAGCAGATGATGGGGACTACCGGGTATGAATCCGCCGCTAGAGGCGCTGGTGTAGCTTAAGGTCTCCAATATGTCAAACTCCACTGTTTGTGTTGTGGGTGGGGGGTGTGGGCGGCTTTTTCCCTAATTATTTTATTGTTGAGAAATATTTTGCGATACCTCAGATTAGTTATGCCAAATATGAGATATATGGAAGACGGAATACAGAATACGGGTCAATGAATGTCAGTGCTTTAACGTATTAAATATAATTTAAATGTCAACTTGATTTTCACGCCCGTGGTTGCAAACGTTACTGAACCAGGCGGACGTGATCGCTTGAGGTAGCTGGTGCAGGCCACGGTACGGAGCGACAGGGCATGGGAAGCTGTCACCTCCTTCTGCCAAGTAGTAATGCTTGCGAAGGCGGAAGCAAAACACGTGAGGGAAACGCAACGGAGGCGCCCTCATGCCCCAAGCCGCCGCAGGACCAGGGCGTCGGGAGTCGCAAGCAGATTCCCGGCCACCGTAGGCGCGGGCTTGCGGACGGCGAGTAAAAGGTAGCTCGCCGTCCGATAAGGACCAGGCCCGAGTCGACGGCGTGTAGTGTTCCACGCGCGCCTCAAAGAGATGTCAGCTAGTCAGTAAAAGTCTGACACACCCTCCCGCTTCACCCAGAGCGGGCGAAGTCATTGGATGATTTTCAACCGGAAAAAAAAAAAAACTAAAATCTCCTGCTCAAAGCGCGTTGACGCCCTGTACCTATAGTTCAGTTCAAGAATTCTGAAGCCTGGGAAGATTGCTGCTAGCTGCTAGGTGTTTATAGGTGAAGGCTTGATATCCAGGAAATGAAAGACTTGATTCTTCATAACTATTTGAGATGTTTTTTCAGGGTCTTCAGAACACAAAGTTGCGTGGAATAAAGTAATACATGTTAATGGCTACAATTTGGTCGCTCGGATCGTTCCACGCAACTTTACCATATCGAGGGCCCTGATTTCGAATACAAAACAGTTTTTTAATTACAAAAATTTTCATTACAAACTTAGACTATAAATCAACAGAACCTCCCCTATTCGTAAAAGAATCAGGACGTGACCTATATGGTTGGATGCGCCCTAATATGGTTCAACAAAGTCCGTAACTATATCCCCTGAAGAGATTCTCCAGGAAGAATGAGGGGTGAAGGGAAATTCTGTCGATTTTTGGACATGGAAGCTATTTTCTCCTAAAACTATCCAGCTTACCACTAAGATACTATATGGGTCTTGAAGCCCTTCTATAAGGCTATAGAAATATACTATTTCTCTTGTTACTTCTATATCTTTCAGGCGCGTAACTGCCTGGAAGTGTTAGACGGAATAAAATATAAGAATTTCTAACATTTAAAGTTAGTTTGTACTCAAGCTATCTGGGGGATCTCCACCCACCAGGCATCATCCGGCTATCCTGTTGTAGTACTTTCTTGGGCGTAGTTTTAACGCTCGAAGTAGAATTCACCCTGGAGTGGACGACACCACGAGACAACTAAGGAACCTCGCAACCTGTGAAGAAGGTTATCTTCGCAACCTGTCAAGTAGGTTATCTCCCCAACCACCAGAGCTAGGCTCCTTACAGAAATGTGGTTGGGAAGGCAGAGAAATAGACTATCGAATGGTGGTACCCTGATGGCTATACCTCAAGTCGTTCCGGTACTTTGGGTGCCGGGAAGCGGCCGAAGTTGGAAAGAAATTGCGCTGTCCCCCAGCCTTGATTACTTTGTTTCCACGAGTGAAAAACTCGAGCGGCCGTGTACAATGACTGAATCCAGGCGCTTGCCTGCAGGTTCCCGAAGGTAATGCTGTAGCGGTGAGCTTATGTCTGCCTATGCGCGAGAGACACTTCCAAAGTGGTAAAATGTGTGTCCCCCTTCCTGTAATAAGAGAATGATAAAACTAAAAAAAAATATGATGTACCATGTAAACTTCCACCGAAAATTGGTTTGAACGAGATCTAGTAAGTAGTTTTTTTTAACACGACATAAATCGTAAACCGCAATTTACAAAGTACGGAACCCTTCGTGTGCGAGTCCGACTCGCACTTGGCCGGTTTTTCTTTATGCGGCCGAGACGTGGACAGTGCGTGAGTTGGAAAGGGGGAAGATAAATGCTCTGGTGGTGCTGGAGAAACATGCTCGGAATATCATGGACGCATTTATACAATAACATGTCCATACTCCAGAAACTCGGCATCACACGGAATACGCAGTGATCTAGTCCAGGTCCCAAGCAGTAGTACTAAATAATTATATATCTAGCTGGGTCCCTGTCCCTAGTGGAGTCCCGCAGGGTTAATCGCTCGGTCCTTTGTTATTTATATCTAGTATATGTTAATGACATCGAATCTTGCTTGACTTCATCCAAATTACTTTGTTTGCCCGATTATATGAAAATGTGTGCCTCGATATCGTCTCAAATGGACGCAATCTCATTTCAAAACGATCTGCATCGATTAAAGGATTACTGTCATAGTATCTAATAAACTTGATTTTAATCCCACCAAATGCACGGTTATTGGATACATAATCTCGGAAGCGCTCAAACATTACTACATCGTATAGGTACCCTAGATCATGTGTGACTGACAATCATGACTTGATTAGATCCAAGATCTCCAGTTTACTGACAAAATCCTGTGCGATCTACCAATTACATATTTCTTGTAATCATAAATGAAACAGCATAGTTCAGTACACAATTATGTAGTATTTTTTAGTTTATTAAGAGGGAAAACTTGAAACTGAAAATTATTCTTAGTAACTACTTATTTATATTAGTGTGAGCGTTGCGTCTGAGCATGTTCCGCTAGATTAGCAAAATCATGTTTGTAGTTGAAAATTGCCAAACTTAAAGAATCCAATGTATGAGCGTCTGTCAAGCGAAAACGGTGTTTATTTTTTGTGTTTTAAGTAGGAAAATGCTGACTCACATAAATATGTTGAACCAAAACACGAATGCGTTGTTCAACACATTTCTTCAAATTTTGATATTTCTCGTTGAAAAACTATGCCCAGAAATCTAGACCTGAGGGTGACCTTGCTTTTATAAATATGTCGCTTGTTCGTTTTGAAATATCATGTGATCCATTTGAAATGTATCTGCAAATTTTGTAGCCATTTCATAGATATAACTATGATCAATAGAATTAATAAACGGATAACTGATGAATTCCACCAACTTATTAAATTTCAAGAAAACAAAAGAGAGCTAGGCTGCGTAGGAGAGAGGATAATTAATAACGTGACGGAACGGCGATTGAAAAATGATACAAGATGTTGCGTGCAGCAGTTGGTGATAACGTTGCGCAGTCTGTTCCACGTATTTATATTTTTTGCCTTGCCACGAATCCACGATCGACTGGACTAATAGTCGCGATCGACCGGCTGTCCATCCCTGCCCTAGATAAACAAATTTTACTTAGATCAAATTCCATCCGTGATCTGGGGGCTCACCAAGATTCCAAGCTCAGTTTTGATGCGTATGTTGATGCAATAGTCGCTAAGTCATCAAAATCACTGGGCTTCATAATGCGGTTATCCAAGTGCTTCACTAAAGCTAAAACTTTAAAAATTCTATATTGTACTTTTGTTATTAGCCACTTGGAATACGCGACTGACTTACGGAACCCATGTTACCGTAAATATATAAACCGTTTAGAGAGCATCCAAAAACGATTCATAAAATATTTATGTTACCACCAAAAAGTACCATACCAGTCCTCTGTAAAAATATCATAAATTGCCTCTAGCACAGATAATATAATACAATAGCATACAGATGCCTCATCCCTTACAAAGAAACCGTGCCGACGTAACTAGCGTTTATCATGTGATTATACCGATTATTTTTTGTAAATCGATCGCGTTCGGTTCCGTTCCACGGCGATAGATAGATCACCATCTATATCCGTGGAACTGAACGGAACGGAACCGAACGCGATCGATTTACATAAAATAATCAGTAGGTATAGAACGTCGGCACGGTTTCTTTGTATGGGATGAGACACCACTGCCTCTAGCGCCGCGACATTTCTGGCGGCGTTTATCTGTTGAAATCTTCAACAATAGTTTAAACTGCTTTGATATTTTGTCCAAATTTAATTTGAATAACTCATAAAGTCAAAGAGGTTTAATAAGGGTGGATTAAGATGCCATTAGCCTAAATTATAAGCAGAATTCATGCATTGTGGGTGCAAGCAGAAACTTTAATAAGTTGTGTAAGCTGCATGATATTGACACATTCCTAACTAGTGTGGCATCAGCCAGGAAGTGCTTAAGCAGAAACTTCTTCACCTAGTTCATTGCAGCGTATATATTATTATGCAGTGTGAGCAAATTATCAGTATCACTGGTGCAAGAGTTATTAAGTGATTTTTCACTTGGTGATCTGTTTTTATCGATGTGTACTGAAATTTCCATAGATATTAAGTATTATTCAGTATCTATAAGTGAAGACTTGTTATTGGCTGACTTTCAAATCTATTGATTCTTCAAATACTTGGACACGTCTCTAGATGGGATGGCGACTTCATAGAGCGGCTGGTCGTACAGGGCAAAGTCCAGGGAACTAGACCGCGCGGCAGGTCTGACTGCTGATGCGCTGAACTGACCAAGTAAAATCCGCAGTAGGAGGCCGCATATCTGACTGCGCCAAACAGTCCGCCAACTCTTTCATTTGATAACCATACCACGGCAATGCACAAAAAATAACTAGTCCGCCATCTTAGGCCGTCCGCCATATTGGATTTAAAACTGACGTCACTTAGCTAACCATGCATTGTCATCGAAACTAAGCGATATGATAACTGCTCTAAAATTCAGGTGCAAGATTTTAGACCCGATCACACTTACATACATACATACATTGCAAGTTAAATAAAAGCTTGTAAAAACTAGTGGTTCTAGACAAGTGGCATTCGATGTCAGCGAAGATAATCGAAATGTCAAAACCCAGTCAAAACCTTGATCACGTGATTTTTCGGTATCGCTTGTCAATACCATACAATTTTGTCTTTTTGACAATCGCTATCCCCACGCTTTCGATGGTGGTATATCACTTGTCTAAGGCCTCTGATCTCTCGATGAGACCCGCCATAAAGCAGATTTTCTTCCATACTGGTTGCTGTCATCTATCATCGCAACACATTTAAGGGTATTTTGGGGTCATTATAAAACACTCAAACTGGAGAAATACAATTTTATTGACTTATTAAGTAAGTTTCAGTAACCACTGTGGCATAAAGGTACACGGCAATATTCTTCAGACTATTGTTAACATTCCTAACAATTAATAAAGGCTATTTATGAGATAATTATAATAAAATTAAACCCAATATAGACTCTATTGACACATCAAATTTATTTTAGTCAAACGAATACATAGCAAGTATTTTTAAGTCAGCGTTCCTTGACCCTCTATTATACAATACAGGGCCTAGAAAAGTCAATTTAAAAATAATTAGCGAAACTCTGCAAACGTGATGAGAATCGATATCTAATGAAGATGAAAACAAAGTTAGCTACAACTTTGGGGACTTTAAGTCAAGAGTGAATAGGTTACTTCTAGGCAAGCGTGCTTCGCCGTCGACCACATCATCGCTTACCATCAGGTGAGATAGTGATCAAGCGGTGAGTCTAACAACAATAAAAAAAAGAAGATGTAGTGACAAAAAATTAAAAGAGTATGCTTAGGTGGAGTTTCTCACCTCAAAATTATCGCAGAATCAATGAGACAAATTGTAAAGCTGTGATTGGTTGAATGATTTTTCAACAGCCAATCACAGCAGATAACGCCTGCTTGACAATTTGCCACATTAATTCTGCGATAATTTAGAGGTGAGAAACTCGGCCATAGATGGTTTGGTCATGTTGAGAGAATAAACAAATTTTTCTAAATTGACAAGGCAGACGTGATTTAAAAAGGCCGGGTAAGGGACGCCGAAGAAGAACATAATACAGATCTTACTAGTGATATTCTTCAGAAAGGCCAGGAGCGTAGTACGTATATGAATATTAACGATGCAAAAGGAGTATTTAAGTATCGTAGCAGGTAGCATTCTATATTTTCTGCCTACCCCCATGGGCTGGAAAGCGTGAGTTTATGTTATGGTTGTATACACCTAGACGGGAGAAGTTACTTGCAATTAGAAGATGAGATTTTTTTGATCGTCATTCTGATTAGAAATCGATAAGATAGATAGCCATCATATCTGCAGAATTTCGTTAATTAATTAAATTTGACCCTTATAAAAATAATAATGTATTACAGTCACTGTCAAAAATATCGCCACGAACAAAATGTTCCAAAAAACAAAGTAAAATTATTTGGTTAATAAAAAAACTTTCATCTTGAAAAAACATACATATAATTTGATATTTAATAGCACACACTTATGTCATACAAAATAATTTGAAATTAATCTTATGTAAATAAGTACCTAATTCATTACACACGGGAAAAAAAAATCTGCATCTTACTTGTTTTTGGAAGTATACTCGTGCAAACACATAATACAAGAGATACTTGCCAGTAAAAACTAAAGCTAAATTAACATTTCTTCTGCAAGTCTGTTAAACAAGGACAGTACAACAATTATTTCAATGTCCCTCGGCAATCATCGCATTTCCGAATATAAACGAGTGCTAATTTCCATGACCATCAATTATTGGATTTATCGTGTATAATAATTTGAATTCAGAACTAAGTACTTTATTGTTGTTTTGTTTTGATTTCTGTGTGATCTATATATAGCTGTAAAACTGTTTTCCTTTAGTAGCTTTCCTTATATTTTTAAAATAAATCACATTAAGTTAAAAGAGTATTAACAACTTTATATACATCCATGTTGATTGAGAGCGTCCGGTCTGCACCAAGTGCAAAGGGTAACAGGGGGGTGACCACAAGCTCTTAGAGTAAGGTTATTTTGAGATCGAGTAAGGGACAGATGTATCTGACTTGTATACATTGTCACTTACTCGATCTCAAAATAACCTTACTCTAAGAGCTTGTGGTTACCCCCCTGATAGAAATCCGACGACTGACGAAACACGAAGTTTGCCGAGGGACATTAACAAAATATTTGTACTGTATAATTCTAAATGCCTAAAACACAATATATAAACTTGGACAAGTCACCAATATAAATAGGACTTATTATTTATAAAGATTTGTTATTACATCGTCAAATAAATGCGTCGTGAAACTAAAAAATTCTTTTGGAAAACGACTATGTTCCGATTTCTGAATTGAGTATTTGGAGTTAAGAATGCTTCAAACCCTAATTTAATGCCCAATTTTGTCAGATTTTGGGACTAGAGTCTGACGAATCATCATCATCATCAGTCTTTTAATGTTTCCACTGCTGGGACACAGGCCTCCTCTCTGAGAGAGGGTATGGGCCGTAATCCACAATGCGGACCCAGTACGGGCTGGTGGATGTCACATGTATTTTATTTTTTGGTTCTATGACAAGCCGGTTTCCTCACGATGTTTTCCTTCACCGTTTTGAGAGCAGTGGTTATGAAATAATTAACATAAAGTAAGGCGCCTGCCTGGGTTCGAACCAATAACCTACAACTTGTAAGTCGCGGCCGTTACCACTGGGCCACTAGTCGGTCTTGTCTACTGCTCCACAGACGCTCTGACGAATACTAAACTTCAAATTCTTAATTCAGATATCGGGATTATGTAAAATACTTTGGTAAGGCGATAAATTAGCAGACGTATTGATATCATAGCCTTTCAAGGGCTTTACTCTGTGTTAAAACTAGTATGGTTCCACTGTGAGAGAAAGAGACGGAGCTATATATAGGACTAATAGCACTGTCCTTTTTACAAAACAAAATCATGTTAGCATTAGGCCGCGTTTCCACTGACGCGGAGCTGGGCGGAGACGTGCGGAAGCGACCAATCACAGACGAGACGAGTGGCGCGATGAGGGATTTCAACCATTGTAATTGGTCGCTTCCGCACGTCTCCGCCCAGCTCCGCGTCAGTGGAAACGCGGCCTTAATACGACATAACATGGTCTTGTATCGTAAGCACATAATATACGGAGTGTATCAGAAAAGTGTGATCATATTTTAAAAACTCTTGTGTCTATGTAAATGAACAAATTTCTGCAAGGAAGTTAGTTAATTAAGAAAAAAACTGGCCAAGTGCGAGTCGGACTCGCGCACGAAGGGTTCCGTACAATTATCGCAAAAATATCATGTTTGTTTTATGGGAGCCCCATTTAAATGTTTATTTTATTCTGTTTTTAGTATGTGTTGTTATAGCGGCAACAGCAATACATCATCTGTGAAAATTTTAACTGTCTAGCTATCACGGTTCATGAGATACAGCCTGGTGACAGACGGACAGATAGACAGACAGACGGATCGTGGATTCTTAGTAATAGAGTCCCGTTTTTACCCTTTGGGTACAGAACCCTAAAAAGCTTTTGTTTATTCACAAACAATTTGACATTGTGTCGAATATTGGGTACATGGATTGGCGGAGCATAATTGCAGTAAAATTATCACTTGAAGATTAAATTATTGTAGCAAATTATATGGATTTAAAAATAGGTTACAAACAGATGTAATGTCATATTAATCTAACAAAATGTAAGTTGCAAACTATTTGAACAATACTTCAAATATTTTACAAAAAATAGAATGTCAAATTAATCACATATTATTATGTCACAAACAACATATTAGCATATCAGTTCAATCTATACTTCTATACTAATATTATAAAAAGGAAATATTTTCGAATTTTTTGTATGTAACGATTAAACTTAAAAACTGCTGGAAGTATTTCAAAAATTCTTTCACCGTTAGGAAGCTACACTATCCCCGGGTGATCTATGAACTTGACATTTGGTGATAATGTTCATTATCACGTATATTTTACAAAATTAATATATTGATCAATCAGATTGTTTTTAAATTCCCCCTTTTTCCTATAACAGACAACTTAATTTTTCGGTTTAGTAAGGAACCCTAAATGTGCGAAGTCCAACACGCACTTGGCCGTTTTTTTTAGGCGATTTCCTTAGACTTCCTTGGAGAAAGTTAATCATAGATATATACACGGGCAGAATCAGTTATTAAAATATAATCACACCTTGCCGTTACACCATGCATACTTGGTTTAAATAACACTTTTTCTCCAGAATCATTTAATGAGTACATGAATGAATAATTTTCATAATAGAACCTAATGTATTCGTTAAATTACTAAGACACATATTACTTAGTTAACGAGAAGAAGAGGAACGTCTGCGATCTCGGCGGTCGCGGCGAGGACTGCGCGTGCGCCGCCGCCGCGAGCGACGCTCCGAGCTTGAGTGGCGCCCTCTGGGGGAAGTTATGGATGATTAGGTATCTTTTGTAAGATAGACGATTGAGAAGTCCTTGTCCATCTGGAGTCCGGTTCCGTTACACCGTACATACACGGTTCAAAATTGGTTGACACCACATTTCGTTTATATTGACCGGACGGGTAAATTCCGAAATTAAAACTTTTAATATATAACCGCAATTATATAACAGCGAAAATCAAACGTCAAAAATGTTTACATTGACGATATACATTCAATCTCAGTAGATTATATTTAGAGAGACGCAACACAGGAAGGACATAACAATTACTAAAGTAGTTATACTCGTATCAAGGCTTTGAACATATTTTTGAATTAAAATGAACACTAGAATTCGAAAGTTCTTTTTTACTGTTCCATGAACAATTTACTATAATTATAAAACTACAAACCTGGAGCTACTCCGCCTCCGGCGATCCCTGTCGGAAGACCGGCGTCGTCTCTTGCCGTGCTCAGAGTCAGAACTGTCTGAGGCGGACGAATCTCGCTTCTTCTTGGCTTGAACTGGATAAAATAATATTTTTGTCAGATTAGTTTTTGACAATGTGTTTTATATGTCATCGGCGGGCTTATTACGTAAGGAACAGCAAGTAGCAATAATTGTACAATTATTGCGCGATCAATTTAGTGACCTGGCTACTGAGGCCTTTAAGTCAAGTCTTTTTTTTTGACAGTCACTTTTAACACAAGCTATTTTATCTGTCCGATGATTTATAAAATGTATCGTTTGATGAATAAACCAGCATATGAAAGAGCAACACTACGTGGAGGCTGTTTTTTTAGAATAGTCAATTTGATTATTATTTAGCTCCAATATTCCGATAAATTAATATTCGCAGATGTAAAATATTTGTGTAAAGTAAATATGGCAGTGAAAATTTGATATTTGCATTTTATTTACTTATATGTCAATGTGTAAAATCAATTCAAATTTCTTCGAATTGTCGATTGTTTTAAGAAATCGAATCGATAACGCATTAGAACATCACTTAGTAGACTACATTATCTCGTATTTGAGCTATGAAACGTAAAAAGATTTATCAATTTTAATTTCGACATTGGCAGAATAGTCAACATCGGTGTTTACCATATAAAAACAAAATATAATAGAAGATACTTATTGCCGACTTATCACATTCTCATGTGTTTGTAAGTATTTAGTAGTAAACATATAAGCTTCGCTGGGGTAGCCAACACTGGTTTTTTTTTATACTGTATATAAAAAAATCCTCCAGTTTACCGTGATCACTTCTGTTTCAATGATTCAACAAATAGTCCAGTTGCGTAGACATTAGAGACTCAAAACAACACCAATTTGTCATTTACATTTACAATAGTCACTAATTTATTATTTGTTATGGAATTTGTTATTTCAATATTTATTCTTATAATATTATTCTAATTTGCGGATAATTAAAGTAGCCACAAAATAACATACGAAAAAAGCCGCCAAAAACTCAAAAACTTCTGTACCTACTCAGCCATCAGCGAGCGATTGGCAATCGACCAACAACAAGGTAAAAAGTAATCGCAATTTGTCAGCCACATTTGTTCGCCGATCGCTGTCGCTCTGCTGTCAAAAACCATACGTAATACGAAATTATCGCGATCACCTTGCGATAAATGCACATTTCACTTAACAGATTTTTATTGTTAGCAGTGCTGTCGTAAAATTATCATGGTGTGGCTATAGCTTATATATAATGCGAATTCGCGATTGAAGAGCAATTATTTGGCATAAATAAGCCTTCTCATTTTTTGACGTAAAGCGATATTCGCGCGATGATTGTACAATCTCTGCGCAAATATTGTTAATTGCTGTTTCATACGTAATAAGCCTACGGATTATTGTAAAACTCTTTAGATTATGAACTATCTCGAGAGTCTATAAACTATCGATATATTGTGTACATTTCGAATAGATTAAAAATACCAATCAGTGCACCAGTTTAAAATCTATCCGTTTTGGTATTACAGTGAAATTGTAAACATGCCTCTCATTGGTCGGGTTGGTGCCAGTACTTACACAGCTCACGTAAATGCCAGGGAGTTACAAATGGATGACCGATATTGATAGTAACAATTTATCGAGAGATTATAATCCGGTGATCTTTACACAATTCACTTAATTCACGTAAGACATATCTATAGCGAATCAGTAATCTACAGAAGAAACATTTTTAAGGCCAGGTGGCGGGTTTTACTAAACAATAGCGCAGAATAAACTTTCACAGGGGTTCTAACACAAGTTTAGTATTTACACGAAATAGGGTAGTTTACTTTTTTTTGTCCATCAGGTAGATTAATAAAAAAATATTGGACACGTATTTCTTCTTTTGAATCGTAAACATAAAGTGACGACGATATAATGCGTTGAAATATCGTGAAACGTCACGCCGCTAGTACACTTTATAGCCTTATGTGCCTTAGTGACGTCACAAGCCCCCACTCCTGAACTTTGATGCGCTTTAAATTTGTAATTTTTTATTGATTTAGTAAAGCAAAAAATACTTTTTCAATATATCATTTTTCTACCCAAAAACATGCCCATTCCAAGATTAAAAGTTGCACGCAAAATGCAACATATCATCTGTATTCTAGGCAAGTTAAAGCTTCAACGGTAGTGGCGGTAGTTCTTATTTTTTTTAATTAGTATGTTCCTACGCATAAGGTTCAAAATAGCTTGACACTTCTCTTTTCGTCCATTGACAAGTCTTAAAAAGTTCTAAGTTGGATCAAATAAAAGTCTATGTTTCACTTACCAGCTTTATTCTCCCTGTCACGTTGTCTGGACTTGATGAGACGAACGATCTCCATCAACTCTTTACGAGCCTCGTTTCTCTCCTCTTCGGTCTAAATTGAAAATAAAATAATTAGTTTTATATTTTGTTGTCATAGTGACAGAATCAAAGTGTCGGTTTCAAAATGCATACATAGCTTAGGCATAATAATATTGACTTTTATCTCCACCTCGTAATGCATACATTCCCAAAAAATCCTACAGAATTTGACACTTTTAACTTGAACTTTACGTCGTGATGCTAAGGGTCGATATGCTATGCACATTTTATACCGACCTGTCGCTTCGCTTCGACTCTGTCTCAATGTTCTTTGGATCCTAAATCTTATTGGCCACGGTCAACCATAGGATGACTCAATATTAATTATTAACTGAAGAGTTGTAAAACTTCTTGGCAATGGGCGGGACACATAGCTTGCAGAACTTATGACCGACGTAACCCATGTTTGACACTGCACTATACTTTATGGCATACTTACGCCCTCCTTCTTCTTGTCATCATCTTTGGGGGTTCTCTCGCCACTCTTCTCTCTGGTTTCGGCTGCAGAAAGTTTGCGGTCACGGGACTTAGATCTATAAGAAGATAGACAGAATATACTTTATCGTAACAAGGTAAACAGTTCATAAGTCGATTTCGAAATGCGTAAATGAGAAAACTGTACCAGATATCAAATGAACGAGATTTTTTGTTTCTCCGTTTCAGTCAAGAGCTAAAAATAAGATGACAATCTTATCCTTATTAATGATGAATATCTTATTCTTGAGCAGTGGTGGCCCAGTGGTATCGGCCGCGACTTACAAGTTGTAGGTCGTGGGTTCGAGCCCTGGCAGGCGCTTTACTTTGTGTAAATTATATCATCACCACTGCTCTTAAAACGGTGAAGGAAAACATCGTGAGGAAACCGGCATGTCCTAGAACCATAAATTCGAAGACATTGTGACATCCACCAACCCGCACTGGGCCCGCGTGGTGGATTACGGCCCATTCCCTCTCACAGAGAGGAGGCCTGTGTCCCAGCAGTGGGAACATTAATAGGCTGATGATGTGATGTGATCTTATTCTTATCCTACACTTAACATTTTAATAGTGAAAAATCTACTCAAACTGTTTAGTACTGAACCCCTACTATGACATGCCAGTGCTATGATGATTCAAACTACTATCTCTTTTTAACAACGGAATTATGATGGCATTGACACTTCATAGAAGGACTGATTAGTTTTGATGTTTTAGGTAATAAAGCAATTACACTATAAGCACATTAAAGGCGAAAGTTTGTGAGTGTTTTTGTTATTTTACACGCTCAGACGGCCGGACGGATCTGGATGCAATTGGCACAGAGATAGATTATATTCAGGAATAGCACATAGGATTTATAGCCTGGGATAATTTTTGGCCTTTTACGCGGCCGAAGCCGCTGGCAGAAGCTAGTAATAATATAATAATAACTGACCTTTCTTTAGCCGGTGACGGTGTACGCGACCTCCTTCTCTTCTTATCCTTATCATCATCCCTATTCTTACTCCTATCATTATCCCGACTCCTCTCACTCCTACTGCGATCCTTACTCTTATCCCGACGCTCAGACCTCTCCCTCCTGCGATCATTCCTTCTATAATCCCTACGATCCCGATCCTCTCTATCATTTCTCTCAGGTTTGCGATCCCTATCTTCTCGATCATTCTTCTGATCAGGTTTGCGATCCCTGTCTTCTCTATCATGTTCTAAATGTTTACGATCCCGGTCGTCACGTTCGTTTCTATGTTCCGAATGTTTGCGAACCCTGTCTTCCTTCTCATTCCTATGTTCAGACTGTTTGCGGTCTCTGTCTTCTTGTTTATGCTCAGATACTTTAAGTTCCCGATCTTCTTTGTCGTTTCTTTCAGAACGCTTACGGACTCTGTCTTCTTTCTCATTTATGTGGTCTGAGACTTCTGAAATCTTGCGAGTTCTTTCATGTTTTTCGTTTCTGTTTTCTGAAAGTTTACGGGTCTCGTTTCTGTTTTCTGGTAGTTTACGTATCTCGTTTCTGTTTTCTGAAAGTTTACGGGTCCTATCATCCTTTTCGTTTCTAGATTCCAAAGGTCTACGACCCCTGTCTTCTTTGTCAGTCCTCTGTTCCGATTGTTTGCGATCTCGGTCCCTGTCTTCTTTTTCATTTCTGAATCGGTCACGTCTGACATCTTTTTCTTTGACGTCAGACACCTTTTCGCCTAAGCGAGCTTTAATCGCTTCGCGACGGTCTGGGCGAGCATCTGCGTCTTTATTCCTGGGGAAAAATATTCATTTTATGATTAATACTACTCTTCCACAGAAAGATCTTTTTAATGATGATGATGATGATGATGATGATGCAAATAATGGGTTTACTAATGATAAGCATAAAATATATTCCCATAATTTACATTGGCATAACGAAATTAATGATCATTTTGCATAATAATACTAGGCATAAATGCTTTGCCATAATTTATACTGCCATAAATACTGTTGGCATAAAAATAATGATGCATAATCTTATAAAGCATAATGTTCTAAACGCATAATGATAGTTACATATAATGTTCTTTGGAATAAAACAAACATGTTCGCGGCTCAAGGGTGGCACAAAGGCCACCCCGCCGCACTTTAACCTAATTAATTTGAGTCCTTATATCAAACATATTTAATTAGACATTTTAAGCTTAAGTATTTTTTTTTTTCAATTGATATAAGTCAATATTAAAATTTTCGATATTTTAAAATTGTCATTTTACCCGTAGGTATTTTAATTTTCGACGTTCAAATATGTTCCCATTATGCCTTAAATATTTATTCAACTCCAAATTATGGCAAAACAAATTAGACCAAATGACAGTTATGCTAACCTTTGCATTATGCCAAAGTATTATTATGCTGATAAAAGCTATGCGAAAACGTTATGCCAAACAACATTATGCCTATTAAAATTATGCCAAGAGGGGTAAATTCCCCAAAAAATATACTGGAGCTGGAATGTAAATTGAATTCAATCAACACACAAAATCAACCAAGTGTTAGTACTAAACCACACTGATCCAGCATGGTAAATTACAAACCACCGCAATAGAGAGCAGATGACACAGAAAATCTGCTTCTTCTAAAACTATTAAGGTTTTTTTTTATGATCAGACTAGCTTCATATTCTACTAAACAAAAGGAAATCCCACCAAAGCGCCAAAACGTAAATTAAAATATTAAAAACTCTGCCTACCTTTGCTGATCCTTTTTAAACGTGCTCCTCAAGATACTAAAAGGATCATAGCCATCCTTAGGCTGCTCATCTTTATGTCCCTTAGCCAGACCTTCAGACATATTGGATATGGCTGAAGATAGTTTGGGCTGTGCGTATCCCACTGTTGAGGATATGCCTTCGCGGCGGCCCCGCATATCTCGGAATTCGCGATTGTCACGGCCATCGCGCCCTTCTCGGTTATCGCGGCCTTCTCGGCCTTCTCGGCCATCACGACCAAAGGCTTCGTCCCTGAAATATGAAATGAATCAAACACTATTTTCATTATGTGTACCTGCAGCTTAGGAGTGGCATTCCCTGCCTGCGTCCTCCGATAGCTACAACCTAGGAGTATTTAAGTCAAGAGTGAATAGGTTTCTTCTAGGCAAGCGGGCTTCACCGTCGACCAGATCACCGCTTACCATCAGCTGAGACAGCGGTCAAGCGCGAGCCTACCTATAATAAAAAAATAGCATGTGCGTTAGGTTTGGGCATACCGATCTGATATTTTGTTACTGTATCACACGAGTCACAGTAACATAACATCACATAGGAAGAGATGTACCTACTTTAGCACACCTATATACAAAAACGACCAAGAGCAGTGGTAACGGACGTGACTTACAAGTTTTAGTTCGTGGATTCGAACCTAGGCAGGCGCTTTACTTTGTGTAAATTATTTCATCACTACTGCTCTCAAAACGGTGAAGGAAAACATCGTGAGGAAACCGGCATGTCTTAGAACCAAAAATACGAAGACATGTGACATCCACCAACCCGCACTGGGCCCGCGTGGTGGATTACGGGACCATTCCCTCTCACAGAGGCCTGCACGCACAAGTGACCAAATGGAAAAGGGGACCTCCTTTTCCATTTGGTCCGTTGTGCGTGCAGGCATTTATCCTTTCCATTCAAAATCGAAAAAATCAAAGCATTGCATTCTCATCATGAACTTAAATTTTCTCTACATCTTACGCAAGTTGACAACTAACCTTTCCTCATCATGCTTAGGGTTGACCCCTAACGCCATCGCCAGCATATCAGCTCTGTTCTCAGGAGTAGCTCTGCGGATGTCGCGACGTCTCTCAGGCTTCTCAGCAGGCTTGCGTTTGTGAGACACCTCTTCTAAAATGCGACCAAATATATCAATTTGTTGTCTAAAGGGGAGACGATAAGCTTAAATAACATTGGTCTATTTAAAAACATGCATTTCAAATCATAAATGAAAAACCGAAGATAAGAAAACAAAAATATTTTAATATCATCTGAAAAGGAAACACAATAAAGAATATTAAGTATACATAATTATATAGGTTATTAAATATACTGATAAATGTTCTTTGATTTCAAAAAAAAGAAAAAAAAGGCAACCCAGAATTGTATATATTTTATCATTATCAATGCCAACTCATAAAACAGTACCGTTTTTTTTTTCTATCGTAACCTCCACCATTTATAAAGCTTACATGAGCTGAAATGACGCGGCGCACTACCGCATTTATGCACAAAAAAAGCACATAATATTGCATTCAACCAGATTTAACAAGAACAGTCAATGCTCCCACACATATGAAGTGTCGTTATTAATATTTGCACTCACACATCAAAATAAACTAATAAATAGTGGGCGCGTCATTTCAGCCAGACGAGCTCTACCACTTATTGACAAAAACGAAGCCACCATTGGCTGACTACAACAACCAAATAATAACATTAACAATTTACCATCATGTTCAATGTCCTCTTCAAAGTCCAGCGCGTTGTAATCAATCTTTTCATGGCGGGAACGGTCTGAAAATGTAATTATTATTGTTTTATTTGAGACTTTGATACGAATGAAAAGGGAGTCAGTGATAGCGTGTCGTTTTGCGCTGACCCCAAGTATCAAGGGCACGAAGATGATGATATTTTATTCTTTACAGAAACCTTGTTGCCATTCCACCAATTCGCACCAAGCGCTTCCAAACATCCTTCATAATGCGCACAGCGAATGAATGGAACTCACTACCTGCGTCTGTTTCCGAACGCATTCAACCCGAATCTCTTCAAAGTTAGAGTGAACAAAATTCTTCTGGGTAAGCTCACTCCATCGTAGACTCTGTCTCTGTCACCTCTGACCTAGACTAAAGTCAAGAGCAAACCCATCACAAAAAAATAAAACCTGGAGGGTGACCATAACCTCTTAGGGCCTGTGCACACCACGTTTTTTAAACGCGCCGTTGACGCGCGTTTGTAGCGATACAGACGCGTTACGCACGCAAGTCAGACGCAGCAGTTTATGTAGGATAAAAGCGCGCCGTCGACGAGCGTTTAAAAAACGTGGTGTGCACAGGCCCCTTAAAGTTATTTTGAGCGTGCGTAAGTGACAGATGTATAGAACTCTAAGAGGTTATGGTCGCCCCCCTGGGACCCTACCATAAACATATTTGATACATTTCCACTATGCGTAAGGGACTTATGTTTAAGACTTGTATACATCTGACCCTTAGGCACGTTGGAAATAACCTTGCTCTAAGAGTTCTCGGATGGACCCTGGGGCCATAATTTGGCGTGTCAAAACTGTCATGGTTCCACTGTGTGAGAGAGAGAGACAGAGCTATACACGACGAAGAGCACTATCTCTTTTTTGCAGCGCAAACATGATGGCGTTCACACGTTACAGTACGGTCGCTGTACTGTAGGCCTGGCAAATACTTACCACCAGGTGGCGCTTCTGCTTGAGTGCAGTCCAATAACATAAAAAATGAGTGTCAATAATCTATTCAGGGTGACTTGTAATTCAACGACAATATTTCATGGATAAGATCAACTTTCACTATGGGACCAACCATGAGTAAGTACTTTCACCCCGAGAAAAAGATTTCTGGGGGTGAAAGTACCCATGGTTGGTAAAAGAAAGATATTTTGGTTGCCAAGCAATTAAGTAATCCTGCTCTAAGCTTATATCTTTAAGTAGACCTGCAAATGTTTTTTACTTAAGCCTGCACTATTCTTCTACTTCTGAAAATAGGCCACAAATTTTGCTATTACTTATTAAGCGAATACTTTCATACGTTTACGCTTTCTGAGAACCATACAAAAGTATTATAAGCCGGCCCCTCGACCAATCGTGCATGGTCTCTAATTTGTTGCGACCCGATTGGTCGAGAGCCCGACTGACAACGATGAGTCACTATTTTCTTAACGCGAATGAACTATAAGATAAAAAAATATCGTCACAGGAATGGTTAAAAGACCGAATAATTGTTACTTTACCGTCTGCTTACAACCTGAGCTACACGAGCTAAGCTCAAACTAAATTAGTTTAGTTCCTGATCAGCAACCGTCAGCAGTGTTCCAGATAAATACTTTCCCTATACTAACCGAGGGTAGAATCACATTCTCCTTCTTCCTTCTCTTCTGGTCGATCAACTGGAGTATTGCCTTCGCCTTCACCTACAAAATAGTTTTAATCCATAGATTATTATCAAAACAATGAATCTTAAAGATTTATGAAGTGTTGGCAACTAACTCTATGTCATATGTCACAAAGTTCAAATTTGATTAAACATTTAAGTCAGTTTCAATAACTCACGGCTCTGCTGTCTTTCTATCTCCTTCTTCTTGGTAGACTCTTGTTGCTCCTTTTCAGATCGTTCGTGTTCAGCGCGCTAGAAATAAAGGTAGTTTATTTAATTAGTATGTGAAGAATAAGTTTGAATGGTTCTTATTATACCAGTCTCGTCATCCAGTATGTCAATTCGACTTCATGATATCGTCTATACTAATCTAGTTATTTAGAAGCCAGTAAAGTGTAAACTCTACACTACTTAGTAGTGAGAATGATGAATGTCACTGGCATGGCCGCCTTTCAGTTAAGTTAGAATAAGTGTGTAGATTTTGTACTGTAACTCTCACAGGATTCCAGTGCCTGTTGTTATTCCAGCTGCAATCCAGCACTAGTTTAGATCGCTGAAAAATTATGTAGATTCACTCAGTTTATTTACATTTTTATACATACACTAGCTGACCCCCGCGACTTCGCCCCCGTCAACTGCTACATACCTACCATAACTACCCTACCCTACCTACTGAAAAAAAAAAAAAAAAACTTAAACCATCTACTAAATTGTCCGAACAAAGCCTAAACATTTGGTTTGGATAGGTGAGCCCGTTCTTGAGTTATAAAATTACAACGAAAAGTGGCATTGATTTTTATATATATAGATAAGAACTAGCTTCTGCCTGCGGCTTCGCCCGCATGGAAATTGTTTTATCATCCCTAGGGAGCATTATACCGGGATTAAATGTAGCATATGTTCCAGACAATTCTCTATCTCTGTAATTTATAATATTAGTGAGATTAGATGACGCTAGAAGACATCTCACCTCAAATTCAGACAGTTTGATGATCCGGCGCTGCGCTTGTCGCCAATGAGGCGGCGTCACTGAGCGGGAACGAGACCGCGAACGGGATGGGGTGCGGTAACGCTGAAAACATAATGTTTTTTATTCCCTACCTAGTACTACAATACTTTGGCAAGCCAATAACAAAATTTTGTAGGGGTTTCAATAAAACATTTGAGCTACTAGATGAGTCCCAAAATAATCAAAACTAACGAAAAATGGGGTCATAATTTAAGGTAAGTAATGAATAAATTTTGTTAAAAAGTTTAAATGAAACATAATCATTACGCCTGTACTAATTCCCTGGATATGCAATAGAGATGTTTATTGGGTAGAAAAATTATAATTATATTTAGTCCGTCAGTGAGATTAACAATATATTGGACCATTAATTTTTTGGTTTATCAAATAGATAAAAATTGACAAAGATAAAGCGCATCAAAGTTCAGGAGTGGGGGCTTGTGACGTCACTTTGTCAGTATAAAGTGTAGCAAACTGTATCGTTGTAATTTCTTGCTTACGTTGCTTAAGAAAAAATACGTGTCCAATATGTTTAGGTTTCCTAACTGACGGACTAAATAGATATTTTTGTCAGCATTCTTATTTATTTGATGTCTGTGCCATGTGAAATTAAAAAAACCGGCCAAGTGCGAGTCGGACTCGCGCACGAAGGGTTCCGTACTTGGTAAATTGCGGCTTACGATTTATGACGTATTAAAAAAAAACTACGCACTAGATCTCGTTCAAACCAATTTTCGGTGGTAGTTTACAAGGTAATGTACATAATATATTTTTTTTTGTTTTATCATTCTCTTATTTTAGAAGTTACAGGGGGGGGGCACGCATTTTACCACTTTGGAAGTGTCTCTTGCGCAAACTATTCAGTTTAGAAAAACATAATATTAGAAACCTCAATATCATTTTTGAAGACCTATCCATAGATACCCCACACGTATGGGTGTGATGGAAAAAAAAAATATGGTTTCAGTTTCAAGTATGGGGACCCCCAAAATTTATTGTTTTTTTTTTCTATTTTTGAGTGAAAATCTTAATGCGGTTCACAGAATACATCTACTTACCAAGTTTCAACAGCATAGTTCTTATAGTTTCGGAAAAAAGTGGCTGTGACATACGGACGGACAGACAGACATGACGAATCTATAAGGGTTCCGTTTTTTGCCATTTGGCTACGGAACTCTAAAAAAGAAAGTACTTATACTCCATTTGAGATAACATACAGCCTGTTTAACCGATTTTGACTTCTTTATCGTCGGTGATATAACAAAATATGGCAGCTGTAGTAAACAGTTGGTTTTCGTAAAAGGTTTATGCTTTTCATGCCATCCTTATGTTTACGGGATAGAACTCAAAATCGGTTGAACGGACTGTAAAAAAGGGTTGTCGAAATTTCTATTGTTAAACATTGACATTTGTTTGCAGATAACAAATAACTTACGAATACTCCTCTCCCTTTGATGACCCTTCCACTGCGAGTATACGAACGATGTTCTCCCCTCTCACGATACCTCAACCTAAGAGATATAAAAAATATTCACAAGATACTAAAATAGGTCTAGCAATGAAAGTATAGTCATACAAGAGAAAACCAGCAATAACATCAGTCAAAGAGGGATACATTTTAAGACTTTTCAGTAAATTTGATCTAAATTAACAGAAAGAATATAGAAAATCAAAAACCTGTATTTTCTCATTCAAAAGCTCGATACCCAGAATGTATAGAGACCACACAAGATTATACAGTTATGATATTGAAAGAGTCATTTACAAAATTGACCACTTACATCAAAAAACTACTGAAACTGCGAATAAAAAAATCTGTGTAATATTTGATGCCATATGATTATTATAAACAAATATAGTTGTTCTATTCCTTATTATTCGCCTCTACAATAATTCTCTTTACCTGTAACATGTACAGTCAAAATGTTTGATTCATGACCCATTCAGCCGATAATTGTTTAAAAACTTCAAAATTTATTGAATTTTTCTTCTTGTTCGGAACAAAACGTTTCGTTCCTCCGTTTGTTATTTGTTGCAACTCAGTGTCAGCTCGCTGTCATTCGATTTGACAGCTTTTGCTTGAGTTGACACTTGACATTAGGACTCGGTAAAAATGTAACCGATATGGCTAGGCGTGATTCAGTGTGGTCTTGCTTGGATTACTATGTTATCGCTAGATAATCCACCCACCTTGTTGCGCTCGCCATTCGCGATTGGTGTGTGTGGCGCCTGTGCATTTGGTTTTGTGAATATTTCGCGCGCAGCGAGGTTTTTCGTGTCGAGAACGTGTTCTGAGGTGTTCTGAGGTGTAGGTGTCTGAGGCAGCTGGAACCCCGGTTCCAGCTGCCTCAGACACCTACACCTCAGAACACGTTTGTTGTCCCCTCATTGTCCTTTATTATATATATATCTTCCTACCAATAACCCCCGACCACACCCACGGATTAAACGGCCCCAGGGGTCCGGTCCTTCGCGGGATTCAAGGTTATTTCGTGTAGTTATGTACCTCTTACCACCTGTCAGAAAGAAACCAGTATCTCTAAAGAACAGACCCCTAGCTTTCCACTGCTGCGCAATCGCAGTTTCGCGGGTATAGACCTGGTTGGATCCAAGAGTCGCCTCGTTGCTTTGGGCTCCAACGTTGCCTCTTGGCTCTGATCCGCAGGCCTGTATTCAACACTTCTTATACCACTTATGGTGACCTTTTGATCAAAATGAAAGTGAGATGAATATACTAGCTACTATCGAATTAAATATATAACAAGTTAGTTGCTAACGAAATATATATTTAAGCAAAATTTTACCTTGTTTTATTAGAATGTCTTTAGTAAAATATTCTTAGAACAGGTTATGAATCAAGCTTGCCTATCGTACACATAAGATTTTCTCTCGATCTTTTGAAAACTTTTTGCAAGTTTTATAGTTCTACTATAAAACATCATACCTACAACTGAAATGTCCTCTCGTCTTAAAAAAAACCTCAACACATTACCTCTCCCGATCCCTCCTATTTTCCCTCTCTTCGTTACCCCTGCCTCCTCTCATTAGGAACCTGTTGGTGGGCACATCAGGTATCTCCCGAGGGTCTATCTTGGAGGTAGATACCAGGGGATGAGAGGGTGCCTCGGGCGCTTCTTCTTCGTCACCGGATTGGCCGGAGTGGTGCCTGTGAATGAAAATGGGTTAATGGGATATATTGAAATGAATCTTTTAGAAAGGTCTATTATTAACACTCGTAAAGAAAAATCAATGGTCTCCTACACAAAATGGCAGTACTGTAAGGCATTAAACGATATTCTAGAAAATACGGTAATAGGGTGGGTCTCTTTTAACATACAAGTGGCAAAATGACTATTTTTGTAACCATCAGAGCCAACCAAATGGTAAACTTCAGAGACCACGTTTGGTATTGTCTACAACAGCTATATATATTCATGTTAATTGAATGTAACTTTTATCATAAGGAAAAACTCTGCTATATAACTGGCCAACCATTCCTGAAGATACAACCAATACAAGCTTAAGAGGTACATTTAACCAAATTAAAAAAAAGAAGGAGATTTTTGAATCAACGAGAACATCAGGACTTTTATAAGATACCTCTTCTTCTTCTTCTCCTTCTTGTCTTTCTTCTTCTTCTTATCTTTCTTCTCAGAGTGGTCAGACTCCGCATCGCTTTCCTCTTTCTCTTCCTTTTCTTGCTTACGTTTCTTGGCTGTTGAAGAATGAGACAAGGATTTTAATAATCTTTGATTTCAAAAAGGTAAACAATGAATTAGGCTTCTTTAAATTTCTACAGATAATTAAACAACAGTTTGAGGTGGTCCTCTGCCACGGCCAAATGAACCAAGGTTCAAGATCAGAGGTGAAAAGAATCTGGTCTTGGAACAGTTTTTTGGCAGCAGGAAGGGACATAGACCTCTTCTCTATAAGAGAAGGCCTGGCATGGGCCGTTGCTGAATCAGAGCCGCTCTTCATGTCTATCTCGCCTAATGTTATGCGCCAGATGAGGTCTTCGATGAAACAAGCCCAGAAGATGCCTGTTCACTTTTACGTTGAAGGTCATACGTTTTTGCTCGATGTCGTACGGTGTTTTGGTGGTTCAGAGGCCGTTGCGGTCCACGGGGACTGCCTCCAGCTGCCGCACCAGCGTCGCGTGCTGGAGGATACTGTGCTGTGACGTCACGCCAGTACTCACCGTTGAGGCGCACCAGCTGTCCGCAGTTGGTGACGCTCACGTCCTGCAGCGGGCGCGCGTTGCGGTCCACGGGGAGTGCCTCCAGCTGCCGCACCAGCGTCGCGTGCTGTAGGATACTGTGCTGTGACGTCACGCCAGTACTCACCGTTGAGGCGCACCAGCTGTCCGCAGTTGGTGACGCTCACGTCCTGCAGCGGGCGCGCGTTGCGGTCCACGGGGAGTGCCTCCAGCTGCCGCACCAGCGTCGCGTGCTGTAGGATACTGTGCTGTGACGTCACGCCAGTACTCACCGTTGAGGCGCACCAGCTGTCCGCAGTTGGTGACGCTCACGTCCTGCAGCGGGCGCGCGTTGCGGTCCACGGGGAGTGCCTCCAGCTGCCGCACCAGCGTCGCGTGCTGTAGGATACTGTGCTGTGACGTCACGCCAGTACTCACCGTTGAGGCGCACCAGCTGTCCGCAGTTGGTGACGCTCACGTCCTGCAGCGGGCGCGCGTTGCGGTCCACGGGGAGTGCCTCCAGCTGCCGCACCAGCGTCGCTCCGCCGATTACGTGGCCGAACACTACGTGCACACTGTGAGACAAGGAGAAGACAGTTGTAGAAACATAAAGAACAGCTACCAAGAACCATGCCGGAGCTAGATATATAGGTCCTCCAGGCACAAGATATTATAAGCTTTGAATATCATACAATGACTACTGACAACTTAAGAAGTACAATTTAACTACACTATTGGCTCGTCCGCTTGCACCCATTGGTATTTACAACATTTTTATGAAATTCAAATTAATTTATGAGTCTATTTTAGAATTCTGCACTTATTACTCTGTTTTTTTTGGGGATGAGCCTTTTGATAGAGTTTAAAAGAGACAAAAAGTTAACTAAGGATAATAAATGAAAAATACTCACTTGTCGAGATGCGGCGCCGGCTGTGTTGTTCTACAACACACAGAACACAACAAGAATGATAGCGGGCAGGTGTGCGCGCGCCGGCCGCCGGCAGCGACCTCTACACAACGCATACACAACACATTTCATAACATTATGGCCACACGGTTATAGGTGATCCTTCAGGAGAAAAACATTGTGTATTAGTTGCTTGAACTAGAGGTTAGTTTTTGGCATTTGACAATAAGAACTCAGATGGCTTGATATTGAGAAAATTCTAATAAAAAATCTCAATAGAATATTGAGTGACCTTGGAATCGAACCTAGATACAATCAGCAGTTGACCTTACAGCCATTAGACAGAATTACAGGGGCTATTATAAGTTGGCTATTCTTAAGTATTGAAATTATTCTGCGCCCTCCAGCGCTCAGTGCGTCAGTCACACATATTGAGGGAGGTTTTACCCTTCAAACTTCCTTCCCGCAGTCTCCTTTGCGCCCAATACTTTTTCGCAAGAGGAAGCTAGGGCTTCCCATGTGTTCTCGCTCTCGACCATGGACTGAACAACGACCAGAAGCGAGAGATTAGCTGGTCTAAGATATCCAGCTTGCAGTATAGATTTTTCTGCTTTCTGTTATAAATCTGCTGCCTAAGATGGCAATACATTAGACTTTATAGGATAGAATCATGAATATCAAATTGGTTTTGGTTTTTGAAAAAACGTTGCCCCACACTAGGAATTTCTTCCTGTATCGTGGGTGCGTTTACAAACATTAAAACTCACATACATAAGACACCCAGATCCAGAACAACAATCTGTAGGCCATACAAATATTTGTTCCGTGCGGGAATCGAAACCGCGACACGCAGCGCAGCAGCCGATCGCTCAACCACTACGCCAACCGTGTCGTCAATTATGTTCTAACAATTAAGATCTCTATATTTTTAGTTGGCTTTACATATGGAACAGCTTACGAAATAATATTACAAACAGAATATTTTTGAAATAACTCAATACAAGTTAATTTCTTTTTTTGCTTTTCAATACAAAAACTCGATCATGTGTAATTGAGCATTTACTTGTTGCAATTGTCATGGTTGAACTATTTTATATTTTGCTTGTACAAATAAGTAATACACGTCTCATTAACTATGAAGGTCAGACATTGAATTAGAAAACAATTTTTGTATGTTCCCTTAATAATGAAAATGGCAAATTCAGTATGTAGGAATAATTTGATGAAATTATTATGGCTCTCAAAGATTTACCCCTAACTGCTGTATTAAGAATTTGTCAACTTCTACTTTAGCCTGAAAACATGTCAAACTTTGACATTAAAGATTCACATTTCTACATTCTAACCCAAATTCACAATTCAGAAACCAACCCTTTACCATACTAAAAAGATGATTGTACTCTAAAACTATGACCCTGATAGTCAGTGTTACCGTCTTACCCATCTCCTCAATAACTTACATAAAGAACTGTGACCCATTTGTGTCTTTGCCCCTGTTTGCCATAGACAACAAATAGGGCCGGTCATGCTTCAACTCAAAGATTTCATCTGAAAATAAAGACAAATAAGGAAGATTAACTCAGATACCAACACAGGCTAGAAAAATAAGATGAAAAAAGTTAATTTAAAGAAACCAAAAAGTGAACTAAGAAGACGTTTATAAGAAGAAAATTATGCTGTGTTGTCAGAGGATAAATAATCGCGAGCTGACTGACCAAAACCATTTATTATGTTTATAATTTGTTTTACGAAATACTTTTAAAGACAAGTGTTATATATATTTTTTAATCAACTCTTTGGAAAAAAAAATTGGGACTCCCACAATATAGCGCCTATATCTGCCATTGTTCTTTATTTCAATGTTAATGTTGTCAGCAACACTTGCAAGATTAAGAGGAATGGATTGATGTAAGAATCATCAAAATCCTCCTATGAATTGGTCTCTAGAACACCACATAGAAACTTTGGCAGTTGTGTAAAAAAGAGGCAAAGAGAACCCCTAGTATGATGTGTTAAGAAAACAAGGGGTTTACTAACTATTAGCAGACTGTTAGCTGAATTTCAATACCAACACTAATATTAGGCCACCAAAATAGGCTAGTAATGTCATAGCAATAAAACTTTTGCTTGAAGTGGCCACAGGAAAGCCATAGACCCCACAGGTGCTCCATTTGGCTTCCATTTGGCCTATATGGGTGCAGTACTGCTTGTGAGGGGATAACTGTGATCTCCAATAGTGCAGTCAGAAGCTTTACCTTCAAATGTCCCTCCGTAGATAGACTCGCCGCCAGTCCCGTTAGCATTAGTGAAGTCACCTCCCTGGATCATAAAGTCTTTCACAACTCTATGGAACACCATACCCTGTGAAAGAATTAATAACCTTAGAAAAACTACCTACTGCTACTACTAACTTAGAATTACCTACCTATAGTAGATAGATACAACTGGATGGAATTTATTCAAAAACTTGAACGGCAGGTGGATATCAATAAAAATTCTCTGTTCGGCCATACCAAACCCAATAATAATCTGTCAGTAGATATCTCTTACAGTTCAATTCAAAATTAAAAGTAGCAACTTTTTGAGACAACTCACTATGCAGTAGCAAATTCATATTTTTTTTTTTTTTTTTTTTTTTAAAAACGTTGCCCCACACTAGGAATTTCTTCCTGTATCGTGGGTGCGTTTACAAACATATAAACTCACATACACAACGCCCAGAGCCGGAACAACTATCTGTAGGTCATACAAATATTTGTTCCGTGCGGGAATCGAACCCGCGACACGCAGCGCAGCAGTCAATTGCTCAACCACTGCGCCAACCGTGCGCCCAAAAAAATTATGATATGAAGGTATGAGATAATGTACAATGAAGGACGACCATTGATCCTGCAATTAAGTTGCAATCTGCAATTTAGTAAAGGTTTTAGCTCTTAAGTCAAAAAATAAAAGACCCGTTTTAACAG
This sequence comes from Orthosia gothica, assembly GCA_949775005.1. NCBI lineage: Eukaryota > Metazoa > Arthropoda > Insecta > Lepidoptera > Noctuidae > Orthosia > Orthosia gothica. The sequence goes on from OX459037.1 coordinate 38,342,847, forward strand.
CTATAAAAATTCTTAAACTTGATGCTTGAGAATGATACTCGTTGTTATAGTGTATGGGTAACGTAGTAATTAATTAGGATTATGAATTTGATTTTTCAATTTCTTACGTAGAAAGTTATTGCGGCATGTCAAATGAGAAACATCAACGGACTTCATAGATTGTGATGACTTTAGTAAACAAATTTGCTATCTGATTTGTTATTGGATTGACCATTGATGGTTTGCCGGATAACACCTGTCTATTTGAATCCACCCGTGGATTAAAGCATTAAGGTTTATGTAACAGGGATATATGTATATAGTAGATGTTTACATTAACTAGGCAGTAGTGTCTAAACTGTCTTCACCTAGACTACTCAGTTTTATTTTGAAGTTTATTGAATTTGTAAATAGTATCATTTCAGTTTCCTTTTCAAAGGGTCATAAGTCCTCTTGCTGCTCGAGTCAGTATATACTAAGCCCTAAAATTTGCTTTCTTCTATAAAAAATCAATGTGGCTTAAATGGAACATGTAACAGTGATTAAATTCTTATCTTTCATAATTAATAGCCTGCAAGCGAAAATGTGGTAGTTTTAATCATAAGGTGAAGGGTAAAGCCAACGCACCGCAAAGGTACAAAACCTCTATAGACCCCCTGGAAAGTAAATAACACCTTCTTCGACTAACCTTATACGTCAAAGGTTTCTCCGTAACCTTTCCGATGCCCATGTCTCCGGCGCATAGTGCACGGAAATTCTCCGCAGTCTTCGGTGCGACATCGTTGAACAACTCAAAGACCAATCGGCCAGAAGGCAAACCCCCTATCGAAATATCCATGAACACGCGAGACCTAGCCGCTTTCTCGTCACCGTCCACCGTCATTTTGACACTTATAATCACTCACACACGAAGTTAAAACCACAAGATCTAATTAAACGATTATTCCTGAAAAGATCACACGCTAAAACACAAACGATAAGGCTGGCTATTTGGTTATTTTCCCGAAACAATCATCAACGATCGGAGACAGCGACAGAGAACAGAAAAACCAGAAAAATGTGTCAAATCGTGTCAAACAAAACTCCAGAAACTCTTTTTTTTTTTTTTGTCATTATAATTCATAACCATAGATACGAGTCTTTCAGTCGGATACATAAATGGGTTTTAACATTCTTTAGTATGCATTAGAATGCGGATGTAACAGATTCTAATGTTTTTTTGAGTATTTGGCAGGAAATTGTATCGAGTCAGTCTTCCCAGTAAGCTTTGCAGAGGCAGTCAATACTACAATAAAATACTCCGCTCCACTATTCCGAGATCACTTCTGTCAATGATTTCACATATTGTCCAATTGCGTAGACAGTTAAGACACAAAACTACACCAATTTTATATCACAATATCTACTAGGAATCAATTTGCAAATCATATTCACAGCCGCTGAACTTCACTCCACAAAATCCCGCCAAAAAACCCCAGAAACTAGCGGTGGGCGTTGAATGAACGAACTGTTTTTTTAGACTGTTTACTTGTCGTCAACTGTTCGACTGGTTTACAGTTCACGGATAAACTAGTTTACTCATGAACGAGATTTTAAGCATCGACTTGATTTCGCGTAGTCGACGCACGACGGAACGGAACGAGTGATGATTACGAAGACTGGTTTTGGTTTACAGTTCACGGATAAAATAGTTTACTCATGAACGAGTTTTTTAGCATCGACTTGATTTCGCAAAGTCGACGCACGACGGAACGGAACGAGTGATGATTACGAAGACTGGTTTTGGTTTACAGTTCACGGATAAACTAGTTTACTCATGAACGAGATTTTAAGCATCGACTTGATTTTGCGTAGTCGACGCACGACGGAACGGAACGAGTGATGATTACGAAGACTGCCGAACCGAAGCAGTATGTTACTAAATCTCGTTTATCTTTATTTGGTGAATTATTTTTGTTTTGGATTTTGTTTATTGTACGTTATGTTTTTAGTCCTGATTTGAAATATGCATTACGTGTCGGTCAAGGCGAAATAATAAACTTTGTCATTACCTACTTTTTTGTTCGCTAAAAGTGTAAAAAGTACTTAATAAATAAACAAAAATAACTAATTGCAAATAGTGGATTGTGTATGAGTGTATAAAGTACTAATCGACTAGTAAACCAGTTTTTAACAAAACGGCCGAATCCGTTCGTTCACTAAACGATGCTGTTCAGTCTATAATGTAAACTAGTCGAAAATTAAACTGTTTTATGAACTAGTTTATCGTAGACTGTAAACCAGTCTCGTGTCGTCGACTGTAAAAACTTCGACGACCCAACACTACCAGAAACTCAAATGAACGATAATGTTGCCACTTGCTGTGTCCACAGACTACTTACTTAGAGATACTACGTATGCTGTGTCTTGTGAATTTCCATCTCTTCACAGGACACTGGAACAACTTGTGACCCACGGATGACCCTCAAGTTAAAGGGGAAAAATTACAAGTTCGTGATTAGACCTGTCGTACTGTATGGATCAGAATGTTGGGCTGTGAAAAAGATGGATGAGAAGAGATTGCATGTAGCAGAGATGAGAATGGCGGCTTCGTCCGCGGGAATGTCGAAAATTATCCCAAGGGAACGTTAAATAACATTAACGTAAAATACGAGAAATATCGTTACAACGGTAAAATTAATAATGCCCGCGAATTTTCTTGTGATTTTTGCAATTTGCAGGTCAGTTTTAAGTTGTAACTTGATTAAAATGTGATGCGCGACATTAGCAAATATGTATTTATTTACATAATTATAACCATAAGAATCATTTTCGAATATAAAATATAATCTAATCAACCTGACACTGACCTGCAAATTGCAAAAAAACGCAAGATTATTTGAATTTCACGGACTACTTCTACGCAATCCATTCATTTATCCATGATGCCTTTACGTAGGTACATTTTGTCCACTTGTTAAGCATTGGATCACTTTACGATACCCACACTGTTGCTGCACCGCCGCGCGCCACGCTCCGGCCCCGCAGTGGTTTGGCAACAGTAGTAGTTGTGAGTCCATTTGTATGAATTGAAAAAAGAAACGCTTACAAGTTGGGACGTATAAAACAAAATAAGGTTTTTAGATATTTTGAACTGAACGAAAATTTAACTTTTTAATTGCGTAGTTCCAGAATGTGGAAAAATATGCATGATAAAATACATGTGTGCCTTTGTTCTGATCTATCTTACCGTAATTATGTCGTGGCCGTATTCACCCTAAGACCAAAAGTGCCATGGCCCGGGGCGGCAGACTGCAAGGGTCGGCGCAAGTCACACCTAGTACTCAGCTTTGTGCGCCTTTCTATTGACTTTATATTCCTGAAGAAGTTTAGACAATGCTTACCGAATTAACAAAATCCAATTTTTTTTGGTGGTAAGTTTGATTGATATCAAAACGCGGGGCTATCGTATTAATGACGGGTGACGGCGTGACGGCCGGCGTCAGCCCAGGATCTACGATTTTTTCAAACCGGGCCAGAACCTTTGCTGTGGCGCCCTCTCTCCAGCGTTTGCGGAGCACCTGATTTGGAGTTCCGATTGACCGCCTCTTTTTTTTTTTTCTTCTTGAGTGGAAAATCCTCATTGGATGTCTTCTGCCCTGGGGCGGGTGGAAGGGTCCATCAGTCTATACCGGTAGCAGTAGGAACTGCTACCGGTATTCCATCTCATACCTACGCCGGGCGTCGCGGGAAAGCAAGATCCTTCCGCAACCCCTCTGGCCCGCTTCTACGGCCCTCGACCTCGGGTCGTGGGAGGGAGTCAGGTGTTTGTCCCGCGATGTCTAAGAGAGGCGCGTGGAACAAAAGATAAACAAAGGATTTAAGACGTTAATAAAACGCGCAAGTGCAGTCGTTCGTGAAGGCGTACAACAGCTGACTGTCATGATGGTGTGGCACGAGAACCTCACTGTCCGCAGCAGGGACGCGAGTCCCTCTTTCACTCCCACTGGTGGTCGACGGTGTTGAGAGGAGCGGTCTAAACATACTCCCCACAAGTGAATGTGTGGGGAGGGGACACGGACGTCCACAAGTTCCTTTGTTCCCTGGACCCATTGGCTGGAAGGGGGAGTTGTCCACCCTCTACCAATGCCTGGTGCGTCTGCTGCGGGCCGGATGAGTGGACCAGATCTTTCTCTCCCTTGCCACAGCTCGGTGTATCCTTCTGCGAAACTGTCGTCTCGCAGAAGGATACCTAACACCGCGTCCCAGGACTCCTCGCTGCCGACCATCGACTAGACTATGGCCGGCAGCGACAGGTCATTGCCTACTCCTGAGATGAGTGCACGACGCGGCTCCATCCAATCGGCACACTCTATCAGCGTATGCCACGCCATATCCTCCCGACAGTCGACGCAGTGGAGACACCCGGGTCACTGTTTATGCGACACAGGTAGTTCCCGAAACAACCATGGCCCGAGAGCACCTGCATCAACCGAAACAACAGGGAGGCATGTATTCTTCCGAGCCAGTACTCGAGCATTCACCGAGCCATCTCGGTGGTGACGAGGCACTTGGTGGTGATGGGTTTGGCGTGAGTTCCTTTCCTGCAATTCCGCCAAGGACCTCGCGGAGCTGAGACTGACTTAACTCCATATGTCACAGCTTCGACTCTTCGCCCTTGCTTCCTCGCGCCAGTACGCAAGCCACCAACTAGGAAATCGTGCGATACCCCCTGGCTCCTGATGACACTGACGGCCATCACTCTCTGTGGCTTTCGCAGAACAGCGATGATTCCGGCCGTCAGGTCAGCCGCCACCTACAGGCAGTGCTCGGGTCCCCAGATTGGGCAGCAGCGTTGACAATGCCCCAGCTGCGCCCATCAACTTAGGCGCCAGCCACCGGAACTGGGGGCCCAAATCCCACCAGCTGTCGAGCACCAATCCCAGTACCTCATGGTTGACTCGACAGTGATTCGAGCGCCCTGACCACGATGTGGGCCTTGGGTGGCGGCACCCACCGGAGGTCATGAAAACCATGGCGTCCGACTTTTTGGAGGCCACCTCCAGGCCTAGGCTCACCACCTGTAAAACCGCAGCCGTTGCCTGATAAGCCCCGACAAAGCGGCGACAGTTGGGAGGCACTTGATGATACCGCCTCCTGAATACAACTCCAGGGCAGGGTATTAAAAGCGCTAGAGACGTCCAAGAACGCCGTGAAGGCCACGGAGCCACGTTCTGAGCCCGGAGCCGCATCACAGCCACTGCCATCCCCGCCTGTGTCTCCTCTGGGACGCTGATAGCGCCCTCTGTAGAATCTGCGGCTGTGGGCAAAGCCATCGGCGTTGGAGTTTACCCCGCTCTCGCCGTAGGGCTGCAGCTACCTCCTCCAGCAGCTCGTGTTGGAGACTCTCCGTAAGCGTAGGCGCGGCGGCTCGTGATTTCAATACTCAATACTTTATTGCATTCCATATGTATTACATAGATGGTATAGACATGGTAAAAGATCAATATTATTAAGTAAAAGATTGAGGTATCTTCATTAAGATTAAATTATTTTATTAATGTTATTATATTTGGCGTTTGTAAGTACCTATTTCAAGCAATTTAACCATTTCCTTTTATATATTTCGTAGTTTTTGGTGGATAATCGAGGAAAAATTTTATTTTGCAATTGATTTGTGATCAAAAAACTCTTTAACTGAGTAATATGACTTGGATTCAAGAAATTGTTTCACTTTATTAATAAATATATTTGTTTTGTTTATTCCTCTAATATCATTTGGCAGTTTATTATATTTTTTTATGGACATTACTAAAGGGCTGGTTGAGTGTATTTTTAGTCGGGATTGGGGTATGTTCATTTTGTTTTTGTTGTGTCTATAATTTAATCTTGTTTGTGTTTCTTCGCAAGTTGTGTAAAAATCTGGATGTTTTCTGACAAATTTACATAATTCTAGGATGTATAAACAGGGAATCGTGAGTATTTTGTGTTTTCGGAAGTGTGGTTTGCAGCTATCCATTTGATCTATGTTGGTTATTATTCGAATTAACTTTTTTTGTAAAATAAATATGGTTTGTGAATCTGTACTGTTACCCCACAGCATGACCCCATAGCTTCCTTCTTAGCTACTCAGCTGCTTAGTTTTCTTCGAACCGCTCGATACGAGGGCCTTTACCTTACGGATTTCCGTCTAGGGTCTCCAACATCTCCTCCCTGGCTCGCTTCTTCGCCTTGCCGATGGCAAGCCACAGTCTCCTTCGCCGCGCGATACACCTCATAATACGCGGATTTTTCTTCAAGGACCCGAAGACGTCTCTTCTGGTACTGGTGCGTGAACGCTATGCACGCGACGCGCAACTGCACGATCTTGGTGCACCACCAGTGCACCTGGCGTGCGCCTTGCTGACTGTGCGTGGACTTGGACGCATCGCTGATTTACGTCATCGCCCCCCGGAACCAAGTTAAGATCCCCTAGCAACAGCACAGGGTGAAGGTGGAGTAAGCCTACGATGGCGCCAACTCGACAAAGAAACTCTCGAAGTCGGTGAGACTCTTGTTGGCGAAAAATACGCACAGACCATGCCAATGCCATCCGCCAGGGTGGCTACCTAGCCTTGACCTCGGGCAAGAAAGAGCCACGCCAATGATAACCTCCAAACCGTCAAGATCTCCAATCCAGTTATCCCTGCATGGGACGAAATACCGTTTGGCAACCATAGCCACGTGGATTGGAAAATTATCAGTTATAATATCACTGACCAAATCAGCATTCTCACTTGTAAGACTCAGGCAACGTTTTGATCGCCACGTTTCGGTACGGCATCAGAGTGGCGCAAGTGCATCATTGCTTACCCTCAAATGAGATAGTGAACAAACGTGAGCCATCCGATAAAAAAAAAACGCGCGACGCCGCGGACGGACGGCCCGGCCTCACTTATACATATAGGTCTACCAGAATCTCATGGCAAATGTGGAAATAAAAATTTGTTGTCTGCAATACTGGGGAAATTGGATTAAACGATCTCGATACTGTTTAATTTTTATTTATGTCTTTAGTATTAATGAACATGAGGTACCTATATTATAGTAGTCACAGCGGATCTTTGTGCCTTTGAACTTGGTCCTGCCAACCATTGCGTAAGAAACAGTTTATCATCGAGTATACTGCTTTATAGAGTAAGCGAGATAGGACGATGTGACATACATAAGCGAGTGAAAGAGACAGTTATACAATGCTATCTTCACCTTCAACATTGACACAATAATAGCTACTGCTCGGGGTCTTGCAACCAATTCAGAGACACAAAGATCCGCTGTGAGTATTATAGGTATGTGTATGAATAATGTTGTTTTAAATCGGGTCCTAACATAGGAAAAATAAAAATCATTTGAATATTAATTTATGTACTAATTTATTATATATCATTTAAATCATACTAATAACTTAAAACCTCATTCAGAACTAGAAAACTAGAATACGATTCCATGAACACCACTGGCATTTCAAAAACTTGTATCTTTGTAGTTTTATGTCATCTCTCTCCAACAAAATGGTTCTTTTTCATTGGCATTTAACATATTCAAAACCAATCTCTTTATGTTTAAAGTCTGGAAAAATAATAAAATGTATCATGTTACTTATAGTCATTCATCATCATCAATCTATATATACTTTTTTTATGTAAGTTTTATGGCCTGGTTGCTAGGACCTTTTAGCCACGTCTTTGGAAAGAGTTTTGGATCTTATATTTATTCTTTAGTATGCATTAGAATGCGGATGTAACAGATTCTAATGTTTTTTGGAGTATTTGGCAGCAAATTGTATCGAGTCAGTCTGCCCAGTAAGCTTTGCAGAGGCAGTCAAACTACAATAAAATACTCCGCTCCACTATCCCGAGATCGCTTCTCTCAATGATTTTACAAATTGTCCAGTTGCGTAGACAGTTGAGACACAAAACTACACCAATAATATATCACAATATTCACTAGGAATCAATTTGCTAATAATATTAACAGCCACTGAACTTCACTCGACAAAATCCCGCCAAAAACTCCCGTCTATAGACACGTCCCACTGCAGGGCGCAGATTTTTACTTAATATTTTACTTACGTCAAAGATTCTCAATCTCCGTTAAAATCAATATCTTGTCGAAGAATTAGTAACAGTTACATTACTGTTGCCATTTTCTTCCGGCCATCATTCGATGTGCCCTGTGTATTAACCATATAATAGTAATGGAAATAAATACAAATTAAGTAAGAAAAATGTAAAATAAACTAAAAGTATCAAAACAAGTCAGTCCAACTTACCGGTCCACTCTACGACGCACTTTAAAATCAAAGATTGAGTTTGATTTACGCCTTCTTCTTCCCTTATTTTATGATACACATTGAACACAATATGTCTCGCTTGAGATCGAAGTGGGTTTTTCGACATTTTCACAAAAATAACAAATTTTCAAGATAATATCAAAAAAATTCAGCAGCGGTTGACACATCAAGTACTTTGATTTGACAGGTGACAATTGACATTGCCATATGAAAATCACAATTTAAAAAAACCGGCCAAGTGCGAGTCGGACTCGCGCACGAAGGGTTCCGTACTTGGTAAATTGCGGTTTACGATTTATGACGTATTAAAAAAAAACTACTTGCTAGATCTCGTTCAAACCAATTTTCGCTGGTAGTTTACATAGTAATGTACATCATATATTTTTTTTAGTTTTATCATTCTCTTATTTTAGAAGTTACAGGGGGGGAGACACACATTTTACCACTTTGGCAGAGTCTCTCGCGCAAACTATTCAGTTTAGAAAAAAATGATAATAGAAACCTCAATATCATTTTTGAAGACCTATCCATAGATACCCCACACGTATGGGTCTGATGAAAAAAAATATTTTTAGTTTTAGTTTCAAGTATGGGAACCCCCAAAATTTATTGTTTTATTTTTATTTTTGTGCGAAAATCTTAATGCGGTTCACAGAATACATCTACTTACCAAGTTTCAACAGCATAGTTCTTATAGTTTCGGAATAAAGTGGCTGTGACATACGGACGGACAGACAGACAGACAGACAGACAGACAGGCAGACAGACAGACATGACGAATCTATAAGGGTTCCGTTTTTTGCCATTTGGCTACGGAACCCTAAAAAATAAAAAATGCCATGAGATTCTGGTAGACCTATACCTTCTCACAAGCATAACCGTTAAAAAATAAAGATAAAATTAACGTAAAATTTTAAGTACCGTTATTAAAGAACAACGTTAAAAATAACGTTAAGTCTGTTAACGTTATTTTAATATTAACGGTAACGCCCTTCGATGAAGAATACACAACGCCTGTCAAAGAGCGGTAACATTACAACATTTTAACGGTATTTAAATCACTACAGGCAGGCTGTTTATGTGATTTTTATGCCACCAATTTAAATCACTTGTGCCGTGTGTGGTGTTATACCCAAATAAAACAAATCAAAGGTGTATTATTTTTTAAATTTTACTACTGGCACCCCAGCGAAGTCATCAGTGTTGTCAGTAGTAAGATTTCACCCTTTCTGGCGGAGAAATGTATTTTTTATTTGGTGTTTTTCCCATGGAATAAATTACCTGAAAAATATTAAAGTGTTATTTAAAAACTCCATTGCCCATTGTTAAAACTTGTTCTTGTACTACTGACAGGCCTCTATCTGCTGGTTTGCTTGTAAACCCGATCCTGACGCTTGAACGGTCACACATAAGAGTATTGCAAGGTAAAACCCGGTCAAAATTATTTAATGGCGTAAGTCGGCACCACACTTACGTGTCTTGGCGTGGCTTGGCGCGGGGTCCACCAATCAAACGACTCTGTTCCAGCCTATGTCATAACGCAACGTGTTTAGTAGCCAATCAACTGCGTTAGAAGGCGCCATGACACGCCACGCCAGGTTAGTGTGGTTCCGTCTTTATTTAATAATAAACGGTTTCTTTTTACAATAAAAAGTGCATTCATACTAGCAAAAAAATACATTTTATTAATAAAATGTTAACGTTAACTTAAGTTCTTAAAATTATCTTTACTGTCCTCTTCCTCTTCATCGTCTTCATTTGATTTTCACAACTGGTATTGTCTTCTGTTGACGTTGACGGTAAAGATGGCGGTGCAATTGCGACATAGAGTATAGTTATAGTGAATTGCGACCTCTTATAGTTTTTTTTTGTTTAGAGAAAGTGAACGGTTGAATTGTGAACCAATGTTCACCATTCAGACTTCCAGCCCCTTAAGGATGATTTCCGGGTTAAATACTATCCTATGGCCTTCCCAAGCTTTCAAACTATCTCCATACCAGCGGGTCAGTGGTTTAATTATGGGTGAAAAGGTAGACAGACACACAAAGTTGCTTTCGGATTTACATGGATTCAATAAAATTATTCAAGTCTTATTCTATCCGAGGTGGGATGCTCAACTATTTGAGCTCACTTGGCTCACTGCCTGAATTCTCTTGGTGCTTTATATTTAATGCAAGAGAAAGAGGATAAAACTAGGGGTAAGTGTAGGTACTGCATAAATGCTAGTTTTTGAATTATTCGCGTTTTCACAAGTAAAAATAAAATATTTAATGAAAAATATGTGTATGTTATTAATTTTGTTTAAATGTATTGTCTTGGTATACAATAAATAATATTAAAAATTAAGAAAGTAAGAATGAAAGTTAACCTCACCACTGGCGGACACAAAAATTTTTCGAGCTCGCTTTGCTTGCTCCTGCGTCTCTGCACCGTTTTGATCACCAATGGATAATTTTGCAGAGTTATGCTAAAAAAGAAACTGAAGGGTAACGTACGTTGACTATTAATTTTACATTAAGTCTATTTATCCATTTATTTTTATTCGAAGAATCCGTTTCCTTACGTCGTCAGAGGGCCTCGCGAAATGTACCCTGCCAAGATCAAATTTAGATATGTTGCCGCCACTGTTAATAAAAAATGAAAATGAAAAGAGAACATTTTGGTCAGTTCCAAACTGCTACCGATTTGAATTCGAATTCAGTGCAAATTGGAAACTTAAAAAAAGTAATTAAACACAACACAAAATAAAAGTAATTATTTTAGTTCTTCGAGTATCCACACAATAATGGAAACAATTAATCTTCTACAGACAATAGAAAAGATTGTTCAAAAGATATTTTTTAACAATTATTTATTTTTTTTTATTTAATTTTCGACTAGTTTGTTTACATCATAGACTGAACAGCAGCGTTAATGACAAATTTTATTATTTCGCCTTGACCGACACGTAATGCATATTTCAAATCAGGACTAAAAACATAACGTACTTAAACAAAATACAAAAAAAAAAAACAAATAAAGATAAACGAGATTTACATACTGCTTCGGTTCGGCAGTCTTCGTAATCATCAATCGTTCCGTTCCGTCGTGCGTCGACTACGCAAAATCAAGTCGATGCTTAAAATCTCGTTCATGAGTAAACTAGTTTATCCGTGAACTGTAAACCAAAACCAGTCTTCGTAATCATCACTCGTTCCGTTCCGTCGTGCGTCGACTACGCGAAATCAAGTCGATGCTTAAAATCTCGTTCATGAGTTAAAAAACTAGTTTATCGGTGAACTGTAAAGTGTAAACCAGTCGAACAGTTGACGACAAGTAAACAGTCTAAAAAAACAGTTCTTTCATTCAACGCCCACCGCTAGTTGATATTGCTGGCAACATTTCTAAAAAAAATAATTAATGGCCGACCAGCGAAGCGGGTGACCGACGCTTGTCGCAAAAATACAGTTTCAATTCAATTTTCACGAAGTATCGTAATTTTACATTTAATACTTTGTCGTAGTCCCTCAAAGTTTACTGGATTTGCCATTAGATTTATTTCGTGTGTTGGTTGTGTAAAATCGCAATAATGTTGGGTTCGGGGGATAGTAGCTACATCATAAAGTTGCGCGGTTTGCCTTTCACCACCACCGTGGAAGACGTCCTCGATTTTCTACAGGGCGTTAACGTATGCAACGGCAAAGAAGGTTAGCACAGCTTTAAATTACTATTGGTGTTATTTAATTTTCGCCAAGTGTTTGGCATGTCATCTCAAGATGGCAGCTACGTTTTGTTGCCCAAATTGTTAGCCCTTGTCTTTGTGACCTTTGCCAAAATGGGATAAAATTTCCATTATGGGCCGCTGATTTTTGCCGCGTGGATGGTAGGGGGTGGAGGAGGGGAGGTTTGGCTACCCCCCTGTACCATTCCCACCACTCGGAGCCCTATGGTTATGGAGATATCCATGGTTAAAGTTCTCAGATTAGTGTAAAAAATTCTGACGATGTTCATCGTTTAAGAGGCAGGGAGGGTGGGAAGTAAAGCGTGTAGGGGGACTACCCCACTGTACCATCCCCACCCCACGGAAACCCATGGTTATGGAGTTTTTAGATATATTTTATACTTAAATATAATTAATGAGATAAAAAAAAAAAAAAATAATTTGAATTAGTCCAAGAGCGAGCGAAGCGAGCTCGGGAGCTTAGGGCACCCCGACACGGATAGGTTAGGTTCGAAGGAGATGACGGGAGCTGAAGTGAGCGAGCAAAGCGAGCGAACTCAGCTCCCGTCATCTTCTTCATGTTAGGTTACTTTAGACCCTGCAGACAGAAATAGCAGCCCCGCGTAGCGGGGCTCCGTCGACTTGTGTTTCGTTTCCTTCCCTCCCTTAAACCGATGGACATTTACGAAGAAAATTATTCTAACCTGAAAACTTTGACCATGGATATCTCCATAACCATGGGGCTCCGAGTTGTGGGGATGGCACAGGGGGGTAACCAAAGCTCCCCCCCTCTCCCCCCCACCCTCCCCGCGCCAAAAATCGACGGCCCATAATGGAAATTTTAGCCCGAGTTCCGGCCTTCGGCTTTCTGACTAAAATGTGTGTTCAATTGCGAAACTGGAAAGCAATAAATTCACTGTTATACAATGTATAAGTGTGTTATTTTGAAAGTATTCCAGCCGGTTTCGAGTAGTCAGGCGTGCAGAACGTGCCGTTAATAAAATGGCCTGTTCCATATTTATATTTTCATTGAAAGCCGGGCGGGTCGCGCGGTCAGTTCAACCCACGCCTATTTTTGCGATGTACTACCCAACTACTACATGTCTAAAATTGTCATATTATCGTCCACAATGTTACAATAGTTCATTGTAGTGGCCTGTTATGAACAGTTATTATGATATTGTATAAGCCTTGAAAAACAAACCATTTCTTTTCTCTAATAGTAATTGAATTATGCTAGATTATACATTAGAAATAAGTCTTTAACAAAAACAAACTCAATAAATTTTTGTTTATTGCTTGCAAAAGTCGATGGAATTCAGGCTGGTATGAAGATAATATACAACTCCTAAGATGTCCCTCTTACCACTTTTTCATACATTCACAAAAAAACTAATTTTATTAGGGGCCGGGCCAGTAACATTTGGTCAAACTAAAATACAAAGCAGGCTGAAGTTCAGACATGGTAATAAAAATCACATTAAGAATTCTCATTATCAAGTCATAAAAATACTGCTTGAATGATTTTTAATCCTTGTGTTCATTACTACTAACAACTTTGTTTTTTTTGTAAATGCCAATTTTATAAAAGTTATCTGTGACAAAAAGTAGAAAGTTATGGCTCCTCTGTTGTCGTTCTTGTTCCTTATCCCGGGGCCTGGATAAGGATATGTCTGTCAAATTTCATTGTTGTTGATACAACAGAGGAATTTCAACGAGATAGGGGAGGATTAGGTTATCTAGGGGACCACAAAATATCGTAATGGGTCGAAGTGTCTGAGTTATTTCTCAGCCCCTCCACTCGATAAGATGAGATACAGCCGAAGATTGAAATGGTACCAGTAGATACTTTTTTTTAATAGCTGTATAGACTAGCTGTTGCCCGCAACTTTGTCTGCGCAGCAGCATCTACTTCAAATTGCCTAATTTTATAACGTGCCATAATACTGTAGGTGTGAGGGGGGCCTCTTTACTTGAGAAATGATTAGTTCATCATACAAACTTCTCTTCAACTTGTCCTTCTCTTAACGAGGATTTCCAGTATAAAACTATCCTATGTCCTTCCCAGGGTTTCAAACTATCTCCATACCAAATTTCATGTTAATTGGTTCAGAGGTTTTAGGTGTGAAAAGGTAACAGACAGACGGAGTTACTTTCACATTAATAATATTAGTATGGATTTAGAAAATAGACCCTTTATAGATTAATTGATTTAAACAAAATGCTCTGGTTTTAGGAGTGCACTTGACTGAGGTACGTCCAGGCCGTCCATCTGGTGAATGCTTTGTGGAAGTGGAAAGCCAGCAAGATGTGGAAGAAGCGCTCAAGAAAGATAAAGACAACATGGGGAAGAGGTACATTGAAGGTATGGCTCCATAAAACTAATTTTTACAGCAACTTTGTATAAAGGTTGAGAAGCACTTTTCGAACCATTTCATACCAAGACTCTTTCTATAATGTTTGTCATCATTGAAAGTTCATTAATTGTAATTTTCCAAACTCATTAATTTACTAATAGCTAGTTAGCAATAGAACAGATTAGTCATAATTGTTATTGAAGAAAAAAAACAAACTGCAATTTTTAGCACTGCTTTCATAATTATTATTTTTCCTTTCCTATTTTGTAACATTAAATTTTAATAGTTTTGTTATAGGTCCTAAATATTGTTGTAAGAAAGAGAATTTATAGAGGCAATAGAAATGTGTTTGTGAGACCATTAAAAAAAAACAAAATTTGTCTATGTTATAGTTTTCTCCACTGACCGAACTGACATGGAATGGGCCATGAGTGCAATGCGCCAAGCTGACAATGGCGGTAGCTTTGATGGTCCCATACCCAATGTATCTGATGATATGGGTATTGTCAAGCTACGTGGCCTGCCATTCGGCTGCAACAAGGAAGAAGTAGTCCAGTTCTTTGACGGTAAGAATTATGAAGACCAGTTATTTTTTTGAGAAGTACTCGTTATGGGGCTGTTAGGAATTTTTTGGTAGCTGTGCTGTGGGTAAAGACAGTATTTTACAGATAAATAATACCAGAAGGAATGCTTTGAATTTATCTTTATTTTAAAATTAAATTTATGCAAAAGTAACATACTCAAGCAAATTAGCATGCAGACAGTCTATAAATCAATGTGCTATCTTAATTTACCTCAAGTTACTCACAAGTTACAGTTAGTGATTCCTTTTACCCTTCGTGTCAGCAAATTACCCACAGCTGACTACCATTACCCCAAGGCATATAACCTGATCTTTATTTGCACGTGGGACGGGGCAGGGCTGACGGTCGCCACGGATGGGGTCCACTTGCTCTCCGACGTGACGGGGCGGGCCTCGGGAGAGGCGTTCGTACACTTCGTAGACAAGGAGAGCGCACAAGAGGCTCTCAGCAGGGACAGGGAGAAAATAGGACACAGGTGGGGGGCAAAGTTATTTACAATGTGCCCAAGGTTTGATATAATGCTGTGGTGGGAATCTAGGGTTAAGAAAGGTTTCGTGTGAATACTGCTTTGTCAGTTACCCATGGTAGACCTGTTTCAGTATACTAAAATTTTGATTATGATAATAGAAATTTTATTAGTAGTTACTCTATTTATGATTGTATTGAGATTTTGTTTTTGTAGAACCTTTGGTGGAATTTAATATTATTTTTCCATAGCATAGTTAATATATTTCTTTTTCTGCAAAGAGTTTAACTGTGTATGAGTAAACTCTTGGGGTAAAAAGAAACACTAGGGTATTATTGAACCCTATTTGACCACCATAGCAAAACAAACCATGAAGGCAATATTATATTTGGTGTAGTGGGTTAAGTTTGGGACCTCCTATGTTATTGGTCTACTTCTATGGTTTTATTTTTTATTTATGGTGAACAAAAAAATAATAATTGGTGAAATTTTAATGAATATTATGAGAATGGTAAAAATCATAATGGCCAGTAACAGAATGGTGGGTGCACTAGTTGAATTTATGGGATAATATATATAATGAAGAAAATGTACAAAAAAAATAAAGATTTTCAATTTTCGCACTTTCTTAATGCTACCTTTGTGTCGCACTTTTCTGTTTAAGTTACGATATAGCAGTGAACGTCATAAAAAATAACTGACGGAAACCTGCTTTTCTTTTCATTATGGGTACAAGCAATTTTTATAATTTTTGTTTAATTTTTTTTTTTTTCTACTACGAAGGCTTAAACATAAAAGTGTTCTACCGGGTTGGTTTGACTTGAGATACGGCATTATATAATTCCGTATCTTCACGACTGATCCTCAAAAGGTGGCATTCAGGGGTGGTACTAGTGATTGGTTGTTGAGTTGTCAAAGGTTGGGAGACGAGGGCGAGGGGAGCGGGTTGCGGGGCGCAGAGACGAAGCGGGCAAGATGGACTTCGGGCACGACATTTTAAATTCTTACGTATAAACGTGGTATTTGTTAGTATAAGGGTTTTCAGGTTATTTATAAGAAAATAGCTTCAGCATTACCATATTGCCTATGTGTTTTTATTTAGCACTTTCAGCTACATAAAATCAGGGTAGGTGTAAATATTTATGTGAAAATTAAATAATTAGCACAGATTTTTTACATTTTCAGACAAGTTTTTTTAACGGTAGTGTTTGTATAGAAAATGTGTCATGTTTATTCTTTAGGTAAAAACTATCGACGATTGAATAACGGCCCAAAGCGTTCTTATTTTTTAGAAAAATTGTGCATTCATAGATTTATACAACAAAAAATATTGATAAAAAAATAAAAGTGTTATTTTAAAGATCCCTATTCTGTATATTATTTAAAAAAGGAGGTAAAACTGAAAAATTAGCAAAATAAAAAGCAGTGGCCGTTTGCAAGCTTTTATAAAAATAACAAATAACAACTTTGATAAGATTAATTAATTATAAATCGAACTATGTATATTTAGTTCCCATTACTGTTTCTCTTATATAAAATTAAAATAACATCCCGATAAACAACTAAATATGTATTATAATAATCACAATCAACAAAACATTCTATGATATTTATATTTGTACATTAGTTATGTAATATGTTGATGCTAAAACACATTTTAGTGACACTTGATAGCAGAATATATAAAGTTAAAACCAAAGAATATTGTAAAACAATCTCTTCAAGTTGTATGTACCTATACCTTGCTACTTACTAAGCTTTACTTAACTCCCCAACCCCAACACTGACCAACATATGTATAACATTACCCAGTAACTCATGGCATATTGAGTAAAAAAACCTGTCACACTTTTTCGATAAGGGTACAACCAGATCGAAAAGTGCATATCTATCTTGTCTCAAAATATGTCACGATGACGTCGATTGTCAATAGCAATCTGATTGCATCTTAACTCGATGTTCCATATTGCCCCACACTGTACAGTTACTCCATACAGACTCCTTTTTATCCCAATTTGTAACCTTTTTTTTCTCCCCAACAGGTATATTGAAGTATTCGTGAGCTCAGCTGACGAGGTTCGAGCGTACTCCGCTCGCATGGAGAGCGGCTTCCGATCCTCGAGGGGGTACAGGCCGACCCCGTATGACAGGAACGATCGCTTCTCCGGCGGCAGATTCGGCGGACGAGGTCGGGGTGGTTCTTTTGGTAGGGGTGAGTCTTGCTGGTGGTGGTTACGCTTTGTATTGCTGAGGGGAAGAATGGACGGGTTAATAAGCTTGCTGCAACTGCTTTTTGAGTGCTGCTTAAGGGTAAAGACTTGACTCAACCTACATATAATGTATATGCTTACTTTATCCTGTTTCCTAACCTTGTACTCTTATTTCGATCGGTGAATCTATATGCTTGCATGCTTTTTAAATTTTTCGAAAGAACTGCATCCAGAAGCCAGATGGATACAGATACAAAGCAGAGAGCCATGAATCGACTTAGATATAGAAGCTTGTCTTCTGCGTGAACAAGCTTCAAACATTGCTATATATTAGATTGTATTATATTTTGTCAACTACATTTAAATAAGAAAAACATCATATAATAATTGATTGTTCTGTGTAGGTGGTGGTGGTGGCTACGGCAGCGGAGGCGGCGGTCGCGGCGGGTTCCGTCGCGGCAGTGGGCTGCACTGTGTGCACATGCGCGGTCTGCCCTTCAAGGCTTCCCCGCAAGATATTGCATACGTAAGTACATTATTATAGCCCTTATATTGAAACAGCCAATCATTTTTCATGATACCTAACACAAGCGAGGTTTATGTAAGCCATCAGCCAGGCATAATTTAATTTGTTCGGAGTAGTTCGGAGTACTAATAAATCCTTCAATACATTGCAGTTCTTCAAGCCCATACGTCCTATGAATATCAACATCCTGTATGATAACAGCGGCAGGCCGTCTGGTGAAGCTGACATTGAGTTCGAGTGCCACGAAGACGCCATGAGGGTGAGTTTGCATTGAGTAAAAAACTAGCTTGTAGATCTACTGAAACAAAGGAAAGTTACAGGGTAATAAAATTTAAATTATTTAAGTCGAGCAGAGGCTGCATTGTAGCGTTTGGAGACGTCTCCAATGTCTCAGCCGCTGTTAGAGGCGACATTGTCAACACATTCCATACCAAAAAAGCATGCACTAAGACACAAATTATTGTCGTTCCGAAACTGACGGCTTTAAATGAAGTTGTGCGCTCAGCAAGGCAGTTTACCAATAATTTTATTGGTATTGCCGTCTCTAGATAGTGTCGTTTTGGCGATTCCATGCTCTATGGTTCGCCCGGCATGTCGCTGTGGCAATGCGTGAAGTGTGAAGTAGATCTTCGCTTATCTTTTTGATCCTGAAAATAGCTTACTAAGCGTACCAATTTATTATATTGCTCCTTACTCCTCAGGCTATGAGACGCGACAAGAACAACATGGACCATCGCTACATTGAGCTGTTTCTGAACTCTTCGCCCGGCGGCGGCGGTGGTGGCGGCGGCGGCAGCTTCAAGACTAACAGGAGCTTCCGGAATAACTACTGAACTGACAACAGTGCGGTAGGAAGGTAGCTGGCGAAATGCTGATATATCTAATGTTTAGTAATCCTTAATCTTTTGGCGGGGCTGAACATAGACTTTGCGATACACATGTCTGAAAAACTTTCATTAAAGTGTTCTTAACTACAAATAATAATATTCAGCAATAGATAAGGTTGATTGATGCACATAAATATTTTTGTGCAAATCAATTTTAGGCCACACATATAACCAAATATTTCCTAATATAAACACCAATCCAATGTATTTAACATCTTGAGTGCCTACTACGTGGATCCACGCGTCAACTGGTTAATGATAGAAAATATTTATTTTAGGGCGCCTAAAAGCCAGAACGTATATTCTAATAACAACTATATCATCAGCATTTTGCCAGTTACTAACCTATCGCAAGCCTTTGATTTTTGACAATTCTGAACCATTATTTACCAAGTACATTTTCCGTTAGAATTAAAACCACTTTTGTACAGTAACTTCTGTACAAGGCTGTTTATACAAAGGTAATTGAATGCAATGTTATATTGAGTACAAAAGTAAAAAAAAAACACATTCAATAAATTTAAATTTTTACGGTATCTCTTCGGAGTTGAAAAGAGAACAAACATCAGCATCACTTGCACTTTTCATTCATCATCGTCTACAAATTTCTTATTCTGATAGAACTACCCTCGTTCTCATAAAAATCTCCTTTATATTACGCTTCTTTCGATATCACCTTGTTATTTTAAGAAATATAGGAACATTTTAGACCGAAATTGCACTGACACAGGAACTCAAGTGTGCAATTATTATGCATCTTAGAACTTTGTTTCTACGGTAATCCCCAATCTTTTTGGCCAGGCTGAACATAAGATTTCCGATGCGCAAGCGCATGGCTCGCTGCTGTTTTAGAACGCAATTGACTGCTGCACAGCCAATAAGACTGGGGTGAACTGTTCTTCGCTACTCTCTGGGTGACTCGCTAAGTTCTCAAGTCACAGGAGCCTGTGCGTTTTCGGGTTATTTGGAAACATAGGGTTCAATTATTCATGTATATTTCATGCGTAAGTTATTCATACGTATTTGACGCACGTCACAATTCTAATACATTACATGTTTGAGAGATTTACTTCATTTTTCGACTAAATATTTTACGCCATATTGGTGACGATTATTATTACGAAAGACAATTGAGTAAATTGCGCTTTTTATTTCTAAAACGATATTAGTAATGTTAGTTTAGATATAATGTTTCTTTTGTGAGTTTTTCCTATGTATGTACTTTTTTACCATATATAAATAGTATTGGATCAGATCTAAACATATGCCTTCAAATAAATTTAGATATATGTATCTATTATAACTTTTTTTTTGCAAAATACCGACTGATTCTACAATAATTCACTGTATTATTTTGTACTTAATTTAATATATTTTCATATACAAAATAAAGCACTACAACGAAATAAAATAATTTGGAGGAACTCACAAAAGATTTGAATAAGGCTAAGAGTAGACGGACGATTAGTCGGACCAAAATAAAACATAATTTTTATTAACACAGACAATTAGTGGTCTTATATTTTAAAAATACCCACGATGAAAGTAGTGACCCAAAATGTAGATAAAAAAAAACCGGATAATCGTCTATGCTTGTAGCCTTAATACATAAAACAACATCTATGTACTAAGTAACCAGCAAGATTATCTTAGAAGAAAATCATGCTGTAAAGTAAACTGCAAAATTAAAAAAAGCAATGCAAGAAAAAACAATTTTTCATTAGAATTTAGTAGTGAGTTAGTACATAGACGTTGTACTTACATAATAATTAAATAACTGTAGTTAGTTATAAAACCTTTATATAAACGTGCGTTGGAATGAATTGGGTCCAAAGTTATTTTTGTACCTTTCAAATGTTTGTCTTGTCTGTTTGTAAATCTATTCCCTTTACGAAAATATTTGTATTCATTTTCACGCACAATCTTTTAAGAGATATAATTGACACTGCGACTATAATATTTAAAAGTAAGGGACTTTCCTGTTGGTGCGACTCAATTTCAATTGCGTCTATAAGCGATATCGCGGCGTTTTTCAAAGAAAATTTCAAGTACGGATCGGTCGAATTGCATTGCATTGCGTCTATGAGTACTTACTTGCAATTTCGCTAAGTAAATATCGCTCATCGGTGTGATATAAATCAAATTGCGTCGAACCATCAAAAACGTCCCTTAAATTAAGTAAATAATGTTAGTTAGATAACGTATTAGACGAATATTCTAAATTTCAGTCTAGTTGTTAGTTTTTTTTTTGTAAAATACTATTTCTTTTGATACTAAATTGTCAAATACTTTGCCTGCCTTTCATCAATTTTATTAAACGTTATACAAAATGAAACTGGTTGTTATAGCATTCTATATGAAACTTTTCAAAGCAATAAATAGTTTATTAAAATATATATAGTCGGAGAAAATAATTTTTAATCACTTTATGCTTGAACAGAAGAACAATTTTTTAAATGGCCCTCGGCAAACTTCGTGTTTCGTCAATCGTCGGATTTCTATCAGTTGCACTTGGTGCAGACCGGACGCTCTCAATTAACTTGGAAGTATATAGAGTTGTTAATACTCTTCTAACTTAATGTAATTTATTTATAAATGGGAGGAAAGCTGCTAAAGGAAAATAATTTTACAGCTCTATATACTTTACACGGAAATGAAAACAAAACAACAGTACATAATTTAGTTTTTAATTCAAATTATTATACACGATTAATCTAATAATTGATAGACATGGAAATTAGCATTCGTTTGTATTCGGAAATGCGATGATTGCCGAGGGATTTAAAGAAAATAGTTGTACTGTATGTATGTCTGTGTAAAGAATATTTTCAAAATCACTTTCACTGTCTCCCCAATTTTCAAGAAGTCCTATGCGATGCCGCTATTCAAATATTACAGAAATATTTTCAAAGAGCTATGCTTTTGGATAAAATTTTGGTCACCGTGTTGGTAGCAGTGAAAGTGCCATTTGTCGTCAAACAAGGTAAATCATTAATTTCCCTGACTTTATTATTATTAGAGAGATCTGAATATTCTGAAGTAAGTGCAATGTTTAAAAATAAAAGTATCGTATGCACTTGCGTATAATTGAATTGTATACTCTTGCGCAGGCAGCAAGTTACAAAAGACTACGAATGTTTTGCAATTTATATTTAAAATATATAAGGTGTGTTACAACTTGCAAGTCAATGTTGATTAAACGCAAGTGTGTACCAAATCGAACTCTTCGTCGCAGTGTCCCCATACTGAAAGGCATTTGATTTATTTTTGTGGAACGGAAAGAAATGGAGAATGATTTGTTTTGTGGTATACTTATTAGATAAGTAATTTTTACTTTTAATAAATTAAACAGATGTATTTGAGAGTTTTATTAATAATTCTAGCACCTTACCTACGAATTTTAAACTCAGTTTATGCAAATACAGTGTTCTGATTGGTAGTTTCTCAGTGGTCTCAACCAATCAGAACGCTGTATTTGGATAAACTGAGTTTAGTTGAACTAATCGCGATTAGTTTCATTGGTGAAATCAACCCATAATAAGTGTAAATAGCGTAATCGTGCATCATTAATCGCATGCTCCGTATCTGGATGTTGTAGCAAAATTTGTTTTAGAACACATACATGTTGCAGCCGACCACACAACAGTAGGTATAATTGGATCAAATTGGGCGGGATGCGGGTTTTTTGAATGAGAATATATTTGAAACGTTCTAAACGTTTAATAGAACAATAAATATTCAAGGGAATAACTAGGCCACTTATCTGTTTAGCTAATCTGTTCGCAAACACTATACGACTCAAGATAAATTTCAGAGGCGTCAGATCTGGCACCCACTTGAAAATTGGACTGCACATTAGTGTAGTTTTATCTGAACAAAGTTAGCGATGCATTCAGGAAGCGAACTTGGGATGTCGAGATGCCGATCAATAAATAGTCCGATGATGGCTGGCGTACGCTCTGCGTATCCTAGACGCCCGGTGTTAACCTTGCAGACTGGCCAAACTTTTTCATAGTTGAAGGCATGTTCATCATCATCATTTCAGCCGAAAAACGTCCACTGCTGGATGTAGGTCTCCCCCAAGCCACAGAATAATTAATAGTGCCCAAGCGTCGCCACATTGCGGTCCTGTGCGCTTTGCACCTACTGGACGACCGCAGCCTTTACCAGGGTCGTCACTCCACCTAGAGGCAGGCCTTCCAACGCTGCGTCTGCCGGTACGCGGTCGCCACTCTAGAACTTTTCGTCCCCAACGGCCATCCGTTCTGCGAGCAATGTGCCCTGCCCACTGCCACTTCAGTTTGGCAATTCTTCGGGCTATGTCGGTAACCTTGGTTCTCTTGCGGATGTCTTCATTTCTGATTCGATCACGCAAGGAAACGCCGAGCATAGCTCTCTCCATTGCCCTTTGGGTGACTTTAGGCAAGGTATAGTAGGTAACTAGAACTACCTAGTTACTATAAAATTAGCAGGATACTTTGATTAAAATTAGTCTTATAAACATGATGCCTGTATTCGCGGTAAACTTAAAAAATACTGAATGGATTTTCATGCGGTTTTTACCAATAGACAGAGTGATTCGGATGAGAAAGGTTTAGGTGTATAATTTTGTGGAAATTGGTTGAAATAAGACGATAATAATTGTTTAAAACTACAGAAGTCCGAGGTGGCATATGTCTATCTTTTAAGGATACCTTACTAGTTAAAGTACTACCTACAGTTTATACATTCTAATTAAAAAAAAGAACTTTTTATTTTTCTTAACAAGCTTTTTTTCGTATTCTTCTCAGCAAATCCAGAATTTGATACACATATCATGGCAGTGCATAAAAAACAACTAGTCCGCCATATTGGATTTAGAATGACGTCTGAGCACCATGCAAAATTTCATCCAATTCGATCAAATCAGTTGCAAGATTTGACCCAAACACACATACCTACATAGTTACATTGTAAGTTAAATAAAAGCTTGTAAAAATGGTCTCGTACAATGCGGTAAGTTGAACGATAATTAGACGGATACCTACAGTGTTAATCCTTATCAACTTAATTTCCTACGCTAGTTACTTTAAGCATTTCACGCACATTATGACAATCCTTTACACTATGTAATTGAAGTTAATAGGTATCTTAGGACTTATCGCAAAACTAAAACTGACGCGCGCGAAAATAAATTCAAACGCGGGTCTCACCTCTCACCGATGACGAGACTGTAGATAAAACTAGTCATCATACCTAATACAAATGCTCTACTACTCGTGCTAAGCAAAAACACATATACAAAAAAAAGTTGAATAAAGATTCCCTTTTTTGTGTATGTGTGTGTTTTTGGGAAAGAAACAGATTGTTTCCGTTGCCGAATTTACTTACACAATTATGCGACTAGTAAAAATAAAAAACAACGGTTTTACCTAAGTACATAATAGTAAAACCCTTTTGCGCGGGGTAGATAAGATAGTACCTCTATGTGAATGTCCCAGAGCTGAGACATCCCGTAACAACTATAAAACCAGATAGTTTACAAACACACCACATGGTGGACCAAATTACCAACTTAAACTACTTCCCAGATCTTTCCATATTACATAAACAACAAAAACTACAAACTTCGTCCTTACCTAAACACCAAATAAGTTGTCCGACAAAACGCTAACCACAATAGTTCGAAGACAAGTAAAAAGCCGGAGACGTTCACCTTTTCATCATCGTGTGGAATCAGGCGACTATAAAAATAAGCTGGGTAAATAAATCATGAGCAATCATTAGTGGGGTTCTTGGGAGGCCGGGGGTTGGTGATGAGCGGAGCCGGCGCGGAGGCGGTAGCGAGTTTCTCCAACTCAATACTTTAGAGATAAGTCGTTATGATCTACTGATCACAACGATTAAACTTGTTTCAGCAGCACAAATTGCTGCAACAATAAAGCTTCGAAATTGCCCAAGTATAGATTATAATGAATTTTATTGTTCCTACACCAAAAAGTTACACATGTCTTTTCTCTCCAAGAGCCATAGAATTACTGAATCAGGTATATGTGTAGGTGAATTCTACAAGATTTGACACGGTTACTTTCCGAATCTCACGCAAATGGATGTCAATACCTGTCTCAATTCTGAACAGGTAGATAATAAAGCAGGTAGGTCGGTATGAGGTAATATGACAAGATGATAAAATTCATCAAACAACAGGAGATTTACCACACGCAACACTAACCTAACCACTGCACTTAAGCCCTGGTCTTCCTCTTCATAAGAAATCATCAGTCCAAAAAAAGAAAGCAAAATCCACCATAACAAATGAAGATGTCAATCACACACCCGCTCCCCGCTACCTCCCACATCCATCGCAGCATCCCAACATTCGCGTGGACCGCGGGGCGCCGAGCGTCGGGCACGGCGGCGGGCCGGCGCGGCTCGGCGGCGACGGCGGGCACAAATAAATAGGCGCCAGGGGCACGCACTGTTGTTGGCAGTGTTGTTCCTGCAGTTTGACTGGCTGCTAGTTGCTACCTCTGGTTGAGTATTGTTTTGATGTTGCCTGTTGGTAGTAGTCATATTTGTAACATAACTGTTGAAGGATTGAAACCTGACTACTGGTATTTCTGTCGGGTCCAGAAGGCACGCACTGGATAGGTATTTGCCAGTTTGATATCTCTCTAATTAGTGTTATTTATTATTTATGTTTTGCTACAAGTAGGTACTTATAGCTAAATGTGGAGAAAACTAACTGCCTAGGTAGGTAATGCTTGGTGCGGGTTCGAATCCTGGAAAAAAGGTAAATGTCTCTATCGAGTGTTTCGAGTTTTAAATCCGAAGATGGGAGAGATGGAGTATTTTGCGAATGGAAGAGAAAAAAAAAACAATTTGGACTGACCAAACCTAGTTCCTGTTACTAAGTACCTAGGTAACAGCGACTAGGGCAGAATAGAATAGACTTAATTGTATCTACACCAGTCTCTTTACAACAATTTAATACTATGGGTACAAAGGCGGTCTTTTCGCTAACATAAACAGAAATGGAAAAAGTAGATACACTAATTTGCTAATTACTAATCCTTGCACCCTAATAAAGCACCCTGGGTTGCAAAGCTTAGGGAAAACCTATGTTCAGCGGTGCACATAAAATCTACGCATTACCTACTTCAATCGTAGGTATTTTGATACCTACAGGCCTTGAACATCTTAACCTTTTAAGCAAATATCGGCAATATTAAACAAACTTCACTAATTAGCGAATTATCATAATATGTTTTTTCAAAATTAAAGTAATAAAAAAACATGTTGTAAGAGATTTGATTGACCCTAAGCGACCGCGCCGTTGGAAACAAAACAAATAAAGGAGATAATTACAACCAGACCCAACCTGCGGCCTTTTCTCAGAAATGCATCATTTGAATATCGCATGAATGAGTCTGTATAATACAGAATAATAAGTTTATCAAGGTAGAATTAGCTAAAACAAATAACGCAACATAATGGACGGACAAATTGCGTCAACCGCAAATGGATTTTGATGGGATTTTGTCTTTTTCTTCTTAAGGAAAGCAGGCATGGGTCTAAATATGTCGGTTCGTGTAGTCAGAAATTCGAAAGTCTTACATCAGTTTCGCCAAGCTGTACCGTGTTAAGATATTTAGCTGGGTTCAGGGTTGGGGAGGTCAGATAGGCAGTCGCTCCATGTAAAATACTGGCACTCAGCTGAACCCTGCTAGACTGGAAGCCGACCCCAACATAGTTGAGAAAAGGCTAGGTGGATTGTTGCTATGCGACTAGATTATTAATAGACTAGCTGACCCCGAGGCTTCGATCCTGTAACAACTGCCTACCTACCTACATTTTTATTGCAAACTTTTATTACCTGCTCTATTTTACCTCAAATATCAACTTATCAGCCTGTGCCTAATTCAAAGAAATCTTCTTATTGAGGGAACTAATTACCATGCATAGGAGATACACTTCCACTTGGAAGTGGTGATTGACGGTCGTGCCTTCTCTGAAAGACAAAACGCCTTTTTCATTGGAGTGGTAGAGTTAACAGGCTGGTGTTATTTATGGCAGTTGTACCTACTGTTTGTAGCGCGTGGCAGGTCACCGATGCGATGGACCGATCTGCAGTAGGTGGAGGTGGCCCATCGCATGAGTGTACTCTAGTCACAGCCGACAGAGTGGGATGGCGTTGCATCGTGAGGCGAATCATGTCAGCCCGAAGTCTCACTGCAACATGATGACCACGACCGCTCTGCCAAGAGCTTACCAACGAATAAGAAGACCTACTGTTTGTTTTTTTTATTAATTCTATCTACACCTACAAAGTCCAACCATAATTTTTCTGCCTTCAATTAAGCTAGGCTTTCTTGGGTGCAATAACTTGACATAGAGCCTAGAAAGGAACCACAACTTTATAGAAGTCATCTTGGAACATCACTTAGTACTTTAGCCACGTCCAGACATAAGCTATTGAGTTTAAAGATAACCATAACATAGCCATGACAGATAGTAACAGAACGGCGTCGCCCAGCCAGTCACTACCCCCCTTTTACGAGCCGAACTCGGGCAGAATCGTAAGCAGCTGATGCAATTTACATTCTTACATACGTTAAGTAGTACTGACTGGCCATTGAAGTCCACTGTTGAACTTGGATCATCAAAGTTCATAATGCTTGAGGGGTTAAGTTTATAATCACTATCTAGGTCGAAATCATTGCCCCGTCACAGATAAAGCGCAATTCAAATAATGCTATTGGCTTGTGATATTCATTTAATCGATGATAACAGCTTGAAGCTGAAAATTTTTCGTGCCAGCAACCGAGTGTGAAGGATTGGCGCTGGTCGCGCGTTTGTTGCCGGGACAAAATATTTGCGTAACCCAACTAGATATACCTACTTAAGGCGGAACCCCGAGCAAAACGCCGCGCAAACCGTTTTTTGTGCTGTTTTTAGGAGCTATCTGCTCGTTATTTAAAAAGAAATATCAATTAATAAAAATTCATTAAATTTCTACATAATATTGATTCTAAGTAGTACATAATGGTAGATTTAGTTTTTTTTTTAAATGTTGTATATATATTTCACTAATCTCCTTTCAAAAAAACATAAAAATGAGAAATAATTATTGATATTATGCATCTCCTCGTAAAGTGTTCATTAATTATTTTTTATACTAACACTAATGGATAGACAATTTAATAAAGAACATTTTTGTAGATTTTTTTTTTTCAAAAGACCAAAATTCGATTTTATAAAGATTTTATTCTAAAATCTGGGCGTATTCACTACTGTAATTCATGCGCCACCAGTGCCGCTAGACCAATAGGAATGCTCATATCTCATGCCGATTTTTTGGTCAGGGTACCGTCTTAATTTAGAGTCTGTAGTCATCGTGATATTTGAGTTTGAAAAAGCATCCACAATTTTAAATCCAATTATTTACCATCTCTATCTTGTCTTTAAAAGATTGCAGGTCGAGATAAACCTCATAAAAATAATTTGTGAGTCACGAACATTCTCGTAAATCTAAAGTCCAGTAAAGCGTTTCCTATTCTGTTTTACTTTAAAATAATTAGATTTGGCACGCGTGACTGCGATTCTGTGTGTTTTAGTGAATGCATGCGATGTAAAGTTAGGCTATTAAATTTGTTGGAAAGGGTGTAAAAAAGTTTAGAGAATATTTCTAATCTCAGAGCATTGTTCAACCGTGGTCATATTATAAATCTCAACCTAAGTGGTTGTTGATATGATAAGTTTTAGCGATTTTAATGTCCGTTGAAAATGCCTGTTAGTTTCTCAAATCATCAAACACCATCTATTTCTGTGCGGATGTCCAGAAGAAGATTGAAAACTAGGTGGTGAAAACAAAGAAAACCCTATAAACATTGAACATTTCAGGCGATATGTCAAACGCGAGCCTATAAACCTACAATAAAAAAAATATAATTCTAAGAGAAGACAAGGAAATCTGACTCCTCCACCTGAAGCTAGGAAGGAAGAGAATGAGTTTTACAGCACTAAAATTACTAAATCCAATGGTGTATTTAAAGATTTGGCGCCCCGGGCCATATGGGATTTGCCACCCCATAATAAACAAGTAAATTATTAAGCCCCATAATAATTAAGTTTTGCAAGAGTGAGCGCAGCGAGCTCGGTTTTAGCACATCGGATAGGTTGCGTTGTCTACATACACAGAAAAACTTGACAATTTAGAGATGACCAGCGAGACTGTAGCATGCTCGAAACTTTGACTCCGCCTCGAATACAAGACAAATGTAGAAGTTTTTTTGTAGACTTAAGAATGAAAGACGTAGAACATAAAATGAAAGAGCGAGCGAAGTGAGCTCGAGAATTTTCAGCAGCCTCCTAAGATAGGTTAGATTATCTTTTGACTGACCAAACATTACAGAATGATAAGCTATAAGAGCATGTCGCACAGTCCTCGTCATTACGGCAGGCTTTTGCCACCCCTCGGAGACTGCCGCCCCGGGCCATGACCCTCTTGGCCCAAGTGTAAATATGCCACTGAGTAAATCTAAAGACAATAATTATAAACTTTAGATTGTCTTTCCCTCTCTCACAGAGAGGATGCCTATGTCCCAGCAGTGGGAACAATAATTTGCTGATGATGATGAGATTGTCTTTAGATTTAGCTAATCGATTTAGTAATATTTGGACTATAAAACTTTACTTTTAGTAAAGTAAAAAGTTTATCCAGCGCTCCTTCTTTGTCAATTTCAACTGCACCCATATCTATTTACTCTTCATGGTAGGGTGTTAAATGAGGAGCGTTTGGAAGGGCCAGCGACCTTGAAAGGCGGCACAGGGGCACGGCGCGGTGGCGACAGCATGCACCACATGGACCGAGTGATGGAGGGTACTTTGTAGGGTATGATCGATTTATTTGCATTATTTGGGGGATTTTTGCTGACCGGTTGCTCAAAAGTAGGTAAGTATGGTATTATATTTGTGTTGGACGTAAAAACATTTACCTATTTAATTAAAGTTTATATCTGCAAAAAATGTTCTTCTACTATGCAGTTATACCATACCAGTTTAGCTGATCTGCCCCAAAAAAGCATTGTCCCAATCGCGAAGATATAAGGATTAAGAGGCTATTGAAAATAGGTTCATCGGGCTAGAGACGATCCTAACAAGCCTCTGCTCTTGCAGTCTCTTGAATCACAAGGACCATGGGTTTTTGGCACAGAGGATGATCTCTAGGCTCTGACTGGTAACTCACGGGGTCCGCTAGGGCCGATGCCTGCCTGGGTCGCGGATAAATTTGAAAAATAGTTACCGCGGCCCTGGCACAAGCAACTGAAGGGACACGGGTGGGTTTTATTTAGTAAAAGTTTGACACGCCCTGCCGCTTCACCCAGAGCGGGAGAAGTCATTGGATGACTTAAAAACAAAAAAAAATGGTCTGCCTGATACCGATGGATTAATTTTGCCAAACGTTACAATCTCTACCTTCTTTCTTATTTCTGTGGTCGCTTCGCTACTCATCACGATTAAGATTTCAATAAGACGACGGAGACGGCCTAACCAACATCATCAATTCAGCCGAAAGACGGCTACTGTTAAAAAACCGGCCAAGTGCGAGTCGGACTCGCACACGAAGGGTTCCGTACTTGGTAAATTGCGGTTTACGATTTATGACGTATTAAAAAAAAACTACTTACTAGATCTCGTTCAAACCAATTTTTGGTGGTAGTTTACATGGTAATGTACATCATATATTTTTTTTAGTTTTATCATTCTCTTATTTTAGAAGTTACAGGGGGGGGGGGGGGGGGACACCCATTTTGCCACTTTGGAAGTGTCTCTCGCGCAAACTATTGAGTTTAGAAAAAAAATATATTAGAAACCTCAATATCATTTTTGAAGACCTATCCAAAGATACCTTACACGTATGGGTTAGATGAAAAAAAAAATTTTTAGTTTCAGTTTCAAGTATGGGGACCCCCAGAATTTATTGTTTTTTTTTCTATTTTTGAGTGAAAATCTTAATGCGGTTCACAGGATACATCTACTTACCAAGTTTCAACAGCATAGTTCTTATAGTTTCGGAAAAAAGTTGCTGTGACATACGGACGGACAGATAGACAGACATGACGAATCTATAAGTGTTCCGTTTTTTGCCATTTGGCTACGGAACCTAAAAAGGCCTCTCTCAAGTGTCGCCAACTTGCCACATCGACCGGTCCTGTTCCACCCGCATCCAGCGGATTCCCGCAGATTTGACAAGGTTATTGGTCCATCTCGTGAAGGTTGCGGGGATCCGTTGATTGCGAGACGTACGGGACCGGTCAACGTGGCGACGCTTGGGGGAGGCCTATGTCCAGCAGTGGACGTCTTTCGGCTGATATGATGATTGGTCCATCCATAGATATAATAAACTGTATTTTATATTTCTATGGGTCCATCGAATGAGAAGCCTTGCTACGCTGAAGAGGACCTATAAAAATAAAGGGCTTTGAAGAAATCTTACAACCTATCTAGGTATAAGTAATCGATTAATTTACTATGTTTGCGTATGCGCAGGCAGTCTTAATAAACATGTCTATGTCTAAGGAAGGAACACATGCAAATGAGCCGTCTGTCCGGGGTGTAACACTGTCTTGCAGTAGGTATACTAGGTATGGGCGGAATGCGGACGTGGTGTCGTGCCAAACGTCCTATCGTCACTAAATGATGATACTCCACTTACGGCGTGTTCTAGCTCTTTTGTGTTCCGTAGTGCTAATTGCAGGAGAATTTTTATGAATGAATTGAAATGTTCTGGAATAATTAAATTTGGAAATGGAAACTGTATTCATACACAACTTATTATATGTAAATATAAGTACCCCTCTAAAGAATTTATTATTTTTTGAGAAATCTTGATAGTTACCTAAATCTAGAGTGTTTCAAAGAGAAAGACATACGAATAAATGTAAAGACATTGAAATAGTTTCTGAAATTTTTGGCTATTAAGACAAGAATCAGCCATGCTATTCTCTAAGAGACAGTTTCTTGGCTGTGCTCGTCGACGAGCTCGTCAGCGAGACAGTCTTGAGATCGACCGATCGTGCAGCGCTGATTCAAACGGTATTCTCTAGTGCGGTTATGGTCGTCGACGAACTCTAGGCCTGACATCGCCCGTCACAATTTCGTAGACGAATTAGGGCTTGAAACAAATTATTAAAATTAAAATCGATAAATCTCGACTGAGAGTTTTATGGACTTAAAACGTATAATAAAGGTAAATTTTCAAGTATTTTAAGTAATAGAGTGAAACTACAAACGATTTCATAGTCATACGAGTTTAAATAATGCATTTTCATGATTGCATTTTAAGGCTGAATGACAATTTCTTTGCCAATTTCGTAAAAACAACGCGCTGTGACGCTGCCAGACATGACACCCAAACACAGAAAATTTTGCAAAATCGCAACCGACGGTTTTTATTTAATAATTTGTTGTTCGTTTTTATTTAAAGTATTTTCAAGTTGAAAAACTGTGAAGTGCTTTCACAGCGATTGATTTTAACATAGTTCTGTGACTGTGTGAAATGTAAGTATTGCAAAATGTGACGATATTATTGTTGTCCAATAATTAATATATAATATGTTTATCTTTAGATAAAATATAATAGTAGGTACTGCGTTGAAATACATTTGCAGGATGTAAACCAGGGCTATCTTGGCATAAGAACAATATGACAATGGAAAACCAGCCAAACACAAAACAATTGGTGAGGTTTATTAGAAAAGTCTTAATAGGTATGTTATATTTTTTGTATTTCACTAATTTATTTATATATCGTATTTCAGTCTGAGGCTAGATGACCACCTGCAGTGCCTCATAGGTAGGAGAGAAGCCTCAATTGCCTCTTTATGTAAGTTTAGCTTAATTGTTGGTTCAGTGTAAGAAGCTCTAGATAATTAAATAGTGTTCTCATTTTTCATACCCAGGTTGGACCAAGTTGTTGGGGTTTTTTTTTAACAGAAGCCAAAAATTCAATTAACCTGCAATACTATAATGTATCTGCCTATAATATCTGAAACATCCATCACATCCATCCATCACATCTACTCTCTTTCTTTCCTTCAGAAAGAGAGTAGATGTGATGCTGGTTTACATAGTATCCTGCACATATTTTTACCTCTAATAGTAATTTTTTGCATTTTTATGTTTACAGCTCCTCCTAGGCGGCATTTGCTTACGGTACGAGGCCATCTAATCCAATGCTCATTTCTCAACAACCTTCACAAAGGCAGACACAAATGGAGCTGAAGAGAGGCATTTGGAAAACCAGCAACTCCTTATTGGCAACCAGTAGACGAAATTGGATATGTATAAGGAAATAAGCAAGTGGTCAAGAGAAACCTGAGCACTGCAGGATTGATGTGCATTCATCAGAAGAGGAAGTTGAATGCCTGGAACATGATTTTAATATAAATTATAAATATAGATATTATTATAGTTTAGATTGTGAGAGATGTTAAGAAATTTTAATACAAATTTAAGGGCAAGTACTGGCAAATTATCACTACTATGTGGTCTAAGTTACTTAAATTATACTTACTTAAATATTTATAAAAGATTATAAAAAAGATACTTCAGATTAGAAACAAAAAGGGTCTATATTATAGAATAAAATTATATTACTGGAAAATTGTTTAATAAATAAATCTGTGTTTTATAATTTTGAGATTGTTTTATTAGTCATTATGTATATTATGTCTAATTATTTTTTAAGGATGCGGGCTTCCACTGGATGCAAGATGCACGCGACTGGTCAATGTGGCGACGTTTGGTGGATGCCTATGTCCAGCAGTGGACGTCATTCGGCGTATATGATGATGATGATATAGCCGGACAAATCATCACAAAAAATATTATTTAATGTACTCAAATATATTTTTTGACATATAATTTTAACTATAGAAGCTACCAATTAACCTATGCAATTCATACTAATATAATAAATGTGAAAGTAACCCAGTCTGATACCTTTTCACACTTAAACCGCTGAACTGATTTAAATGAAATTTGGTATGGAAACAGTTTGAGACCATAGGTAACTATCTTGTGTCCTTCATAGGATAATTTTTATTATGGCAATCTTCCTTAAGGGAGTGGAAGTTTTTATAGTGAATTAAAATTTTATTGCCTTATATAAAAAATTGGCTATTCAAAGTACTAATGCTACGCAGAGGTAGTTGCGGGCAACAGCTAGTTACATAATATATAAATTCACATGAAACATAAAACGCCTGTACGCTAAGAGATAAGTCGTTTTCCAATATGTTATTAAATGCTGAGAAATCCTGTAACTATGGATAAAGTCTCTATCCCCAAATGTTGTTTTCAATGTTGCTAATTCTCTCACCTGTCGAGCTGTTAAAATCATTAATTTTCTTAGCTTCTTTTAATAAATGTTGCTTCAGTTTAACCAAGCTCCCAATTTTTTTTATTAATCGAAATAGCTTATTTTAATACAATATTTTATTAATAGCTTCTGCCAGCGGCTTCAACCACACGAAAAGCGTTTTTTTATCCTAAGCATACAATATATTGGGCAGAAAAGTAGCCTTTCTGCTAATCTTATAGCTATCATCATCATCATATCAGACGAAAGACGTCCACTGCTGGATATAGGCCTCCCCCAAGCGTCACCACATTGACCGATCCCGTGCGTCTCGCAACTAGCAGATCCCCGCAACCTTCACCAGGTCATCGGTCCACCTGGTGGAAGGCCTTCCCACGCAACGTATTCCGGTTCGCGGTCGCCACTCCAGAATCTTTCTACCCCATCAGCCATAGCCTAATTGTGTAAGTGGACACACATACACAAAAGAGTTGAATAAAGATTCAACTTTTTTGTGTATGTGTGTGTTTTTGGGTAAGAACCAGATTGTTTCCGTTGCCGAATTTACTTACGCAATTAGGCTGTGTTCTTCGCTTCGCCGTTCTTATAGCTATAATCTATCTCTATTTCGCCTTTGTACCCGTATTAATAAGTTTTCCTTGTAAATGTTTATAACTTTTATGGTGTACAATAAAGAATATTCTATTCTATTCTCTATGCATAATTTCATCCAGTTTCATTCTGGCGTAGTTGAGTAACAAACATACATCCACACACACATCCAAACCAACAAAACTTCCCATCCAAACTTTCACATTTATAATATTAGTTAGATTAAAAACCAAGAAGAATTACGTTACGCGCAAAAATAGTGGCTTTTGGATTTGACAGATAAAAACGAGGCTGTAGGCCAAGCTGCGAGCCTATTCGATGCTGTTTTTTCTTACGGAATACCAAAATGTACGAAGAACTGTCAACTTGCTCGACATTGAGTAGTTCTAACTCACGGCCGTCACAGCTTAGAGCGCTAGTGTCGCTATTCGCGGCTTAGCGAATACCAAACTGTAGATTCGTCGCTGGCACAGCACTGCGCTCAAGGCTGTATCCTTAGAGAATAGCACTGCAGTAAGCGTGTATAAATAGAGTAGATAATGGTGATGGCCTATCGATATCCTTCCAGTGAATGGTTTCTAAAAGCGAAGTAATTTAACTGCCGAATTTTAATTACTTAAAAAAAAATGCTTTCCTGAAACACATTATCGGCCCCAGCTCGCCTGAAATTCTTTAACCCATCCGGCACCATAAACAAACTTTCCAAAAAAGTGTCGCACCCCTCTCATGTTCTGTCACACATGTTGTCTATGGCCAATGTACGAAAATAATCAATATTAGGTGAGTGTAGTTGTTTATAATAAACGGCGAGCGATCGCAGCGTCGCGATGGCGCCGCCGCCGGCGCCGGCTGCGTAGTGGCCCGCCGGCGCTTTGTGGTGTGTCCACGAAGACGGCGGGGATTTTCCGCCCGACCAGAGTTACCGAAAGTGATGCAGAAACAATTTTACATATTGGAAAGCGAGTTATGGAACTCAAATGGAGAAAGACAGGACACATGGCAAGGCAGAAAGGTGAGGCAGTGAATGAGTCGCGTCCAAGGACAGGCAGAAGTAATGTTGGCCGTCTGGCAGCGAGATGGCCAGACGACATTGTTGTTGCATAAGGGTGGCACAGGAGCGTGGGGATTGGCACATGAAAAGAGAGGCCTATGCCCAGCATTGGGCGAAGGGCTGCGGGTGGTGATTTAGTCACTAGGATGATCGACGTCCGATGAACTTTTAGAAACAATGTCTCCATACGTGCAGCATCAATGCGGCGACGTAGGTATTGCTACTGACGGTCACCGCCTAGCCGAGGCATCGGCACTATTGCAGCAAGTCGCGGCAGCCTGTATTTAAATTGACAAGAAGTTTATTTCATAGCAGTAAGGGCGGTTTACCTATTACAAAATTATATCCATTCCAGTCCATGGGAATCTCGACAGCAAAAAAGTTTTTAACATAAAATCAAACCGACTTCCAAAACAAAACACTACAAAGAGAAAAATAAATTTCTTTTCCGTAGTCGGTGTCTTTTGTACCCATTTCTTTCCGTTATCCGACACCGACTTCGGGAAAAAACCGGAAAAAATAAATAAAGAAAGAAAGTTATTTTTCTTTTTAGGGTTGGTAGGTACCTCCAATTAACATGAAAGTCATTTATAGCCAAAGTATATCTCATGACGATTCCAATAAGCCCAAACACGAGTGACGACTAGGATACATAGTTTTATTTCAGAGTTCCAGTGGCCATCTGTGGTCTTCTTCATCAGTTCCACTTCACCAAATGATACTTTCTGAGTGCAAATTATTGCATTGTTGATGAAAATAACAAAATCGATATATGCCTATAATATTTGAGGATTCCCTCGATTTCTCTAGGATCCCAGCATCAGATCCTGATCTGATGACCATGGGACCACCTGTGAAGTATACCCTTTCAAACAAAAAAATATGTTTTTCAAATCGTTTCAGGCTTCTTTGAGTATTCGGGGAACAAACACTTAAAAAAAGATGCCGAGGAATTGAGCACCTTCTAATTTTTTTGAAGTCAGTTAAAAATAGCAAAGTTCTGCTGTTCTTTAATTCGCAGCAGTAAATTATGAATAACAATTTAACAGCAACAGAGTAATTATTTCCATAGCCGTAAAGGTGCTTTTCCTTCAACTGATGAGCAGTATTGACAATTGTAGTGATGACTGAACTGGCGGATGTTGCACGATTTCTGGGTACAGGTCATCATGGAGTAAAATGAGTAAATGCTTCGTGGAATTCAATTAAAGGGTTCGCGTGTGGTGACGATAGGTGTGTAAATGCTTCTTATAACTCTTTGTTCCTGTGTTCATTCTTGAAAGTGTGACACAATACAAAAGTTATCTTTAGATTTAAATGTCTTTTCCATACATGGTTGAAAGTTTTGTTTCTTATGTCTTTAACATTTTTCGCGAAACCTGTATAACCGCACGGATCTTTGAAACGAAGAATGAGCAAATAGCGAAAATGAAATGAATGCAAAGAAAACATCCCAGATAGATATAATTTTGTATGAAAACAACACATTACACATCACCCCACTTTTCCGCTATTTCCCTGGCCCCCGCATCGCTGTCCAACAGTTTTTGAATGTTTGCATTGCATTGTGACACTATTATATAAATTAGGAGAGGGGGGATTTATTGATCCTTTGACATGCCGCCAGGGGTGGAAGTCATCCCCTAAGGACTTCCTCTAAGCCCTCAACTAGAACAAAAATGTCATCGCTAAAAATAGAGATGACTACTTGAGCAGCCATCGGCGATTTCTTTTTGATCTAGCCAATCGTTATGGATGATAGATGTAATGTATTCAGTATCAGTTTAATTGTTTAATAAGACAGTTAAGTTATTGTTTAACAGTCATAGCGGAACTTTGAACAATAAGTTAGTAAAGTTATTGTCTGACAAACAACTATGAACTTAGTCCGACGCATATTGAAAACTAGGTCAAACTAACTTGAAGTAAGAAAAATATTATTTGTCTGTAAAACTTATGAAAAGAACTATTGCCGATATTAACAGACTACTTATGAGGCTCTGTTATTGAATTGCCCCAGACTACTGTCTTAGACCTGCCATGTTGTCTCCGTCCGTAGTATCTCTAAGTAGTCTGTGGTTGTACCTTCACCATTCTTGGTTGACTAGTAGAGAACGCCTAAGACATTTAGTCCGCCCTAGTGTCTTTGTGCATGAAGTTTTAAATAAATAAACAACATATTATCTCTAGGATATGGAGAGATATCTTAAGGCAAGCTACTATAGCAATCCTAGCTGTTTCTTACAAGTGCCACATATCTATATATTATATAGATATATGTACTATATATATATCTATCTATTTTTGTTAGATATCTATCTAACAAAAACAATGTCTGTGGTTGGAGAAGCCTGTCTTCTTCTTCCATACATCTTCAGGATGTACCGGAAAGGTGTGCTCGAATTTTAAATTCTTCGGCCCATGTATATGACATAGACAAAGATATTTTATTTCAACTAGGCCACCAAGCGGCATTTTTGAACGTTACATTAAAATTAAAATTTACAAGGAATAAAAATCGATTCTACCGTGCATTCGGAAAGTATAGCTTGTTATGGAGAAGAATGCACAAAAACTCGATACTTACTCTTTTAAAAATAAAATAGATTTTTACAATATTTAGGTACATATGTACATACATTAATAAATTCATATATGTGAGGATAATACACTCAGAATCACTACACACTATACTACGTACAGATATAAAGTATTAAAAGTACTCACACATGTACTGAGCAGTTATATAATAGGTACTAGAAAAACATTAACATCCGAAGAAGTTAAGTTATGACCAATCCTAACTGACAGCGCCCGTTCACGGAAATGACGCATGAATCGGCACCACCCAGCTCAACCATCATGAAGGGAACCGAATGATCCAACACACGCGCCACCATCAGCGAGACATTTAAGAGAGCATGACACACTCAACTGCGAAGGCACACACAAGTCAACGAACGACACAAAGGTACAGCAAATGGTAGATTTACAATTGGGTACATAGTACTCACACACGTACTGTGCAGCTACATAATACTAAAATAAATTGAATTTATATAATACAAATATACAGTCTTCAGCAGGTCCAACTATACTTCAAAACAATAATGTTCTGCATATCACTTGTTTTTGCGCCCTAGTGGTTGTGGAGCAGGACTAGCATTGAGCCAAGCATTTTTATCAGTGATGTAATCCCCCAACTTATAATATAGCTACAATCTAGGAGTCTTTAAGTCAAGAGTGAATAGGTTACTTCTAGGCAAGCGTGCTTCACCGTCGACCACATCATCGCTTACCATCAGGTGAAATAGTGGTCAAGCGCGAGCCTATAATTTATAAAAAAAAAAAAATATATGCCTGTCTGCTTATTGTGCGTTTTATACAAGTTTTAAATTTCGTCTCATTCAGTTCTAGAATGTGGGGAGGAATTTTATTGTAACATTTTGTACAGTACCCCATGAAAGATAAGGCTACTTTAGCCAGTCTGAAACCTGGTTGAACTTATTGGTCCCTATTTCTAGTAATGTAATTATGTGTCTCACCGTTTCTACTAAAAATATGTAAATTCTTTCTCACATACATGATGTTTTGAAGTACTCGTAAGTCAAGTCAGAGAATCACGCCGGCGAAGATTGTATATCGCTCTGATGGCTCGTTTTTGCAAAATAAAGATTGACTCAACGTCTGCAGCCCTTCCCCATAGTAAGATACCGTAAGACATTATACTATGAAAGTAACTAAAATAGACCAGCCTCGCAGTATCTACATCAGTAAATTGACGAATTTTTCTAACAGCCTTTAGGGGATGAAACTCAAAAAACCTTCAAAACGTGTTTCTTTTATTGTAACAAAAAAATAAAAAAGTTTTGAAGAACAGAAATACAAAGTTTCAAGTAATTTTGCTGATAAACAATTTATTTTTCTTACAAACTTTAAAAATCTTTTTTACCCCTTTCAGGGATGAAATACAAAAAATCCTTAAATACGTGTTTCTTCAATTGTTTCGAAGAGCAGAAGTACTAAGTTTCAAGTAATTTTGCTGATAAACAATTTATTTTTCTTACAAACTTTAACTCCCCATTTTACCCCTTTCAGGGATGAAATAAAAAAAAAATTGGATACGTGTTTCTTTAACTGTTTTGAAGAGCAAAAATACTAAGATTCAAGTAATTTTGCAGATAAACAATTAATTTTTTCTACAAATTTTAACACCTCTTTTTATCCCTTTAAGGGATGATACTCAAAAAAACCAACACGTGTTTCTTTAATTGTATTGAAGAGCAGAAATACTAAGTTTCAAGTAATTTTGCTGAAAAACAATTTATTTTTCTTAAAAACTTTAAAACCCCCTTTTTACCCCTTTCAGGGATGAAATTCGAAAAATCCTTAAATACGTGTTTCTTTAATTGTTTTAAAGAGCAGAAATACTAAGTTTCAAGTAATTTTGCTGAAAAACAATTTATTTTCTTAAAAACTTTAAAACCCCCTTTTTACCCCTTTCAGGGATGAAATTCGAAAAATCCTTAAATACGTGTTTCTTTAATTGTTTTA
This sequence comes from Orthosia gothica, assembly GCA_949775005.1. Taxonomy (NCBI): domain Eukaryota; kingdom Metazoa; phylum Arthropoda; class Insecta; order Lepidoptera; family Noctuidae; genus Orthosia; species Orthosia gothica. Next base: position 38,383,427 of record OX459037.1, read on the forward strand.
AAGAGCAGAAATACTAAGTTTCAAGTAATTTTGATGATAAACAATTTATTTTTCTTACAAACTTTAACACCCCTTTTAGGAATGAAACTCAAAAAAACCTTCAACATGTGTTTCTTTAATTGTATTGAAGAGCAGAAATAATAAGTTTCAAGTAATTTTGATGACAAACTATTTATTTTCTTACAAACATTAAACCACCCCATTTTACCCCTTTCAGGGATGAAATTAAAAAAATCCTTGGATACGTGTTTCTTTAACTGTTTTGAAGAGCAGAAATACAAAGGTTCAAGTAATTTTGCTGATAAACAATTTATTTGACTTACAAACTTTAACACCCCCTTTTTACCCCTTTCAGGGATGAAATTCAAAAAATCCCTAAATACGTGTTTCTTTTATTGTTTTAAAGAGCAGAAATACTAAGTTTCAAGTAATTTTGATGATAAACAATTTATTTTTCTTAAAAACTTTAACACCCCGTCGTACCCCTTTAAGTGATGAAATTAAAAAAATCCTTAAATACGTGTTTCTTTAATTGTTTTAAAGAGCAGAAATACTAAGTTTCAAGTAATTTTGATGATAAACAATTTATTTTTCTTACAAACTTTAACACCCCGTTGTACCCCTTTTAAGGGATGAAATTAAAAAAATCCTTAAATTTGTATTTTTTTATTTATATTTAGTGGCTAAATACCATATTTCATTCATTTCAAATTAAAAATGACAGTTTCATACAAACTTTCATCCCTTATTTAACTCCCTTAGGGGTTGAATTTCGAAAAATTCTTCCTTATTCCTTGTCTACGTTATAAAGGGAACCTCTGTGCAAAATTTCAGCTTTCTAGGTCTAAGGATTTGGGCTGGGCGTTGATGAGTCAGTCAATCACTCAGTCAGTCAGGACTTGTCATTTTATTTATATAGATAGTAGATTCGTCATCAGCAATAAACGGGGTAAATCGTTTATGTATATTAAAAATAAGAAAGGACCTAAAATTGAGCCCTGGGGTACCCCCATTTACACGTTTAACCCTGTCGAATTCACACCGTTTATTTGAACTAATTGTTGTCTATCATTCAAATAAGATTTAACCAAACTTAACGCTGATTGACCTAGCCCGTAATGCTCAAGTTTCAGAAGTAATGTTTCATGATTAACGTAATCAAACGCCTTCGACAGGTCGCAGAAGATACCTATGGCATCCTGCGACTTTTCCCACTCATTAAAAACGTGTTTTAATAGTGTGACACCAGCGTCAGTTGTACAACGTCCTTTGGCGAAACCATACTGTTTATCATGCAAGATCTTATTCGTATTAAAATGAAAGAGCATTTGATTTAGCATTATCTTTTCAAATACCTTGCTAAAAACCGGTATCACTGGTCTATAATTATTTGTGTCTTTACTGTCTCCGGATTCAAAAAGTTGTATAACCTTGCTATATTTTATTAGATCCGGAAAGACTCCTTGATCCACACACAAATTGAAAATTAAAGCTAAGTACGGCGCTATAGTCTGAAAAATGGTGGTACAAGCTTTGATGGACATTCCCCACAGATCTTCAGTCGGTTTGATCTTGATTTGCTTAAAAGCTTTTATTTCTGTTATGGGGTTTATATGTGAAAAGTTAAATACATTCGGGCAGGCTGACACGTTTGCGTTTAATAATCCAAAAACCAGCGAGAGCGAAGAATTTAAGGTAGTTTTCATTGGGATGTTGGTAAAGAAATTTACAAATTCTTGCTCAACTTTTTTGTTATCTCTAATAAGTCCGTGTGTGGTCTCAGGCGTGTAATCAGTATTATTTCTTTTATTCCTGTTCGTTTCATTGTTATTGTTATAATTTTCCAAACCGTCTTGATTTTATTTTCTGCTAATTTAACCTTATTGCTAATGTACAAGGATTTAGCTGCCTTATATGTATTTAAAAAATTCTTGGGTAAGTAGTAACAAACTCATTATATGTTTCAGTGTTAATACAAGGCTTAAGGCCATATAGCTCGTAAAGTCTTTACCTACTTTTTCTAAGTCCTGTAGTCGCCCAGTCACTGAATAAAACTTAGTGAATATCTTTTCTTCTTAAAAGTGTTTTTGAACTCTTTTTGAACCACTGAAAAAACTTCATCAAACAAAATATTGCCATCATTCACTGTGAAGTCCTGATCACTTAACTTACTGATTAAAGTGCTGTTAAATTTATTTATACCATTCCCCTTCTAAAAAGCTTATTTTATTCACTGAAAATAGTGAATAAAAAGCACTTTTAATCACTGTTTTGGTGTTTGAATTTGGCACACACCAATGTATTAGACCTCTATCTCAATGCTATATAACCTCCTTGCGCAAAAAATACTCTATACAAACTTCTTGTGCAGAGAATTCTCGACTTTCAAACTCCATCTTCGATTTTAATTTTGAGTTTGTTTATATGTAGGATTTAACTAATGATTTTGATTTTAGTGTAGGATATTTATTGAATACTTATTTGGATTGTAATTCTAATATTAATTACAATGGTGTTTAATTAATTATAAGTATGTAACGTAACGGAGGTGGTCACCGACCCCTGAAACAGGTGCTGTTACCTAGCTCAGGGGTCAGGATTGCACATTTTTTTGTAAATTTTGAAGGAAATAAACCATTTATTTTGTATTTATTACTATTCGTTGTGCTTAAATCTTTCTTTTTCTCGTAGTCATGGTATAAAATATAGTATGCAACTCTTGAATAAAACGGATTTATATCGAGGGCCATGAATCACTCGCATCGCTCATGATTCTAACAGTTGAATCACTCGCTATGCTCGTGATTCAATCATCATGAATCACTCCCTACGGTCGTGATTCAGTCGTTAGAATCCTTCACTTGCTCGGGATTCATCTATGGCCCTCGCTTTAAATCCGTATCCGATTTAAAGAGACTTAATAACCTACTGCTATCTGAATTATCTTCTAGAATATTAATAATAAAGTCACCACAGACAATTACTAGTTTATTACCCATTGCTAGTTTTGCCAAAACGTCTTCCATCACTGACTCGAACATCTAGGACATCCTTATCCAGCTCAACATAGGACAGTTCAACACTACGTTCAACTGATAGGTCTACTATATCTTTACGAGATTTTGATTTAATACCATTTTTAATTTATATAAGTGATCCCCCACGCAACATAATATTTCTGTTAAAACAACTGCCCACAGTATAATTTTCATATTCTCAGTGAAACAAACAATTTCAAACATTGTTTTATCTAAAAACAGTTCGATTTCCAATTCTTTCGAAGAAAAACCCTGAATATTCTGGTAGAATAAGTTCAGAGAATTCTGCTCAGACCTTTTTTCAAATTAAATTTTTGCGAGCAAGAAGGTACCTTTTTGATGGTGGATATACTCGTAACTATTCCGTTATTGGTACCCTTCCTTGTCCTATCAACTAGTTTAAAGAATAAATATTAATAGCATTTTTGCTAACGTTATTCAAGGTATTGACCACCTTTAAATTAGTACTATTACTATTATACTAATATCAATAATAATTGGATACTTCGACATCCTACTTATGTCTGAATTTATTGTATAACATAATAGCCGAGCTATTTGATGTCTTACCCTAAGAGGCAGATACAAAGTATCGCCTGTCGACTTTAATTTATCAACAAAAATGTTGATGTCAAAAAAAATAATTTGTCACTATAGTGACTAACAAGAAAGTGCAAATGCTTATTAAGCATGTGAATGTGATTATTTTGTCCATTCAAGTCAGGAAAGGCACACAAAATAATGTTTATTGCAATTTAACTTTAACAACTCTTTTACACACTCAGTGATGCCATCTTTTTTTTACTTTAATACTATTACCTACAAATACAGTTATATTGGTATCTGATTTATATATAGTCTTTGTTACAAATTCCATTATTTGCATCTAAGATGACCCGGTCATGCAAAATTAAAAGTGCAATGACTCTGATTGCCATTTATTTATTAATATATTACGTCATTACATATGAAATTGGCGTTTTGTAAGGGAGGAACATAAAGTCATTTTTTTAATGTAATATATTTATTTAATGATAATGATAAATGATAAATGATTTTATTTCTGTAAGTTGGTTTGTACAAACACTTTTACATGTCGATCATATTTTTTAAAACTAGATGAGGTCGGCGTTTCCTATCTGACTACTCTGAGAAGAAAGGCCGAAACAAACTCAGAGGTCACAGTCTCTTTTAAAGTCTTGACAAAAACTTGGTTATATCATGTGAAGACCATGTAGACATATGTCTGAAATGGTCTTTTGAGGAAAGAACCAGCCAGATTGAGTGGACCTGTCCAGTCAGTGCACGCATTTGTCAATAACCGAGCAGCTCAACTCAGAATTTACGGAGCTCAACGATTCGACGAACAATACCAAAGAAAGGACATTCGGGTAGGCCGCATAAACTACTCAAACTGCCAGACCATGAGTAAAAACTAACTAAGTTATAATAAAAAACAAAAATCCACATAGTCTTCACATTCACAATAATAAAAAAATAAAAAATATAATACTTTAAAAAGTAAATATTCTTGTCATTGCAAGAAAACAAAAAAAAATATCAAAATTAAAAACAAAATTCACGGTGCAAAATATAAAAAAAAACAAAATTAATTGGAGCAGCTCAATCCCAAGCCTTTTATTTAATCAAAGTATGTACCATTGATATCTATGCACTTTTGCCGTCTCATAGGTTTTTCATTGATCCCTTTACTAAAAAAAAACTTTTTTGCAAAAAAATACTACCGACTTCCAAATGAAAAACTACAAAGTGAAAAATAATTTAACTCTTGGAAGTCGGTGTCTTACGTAGGTACCATTTTTTTCATTTGGAAGTCGGTAGTATTTTTTTGCAAAAAAGTTTTTTTTCCCTTTTTAGTTTTGCCTACCTAATAGATACGCAAGTTGTTTCCTAAGGTCCCTATAACGCCGAATAGATTACCCGAATAACATGAACCTTGAACATAACCGGTGAAATGAGAGATCTGCGTACCCCTTTAGAGCGTACTGGCGTGATGTTATGTTATGAAATGGTATAAACAATAAACAGACATGCGATTGCAGCAATCCCGAGAGTGTTGCCGTTATTTATTAAAGAGTTCTGTTGTATATCTCCGAAGTTCTTGATCAGACCTTCACTAAATTAAAATGGGACCAATTTCAAAACATACTCTTCTAAACAAAAAAAGAATTTTCAAAATCGGTCCACATTTGACGGAGATATCGGTGAACATACACAAAAAAAAAAAAAACAAATATAAAGTCGAACATAGAACCTCCTCCTTTTAGGAAAGTCGGTTAAAAAAACCATTCAGACGCACTTTACGCAAGGGAAAAAAATCAACTCCGATGGGGCAGTCCCATCGGAGTTGATTTTTTTCCCTTGCACGAAGTTATCCGAATTTCGAAAAGAATGGTAATCTGTTGGAGCAAGGTCCGGGGAGTACGGTGGATGTCTTAGACATTCCAATTGAAGCTCCTCTAATTTGGTAGCCGTCTGTTGTGCAGTGTGTGGTCTAGCGTTGTCCTGAAGCAGCAGTGGCCTAGACCGATTGACCAGCCTCGGCTGTTTAGCAGCTAGGTTTTCCATCATGGTTTGCAGTTGCTAATAGATGATAAAAGACATCCACCATAATCGCCTAGCCAGATTTAAGAAAGCTGTAGTGAACGACACCGGCACTAGCCCACCAAAGGCACACAAAAAAAAATTTGAGTCAGTTTTCGATTGTGGTAGGATTTGGCTGATTCGCCAGGGTTCAGCCAAAGCGATGAGCATTTCCGATTATTGTACAGGATCCACTTTTCATCACAGGTAATGATTCGATTTAAAATCCCTGCATTATTGTGCCGGTTGAGTAATGTAACGCATCAGTCGACGCACGATTGTCGGTTTGCTGCACTCAATTCATAAAGGACAACCTTTCAAGCTTTTTCACCCTCCTAATTTGCTTTAAGTGGATTAAACCAGTTTTATCACTAACACCGCATCCTGCAGCTAACTCGGACGTGGTTTGCGATGGATCCGCTTCCACAATAACCATCAATTCTTCATTAAATTTCCAAACGAAACGTTAAGTCTTATTCTTCCTAATTCTATGTAAATAAATAAACGGAACGTTATTTTTCATAAGTTGCACATACTTATTTTCCCATAGAGGGTGATAAAACGTAGAGTGTCCACCTCGGGAGCAACACTATTTTAAGCTCGAGTGACGTATTTTGAATCCCTCGCTGCGCTCAGAGTACCCAGAGCGGGAGGAGAAGTCATTGGATGATTTCCCACCCAAAAAAAAGGATTACACTCAAGAATCCTTCGCTCCGCTATGAATTAAAAAAACACTCTCGCCTTTAAAATAATTGTTTGCTCCCTAGATAAACCATCTACTAATAAATCTTTTTGGTTATAGTAAATTCTCAATATAAAACCGGCCAAGTGCGTGTCGGACTTCGCACATTTAAGGTTCCGTACCAAATATAGAATCGATTGGTATTTTTTGTAAAATAAACGTAATAATAAACATTATCACAAAATTTCAAGTTCATAGGTCAATGGAAAGTTAAACATTCTTCGGTTCAAAATTTTGTGACAGACGACAGTCAGACAGACGGACAAACGGACACGTGAACGACAGCAATAGGGTTGCGTTTGGACCCTTCGGGTACAGAACCCTAATAAATGGCTTTTCAATACAAAGTTGTCGTCAGCTGACCAATTTTAATATTCACCCCTTTTTCAAGCCAAATCGCAAGTAACGACTAAATTGCGTAATTTGTCTCGGTATTTCACTAAAAGAATCTCAGTTTCACAATGACTGTAAGGCTATTAGTAGTGTCAGACAAGGTTTAGCTCATTGACTGAGAATTTCGTTTTAACCGGTATCCGCATTGTTTACTGAACAGTCAGATAGATTTTCTTTTATTTATGACCTGCAAACGTCATTTATCTTTTTAATAAAGTGGCTTCTGTCTCCTGATGATAATGATGAAATAGTTAGTCATTTTAAGTGGAAGTAAATTTAATGATCTAACAATCTTGTTTTGAAATCTGCAGCCACTTTTAGTGTTTTCTAAGCATTAGCAGAAAAATCATTAGGCACCTTAGTATCGTTTCCATCTATGTATCTAACAATTTGATGTATTATATTAAGAAAGCGTTATTTATCTAAACTACTGAAAATAAATAATCGACTCATCACTAATTAAATACGGGCCAAGGAATACGATTTTTAACATCCATGAAAATTCTACCAACCAGCTATATTACACCTATACAATATTACACCTATAAATATTACAGGCAATTCACAATTTTTGCTATAATTTTTGTTCGGGAAATTGTGCTTTTGGATACTGCAGATGCTAACTGTCTTTATTAAGTTTAGGCACCTACTCTATTTACCTATCATACAATCAAAATCAGAGTATAAGAAAGGCCATGTATTTTCCAATATGTAGGTATTCACATTTTCACATAACTTGTCCACAATGTCCAAAAAGGAAGTAAAATAATATTTTTCTTTCCGTTCAGACGATCGCATCACTCAGAGTCACTGATGCGTTGTATTAACTTTGCGTTTTCCTTATAACTTATCAATTTTATTATTCTATTCTACTCAATTTTTTTATAATTTAGGTATCAAAAATTTCCATTCAACTTTATGGATTAGCAATCTGCATTCCAATAACTTAAATTCTTTACTGCCGAAATTTTAAGTTTATGGACAACTATGGTAAAAGCTTTTATCTGCACTAAATTTCTATCTACTCTGCACTGATACATAAGCCTGAAAATAAGTTCAATAATTTCAGAGGACATTGACCAAACAGCTTGTACCTAGCCCCGGTAACAGACTGTACAAAAACAAACTAATCTACCTAAATATCTAGCTATGTACTTTATTTAGATCAAATCAAATCATATCAACCTACCTACTTATTAGATATCAATGGCAGCACATTACCGATCCAAATTATTTTTATTGTCAAGAATCATGTGAATGTGTCAAGATGGCGGTGGCGCCTGAATTTGGCGCCAAAAAGTAGCGTCATGGCGGCGCGTCGTCGTCGCGGAGACGCGGGCACACGACGTAAACAATTCAGCCAGTGCTAATAATTGTGTTATGTTTTACTATTGATTAATTATTTGTATGTAATGTTGGCAAGTATTATTAGATAGATAAAGATGTTGTGAAATTATCAGTAGGTAGAGAAAATTTGGTGGCAATCTAGGCTGGGACGTTCGAAAACTTGGAAAGATCTGTTTCCATCTATGGAATTCTAATGTGATTTATTTAATGGTGAACCTAGCCAGTAAAAAATAGGTGTCTCTAAGTAGGTTGGTATTTAAAAAAAAAGTTTTTTTAGCTGTAGAATTACAATATTTTTGTAAGTAGTTGGGATATTTCAGCCAAAAATAGCTTTCCACTTTCTGCTCCTTTATATTCTACGTCTCTCTATGATTTTATAAATACCAAATAATTTCTGTTTTATTTGCTTCATCTGTAAACATTTCACACATCTATTACCCGCTTACCGGCAGATATATGGGCGTAGGTATCTATAATGATTGATGGCATCGCTTCGTAGCTAGGCGTAACAGCGTTCTCATTAGCAAGTCGAATCGCGAGCTGAATTCAGGACGGTGCTGTAATGCTGAAACTTACACGTTTGAATGTTTTAAAGAACAAAGTTTGATTTTTAAACCTATTTTTAACCGACTTAAAAAAGGAGGAGGTTCTCAATTCGTTGGCACCTTTTTTTGTATGTTTGTTCCCCGATTACTCAAAGATGCCTTGACCGATTTCAAACATTCTTCTTTTGTTTGAAAGAGTATACTTCACAGGTGGTCCCATGGTCATCAGGACAGGTTCTGATGATGGGATCCTAGAGAAATCAAGGGAACACCTCAAATATTACAGGCATACATTTTGGTATTTTCATCAACAATGCACTTAGAAAGTATCATTTGGTGAAGTGGAACTGATGAAAAAGACCACAAATGGCCACTGGAACTCCTTAATACTAAATATTTCACGGGTATACCTCCCGGGTATCTCGAAGAGTAAACCGACTATGATGAAGCAAAAACTTAAATGTTAATCATGTAATTGGTGGTACCTACAAAAACTAAACACTACAAAGCGAAAAATAGTTTTCTTTTCCGAAGTCAGTGTCAATTGTACCCATTCTTTTCCGTTTTTCGACACCGACTTCGGAAAAGAAAGCAATTTTTCGCTTTGTAGTGTTTTGTTTTGGAAGTCGGTTTGATTTTTTGTTAAAAGATTTTTTTAATGCAAAATTCATGAGTTTGTTTCTCAACGAATGATGAAAATCAGTCTCTTAAAAAATATGGGTGTTTGTAATATGACTTCTTCGTTGAAACACTTGCAAAACAAGATTTATGTACCTTCTTCGTTCCACTATGATCTATTGGCTGTTTCAGCAGTCTTTTGATCTAATGAACTATCGAGAGATTTATCATTAGAAATAGTATCTCAATAGTTTATTGATAGATTAATATAATCAAAAGTGTCCCAACTTTTCAATTAAGTGCCAAAAGTCATAAATTATATCATCTACAATCATCAGCTCCTGTCCTTATCCCAATTATATTGGGGTCACCATATTGCACAATTGAACATCACTAGAATGTTGAACTCGGTGCCCCTCCCTCCTTCCCTCCTGCCAGCAATCATCAATCCTTTACCTACATCCATACTTCCTCCCCAATCTTCAAAGCAACAGTGAACAGGAACAGGCACGCTCCATCGTAGACCTAATTCATCGGTTTTCACCTGAAGATACCGAGGTCAAGAATAGGTCCATTACCTACCAAATTATAGCAAAGACTGATGACGTCCAGTTCTGTCAGGACTAGGACCAGTGTGGCCAAAGGTTCAACAGCAAGTTAGCGTGTTGTTTTTATCCACCTGTCCTGGTAATTTCTTACCACCATATTTGATTCGGGCAGGCTCTCCTGAAACGTGTTCAGTTACATAGATGAAGTTTCAGTCGATTGATTCTCAAACCGTGACTGTTTTAAACCGGGTCGTAAATCAAACTAACTGAATATCGATGACATGTTTTGAATAAATCATGATAGCGCTAGCGCCACCGTTTACCATAAAACATGTTTAATTAATGTGTGAATATTTTTAGAGGAGCAGGGATGAAAGAAAAATTGCCTGTCCTAAGTATAGATACGGATATAATCGAATAGCCGCTGAATTATTAATTATTATATTAGTGATTAAATTTTGACATGATATAGACTCATGTTGTGTCAATGTTATTCATTGCATTCTAATTGTTCTCGGCTCTTAAAAAATATTTGAACAAAAAAAATAATCCGACTTTCAAAACAAAACGCAAACTACAAAGCGAAAAATTACTTTCTTTTTGGAATTCGGTGTCTTTGGTACTTACCATTTTTTTTCGTATTTGACACATCGACTTCCGATAAGAAAGTTATTTTTCGCTTTGTAGTGTTTTGTTTTGGAAGTCGGTTTAAATTTATTGTTAAAAGTTTTTATTTTTACTCTTTTTAGTTTTGGTATATTATATTACCAAAAATACGCATTATTACGCATCCGCCGTATAGTCCTGACCTTGCACCTTCAGATTTCCACCTGTTTCGTCCCGTTCCCGTCTCTTCAGAATTCTTTAGGCAGTGTCAGGTTAACATCACGAGAGGACTGCCAAAACCACTTGTCGTGGTATTTTGATCAGAAGTCCCAAAATTGCTATAGCAATGGGATCATGTCCCTACCTACAAGATGGCAAGAAGTTATCGAACAAAATAGTACCTACATACTTTAGTTAAATGTAAATAAACTATAATAAAAAATGTTTTGAATTTTCTTAAAAAATGCGAAGAAACTTTTTCCCCAACCTTATATGAATTTCAAACTTCACATTGGTTCTGGCTCGGATTTGAACCCACGAGCTCAAGCACGAGAGGTGAGTTCTTAGCCACTGGGCCACCACGACGTCCTCCATCTTACCAACCTTTTATCCCTCTTTATTTTACAGAACTGCTTAAATAAAGCATTCAGAATCCAAGTATTTGAATGATGCCAAATTTTAACGTATGCAAACTGCACACGTCCAATTAAATTATCGTTTGCTTTCAAACTTTTTTCGGTAAAAAATGTAGTTCCTATGCATTCGAAAATTGCCATTGTTTCTGATGACATGATATTTACAGAAACTAGTAAAAGTTTTGAAAAGTTCATGAAACATATCACCATCTTTCTTGTAACGCAGTCGAGTAAACAATAGTTGTTGTGCTCATAAGACATGAGTATGAGTAAGCAAGATTTAATTAAAGTTGTCCATAGAGTTTTATCACTCTTCTCAATGTTGTTTATGATTTAAAGGTACCTTGGATTTTAACACAGGTTGTAAATATACTTGAAAATGTTTATGAAAGTTATTGCTAAGTATTTTCTTTTGTTCTTTCTAGAGTTCTAGTATTTATGATTTTGATTGATTCAGTTTGAACTTTTCTTGTAGATAGTATAATTCTTTCAAAGTCAACAGCTTAGCCTATTGCAATAATGTAAACTTATAGTATTGCTATGATATGCTGTGCTTCCAAGTTAACGCTTTTATTGGTGAAGTTACTCTTTTCGAAAGAGTCCAATAATATATGACAATACCTAATTAATTAAAGAGTATTTGTCATAGTTTTTCATGTGGTCAAACCATAGGTCAAACCCTTTGCCTTGCCGACTTCAATTACGCAATTGGGCTGCTGTTCTGAAATATCTTCTAGTGGTAATTGAAAATAATGATTCTAGAAGTCTATTTTCAATTAGAATGGCTACTACGAATGAAGATAAGGGCAAACTAAAACGGCTGTCCTCAGAGCCATGACCAACAACAGCGCTTCTTAGGGACTAATAACAAAAACAACGGCGTTAAGGCCAGGCTACCACAATGCTGACGGTTGTAGTTGTTGCATGTGCAATAGGCATACTTATAAACTTTGGCAGAACCTCAAGGAATTTTAAAAAAGGGCAGACAGAAGATCGTTCGGTAGTCACTCGTCTCTATATAATATAAATTTATCTCTTGGAATTCCCCCATGACAAATAAATAGAAGACTTGTCAAAACATTAAACAAGTCCATAACTCAATTCATTAGTACCATGACCAGTTACCTGTCCAACAATAACGCGTCGAGTACAGCGGACACATACAAAATAGTTTGTATCATAAAAACAGTGTAGTTTGGCCGCCGGTCCCGACTTGAAGACGCCCGCCATCGGACGGTAGTCGCCATCTCCTTGCGTGAATCACTCATACTTCCTTTTCAGAGGATTTTTTAAAGTCAGATGTAATTATGGTTATGAATAAGCTTCTGTCATATCAAATTCCTTAAGGGCATGGCCATAAAGCAGAGTTAGCATGATTTTTGTTTCAAATGACATTGAGAATTCCACTTTTTGTTTTAAGTTCTTTCAGTGCATTCAAAGGTTGATATCGGTGTCAGTGAAAATGCCGCCATAGTACACATAGTTTTTTTTCTTGTAAAAGAGTTTTTTCTATTTTGTTGAAAGTATATTGTATCTTTACTAGTACATAGTTCTATAGATGTTTTGACACAATGGCAGTTGTCTGATGGAGGATGACCCAATTTTAATAGCTTACGTTACATTAATAGAAATTTGATATCGATGCTTTCCATCATGCGTTTTTAATAGAGACTGGAAATTTTGGTGTTTTATTCTTGGTGGTGTGTTCTGTTCACAAGGACAGAGTTGCCTTACCGACCTTAACCGAGAAACCAAATAGCATATTGGCGAACACACTGGTTGCACTCGGTACGCTTGTTTGCTTAAAGTATTAAAAAACTTAATTCAAAAATCAAAAAACCCGACTGCTTCAAAAGCAAACAAAAAAGTCGGATAAAATATATCGAATGATACATATTCGCGGGCTGGCTGACCAAAATCTGGTGTATCCTCCGCCTGCACAGCATGATTTTTTCCTTGTTTACGACTTTTTTGTTCGCTTTTGAAGCAGTCGGGTTTTTTGATTTTTTGAATTAAGTTTTTTTATTTATAACTTTTTAGTTAGTTTTTTTTCGAATTAGATACATTTAAACATATAAGTGTTATTATTTTCGAAATCACCTCTTAAAACCCTTTATTTTGATACCCCACAAGATGGGTTTGGAAGAAAACAAATTTGGGCCCCCACAATATGGCACCCAAAAGCCGCCATTTTTCTATTATTCAATTTTAATGTAGCCTATGACACTCGCAGGGTTAAGACGCATCGATTGACGTATGAATCATCAAAATCGGCCAACGCGTTTGGTCTCTGGAACGCCATATAGGAACAAACATACATACTTACATACCAGGCCCCTCAGAAAGTATTGCGAAAAAAAGTTTTTATATATGGGAGACTGGCCAGTTATAATGTTTTTCGAAAATATGATTATTTATAAGTAAAAATAAGTAAGTTCCAATTTCAAAATTTCCCTCCACATTTTTTGCGAGTTAATTCAAAGTATTGTGTCTCACTGAAATATGGATCTGCGCCGGGAACATTTTAGAGCTATGATTTTATACGATTTCAAGTGTCGCCTGAAACCGGATGAATCGTACGATAGACTTCAAATGGCATTCATGGATGAAGGCCCTTCCAAGGCAACCGTGTATCGTTGGTATAACGAATTCAAGCGCGGTCGACCAACTTTGGGGGATGACGAAAGAAGCGGTCGCCCTTTGACGGCTGTTACCGAAGAAAACGTGCTAGCAGTGAAAAATTTAATCCAAGACAATAGGCGAATTACATATCAGGAGATTCAACACATATTGAAGATTGGATCGGGAAGCGTTCACGAGATTCTACACAGCCATCTTCGCGTGAGGAGGATAGTATCACGCTGGGTGCCGCACAACCTCACCGATGCTCAGAAGCAGGCCCGGGTGGAATGGTGCCGTGATATGCTTAACAAATTTGAAGCAGGCTCGTCTCGGCGTGTTTACGACATCGTTACAGGTGATGAGTCCTGGATTTATCAATACGACCCAGAAACCAAGCGCCAGTCGACTGTTTGGGTGTTTCAAAATGAGCCAACGCCTACCAAAGTGAAGCGATCTAGAAGCGGGGGTAAGATTTTGATCGCTAGCTTTTTTAATTTGACTGGCCACTTGGTATCAATTCCCTTACGGGATCAAAGAAGCATTAATGCCGAATGGTATACTACCAAATGTTTGCCAGAAGTTTTCTCTGTTATAAGCAACAAGCGACCAAACACAGGGCTCCGCGGGCTACTGCTCCACCACGACAATGCACCTGCGCACACCGCACTCAAAACGAGGGACTTCCTGGACAGCACGCCAGTCAAACTCCTGGGTCACCCTCCTTACAGCCCTGATCTAGCACCGTGTGACTTCTTTTTATTCCCAAAAATAAAAAATCAGCTCAAAGGGATACAATTTTCGTCGCCGGAAGATGCGCTGGCTGCGTTCGAGCAGGCTGTAAACGAGGTGTCTGCGGCGGACTGGAAAAAGTGTTTTGAAAACTGGTTTAGGCGCATGAATCTTTGTATAGAGGCTGGTGGAAAGTACTTTGAAAAGATTTAATAAAAATATATGTACGTATAGAACAATTTTTTTTAGTTTCGCAAAACTTTCTGAGTGTCCCACGTACATACGTAGACTGATAAACACATTACCCTCCTTCGGCAGTCGGGTAATAAATAAAGGCACTCTATCAAATTTAAATTATTTTACGAAGCTTTTCTCTTACATTTTTTCAGTCTCTCTATACTAAATAGGCCTACAATTAGAATACCTACGTACTCGAAAACCTATTGTAAAACAATGAACAATCTACTTTCCTACAAAAACAAACTATCAAAATATGTGTATAATTAGCCTCTGTTTACCATAATAAGCACTAGCATCAGCAGCGAGTTAACGACATCCAGTCGCCGATGCTAATAAGGAAATAACAAATACTGCATATTTCTTAGTTCTTTCCTCGTCATTTTGGGTCGTAAATACTGTGGCTGACCATGGGAGTTACGACGCGAAGGACGCTGGGCGAAGGTGAGAAGGGATGCGGGTTCGAATCTCGCGTTACAGACGTTTATTTGGATCGCTAACACATTATGTTGTCTGGTGATTTTGCTGGTGTAATTTGTGTCTGTTCCCGATATCTTATTGTGATCAGATTGATAGAGATATATCAACAATTAATTAAATTAATAAATAATAATGAATTAAATATATATTTTTTTTGTTTGTTTTATTTTTACTATTTAATAATGCACCTGCCATGTTATCTCTTCACCACTCTTGGTTGACTGGTAGAGAGTGCCTAAGGCATTAAGGCCATTGCACACTGCCCCACTATACGCTGCGAGGTGCGTGGCGACAAGTCACGACACTGCGCGTGAAAACTTATATAAAAATAAAGAAAAGAGTGAACTTTTATGAAAATAAATTAAATTATTATTATCTCATTATTATTATTAAATTATCATACAAAATCACTAACAAAAATCCACGAAATACAAATGTCATATAAAAATCAGGAAGTTATATACCAATTACTATCAAGTCATTGTTAATATTAAAATTAAATTATTAATAATTATATTTATACCATTCCCCCTCTAAAAAGCTTATTTTATTCACTGAAAACAGTGAATAAAAAGCATTTTAATCACTCGCGTCGCTCATGATTCTAACACTTGAATCACTCGCTATGCTCGTGATTCAATCATCATGAATCACTCCCTACGGTCGTGATTCAGTCGTTAGAATCCTTCACTTGCTCTTGATTCATCTATGGCCCTCGCTTTAAATCCGTCTTTTATTCACTAGTTGCATAATATACTATTCTATGCTCGATCTTTAATTTAAACTACCAACGCTCGCTAGCTTACCCAAATCGCTTCCAACTAAAAATCTAAGCATCGACAATTCATATTGTTTTTCCCAATTACCTCTATTATAAGAACGAATGGAACTGCATCAATATAACGCGGCGTCGGCTCGTCGCGGCTCCTCGCCAACGGTCACCGGTAGTTGTTTGTGAGCTTCACGCTGATCCCGTCGACGCCACGGGGTGGGCAGGGCTCCAGGCAAGTTTGGGAAAGTTGTCTGTGTCCTTTATGTAAGGGTATGGGGTGAAAATGTGCGTTGGTCAACAATTAATAATAGCCTATTACGAGGAATTATGTAGGCTAAATGGGAATAAAGCATTTTGCAGCAAAAATTTTGCTTGGACGATTTCGTGTAGGCCAGCCACTAGATTGAAATGGAGGAAGCCACTAGAAGGAAACGGCTGGGCAAACAGCAGTGGAATATTCTATTCTATACAAACGCAAAAAAAAAAACAGCCACTGAGAAGCCTTTATTCAGGCATGAATATTTTAGGGGCTTATTCCCATATTCCAGACAATTTACCAAAGTAGGGTTCCCGAGTGTACAACCCATAGAACCCGTTGGTTATTATCCCAAATATGACGTAGTTGAGAGGCTGCATACATATTTGTAACATGTATGCTTACTTTGTCCTTTTTCACCTGTTATGAACTTTAAATAATTAAAATAGATCAGTTGGACCACGTGTCTTCGGTAGGGGCAGTTGTCCAATCATTATTTTTAGTTGGACATAGTTGGAACACGACCCCTAAACGATTCTTACAGCAGTCTTACAACTTGCAACCAACTGCACATCATCATCATATTTAACGGTTAACCATGTCGACAAACTATAAAAAGCTGCGTATCTCCGACCCCATCATCCCATGTTGTCCTATGATGTAAACAACGCGATGTTTACACCGAAGCACGTGGGCCATCTGCGTAATGTGGCGGCGACGGGGCGCGACACAGCGCCGCGACACCGCGACACCGGGACATGCGACTGTGTGTCGCCCGACGATTGTCTTGGAGACTCCCGGTAGTAGTTAGGTTTGGTAAGAGACTGCTATTTCTTCACCAAGGCGTTGCTGGTGTAGGATCTTGGGACCTTCATCCGACCTTAGAGACTTCGTTTAAGTCTTTTGTATGCAGATTACTTTACCAATACCAAGGCTCTAAAAAAATACACGGATTGAGAGTATTTGATCTTTTCTAGGATAAGGATCTATTGCTATTAGAACTTTTACCGCCAACTTCTTAATATTCAGACAGCTTTATCTGAGGATTAAGAAGTGAAGTTACACCAACCAAAACTGTAAATACACTTCAAAATTACTGGCCTCCAAAATGATAGGCAGAAAGAAGACAGTATTTCTTAGTCTTTCTTAGTAAGTCGATTGCTCTACTATAGACTAAAAACCTGAGAAAGTTTGGCATAAAAGTAGGGTTTGACACGTTCTTAACTCGAACTTCAGAAACCAGGTCTTCCAGCCCTCATCTTGTTAAGCTCCAATAGCCCTCATGCATCTAATTACTAGCCCAACCTACCACTGAAAACAAAGTTCGCTGACTATTAAAGTCAAGGTTTACCAAACAGCTTAAACAATAATGACTTCTCAAGTTACGCATAAGCAGAAGAACTCCCTATCAATATCTATTAACCCCCAAGAGCCCTCATGCATCTAATTACCAGCCCAAGCTACCCTCAAGACATAACGCGTGCAGATAGACAGCCGGGTCTCGCGCGGTGCGGCGGCGTCGAGACGCGTCGCCGCGGCGCGCCGGTCGCTCCGGCGTCGTCGCCTCGTCGCCCGGCCGATGGGATGACCTATGGGCAGCACGAGATAAGAATTCGTGGGCGAAGTGCACTGAGATTCTGTCGTGATTTTGTAATTATTATTGGAGCGTTATGGTAGACTAGGATGGGGCTTTTGAAAGTGATGAGTGGCCAATTTATTTATTCGTTTTACCTCGCACTGGAACGCCTTGCAGCAATTATAACAATAGAGCACAATCTTATAATAAACTCACTATAAATCCAGGTTTCCTCACGAGGTTTTTCTTTCACCGTTGTCCTACATAAACTAGGAAAGTACATATGAATTGAAAAAGTCACATTGGTACTTGCTCGGATCCGAACCAACGACCTCAAGCACGAGAGGTGAGGTCTTAGCCACTGGGCCCTGGGTCCCATTACAGGGGACTTAAACATAACTGCTGAAAATGTGTACATACTTAAACACTAAACAAACGTAAACTATACAAAATTATACTAAACCTAAAAACTTACACTATATACAAACCAAAGATACACTTATATTTGTATGGCCTACAGATAGTTGTTTAGGATCTGGGTGTCTTGTGTTTGTGAGTTTAAATGTTATAAACGCACCCACAATACAGGGAGAAATTCATAGTGTGGGGCAACGTTTATTTATTTAAATAAAAGAAGCATTTTCACACTGATAAAATCTCTGGTCTCTGCAATGAGGCAGTTATGATTACTTAGGCGTCGAAGTACTCCTTCGCATCTTACTGGTGAAATGTGACTGTACAAAACATACAGCTGAGCCCAACCCTTCGGAGAATATAGAAGTAATATTATGTTATGTTGTTATGTTAGACTAAGATGGTATTTTGAAAGGAATGGGTAGACTAGGTATCGGAATAGTTGGGTATTAAGACGGAACGACACTTACGTGTCGTGGCGTGGCGTGGCGCGGGATCCACAAGTCCAACGACTCTGTTCCAGCCTACGTCATAACACTTACAATGAGTTTTGTAGCCAATCAACTGCGTCAGATGTCGCCACGCCATGCCAACGGTTTCGTAAAGCCGTTAAAGCTTGTAAACTTAGTTGGGTCAGGTTTGGGATGAACATCGTAAGACTTACTGAACTTTCTGAAGACTAAAAGCGATACGATTTATATAACAACAATAAGCGATTTTTACTTAGCGAAATTGCAAGCACGTTCACATTGATGCAATGCGAAGCAATTCGACCGATTCAAGCGCGATATCGTATAACGACGCAATTTAATTTGCATCGCGCAATCAGGTAGGTTCCTTACTTAGTTGAGGATCCAAAATGAATCTAATGTTACAGTGCCAGTTACAGCCTGACATTATATTATTTACCACTCAATAAATTAAGGTTGCCTTTCCATCCAACAGCAAAATCCCGAAAATCACGAGAAGTAACCAGGACCTAAGGCCATTCAAATGCAGTTAGAGCCACATTAAGAGCTCAAATCTCCAAGTCCACTTTCATTCTTCGTTTTTCTTATAAAAACATATCCCACCCTAGGCATGACTTCTTTAGGTGCGTTTACAAACATTTAAACTCGGAACAACTACACTTTAAAAATAACCAAACAACCGAAATCAGTAGAGTCCTAACTAGCAAATGTTGCTACGTTGTCAGCTCAAATCTCTCACACAGTTCCACCTGCAATTTTCCCAGAACCTACTTTGCTTACACCACCAGTTTACACATCCTCTATGGCAGAGAGCATTGAGGCCCAATAACAGGTTTATCGTTATCGTCAGTTTGTCTAGAGCACCCGACATTGGATATCCCAAATTCTTCATTTTCGTCACCTACATCTCTGCTTATACCACTCGCTTAAGAATCCCTTATGACGGGCAGGATTGAGGCCCACACAAGTAGAGCTATGTTATCAGTCAAACCATTATCCCATTACCTGTCTCTTCACCTTGACTCAAGTGCAATGTTTCCTTTCGCCAAGCTATGTACACCAAAAGCTTATGCCCACATAAATGACAGTACACAGTTGACAGTAATGGGCTGCCTAGTAGGTAACATCACAGGGATCCTCTCAAAGATCTTCTTATAAATTCTGCAATTTTATCACCTACTTTCATCTCGTCTTGCACCGAAAACATCCCCCATTGGTAGCAGGATAGAGAATCGACAGCTGAAATCGCGAACACAACCCTGCTCACTGCTGCACTGCATGGAATCTATCCCCAAATTAAAAATCTCCCACATTCATTCATTTTGTCATCTCTGCTTACGCCTCCCTGATGGCAGGCAGAATTGCGGCCTATACAAGTAGAACTACATTCGTTAACCGCCCAATCACAGTGCAAAAGTCCACCTATTTCTTCACCTAAACACATTAATAATGGCCCAAATTCTTCCCTTTAGCAACTTTCACCTTTGTTTACACCAAAAGCTTACGTACGCCCTCTATCAGGCAGGGTTGAGACCCAAACTAGATTAAGTGTTTCTTTTCTTCAATAAACGCTATAAAGCACGATTGGATTTAGAGACTGGGGTAGGTCAGGATAGAACTACACTAACAGCTCAAATCTCTAACTCAACTGCCCTTCATATCAGCTCAGTACAAACTTATGTCCCACATTCTTAGGTCTAATTCAAACCTTACACATTGGCCATGAAGATATGATTGTGGCCCATACAAGTGGCCTCCCGCATCTGACACTCTCAGCTGACGTTGACAGTTCAAATCTCCAACGAAACTCTGCGTCACAATAGCATCATCATCATTTCAGCCCAGAATTATCTACTACTGTGTACAGGCGTCCCGTATCTCATCACCTGAATAAAATCATGAATGTCCTGAATTCTTCCCTCTCGCTACAACCCTGCTTACACCGCTTACGCATCCCATGGCTGGCACCATGAGCTTGGCGGCGCGGCGGCACAGGGACGCGTCGGCAAGGCACGGGGCGCGTCGGCGTGGCGCGCGATGCCGACTGTGCGCCGCCTCGCCCGCCGGTCACCTATGCCGAGGGTTGCCAGATAACATCGGCATCGTGACACCTACTGAGTTTGGAAGGTTGTTTATTAAATGTAAAAAGTTGTCGGCGGATTTTTGAAGTTGGTCGTTTTGGAAGTAAATTAGAGATAATTGGTTATCTGCTGTTTTTAACGGGCAATGGGCGAGACGATTGACCTTTTGCAACTGTGATTAAGTCTTATCAATAACAATTCTCTCAAATGTATTTACAGAGTTCAGAGAAGACTTCTGATGCACAAACCAAGCGAAATATTGCTAGGAAGGGGTCACCGGATCTTCACATGTCCTAAATTTGGAATTCAATATATACATTATTTCTAAGAATGCCATCTTATGTCATGATAGAATACATAAGAGTAATGAGTTAATAACGGAACAAGAGATCCTCTGGATCTCTCGTCCTAAAACCTTAAAGTTGATATCAGACACAGCTTTGATAGCCGATTTCTAAACAACGATCATTCTTATCTAAGCACCCTGCTAGTTCTAGCATCCAAAGACCGTTGCCTACAACTGGATTCACTTTGTAATGGCATTGCCAAAGAAAAATACATCATAATATGATATAAAACTTTTCCATTTTGTACTTTTATACGAAAAACTAAATACAAATGCCCTGGTAGAGCTAGCAACACTATGTTCGCTGCCAATCTACAGTTCGTTACTTTATTATTCGTTCTCCAAGATGATGCTACATTGCTCCAGGACGCATTCGACCGTGAAACTGACAAATTAGTCTGTTGTTGGCTTTTTATATTAATATCAGTCTTCTCTTGGTGTTGAGAAAACATTATTTACTACATAGCTTTGTACTTATACTTAGAAATGAATGTTTATGGACTCTTTCTGATAAATAAGTTGGAATAGCGAACTGCACCTAATGTAAAATGGGTTACTTATGTTGTTGTTTTTATTAGACTTTCTTTTTTTTTCTAACTTCAGTCTCAAAAGTCAAATTATTTAAATATTTCAACTAGGACATTAAGCGGCACTTTTAAACGTCAACAATTAAAATTTACAAGTAATAATAAATGATTCTACTGACCATTCGGTAAAGGAGCTTGTTATGGAGAAGAACGGACAAGAAACTCCATACTTACTCTTTAAAAAAAATAAGTGGTTTACAATATTTACATAAGTTACATATATGAATAAATTCATATATGTGAGGACGATGCATCCAGAATAGCACTATATACTATACAACGTATAGGCATAAAGTATTAACACACACATACTTACAAATATTGCAAACATATTATGTAAAATAACTAATTCAACAACATCTCTCGTCACCCATTCTACAGGATCTATATTTTTTCCGGGATAAAAAAATAAAATGAAATCGCCCACCCGCCTTGAGCAAGCGTGGTGATCAATGCTCGTGCCTTCTGTGTATGAGAAGAGACCTTTGCCCTGCAGTGGTACAATTACAGGCCGCTTTATGATGTTTGTGTTTCATAGTGGACTAGTTTGTCCCGTAGCTTCGCCCTCGTGGTCTATCACTAAGCAATTCAGCCAATCACTCATGGTGTATCGTTCTATCTGTATGACGTTGTGTCTATTTTTCGCAATTGAATCTGTAGTTCCATAGATTACCTGTTACAAACAAACAGCTTTACCTCCATATAATATTAGTTCAGACTAGATATAATCTATATCTATACCTACATAACAATAAATAAATAAAATGTTTATTGGTGCAAAAAAAGGTTACATTACAGTTTACGTA
The DNA here is from genome assembly GCA_949775005.1 of Orthosia gothica. Classification (NCBI taxonomy): domain Eukaryota; kingdom Metazoa; phylum Arthropoda; class Insecta; order Lepidoptera; family Noctuidae; genus Orthosia; species Orthosia gothica. The sequence continues at coordinate 38,405,879 of OX459037.1, forward strand.
CAGCTATATTGCAAGAATTATTTCATTGCTGCCATTTTGAGTAATGAACCCTGCCTCTCAAACTAGGGCAACCTGTATCTTGAGAGACAAATCTTGAGATATTATAATACATCTGTAGAAAAGTCGTTTTTTTCATCGAAAATATTTCCAAAAAAAGACCATGGTGTTAAAGGATAACCAATAGAACCCATTTCCAGCATTTTTTGTATTTTTGTTAGTTGTGCATGCATCACAACGCATGCGTACGAAACCAATGCAGATAACTTTTATACATAAAAAATGTGCGCAGTTGAAGTATTTCTTAGTTTTTCTTTCATCGCAATCTGTACACACTATCAAAAGTTAGATGAATTTAAAGTGTTCAAGAAGTAAAATATACGCAATTCAGATACTCGGACTGTTGAACTACATGTTTTCTGAATGGCGGATTTACGATTCTCTGCGGAAGATGACTCTGGAAAAAAAATTGGTAGGTAGGTAAGGTAGAGTAGGCAGCTGACGGGCGTGAAGCCACGGGCACAGCTAGTATGTAAATATGTGGGAAGGGGAGTCAAAAGTTCGTAAAGTTGTACTACAGTGGCACTATGCCAACCTATAGCTGTTTAGTAGTTCAACGGAGATCCTCCCCTTTGTAACCTTTGGGGTGATTGAAAATAGGACTGTGTTGTTTTCATTGTCGGCTAGAAGTTCAGGTCAGTTTGTTTCTAGTGCATGAGTGAACAATAAGGAGCAAATCTGAACTATAGTTAGACGAAGAATTAGATATGGATTTGGGCTTTACAATTCTAGGAAAGCTAGAAGCCCAATTATTCTTTCGTTATTTTATTTAATGGCCATTCAGAAAGAGTTTTGTGCGTACTTGAACACTAGAGGTATCAGGCTAGGCTGTGGTCTCTGAGCGATAGCCTGTTCGCCAGGACCGGGCGAGACCTGTCTCTGCCAGGAGTAGTGAGGGCCATGCTGGCAGAGACAGAAAACCCCGTCTGCATCATTGGCAGGCGTAAAAATCCCACAGTACCTGGTATTTTTCCCCAAAAGTCCACGCACCTTTTGAAGACCTCCCACGATAAAAAAAGAAAAAGAAAAGTCTAGTCTGTGGTAATCTAATACCATAGCATACCATGACAGCAGGCTTCTGATGTTAAACAACTTATTGGAGCTTGCGATATGTGGCAGCTTGTACCTCTCTAACCAGAACTATATAGAACTGACAAAACATTTGTATCTCGAAGACATAAAACTTATTTAGTAGACCTTTGTCCAGCTGTACACACTAAGCAGCAATAGATAAAATATTATCTTCCCTCTAAAATATATACAAACATAAAGAAACTACAAACTCGATACGTTCTTCCACCCAAAGTCATGAAAAGCTTAAACCTAAACCTGAAAAAAATAAAAGAAAAGTCCAAAAGTTTTACTTATTATTTGCCAGGCACGGGAAATTGACACTTACAAGCCATTCCCCCAGTTCCTACGTGCTTACTCACTCAAATCGCGGGGTTTACAATCCCATTCAGTTTCATTCACGACTCCTGTTTGTGGACGCATAAATAGCGCGATTTTCTGAGTTTTCGCGCCATTCCCGCGCCGAGAGGAGGCCATGACACGCGTCGCCATGTTGGAAACCATACGAATTTGTTCACGACAATATTTAGAAGTTTTAATGTAATAAATATATTTTTAATGTTACAATAATTGTTATATTTGGACTAGTGGCAATTTTATGTGAATTATAAGCATGATTTTAAGGATATTAGAGATTTTATGAGGTAAGTTTTTCATGAAAATTATCGTATGTTTTAGTATTATGTTTTTTTATTTATTTTTTTGTTGGCTCTTTGTCTAATATTCAAAGGTAGGTAAAATTCTTATTATTTTACTTTTTAACTGTGTAACTGCTGTAAAACTATAATGAAAAAAACAAAGCAAATAAAACTTTCTGAATCATTTTTGTTTTTTTTTTATTTCTGCTTATTTTTTATAATTTTATAATTTACTTTTATATTCCTACTCTCGAAAAAGTACTGAGACAACATCAACTTGTGATGGTACAAAAATATGAAAAATATAGCAATTTATTCTATGTGGGCTTTTATTTATTTAGATCCGCTGCTTAGCCTTGTCGTTGATATTAATTTTATTACAGCTTGTATAATAAAAAATGGCGCCGACGACTATTTAAAATGCAATGTTGATATAAATCTCTTAGCTTATGCTAATATTTCCTTTATGTTAGTTTTGGCGCCTTCCCATTGGCAAATTAAAATATTCTCAAGCGTAATTGATGAAAATCTTGTTTTTGCTAATAGAAGTAAACAAGCTAATTTCAAATGTAATGCTCAGAAGTAAAGATGATTGTTTTATTATTCTGGTGGCGCCAAGAAAATGTTTGTAAGTTATTTATTTGATAGTTTCTGCATGTTGAGACAGACAACACAATGCCTGCTTGTCATTATAGATTTTACTGTTTGCCATTGTTTTAGAATATCTATGCTTTGTGAAAATGTAATTTATTTAGTTATGAGCACACCTATTCGTACAAAGACAATTCTTATTTGACAACTAGCACAGGTACCGGATTTTCCATTTACCATATATTTGAAGACAGTGATATCCACCAATCCGCACCGAGTCCGCGTGGTGTATTAAGGCCCATTCCCTCACAGAGATGAGGCTTGTGTCCCAACAGTGGGAACATTAAAAAGGCTTATGATGAGTATTTTCGTCTAAAAAGTCAATCATCATCATCTAGGATTAGCAGTCTACTGCTGGACATAGATCTTCTAGAATCGCAGGCTTTTGAGTTCAATTCTCTCCTATCATAAGTCTAAGATAAATTCATTACATAACGTAACATCACACCAGTATTTCTCGAAGGGTAAGGCAGACCTATAGTACACCCAGCAGGACGATGTAAAAGGGATACACAGCTATATTCTTTACTCAGAAACTAATAAATTCCAAATAACTATAATATTGTTCTTTATGGACACATCCTATGTTTACTGGTTTCACCTATTATACAAACATGTTTTAACATTAATCAAACATCAAACTCAATATTTACCCCTTCAATGCGTAATTTCCAATTATCTCTTGTCTTTTACGCCATTTCGTCATCCACAACCGGCTGACTTCTGACGTCACATACCCCGGTCACAACCAGAACGTTATAAGTGCCGAGTTACCAGTTCCGTGTTAGTTATACGCAATAACACGTTGACATTTAAGTTAATACGAGTATTATATTGATGTTTTAAAAAAACATCTCTGTGTTCGTGTTTTCGGATCTACAACTACAAATAGAGATTAGGGCAAGTACGAACGTAGATTGTAAAGAGGGATGCAGATGACTAAACCCTGACTTCTAAATTTGAAGTTTAGAAAGTATTTGTCAAATTTTATTTTAGCCTGAACATCTGTCAAAATTTTACATTTAAGTAGCGTTTGACACGTATTTAACTCCAAATACTTAATTCAGAAACCAGCCTTAAGTATAACTTTCTTATCAATATATTATATAGATCAGAAATTAGAAAATGGTGTGGTACTAGATGTCAATCAGTCAATCTAGCCATTTGCCAATTATGTCGGAATAGGCATCTAATCTAAGTAGATGCAGGTGAGCTGAGTACCAGTATTCGCTTGAAATAACAAACACCTAACAGATGTAATTGGAAAGCTCTATCCAAACTGCAATTTGTTGATTTATGGCAGTGTGTTGATTTTAAATCTTTATGAGCCAAAGTTATAGCCAAAGCAACAACTATAAGTAATTGAAACCAAAAGTCATATTACTAAACGTTTCGATTAATGCCATCTCAGACATTTTTATTCAATGGAGATCCATTGCAGTAGCAATTAACAAACTCTTAGCAAAGAAACACAAAAGAAAGAAAATCGACAAGATTACAAACAATAATACAGAAAAAAAAAACAAAAACTATAGAGACTCCATTCAAGCAAGTTGGTAATAAAAAAGTCATGACAACTTTTTTGTGTATCATGCGATCATCACAATATTTACAAAGAGATACGATTATGTAGGTAAGTTTCATTGCCATCTTAAAGATGGGTTTTGCAAAAATAGTAACAAACAAGACTTTTGTCTTATTTTAACGTTGTTTAAGTTCTTTCTTAATAGCTCCGGACCCTAATTAGTCCTCTCCACTACTACTTATTCATTGCTTCATATTTAAAAAATTGTCTACTCGACAGCGTAAAACACGCAATGAATACTGTTAAAATGACAACATGAAAGAGTTTTTGATCAATATATGTATCTCGATCAATAAATGATATGAATTTATATGTTACCGAAGTATCTATCAGATTAAACCCTGAATTTTTTAAAGTGATTGGTGCCAAAAGCCTTTGAAAGCAAGGTGAGAAGGCTGCACATGATGCTGGAGAGTTCTAGCTATGATACTGTATATCTAGAGAATAGGTTTACAGATTGACTACAATGTGAGGTTCAGATTGATGAAGAAATAAAATAATTTTAACCCCAATCCCCAATCAACATCTGATCATCTGTCTCTTGATCTTTTAAAAAATGTCGTCAGAGCCTTGAACATCGTCGCCGAGTTGCCAGCTTGTCGGTTTTTTATTGGTTGCATTTTGGAGAGTGTTCGATGGAATTGCATAAGGAGCGGAATTCTCCCTACCGGAGTCTGTGTTTCCCGATAGGTACAATTTAGGACTCTTTAAGTCAACAGTGAATAGTTTACTTCTAGGCAAGTGTGCTTCACCGTTGACCACACCTTCGCTTACCATCAGGTGTGATAGTGGTCAAGTGCGAGCATACCAATAATAAAAAATAAAAAAAAGAACATGAGGTCTTCCTCAAATATTTGTATTCTTCCCTCTTGTATTAGTCATCTTCTTGCCCTGTTTCGAGCCATATCTTCTTTCACAAAGTCCACCCGTCGTCTCTCCGAATCTCAAGTGATCGTTTTTTTTTTAAACTTGAGAAAGTTTATCGCACTTTTTGCCCCAGTCTTCAGTGTCTCCTCCTAATCCTATTAAGTCAACTTTTAAAGTGCAGTCCAAATATCAGATCCAAAAAGAGAGATATTGGATTTCAAAATTTGGAGTTAACAACGTATCTAACATTAATTAATGCCAAAGTTTGACTCTTCAGACTAAAGTAGACTTTGAAAAATCGTCGACATCAATTTCTTAATTCGGAACCGACCATATTATATTGTAAAATGTTTAACAAGTACTTAAAGAGAACTTACAGATTGTTAATTAAACTTACAACTACCCGCCTATTACTAAAATTATTTTGGTTAATGTCCCCAGATATAGACAAGTAGCGCCATCTACCAGAAATGGTAGACATAACTTGCAAACATATCAGGTAGTTCCAACTTTCGAAGCATTCACCTCGTAATGTTTTCGTTTAGACGTTTAGTTCTCTCTTGGACACTTTAAACCATGAATGACCACATAACAATGCGTATAATGTTATAGTAAAGAGATCCACGTGTTAAGTAACAAAAACTTGCTCTTTTGTGTGCATTTTCTTCAGACATTGTGACATGGCTATTCAGTATTCAGGTATCTCATTTGAGACAAATGTTTTTTATGAGAAGGTTACTGACAGCAGTCTTAAGATTGCGTTAGCGATTGACTGCAGCTGACGACCCATCAAGTAATTAATTTACAATTAAATACAACAATCCAAAAATGTGACCATTGCAGCTTGTAGTTTTTGTGGTCTGCTACGTATTGTTACAAACATGCCTATCTACTACATTACTACATACTTTCGATTAATGGGAATCCCAATGTAGAGATCAATATGATAAGTCGGAAAAAGAAAAAAAAAAAAGATAATAATTTGAATGTATAAGTGTCCCTACTGATAACTTTGAGCTACAATACACTAGACTAGATCAAAACAAAAATACTTCCCGAAACCAACAATATAAGCGTAACGTTTTCTAATTTCCCCAAATAGGAATGTCTACATTGAGCAAGCAAGATGAATCCAAAGGTTCTCAGTCACATCTGCCTACATAAATGAGTAAAACCCATCTGTTAGCAAACCTCGTCAGCCACAAGCAGGTGAAACTGACGTGTAGGAGACTGAACAAAGTATATACTCCTCATTTACATACATGAGTCGATCATTGGCCGAGTTCACTGGCTATAGGTGAGGTTGACATTCAAGGAAGTTACATGGCGCCACCATGCTCTTTAGATCTGTCTCTGCCTATCTCGCAGTTGCTCCAGCGTGAAGGTGAGCGGCGCCGCGGCACGCTGCTAGTTATCTTGTACGTTTATTTTGTTGATGTGTCTTTTAGCTCTGCACATTCCGAACCATGAGCGGTCATAGATTAGGTAAATGTTGGAGATAGTCAAATTTCTTTAGCTGAAGTCAAAAAATATTATTAGTTTTGAAAATATTTAAGTTGAAGCAAATTAACTTGAGAAACTGCCTGAAGCTTATCATTAAAAATAATTAAGCCTTAAATTGGTTTAAACAATAAATTGTATAACACTTTTTTTATTTTAAATCTGAAATATAGTTTTACAAGCAGACTGTGAGATTAACATATTTAGAAGAGGTCCCAAAACGGACCCTTGTGGCATTCCTGACCTAAAATATACGAAGTGTGACAATAATCCTAAGAGAGATTTGTGTTATTTCTAGTTTTCTGATTTTTCTTAATCAAAACCTATGCTAAGAGACCATACACTCTTATTAAGTGCAGGATGATGACTATTTATAGTGATTGACTCATTCAAACGCTTGTCAAAAATCAAGATTAACGGCTTTTAAAATACATTGATCTTATCAACTTTTGTGTCTATTGTGATGCAATTCTCTTTCTTGAATGATATCCAATAAGATTTGCAAGTTCCATTCTCAGCCTCACAGATGGTAAACTCCATTCTCTACCTACTTTACATTCCGCATCGCCTCTACTCGGTCGGCTGGGCGCTCGTCTATGTTCGGTGGCGCCGCACGCACACAGGCGCGCGCACCTGACGCCGCCGGTGGCGCCAGCCGCGCGGCTCCGCCCCCGCCGCCCGCACACCCGCGCCTGATAGATGTTGGCAACCAACTGCCCAGTTTCTGGGAGATTCGAGTTGGTAACGAGGAATTCAGGGAGATTTTCTTTAAGTGATCTTTTGCTTTTCTATTGATAGATGAATGTTTTTACATATTTTGAGGCTATTTCCTTTCATGTTATTTTATATATGTTTATATTCTTCATTTAATATCATTATCTTGTAATCGTTGGTATTAACTTTATCTTCTATTCTTCTATCTTGATGTTTATATATTGCGATTTTTTTAATTGAGTCACAATTTCGATGTGATTATTTCTTTGCATGTATTTTGATTAAATATAAAATGGTTGTAATATAATTTAGGTAACTAAATTAGTAGTGCATTTATATACCAAAGAGGTACTTTAAAATTAGTTAAGTTCAGAGAAAGGAGAGTAAAGGTAGAGTTGAAGTTACAGTTAAATATAAATTTAAAAGTTGAGTCAAAGTGAGAGTTATAACTAAATAACTAGGAAGAATCGTATGTCCAGCAGTGGAAAGTTATAGATGAGATACTAGCTAACGTTGAGAAAGCAATATTGATATATCCAATGATCCAAATGAGCATGAAAAAGTTTTAAATGTTTCATAACAAATAAGCGGGGTATTAGATTTAGGGTAAATTGTATTCAGGTGTTGCACACCAGGCCGCGTCACTGCACTAGCCGGCGGAACGTTGTGTCCGCCAGTCGAGTGCCCGCACGCGGCGAGCGATGATGTGCCGCCTGCGTGAGTGTGTCGCGTGGCGCGAACGGCCGCGCGACTTGTGACCCCGTCGTCGGCATGTGATGTTCCGGAGACGCGCGCTGCGGCGGCGGCTGGTGGCGGCCGGCGCGCCTTCCTTGCCGGACGACCAGCTGCGGCGGCTCGCGAGGGCGTTAGACGCGGGCGCCGCCGGTGGGGAGTGCGTGCCGGCCGGTCACGCCGCCTCTCAACTCCGGCTCGCCGTCACCCGCGCCTTCAGGTTCCCCGACCTAAGAGACTCCAGCGAACTCCGACGCCTGCCCCTCTGCTCTGACCAGCAGTGCTGCAACCCGTACCACTGGAGTCGCCTCTGCAAGCCCGGTATGTGTGACGTGATCAGGACGTTGACCCGCGCAACAAGTGCATCAAGTAAACATCGATGTCGTACGAATCTCGGGCTCAGTGTTCCTATGCCGTGTTTTGAACGTGTTCGCTCGTACAGTTTTTGTGAATGGATGATCAAACGAACGAATGTTTGCCGCCGATTGTGATTTGAATCAAGAACGTCGCTGGGGACGAGTTTGTTGTATGTTTTCGGCCATCGAAACGTTTCTAATTCGACCTAACCTCTTCTAACCTGACATAACCTAGTTTATCTTGCATTAATTCTTATTGAAATGCCTTTACTTATTCCTTGTGTTCTGGAAGATGTTACAACATCATGGATGTGTTTCCTAGTTCCTGATTTCTTAATATTCATTTGCTACATACTTACGTAGATTCGTTCACGCGGGTTGCACCTATTTATCAGTGCGATTCCTTATCACTTTATTATCGCTACTGTTTGTTTCTGTATCTATAGTTACGTTGCCAGTGACGTCAGGCTGCTCTGGTCACATACTCCACAGGCATTTGACACAAGTGCGATACATAACACCATACCATCCCTACATTAGATTGTTAGTGTAAACATTAGACTTCGGCGATCTATTTTTAGCTGTGACATCAGCAGTACAGTAGTTTCTTGGATTTATTGTATGAAATTTCAAAGGTCAACACTTTCCTTCGACTTTAAAGCATTTAGCAGTCGTCTTCTGTTACATTAATTATTAATGATTTCACTGTTTGGATTGGCATGTTTGATTGATTGAGCAAAGGTGTTTGCTCTTTCGGAGTTGAGTCTAAAAGTAAAAGTGCTCCAACAATTATATATGCTGGTGATTAAGATTCCCTCCGGCGTGAGTTGCGTAGTCGGGGTGTGTAAAAAGTGGCTCGCCTAATCTGCCGTGGCGAGGGTCACCCGTTCGCGATAACTAGACAAGGTCGAGTCGCCGGCGCCGGCGTGCCGCGACGCTCGGCGCGCGCAGCCCGTTAACTTTTTAATTCGTCAGGCAATGGCGCTACCGCCGTCAGCCTTTGTTAGGTAAATAGCTACATTCCGCCGCCCGGCGCTTCCTGAGGTCGTACAAATGACCCTTACATGATATCATCACATATACTTGGGCGTGATCATGTTTTCGGCTCGTTTCTACTCCAAGACTGACAACCACTTCTGTGATGTCACTTTAGTTATAATTTATGTAAATTTTCTTTTAACTAATCGCGTCTTAATTTAGATGTGACCAAAACTTGTTTCTGGCTCTTCTCTTATCTTTTATAAGTTTTTTTATTTGTGATTTTTCTTCCTTTTGGTTAAGATCATCTTGGTTTTGTTTTTCTTGCTCTCATTAGAATTCATCAGGCTAATAATGTCTCATTCAAGATTAAGTAGGTATTTACTATTTAAAGTTATTTTCATTGCATATATAGCAATATATCAAGTATAGAACGCATAATCCGCATATATCCATTTTGATTCCTACTTGGATATATGCATGTAATGTATCAGCTAAAGGCACTCTCCAATCCAATTTTCCAGTCTCTTTTAAGAAAGATTGACAATAAAGTCTGCGTAACTCTCTCTTAAGCCTTAAAAAAAACTGCTGTATAATAAGACTAACCAATATATAGCACCATCAATTACATCATCAAATCTCAAATCCTCATATAATTTCCATATTCCACACAACCCACAAAATTTACCCAAAACCGTTCAAATAAAAATACACCATAACGGGCAAGAGAAGTAACAGAGATTCACTCATGTTTCCAAACTAATGAGTGACCATGACATCGACTCACGCGCAAGTCGCTTCGCCTACTTAAGATCGACGCCCACTTTATATCTACTTCTCACTACCCGTGGGTGTACTGACAATGCCTGTTAGCATATTAATTAAGAAGAAAGCCAAGTAAAAATATGAATATTTATGTTTCCTTATGAGGAAAGGACTGGCTAGTGGCTGGAGGCTTGATGAACCTAGGTAAGGTAGATGTCGTTCATAGCGTTGGATGTCCATCTATTGGAAAATTATTCATTGATCCTCTGTTAGGTATTTATTCTAGACTTCTGATGCTTTTGTAACTTTTTTGCCATCATTCTCGCCTTTTGCACTGTTCTTGACTACTTCATTAACTTCTACAACTATGATATGCAATTAGAGTTGGAAAAAGTTTGGCATATATAATTATAATTGGCCCAGAAAATCAATTACAATCATCAAAATCTTAGGTGGTGACTAGGATATGTACCTGAAGGCACATCAAAAACATGACTAACGCGTTATCTGAGCGTCTAGTCCTTTTGCCGTTCACTTTCGCCACGGAATCGCCTTAAATGGACATCAAATTGGTCAAATCAGTTTCGCACAGGCATTACAGGTTGTGTAATTTGTTAAATTATTCCATTGCACAAGCCTACCATCGCACCATGGCATATCCTTCGGGTCTAGACCACTTATCTGTCCAAAAGTAGATATTCAAGCCTAGAAAAGCTCGAAACATACGGAAGAACATTTGTGCTGAGATTGGGCAGCAAGTCATCTATATAAATTAGGAGCAGAACAAAAGCAATGTTATTTATTGCTTTTGTACCTATCCTATTTCACTAACATCCGCAAAATTGTGTTTGTTTGGAAATCATTCGATTGAATTCCTGGTTTCGGTTTCGTTTGTTTTCATTTCTTGTTTAACTAATGAAGAGATAATCATCTGTATGTTCGTAACGCCACCTGGCTCTTTTAGGTCGTCCCTGCAGACGGCTCGAATGCAGGTGTACTTTTTTCCGTCTTCTGTCGCGACGAGTTCGCGTCGCCACTGTTTTTGTGAACTTTCCCGTCTTGTTCCCACAGCACGCTTACTAAATATAGGCGCCATTATTCGTCGCACATTTGATTTGTGTGCACATTGCCAACCGACGCAACAATCAACAGTTCCCGCCTGTGTTTTGGTCTGGTTCTAATTTGATTCTTTTGCTAATTAACAGGTTCTGGTCCAAGCAAACATTTGATTAACATTCCCGACGCAAATTTGCACTGAACCTCTTTTTTGAACTCCAGTATCACGGGTAATGATTTAAGTTTTACGATCTCGCAGATCGTAATACAGCTCATCGTAAATTTAATCATCGATATGTTTATTGTCGTACACCTGCTCAGTTTGATTCATCACTTTTTTGTTTTGTACGTCCAGACGTGTTCTTTTTTGGACGAACAAGATGAACAGGAAATCCTTGTCCAGTCTAGATTGCAAGCGTCCAATTTATTCACGCAGATCAATTGCACAGCGAGTTTGGAGCGCGTGGTCGCCAATCACCGGCAATCAAACCGCGCGGGCCTCTATTTGTGAATGTTTTTATGCGAGCCGGCTCTTTTCGACCGCCTGCCGGTGGGAGGAGAGGGGTCTTATCTTATCGAGCGCAGGCGTCGACGCGACGCCGCCGACTCACAGGATCAAAGATTGCTACGAACTCGCGGCCGCTTCGGCACGTTCGCCGCGACTCTCCACCGGCCTGTCATCTTATACCCATTACAGAAATCAGTCACCCACATCCGGCAATTAAACCCACATCCACGACGGACAAACATTAACGAAGAATTCTAACTACCATTTACAAGTAATTTGGTGCCCACACGCCATTTCACCGGGCCATTACAAGTGGGGTCCAAAATTTAATGATGTCGTCTAGATAGCAGTATGAGAATCCATCTGTTGATGTTAGCGACGCGTCGGAGGCGGCGGCGGCGGCGGCGGCATGGCCGATATTTATTTAGCCATAATTGCTTGTCGGCTGACTGGCGCCGGCGCCGTGTCGCGCCGTGCGGGCGGGGCGGTGCGGAGCGAGGGGTCAGGAGGGAGGGGCGCGCCTGCTTGCGCCGGCGCAGGTACGCCTGCCGCACTGCGTAAGCTCAACTCGATTTTCGTGATCGGTTTTTTTCTCGTTTTATTGTAGTCTGGTCATGTTTTTGGGTTGCTTTGTTGAATTTGTGAATGGTTCTCTTATTATGCCCGCCCGAGAATAGGCTTGCATTAAAAGAATTCGTTTACCCATAACGTTTTTTGACTGCTCATCGATGGTTGTTTACTCTGAAGTACAATAACACAACGAAGCTTTTGGTAGAGAAGTGAGTGGCGATCACTTGAACATTTTTCAGATAAACCATCGACAAGCGTAATTAATCTCAGGCGAGTTTACTTTCAGATTTGATATTATCGACTTAAGTACGTGGTCGCAGACTGTGTCACAAAATAAAATAGCCCATTGACTGGCGGCACCTGTGACAGAACCGGTCGCTCCCGGCGGCGGCTCTTGCGAAACTGGAAAAATTGTCGTCTTTTATTACCTACACGTACCGCGGTGAGCCGACGTGTTGCCGATCGCTCATTTCACTGCTTGTTAGGAGGTCTTTTGACCAATTCACATGTTTCAGTGCTCATTTTTATTAACCTCCCGGCTACTTTAATGTTTGAAATTCCTTAGTAAGAATGTTTAATGTCCTACATAATTAATTGGATGATGTGAACATGTCATAATTATTTTGACAAATTGATATTCTGAATAAATTATAAGCTTGCAAACGCAGTTTAGGAAGAAATGTTTCCATTTGGACATCGCCATCACGTTGCTGCCAACGTGCCGTTACTTGGAAGTGTATAGGTCCTTCAAAGACTTAATTTGCTCCATGAATCAGTTTCTAGGCAGGCAGACTAGATAGCTAGACGATAATTTTAAAACAGTGATAGCCACTTGAGTCACACTAATAAATTTTTTCGTAATGTTACAAGTATTTCGACGGCACGGCAGGTTATCGCTTAGGAGAGGCCTTTTTGGGGATTAGATGAACCGTTACCAATTGAGTATAATATATTGAAATCAAATTATTCTTAAATAATGCTTATTAAGTGTCTATATTTTTTGTCCAAACACCTGTTTGATCTTCCGATTTAGCTTTAAATTTTGATTTGGAATGAAGAAACAAGTCATCAAGATAATATAGTTTTGGTTTTGCATTCTGTTCGTCAGTTATTTTTAGTCAACAAAGTCAAACAAAGTGTAGCTGAAGTATTTGAAGAAACATGACCATATCATGAACCTGATGATTATGAAACAGCACGAACCTTGGAAGTTCTCTCACGTTACCATTTCAATGAATGCTTAACTTTACGTTTTATGTTTCACTAATGAGCGTTAATTATATCATCAGAAGTGCCGGTGCTTTAATATGTAAACTATCTGAGATGATGGCCTATAGCTCCGATCACTATAATTGGGTATAATTTGTTTTTGGACCAATCACAGCCCTTTGAACTATAGTGTTTCCTATCGAAATTTTATACTCTTTTAAGTGTCATGTTTATTATGTTTGTTTTGGTTGACAAGTCATATCGATCTCTAATTGGAACTAGTTTTAGTGAAATATTTTGAGCTTATGAGATTATTCACTGTCTCATAATGTAACTTTAAAATTTACAAATTTATGTATTAGTCTTACCTTGATATTCATAAATTATCTCATGTTTACGAAAACAACAATCATATATATTAATTTTAGCATTTTCTTTATTTAAATCAAGTCTTAATTGTGGTCAAATCTCAACTTGTCAAATTCAAGTTTCATCATTGACGTCATTGGTATCTAGACTTATAACTTTAACGTTTACTGTTTAGCTTCTTGCTTATTACCAAGTCATTGAAGTTTTCTTTATACTGTCTTGGTACCTTATTTATTAAGCTTTGCACGTGCTTATTCTTCAATTGGCTGTACCTTCATTTAATTTTATCGATCAATCAACGCCCGACTATTTGCATCATATAAATTCACCTCGTATTGTTTGTACGTCATTGCCTTCCGGTCCTGCCTAGCGCCGACAAGCAAGGTCCACGATGACATCTTACGTCAATCGACTACAACGCCCTCTAGTTAAAATTTTAAAAACTACTTAGTAGTTAATGCATTTGAAAAACTCTTATTTAACAATGCATTGAAATGACTATTGGTTTTTAAATTAAATAATTTAAATTACAAAATCATTGTCCTTGTTTAGTAGTCATATGTGAATGTTTTACATTGCTAACTTGTTTTCAAGGACTAAATCAAATTATTTAAACAAAAGATAACAATAATAATCAGAAGAACAATAACATTTGGACGAGGTTACTCGCTCAAAAGATCATTGAGCTTAAAATTCCTAATTTCTATGTCTTAGATGTAAATTTAATCCAAGTTCCTATAAGCACGAATAGAGATAATCAGAAAGAACTTGGTGAATAAGCAATGGTATCTAGGGTTTATCCTATCGTCGGCGTGGGAGCTGCCGACGTGCGGCCGGCGGGCGCCGTCGGAGGCGCCATCCGACTTGTTATAATTCGGGCGGGCTATTTTCGTCGATTCACACGCGCGCGCGCCACGTTCCGTGCGTATAACCGACTTTTTTTTGAATTTTAGACTTTTGTTGCTAGGTTAGGACCCTAAATTCCTTGGCACTGTCTTCACAAAATCAATCGCATTTAGTCCTTTGTGTGTCTGAAATTCCTGTTTTATTTTTAGCATGTTCCTAATCATCAAGCTTTCTGTCGAACATTTTGATGTTCATTCTCTAATTGGTTTACTAGTCTTGTCTAGACAATTTTTGTTGTTGTTAGCTTGTCCCATTTTGCAATAATTTGCGTCCTGGTGATCATCGTTTGTTCCGAAAATAACTGTAAGTTCCTCGTTCATATTTTTTACGTAATGGTTATCTAAATCTTCAGTGTTGTGAAAAATCTTAGTAAATGATGTATCCCGGGAATGCTCACGCGCGTGGCGTCGTCCTTGAGACGGCTACGTGATGGTGCGCCGTGACGCGTTTCCACAGTTTTCTGGCAGATTTATAGTGTATTAAAGTGGATTTATTGATTGTTTATTGTTTTCGATTTAGATTTCTCGAGTAATAGACTGAGATTTGTAGTCCAGTCTTTTTATCAATGTAAACAATGCTTAATTTTATATGATAGACTAGCATGAAAATATTTATGAAGATAGATGAAAATCGAGCCGGAACTGAATGTGCGTATTGCATCTCGATTCTCGATGCGATAGGCACTTATCGCTGACATAATTCGGGCTGTGACGCTGTGTAGCTGAAAACAAAACAAGTGTGATGGAACGTTTGAAGTTTAAAACAGAATTTAAAAGTTTGAAAGAGAAAAACAAATAGATGTAATTATTTTAGCAATGACATGCGGTGGTGAGCCAAACGGCACGTCAGTGGTACGACGACCGACGTCATTTGATACGCAATGTGATGTAGAAAATATTCAGTCAACAATATGGGCGTACTCTCTGCTCAGGGGACATTGTCACACACCTTTCTACCGTCCGCATGTTGGCAAAGTGTATTGCTTTCATTCGTTTAGAACTATTGCTCAGATTTAAAACAGTGGAGTTCAAGCATCCCACTTCTGATAAACTTTTCATGTATTTTGCTTCAGAAGAATAGTTAATTTCCGGATAGATTTTCCTTTCCAATTCTATCTTTTCGAATGGATCCTTTTATAGTTTGAGCATCTTAGATCTATGCTATAATTTACTATATAATTTAAAGCATAATATTATAAAGAGAAAACATTTATATTTTCGTATGTTTGTATTTTTGTATGTAACTAGTAAAATTAAAAACTACTGACCGATTTAAAAAAATCTCATTGTTGGGAAGCTACACTATCCCCGGGTGACATAGGCTACTTTTTATCCCTGTATTCCCACGGGAAAGGGAACTACGCGGGTTAAACCGCGAGGCGTCCACTAGTTGCGATATAAAATATCTTGCAATTTCATTTTCCTGTTCTTATCAACAGAATTTTATGTGAATCTGCAATCAGCACATTGAGCCGGCAGTTGCTAGTTTCTTTAAAAATATACAAGTGATTACGAAGAAGTTCAACAAAACTTCTCACGACCGAGATAAATATTATAGGATATGTTAAACGTCCATTCAGCATATAAATGTGTGATGGTATATAGCTTCATAACATATTTACGCCATGCATATTACTGTGACATTGGCTAGTAGAATTAGCAAAATAAATATGTCTGAAGGTCCGAAGATTAGAAACGAAGAATGCAGAAAAGTTATCTAAAATTACTTAACTAAAAGACTTGGTTTTGGAGAAGAATATAGATGACAGTTTGTAACTGATCTATTAGATCTGGGGGGAAATAAAGTTAGAAGTGAAAACAATGAAACATTTTGGATAAGATTACTGAATGATTTATAATGAAACTGGATTCGGAAATCAAAATAGGAGAGTAATCTTCCAATGAAATTCGAGATATTATACATACAGAAACACAAAGTCACAATACCTGAAAGCTATTCTCCTAAAACAAATGTAGAAATATCTTGAATTCCACAATATAACAAAGTCAATAATTTTCTAAACATAACTATGAATCAGTGCATATTTACAATTTGGTGGAGCGGTGCGCCGGCGCCGCGTTGGCAGCCCATCTACGCTACTCGATTGTACAACACTTATAAATCGTTCCACTCTATTTCTATACCCGTTTCTGATTTATTTGGTTGCACAGTTTTTGCTTTTATGGAAGCTTTGATTAATATGAAATGTTTGTGCATTGAAGCTGTAAGTACATACCTAAAACATTGTCTAATTTAATCTGTTCTCGATTATTTTACTAGCGATTTTAGAGGTAAGTTAAGGACCAACTCTGTTGCAGCAATTTTAGATTACCTAGATCGATTTAATGACTAGACTAAAGTGTAGAAATAAACATCACTTCACATTGCTGTCCAGTCGACATAAAGTTGTAAGCCATTGCAATAAACCAAGAAAACAGGCTTATCAATAACTGTACCATTTAATAGGCTAACTGTCCTGCACTGATCAAAGCAATTGAATAAATTTTTTGATATTTATTATCGCCGCCATACTGGTTGCAGAATATACTATGAATAGAGCAATAGACGCCGAGGGAGCCGGCCTGGTTGACCGGTTCGCCAGTTACATAGTAATCGAAGGACAAACTGACAACCTACGGTATTTATTGCTATAGATTGAATGTTTAGATTAATTACACATGGGCCTCCATACGCGACTACCGTAATACTTATCTATCTCATCAGATGGCATTCCATCATGTGCACATCAAAATTAAACTCTATCAAAATTCGTACAGAATCCATTCTTCATTGACTGATCCCTTCAATAATTGAAACACGATATACCATCACGTCACACTGAAATCTAAACCCTCGCCCCTCGACATTCGATACAAATCAATTTGCACTCGTTGCAAGTTTAAGCTTCGAAGCAAATGAACTAATGATTTCTAATTAAAGCGGTTTGGAAATTGCACTCTATATCGGTCACGACAAAGTCTTTTTTTCATTAATTATGTATGGTGTTTATGACGTAATAGTTGTTAAAGTAATTTCAGTCACGCCACTCTCTATATATTTATATGCGATAGTTTGTTGTTGCAAAAAGGTGAGATATAGCTGGCGTCGGTGATTTAAATAGCTGTTTTATCACAACAGATTAGAGTTTGTTTTGGCTGTTCGTCGGAGACAAGGTTGTTCGCTGGCGCACTCGTATGGACATAAAGTTCAACAGCGATATTATTTATATCTGCTAGATGCTACGCTAGGCGTTTAGGGTCATTTACTCTTGCATCGCTCACTCTTTTTTTCAGCTGCAATGTGTCGGGAGTGCGGCGAAAACATGTGACTCACACTATCATATTCATAACACTGAGAGCCAGTCTTTAATCTTATTTGAGAGACTGTCGACAAACATTTAGAATCTATGTAGCTGTCAACAAAATCGTACCGTTTTGATATAATAAAATGAATTTAAGCGCACTTAACGATTGTACCGCGTTATAAAACGCTAATAAAACTCTCTCATGATTTATGTGGCGTCTTCCAAAATTCCAAGTTTTATCATCCACTCAATATGCAGGTGCATGCACTGACGATTGTTTTGAAATTTCTTGTGCAAACGCCGTTAAGCACTTCTGGGAACGGCCCGCATTCTATACATCATAAAATCATATTGAATTCAGTGATAATAGTAGTCGTATAATTTGTATTCAAAATGTCCAGCGGCATCGATTCAGTTGAAAAACAATGTTGACACGTCCCTGCCGCCTGGCGCCGAATTGCAAATGACAATTGCATAATTCACATTCGGAATTCGAAAATACTAATGGCGTTCGAAATTCTAAATGACCAATATCGCGTGCCTGTTCGCTCGTAAATGGAATAGATCGCGCTCCGGATTCAAACGACATTATTTAACGATACTTTGGTGTTTGAATTCTTTTCCTGGTTGTTTCTTGAAGCCTACTTATTGAAATTGGTGAATTATTATTCCATCGTTACGATCCCCTACAAAACTTTGATGCGGCATCGTAATTTAAAGTCAAAAATGATTTTGATTGTAGAAAATTACATATTCGTCACAAATGACAGCGCGAGTTTATCCAAAAGGGCGCATAAAACTGTCGTTATGAGGTCAAAATATAGGTTAGTCATTATTTAGCCGGTGATTAAGGTTCGATTCCACGGTTGGACATAATTGCGGGCGGTCTGGGATCGCTTTTACCTGATCCGGTTACGTGTTGTTTGTTTTAAGTTCGAATTCTTTTATTTTTTGGTCGAGACGGGTAACGCGGGTGATTAGTGGCGATTGAAAAAAGTTTTGAGCGATTTTTTGCATTCCTCTTTTAATTTTTCCGTTGAATCAACTTGGGAACCTGATATGTAACTTAATCACGTAACTTTAATGGTAATTCGTGTCTGTTTTAATTGAAGTTGAAGAAATAGATAAGTTCAAATAAGAGTTCTTCTTAGAGCCCAGCATGCATCAACTGTTTAACATATTCCTTCGGAAAACATAATTTAATAAATATATTAAAGCTGTAAAGACTCTTTTACCCATTTAGCCCATTCTAAGCAGATACATCTTTCATGACAAATAACTTATCTTTTAGACTTACTATAGCTACAATGGATAGAACTTCTTAATAACGTATTTTCTCTTTCTTTACAGAAACCCCTCCTCCACCTTACAGTCGTTACGCAATGGAAGACCTCAAACCTAAAGGTAAGAATATTACATCATTTCAATTAAAATCTCTCGTTCTATTCAAAACAGTGCAAAAAAGACGCTGTCAATACTATCCTACTAATTTTTCATGAACATTAAGGCAATCAAAATACTTAAGTAGTTGGATTTCCATAATATGTACAGATTTAAAAGTGACTGGTAGGTCTAAATCAGCGAATGAAAAAGTTATCTTTATGTGGATTCGACGTTTGGGTACGATCAAATAGAGATTAATCTTGTTTTTAAATTATATGATTTTTTTAAGGCAAATCTGATATGATTTGTCGTAAAATATTCTTAATAGAAAACGAAATTACGGCGAGAGATTTACATGCATTTGATTTTCCAGTTTTGCTACAAAATCATATTTTCTGACCAAGTTTACCTCGACGATATATTGTTCCCTTCTATGCTTTATTGCATGAATATTTTAATCCAGTCTCCTTATAGAAATACATTGAGAGTATTATAGAATCATAGATCATAGATGGTCACTGACAAAAGTCGGTAGATCGTGGCATCCGACCGCATCGGCGCCCGTGCAGCTTCCTGGAAATTAGGGATGCATAGAGTTGTACCTGTAGTGAAATTTTGTCATTATCGACATTCTTTTAAGATTTGATTTGTTAGAATTATACTTGAATGTTGAATATAATCTCGGGTTTGACTAGTAAGATGATTATTTATTTTTGCTAAATACTCCGAACTTAGTAAATTAGCTCGAATGCAAAATATATAAGTAACATCTTCAAATGATTGTTATTCGGCACTGAAGTTCTTATCAAAATCAAACAACCAGAAAAGACCTTAAAAACTCCAATAAATATTATAACACTGAGAGCCTTATCGAGCACAGATAATAATTCGGCAAAACTTCATTCAAAGCCGAAATATCAGAGAAAAAATCAGCACTTCATTCACTGTAGCCAATTAGCATCTTTGTTACAAAAAATCACATGTTTACGTAATTTCTGTCATACAAAAAGATAATGGCGGTGATAACCACGAAGTTCGCAAACACACTTATCGGCTCTAATTAAATACTATAATTAATAGGCACGGGGTCTGCAGTGGTCGTGCGCCTGCGCTTCTAAGATAATGCTCTATGATTTCGATGATTGTTGTTAAAATAGTGTAATGTTAATTGCTTGTTATTGGTTATTGTAGTATGACGTCATCAATTTCCTCATTATTGTTTTGTTGCAACAAAACATTTTTGCGTGCATGTCTGTTTCACCATATTCCTATTATCAGCAACTAAATCCAACTAACACAGATTCTTCAATACTTGCCTTCTAAAAAATCTTAACTTAATTCCAAAGTGCTCATCACTATCGACTCCCGCGCATCCCCGCCGTCTCAGCCTGGGCGCACATTCCAGCGCCATCTTTAAACTACATTATTAATGCTTGCGCCGCTCAGCAAACGGACTTGGGATTTTTTTCCAAGTCCCTTTGAAGGCACCACGCGGCGCTCGGGTATTTGTTTATAATAAAGACCCCAGCGTTGATGTTACCGCATTATTTTTGGTAATAGGGATTTGGTTTTGAATAATGAGGGAGGCACGTGCTTTAGAACTTCGATTGGTCATTGAATTATCATTAGAAAGGATTAGTTTTTTTGGAATGTTGACAGGATGAAGTACGTTTTTTGGGTTGGTTCATATAAAGCCTCTAGAAAATATTTGTTCTTCTGGTCGTTCATATTATTTTTCTGAGAGTAGTTTCCATGAGTGCATTGGTGTCTGGTCTTTACGTGCAGAATAAATTTCGCTTTGGTTTTGTAATTAACACCTTAACTGCCAAGTGACCGACAAACAATACATTTTCAATTGTGTCTCATTGCCTGGCAGTTAAGGTGTTAATGCCCAAGTTTTTATAAAAAGCTTGTTTTGCATAGAAAAAGTTCAGATTTAGAATATGAGAAATCCTTCAACTTTTATTTATGTCATTTTAATGGAAGTTATTTTATGTAAAACGAAATTGCCATATATTACACTCCTCAAAATTTCTTTCCTTATTTCCCATAACGTTAATAGTAGGCGTAACACTTTAAACACTGTCATCCCGGAAATCCCTCCGCAATCAAGGCATGCAAGCATAGGGGTGCGAAATCCACTCTTTATCGCCGGGATTCCCTCAGAACATTCATCATAGGATTTCCCATGATTGCCGGCTTAACCCTCGTTTTTCATTGCTTTCGGCGCCTGTCGCACCATAATCCCTTCCCTTGTGTTATGTTTGCTTGCGCTTTTAGGGTTAAGAATCTCTCTGCTATTAGTGACATGTTCAGGACTGATTATTATACCAGGCCCCTCAGAAAGTATTGCGAAAAAAAGTTTTTATATATGGGAGACTGGCCAGTTATAATGTTTTTCGAAAATATGATTATTTATAAGTAAAAATAAGTAAGTTCCAATTTCAAAATTTCCCTCCACATTTTTTGCGAGTTAATTCAAAGTATTGTGTCTCACTGAAATATGGATCTGCGCCGGGAACATTTTAGAGCTATGATTTTATACGATTTCAAGTGTCGCCTGAAACCGGATGAATCGTACGATAGACTTCAAATGGCATTCATGGATGAAGGCCCTTCCAAGGCAACCGTGTATCGTTGGTATAACGAATTCAAGCGCGGTCGACCAACTTTGGGGGATGACGAAAGAAGCGGTCGCCCTTTGACGGCTGTTACCGAAGAAAACGTGCTAGCAGTGAAAAATTTAATCCAAGACAATAGGCGAATTACATATCAGGAGATTCAACACATATTGAAGATTGGATCGGGAAGCGTTCACGAGATTCTACACAGCCATCTTCGCGTGAGGAGGATAGTATCACGCTGGGTGCCGCACAACCTCACCGATGCTCAGAAGCAGGCCCGGGTGGAATGGTGCCGTGATATGCTTAACAAATTTGAAGCAGGCTCGTCTCGGCGTGTTTACGACATCGTTACAGGTGATGAGTCCTGGATTTATCAATACGACCCAGAAACCAAGCGCCAGTCGACTGTTTGGGTGTTTCAAAATGAGCCAACGCCTACCAAAGTGAAGCGATCTAGAAGCGGGGGTAAGATTTTGATCGCTAGCTTTTTTAATTTGACTGGCCACTTGGTATCAATTCCCTTACGGGATCAAAGAAGCATTAATGCCGAATGGTATACTACCAAATGTTTGCCAGAAGTTTTCTCTGTTATAAGCAACAAGCGACCAAACACAGGGCTCCGCGGGCTACTGCTCCACCACGACAATGCACCTGCGCACACCGCACTCAAAACGAGGGACTTCCTGGACAGCACGCCAGTCAAACTCCTGGGTCACCCTCCTTACAGCCCTGATCTAGCACCGTGTGACTTCTTTTTATTCCCAAAAATAAAAAATCAGCTCAAAGGGATACAATTTTCGTCGCCGGAAGATGCGCTGGCTGCGTTCGAGCAGGCTGTAAACGAGGTGTCTGCGGCGGACTGGAAAAAGTGTTTTGAAAACTGGTTTAGGCGCATGAATCTTTGTATAGAGGCTGGTGGAAAGTACTTTGAAAAGATTTAATAAAAATATATGTACGTATAGAACAATTTTTTTTAGTTTCGCAAAACTTTCTGAGTGTCCCACGTATGTGTATGGGAGTGAATTTTGCGGGATTATCCGAAGTTTTTGCATTTGTATCTTCATTTTTATTGCTGGGGGGGGTCGATGTGTCATGGGTGCAACTTGTTACCTGTTACTACTTACGCAATGTGATCTTTGACCTACCTACGTGACCTTATGGTACATGTACAGTAGCTGCTGTACTTAATCCATTGATGGATAACCAAACTGCGTAGGTTTACCTACGAAGATTTTACAAATTTATGTTCGTTATCTACAATAGCGAAATATAGCTTGGGAATACAACGCGGTGGGGAAATGGACTTCCTTTGTAGTCATATTGGGTCATTGGGCTCAAAATTATGATTATAGATTTGTTAATTTTATTATGCTGATAGATAAACCGACCTTAAAGTTCAAGTATTTCTACTAATTATATTGTTCAGGCGACATTGCTTATATTAAGAAACTGATTTCCACGCGTTTGGTGACTCAAATCTCTTCTCAAGAAATGGATATTGGTCGAGTAGCGGAATCCTCATCACACTACATTTTAAGACAAATGTGACAACGGCTCCGGCCTACATTAGCTATATCAGACCACTTACGGGTCGGACCTTGATATCCTGTTTTTGAATGGGACCTCTACCCATCCTTTTTCCAGATAGGACTGACATTGACATTCCGGTCGGACCCATTACCGCACTTCCCCGAATCCATTCATACCTTAAAATCATCTGCCTTCTCTTCACTTGATTTTGAACCTTCCTCATTGTGGTTTAAAAGTGACTTTTGGAGTGTTGCATAAAATTTTTCGTGTCCAAAAATTTGGGTCCTCAATTTTCGACTTTGTTTTTGGAGTCTGAAGTGCGTTCTTGGTTTGTGGACAAGTTATTTTCGGTTGGTTTAATGGTGATCGTGTCGTTGTGTGCGTGCGGTGATAAAGAGTGTGTCCATTAACGTTATCGTGTCGGTATCGTTGCGTTTATCGAGGCGCCGGCGCCGCTCGGGTGACACAAATATACTGCTAGTATTTGTCTTTTCTTATATACTACTAACTAACTACTTTGTGTGTGTGCCTTCAAGCTCTTACAGTTTTGAGGAGAGCAAAAGTTCAAGTGATTGCAAATTTAAACGTGATTTGCATTTTTTTTTCTTAATAGAAAATCACATTTTTATTTAGGAAGTTTAAACCTCTGAATCAGAATTGTTTTGAATTTCATATCGATCTGATCTTATCATGTTATATAATTTTTCATATCTGTAAATATTCCGTACATAATCATTTGCGAATTTTAATATAGGTACAGTTGCGTACAAACTACAGCTTTTATTACTGATTGCGAGTAAATTAATTTAAATGAGCATCCATCTAAGTGTATTTTACAATGCTCCTTTTAATAATTTGAAATCAGCTTTAGCTATTGACATCGTCATAATCTTTAGCTGTTAGTATTTCAGCTACAATAGATAGACCATCAGTAGTTTCATTATTCTGATCAATCCCATCCTCGAGTTCTCACATTTCAGGTCGTTGAAATCATCTGAAATACATCTGCTTTTTAACCAGGTGAATATTTTTTATCCCCACGGATAGTAATAGCCAGATAGGTTGACAGCATGACAATGTGTGATAGCTACTTGAACTTAAGTGTATCAATGACGTTATTGTTCATAAAAATAGTGTGATAATGGCTATCAGCTGGTAATAGACGCAAGTGCCTATCGTAAACACCCCCTTCATCATTATTATCTTTGATGATCAGCTGGTTGTGGATAGAAATAGATACGTCAATGCTGGTACCTTTGGATGATGTGAAGGTTTAACTACCTATGTTTTCCAAGTCATCAATTTTAAAAGTTGCATCATCATTCATCAGTATTCTGTCCAAGAGTGGAAGTTATTCTGCCTGATGAATGATGGTCTTTTATATCAAAACTGGACACATCTATGAAATATTGATCGTGTTTTGCGATATTTTAGATACTACCCCAAAAATTTGCTTCATTTCAGCCATAGACTAATCTTAACAGTCTTGGTTAAGCGTCTAAGCTCATCTAAGGTTCCGTTCCAATGAATTGTCTTATTAGCAAAGTAGTGTCAGTTAATAAAACAAAAGAAAAAAAACTTGGAACCAAAGAGAGCCACGTGAAAGAGCTAGTTGTAAATCAATGGATGATTTAAGGGATCGTATTTGTTCCACCTACGATCAATATCTCTTTATCCAACTTTTAACCTTCCACCATTGAAATAAAGTCCATTCCAGTTTTATTCTATGCTCTATCTGTGTTCAATGTTATCTTACCGAGAGTGGTATTTTTTAAGTGATTTTGGTATTTTAACGGCAGAGAGTATGGTGTGCTCTTAAATGAAATAGTGTTTGATACTCTTTATTGTTAATGATATCGATGAGCATCTAAGTAGATTTAAATGAAACAATCATTTTTCCCCATAAATGATTCTCGAAAAATATTTCATCCTCAAAATAACCAAATTGAGTTGAAAGCCCAATCGAGTATAATTACTCGTAGATTATAATATTTTCACAAACAACTTTCAAGTACAAATATCCAGAGATACAGTGCAGCATCACTGCACCATATCACATAGGTACTTGTGTGTTTGTATCATCTGAGCCGAGCTCGGGAACCGTGCAGCGTCGGCTTGTAAACAAGCCGTATAAAACGCTCGCGTTTCTGTGTCATGCGCATGCGCATCTTAGACCAAACGATACGGTAACGACCCGGGATCGACTTGGGAATACATATAAGAAGACTGAAATGGATCGGGTGAAGTCTCTTGAGAGGAGAAATAGGACTGGTAAATGCAAATAACATAATTTATGTTTATTTTACCAGTTCTAGAAAACAATGTGCTGAAGTCGAATGCTTAAACATACATGCTGAAGATTATATTACCGAAAGAACCTGGACGAAGTTTCATTTATTAGAGAAGAGAATAAAATTACCAACTTATTCATTCATTATCAAGGTAACTTTACAAGCATTATCTCAACTTTTTGCGTCCTGATGATGTCATCACACTAAAAACTGTAACAGTACTAACTACCAAAAGATATCAAGACTTAGAATTAAAAAAAAACTTTCAAACCAGTCGCAACCATGTCGTAAGCACTAAAGCAGCTCAAAGCGGTGTCATTGAGCTTTCAACTATTCGGCGGGAAGCTCGCCTATCAAACGGCATACTTGACGAATTCCTTAGCCTTTTTCTTAAGAACAGATTACTTACAATGTTTAGAAGGTATTTCTACGGTTAAATAGGGTAGTTAGTAGAGTTTATGAAGAGTATGTGAGAGGAATTTTATTGTTGTGTTAGCATTAAAGCGTTAAAAGAAAGTTATGTGGATTTTTTTGCAGTTTAAAGATTCGTAATTTCTTTAGCCCTAGAATCATTAATCAATTAATTTGTGGCCAAAATCTGCATTGAGTAGACGTGATCTTATCGTCTCTATATATGTAACTATTCAAGTAACTAATTATTCTCGCTTTTCCAAAGCCGATTTTCTTTTAAAACTATAAGTATGATAAGTGCACAAACTATAAGTATGATAAGTGCACCAATATTAATTTATTAATAATTGGAAGACTCACATTCATGTATAGCAGTAGAAGTTTACAGGCTGCCGTAATGAGAGATGCAAGTTCCATAACACAAAACAAATGTATACAAGAGATACATCTTACATTGATGTTATCAATTCCATTCATCCTGCTCACCCCACATAGCAACATAGACTCACACGAGGACCTAACACAATAAGTACTAATATTAAATATTGTTGTAAAGGAACGCGCGATTTGTTGTAAACTTCCATTACACGTGGCGAGGCTTCTCAATAGACAAACACAGTACCGCAGACGCGTCTATTATATTAAATATCCGTGTAGTTGATAACCGAGAACATTATAATAAGTACCAAAGCAGTAATGAAGACTTTTCCTTACACAGCCTTTGTTTAGCGCTAACTGACTTCGTGGTTTCAGCCTAAGCGTTCCACAACATGATGCATACGATTTTTGTGTTTGGTGCTACTATGTTAAGGGTGGTATTTAATACTTTAACTGTAATTCCCCTTTTTTCAATCAAAATATTCGAAATTACTACCAAAAATACTGAATTGCACACTAAATTTGCTCATCAAATAAATGAATTATACTATACTGCTAGATCTTTAAAGCTTAACTGTTTTACTGAATAACTATCTGTTAACTAAAAGTAAATCTAATAATTCTTCGAGTGCAACAAAATATTTAAGTTTTAAGGGAGGGGGGGAAACGAAACAAAGTCGACGGAGCCCCGCTGCGCAGGGCTCCTATTTCTGTCTGCAGGGTCTAAAGTAACCTAACATGAAGGAGATGACGGGAGCTGAGTTCGCTCGCTTTGCTCGCTCACTTCAGCTCCCGTCATCTCCTTCGAACCTAACCTATCCGTGTCGGGGTGCCCTAAGCTCCCGAGCTCGCTTCGCTCGCTCTTGGACTAATTCACATTTATTTTATATTTAATTGAATAATTTGTGTGCAAATCAGTATTTTTGTTTTACGGTGAGTAATATTGTTTTGCAGTAGGTTATTAGTGGAGATATTTTGTTTGCTTAAATTTCTAAATAGAGGTGCAGTTAAAAATTCCCCCTATGTTAACTCCATCGTCTAATTTGAATCTAGTTTGCTAGAGTAGTTCATATAAATTTTAAGTTTTAAAAGCAGAGAAGGTTTTATCCCAAGCACAGGAAGGATGGTTGTTTAAGTTTATATGTCCATCAAGGCACTATATTGGGCCCAATATTGTTTCACTAGTAATAAAAATATTGGTATTATATTCAATATCAACAAAATATATACAGACTTAAATTAAATCTCAGTTGAGTTGGTCTTATAAACCCACAAAAACAAATCGTTGGCAAGGCAGTAACTTTAACTCTTTAGAGATCAAAGATTCAACTTTTGATACTCTATAGATATAAGTTACAGACAGACAAACAGTAACATTCATCTCTTCAGAAACACAGCAAAGTATTAAATTTCATTTAATAGGATATCTTTCTCGACGAGTGTGGCCCGATCGTAGACTATTAACAACAGAAGATCCACATCTAAGAAAAAGACACTGAGCTTATTGAATATTAAAAAAAAATGAATGTAGCCACAGACTCAACCCATTACAGGATTACCAATGCAAGAAGTCTATATGGCTTTACATTAGTCACGAAGTATGCTGCGCCGACTCCGAGGAAATTGGAGAGAGGGCAGGATGATGATGATGATGTTACTAAGATTCAAGTTGAGTAGGTTCAAGTATTTCAAGAAAAAATATTGACTAGCTTTAGACTTAAAAATACTGGTACTATCCTTAGGTAAAAAGTAACAATCAGATGAACGTGGTGTACATTCTCTTCTAGCGATGTTTTAACTACTTAGAAACGTTGTACGTTAAATGTGCCTTCTACACTTTATTATTTAGTGAGTGGTATACATAAATATGTATAATTATACATGGCTGGTATACGACCTTGATTTGATCGGCAATATGCTAATGTATGCTATCTTACGCACTACGGCCACGCTACATACACAACTATATTTACATATATACCTTTACATTATTTATATACTTGACCAAAATGAGGATTATGTTTCATGGTTTAAACACGGTTTGAACTTGTGAACGCTTGTTGCTACCTAGAGATTGTCTGCCAATTATAATATTAGAAAAACGGTACGCCAAATATCGTTTGAAAAAATGTCTGTTGAAACTTTTTTCTCATTAATCAATTCCCTATTGAATAAGTTATCGTCAAGAGAACTATGTTTCACCAGTTCGAATAATATATTTAGACATAATTTGTACCTTGGAAAATCCAAACGTCTAAAAAAGGTATAAAAACTAAATTAACGTTCCTAACACCAAACCTGTCATAAGAATCGCCCTTTACGCCTGTCGGAAGCAAATATCATCACCATTTTAAACCATTTACGATGTTTCCGCATATTACGCGATGGCGCCAACACCTACCCTTGAGACCTGCTCACCTCCCGGTGAATAGCGTGACGGTACCACCGTACAGACTTAAATAAAATCTATAATTGTAATAACTATTTATAATTCCGTTCGAGACATGAGATAAGCAGAAGGCGCCATAGCCCACTCGCACTCTGCAGTGGACTATTAAAATTTAAATAAGTACCGCTTTATAAATATAAATGTATGCACAATAATTTATGGCGTGCCTTATAATAAGTGTAGGGTATAATGTGGTGAATATTTGATTAATTAATAATGTTGTGACTGGATCTGCAATACAACTACTGCTAGCTGGTAGGCACTAACTTGTCTAGATGACTTAAACATTAACTGGTTTTCCCGGGGCCTCTTTTGTGGTAGAGAGAGGCCTTGGCAGGGTGTACACAGTAAAGCCAGTAACATGATAATAAAATAAGCTAAATTAAATAAACCTAAACAATAAAAAGCTATATAAAAAAAAGAAAAATTCTGCGACAGACTGCACGATCCCAAGGACCCCAGAAACAAAATTGAATTGTCACTCACACTCCTAACAAGATATCTACATGTATGTAATAAATTATGATACATAGGTGTTTCTGTCCATGTGTTAGTGCAATCTGTGATGTCACTTCGAAACCTGTCAGATAGATCGCCATTATTTTTTTAATAGTTACAAAGCTTGTCCAAACATGTTCTCTTGTGGGAAATAAGTTTTAAATGTCTGTCGGTCTATTTTCCGTGATGATGAAAAGCTGTGCTTATATATTTTGAGGATATTGAGCTCATAAAATTGTCAAATAAATCATCTAGCAGGTTTCTCTGCTTCATTGCAGGAATTAGGTTCCATAGTTCAACAATTTGCACTGCGTCAGCAGTAGTTTTACTTAAAATTCGAATGCTGTATAAAATTTAAGGGATTCCCTCAAAAGTAACATCTTGCAAAAATATAACATTCACGGAAACTCTCCCTTTATAAGATAATTTTAAAGTTAGTCTCGTATAACCATGAATAAATAACAAATTGTAGTCTCGTATAGCCACTGAGCCATGAAAATCTTTGGTTTCCGCACTTTAACCAAAATTTTCTACTGCCTTATCTTCATGGCTACCTTTTTGTGGCAACACATTGATATAATGGTGTCTGTTGTCCTCAGAGCATGGCGAGAGCACAGAGGATGCCAGGAGGACCAATCACGAGCGGCTTGTCTCCGCTTCTCTGGCGACTGATGGTGAAGGTAAATATCTATCTTGTTTTTTTAATATAGTGATATAAGAACTAGTAAGATAAGACTGTTTTTATGGGTTATAAACTGTAAAATCCCACCCAGAAACTAATTCTTTTCTGTCTACAATTTTAAAGGTATTTATAATAATACTCTTTAATCCAAAACCTTTAGTCAGAAAAACATAGGCATTACCACCAGTGCTTAGAAAAATATCGTAGCAAACATTGCAAATCTAGTACACAGGCGATATGAAAAACGTAGCGAAAGTTCTAGTACTGCTCAATAAGTATGGCTAACATTTTATGTACACCACATAACGTGGTGGTGCGAAACAGTGGCTCCCCAAAACCCATTTACCAAAACTAAATCCACCAGTTAGCTAAGTGGTGTCCCAAACCCATGTCTGATGGCGGTAACCTTGACGATCGATCGCGCGCGCCTCGACGGCGCCACCCCCATACCACGGCGCCACCACGCTTGTCGTGGGATCGAACCGTGATGGTATTGTCTTGGATATATGATGGGATTTCGATGGGTTTTGTTATAGAAGTTTTTTGCAATGTTAGGAACAATGTCAGATTTAGTTTTTGGGTGGAATATAATGGTAGTAAGAATCATCTATAGCGAAGGATTTAGCGATTACTTTGCAAATGTCAATGTGGTATTCTATGTTTCTGGTAGCGTTAACAACAGCTAGGTTGATTGGTTCTTATTTTTTCCCTGTTATGACTACTAAATATGCTCTTTCGGTTCATTTTGGAAATTTTGACCAACTCTGAACTAAATTGCAATATGCACTGATGGAAACACTACTACTTCTAAAGTCTGGCTGGGAGGTGTGGTTAACGTTCTATCCATGAATAAAAATATCGATTTGTTACAATAAATAAATTATTATCAAGGGCAATGCGAACAGACTCGTCGATAACCATGTGTTAGATCTTTGCTAGGCAAATAAAATTAGTATATGTACCTATAGTCTGCAAGTGCAAAACTGCTATTCAAGGGATAATTATTACAGTCTTCTTCTTCATATTCTGGTCTTCTTTCTGGATTACCAACTTTTGCCTGAATTTTTGGTAATTTCGTTCTCAACGGTTCTACCATCAAATAGACATTCAGTCTTTGAAAATATCATAACATTACACCATCTGTATTTTCGAAACAACAATGACTTCATAGAATCGGATGCAAAAATCAACACTTCCAACTTTTACAGTTATTCCGTCAACTTTTGGCATACGTCTTTTGTTTTAAAACAATAGTTTTCTATCATCACTGGCGTCAAGTTACCGGTTTAACTGAACTGTCCACTGTCCAGATATATCGGTGATTGTCATCTGGCATCCAATGGTTTGGTAAAGCTAACTGAGCCAACTTTTGGAAAATGTGATGTCAGGGAGATGAATAGAACTAGAACTATCTGGATGATTTTCTCAGTTGTTCCTAGTATTGATGGTAAAGCAAAGTGAGCAGCATTGATTATATTTGTGAGAAATAGTACTTAAACTTAATTTGTAGAAAGGTTTTCTTTAGAAGGTTCTTTATAGAGACCCTGACCACGTAATTATTATTTTGTAACTATCGTCCGAGTACTTTTTTTTGCGGGTTGTTGGTTTCTTATTAGTCAGACAAATATTTTCCAAAAAAGCTCGTTATACAAACCTCATCATATCAACATTATTTTCATATATTAATTCCTATCTTCTCTTCTTTCCAGAACGCCAGAGTTGGGAGTCAGAGTGGTGTCGCCTCGCGTACTGGGAGCTCACCCAGCGCGTGGGTCGCCAATTCGGTGTCCGGGTGAGAGCAGTGGACGTGTTCGGAGGTGGTGGAGGGGCCTGTGGCTCTGGGAGGACTGGGCTTTGTCTAGATGCCTTGGAGCAGAGGGGGGATGCACCGCAGGCTGAACAGGTTGGTTTCAAAGCTTTATTTTTACTCTAACACCATAAGATCAGTGTTAAACTGTCAACATCAGTAGTTGAAAAGCTGTTTAAAATTTGACATCTTGATAAAAATCCGCATATACTAACTACTATTTAGTATTTGGGCTCTACAACTCGCAGAGAAATATAAAATTTACCGTAATTATCAAGGCACATATTATAAAGACAGTACGAGGTTCTGGCAGATTAAAACTGCACATAACTGGGTCTCATCCTGAGGCTATTGAAGAGGCATCTCCACCAAATTTTGACCAGCATTTAGAAATCTCGAGAATCGCCAACTGACAGATTGTAATTAGTAATTAAAAGCAAAAGCTTGAAAGTGTTGGCGATTACAATAGCAGTAGATAGCTACGTTGATTGGGAGTAGGAAGGCGACGCGATAACCCGCGATAACCTTCGTATGCGAACACTGAATCTTTGTTGGACTTAACGAGATATTCATATAAGTGATTTTCAACGATTTTAGCAAATTGAGATGCCAGAGTTTAAAGTACAATCATGTCTAGAACATATTTACAAGTTGAAGTAGGTATTAGTTGCATTCAATCGATATTATAGGTGGATGACAAGTCGATTTTTATCTTTTAAGAACTTAAAATAAGCGAGGCCCGATAAAAGATATAAATACACGAAGATGGTTATTACTATAGAAACATACATGTCACCTTCTCATATGATTAGCCAACAGCGTTCACCTTTCTTTTGACATTTAATCTGAAAGATTAGATTAACAAAAATAAGACAACGAGTATAAAAGAAAGTTGGCAACAGTACACTGTCGTGCAAAAACGAACACCCATCACTGTCACTAGTAATTATAATGTTTTTTTTCTTTCTTTTCAGGTGCGAAAAACAAGAGCAAAGATCGGCCTAGGAGTCACCCTGTCCCTAGAATCGGATGGGGTGTGGCTTTACAACCGGAGCGAGGAGCCTGTCTTCGTCAGTTCTCCTGCCTTGGACGCTGCTGCTGCCAAGGCCCTCCTTGTGTGGAGGGTAGCTCCAGGCCACTGTCTGTGCATCTTTGACCCCTCTTGCCCTCCTCCTGCAGTCTCACTGCCCCACATCGGGCCTGTAGACCCTAGGTCCGTGAGGATCTCGTTCGCAAAAGGCTGGGGTCCCAAATACTCGAGGCGGGATGTGACGGCATGCCCTTGTTGGCTGGAGGTCTTGCTGGCCCCCCCGAGCTGACGCAAATAGAGTGCTGTGGATTTTGTGTGGCTATTTGAATTTGGAATGATTTGGAATTTATTTCGGTGTTTAAATGGCCAGGTATTGTCAGGATTTTGTGCTTAAGCTGTAAAATGTTGACAATACACTGGCCATTCTGTCATATTCAGACTGATTTTTATTAAATAACAGCTTTTTAAAGGACCAAATATTTTCGTCTCTCACAAAACAAATAGTCACACAAACATATTTTGAACTAAAAACAGTGGAAAACGGACCACAAAGTGAAGTGAACATTTTCTAATGAACTCAGTGAAGTTTTGTTTATTGGACAATATTACATTTATATCGTACACTCATTGCGATGAAAAAGTGTTCGTCTAGAAATATGATTAACAAAAGCAATAGGGGATCTGCTCATTCCCTTTAAAAAGTAGAGCATAAATATACATACTTATGAAGTAGCTAACCCATAGAATAAATTAATAGTTTCTTTCTAGCTGGGCAGTTTTTCATGGCCTTGAGTGTATGCAGTGCTTTGCACATAAGTCAAGCCCAGAAGTGGGGTTTTTTTTACATCTTGTTGGGCATAATGGTACATTAATATTTTGTTATCAGTATGGATTTGTTACTTAAATGATTACTCATTATGCCGTTATTAACTTCATAGAGACTTAATATAGACTCGTCTACTTGATACTTGGCTTGGTACTTTTACACCATATTGAGTATAAAAGTATCGGGGCGGCAGAATGCGTACTTTTTTAAACAGTCATTTTTGACAATTACCATAATAATGTAAATATGCAAGTGGTTAATGTGCGTAATATTTAAAGGGCCTTGTTTGAAATTATCAGTGTTTGTTGGTTGATTCAACAATTTTATGCAACTGAAAAATCCGGAGACATCGTAAGATATAATTTCATTTTGTTTTCGTATCATCATTTTATTTCCATTCATTGGATCACTTTTTCCACTAACTCCATTAAAATCATTACTCCTTTGTCAAAGTGCCATTTAAGCTACTCTCTTAGATTGGAGCTAGCCAATTTAGTTGTGGAGTACCTTTTTCTACTTACACCCCAGATTTTTCATTTGTATTATCACTGGTTTAGAGGCCTTAACATGTGGTGTATAGTCAACTATACAAGTTTTCTAAAATTGTACATATTGTATAAACTCGGCTTTAAGACATGCGAGACTGTATATAAATGTTACATATATGTACTATAAATATTTGTAATTAATTATTTATAATTATGAAATATGCCTTACCTTAGCAAGTAAATTATTTAAGTGTTAGTATATAATTTCAACAATTTTTTTTTACAAAAAGAATATACATAATTGAAATATAATTTGACACAATATTTTGTATTGGAGAATTCGTTTAAAAGTGAAGAAGGCTGTGTGAAAAGCATTTTTATAGACTTCAAGTGGAAAAAAATTAAATAAAAAATTTGGAAGAATTTTAATAATATTTTTTTACGAATAGCAACAAGTTTGTATTGTTGTGTTCAATAACTCACTCACATGATAGTTATATCTAATAAAATTGCTAAATACAAATTAAAGATTATTAAAATTCTTCCAAAAATATTATAATTTATCTCAGTTTTTGTGAGTTATGGGAGCAACATGGAATCGCTTAGAGTTTTAAACAATTTTAAGTTTAAAAAAGATCTGCCGATATAATACTTTTGTAAAAGTGCAATCTTATTGAATTAAATAGTTTTAATAACAGATAAAAATGTGCCTTGCGTTATAATGAAATAATAAATATTATTAATGGGGTTATCCTGAATCGTGTGTAAGTAACAGTCAATTTCACTGGCCTATAAGAATTCTATACATTTATATATACATGTAATATGGTTTTTATGGTGAAGCCTGCTGCCTTCTATAGCATAACGTAGGGTTTACAAAAAATAATTATACTTTTCTCAATTGTATAATTGGTGTCCTTTTTACAATTCACTAAATAATTATGGTAAAATCGGGATCACTGCAATGGCGTTGTCTTTTTTCAAAATATTTAAAATAATTATAATAGCCCTATGTTACGCTCTTGTAGTCAGCAGGCAAAAAATCCTCGAATTTAAGTGTATAATCGCTTAGACAAAGTGATTGGACAATAAGAAGTAAAATCTAGTCTACGTAGCAACTGTGCTTTGTCGTTGAGTTGTCGGCGTGAGTCGGGCCAGTTCGGACGATGTCGGACGTTAAAACTGATTTTCTATTAGATTTTTGAGTACAATATGGCAACTATATACTCCTATTTTTATGTATTTTCCCAGTTGTTAGTAAAGTTCGGCTTTGCCAATGTACTTAATAAAGTAAGATTGTATAAAATCAGGACATATTTTGCTACCGTATAAAATTTTGTGTTTTCACAGTGCAAAGAGCCATGTTGTATTTAAAAGACTTTAGATATTTTCGAAAATTCATGTACATAATGCGAATGGCAGCTTGTTCACAGTAAAATGTATTTTATGCAGTCACAAAAGCATAATTATGAGTTATTTATTAATGTTTTGGGTAAAAGCTGTTTAGTCATTGCATTAGACTGATGTAGCGCCTTAAACGAAATATATTTTGGCATATTTTTAATTATTTATTCACTACTTAATAACCATTGGGATCAATAGATACTTTGTTTTTCAGCACAATTAATAAATCATAAGTATGTTGTCATACTTTTCATAATCATGTTTTATTGTTTTATACATTCTGTTAAAAATGTTTAATTACTGGGTTTTGTAAAACGTTTATTTTTGTAAATAATTAAAAATATGTCACAAGCTAAAATAATATAAAATTTAATAATGTAGATAGTAATTGTTCTCCCTGATTCGCCGGTAAATTGTTGTGAGTTTGACTGAGAAGATGGATGAGATTAGGTTATGATAAATTATAAATAAAAGAGAAATATTTTTAAAACTTCTGCCGTTTCATTCGATCCTTGAATGATACCAGTTTATTAACACAAAGACACAACACAAAACTTATAAGATACATAATTAGGTTCTTACATAAAATAACAGGACAATACGATAGTTATAATATGATATAAATTCTGCGTCAGTCACAAAAAACGATGAGAATGCGATTTTTTTTAGAAAAATAACTCTGATTGGAGTTAAAAAAATAAACACAAAACTAACACCACACAGTCAACACAAACACAAAACTAACAAAAAATATTTACAATCAATCGTGGTTTTCTTAAAACTAAGAATTACTCTAATTTCTTGAGAGTAGTATTTGGTAAAAG
Source organism: Orthosia gothica (assembly GCA_949775005.1). Classification (NCBI taxonomy): domain Eukaryota; kingdom Metazoa; phylum Arthropoda; class Insecta; order Lepidoptera; family Noctuidae; genus Orthosia; species Orthosia gothica. The sequence continues at coordinate 38,442,340 of OX459037.1, forward strand.
GAAACACGCCAATCCGCACACTGAAACAAAATAAGAAGGCTAATCAGGTTGAAAATAGCGCCATCTAGTAAAACGTACTTGTACCACTAAGTCCAGTTGCTTGAACAAGCATTCCTATTGGTCGGTTGGATTTGAATAATTGGTTAATAGGGTTCAGTTCAGTCTGGGTAGAGAGCGCTAGTTGATGTTTTGGTACCATTGTAAAATTCTGATTTATTTTTGTTGCTGACAGTACATTTAATTGGTAACAGAAGAAAATATTTAATACTAAGCTTGATTACCTGCTAAAACGGATCCTATAGTAATAAAAGGCGGTAGGCATCCGTAGGTAATAAGTGCGGGGAATATGACGGTGCCGGTGATGGTGCCCAAACGACCGCTCATGAGGAATGTTGACATCGCCATAACTCTGAAAGAAATAGTCAGAAAAGCTTTAAATCATAGTATTCAGACCATCAAATTTTGAGAGTTTGCAAACAAATTGAACTATAATTTAGTGGTTGAAATTTTGGAAGAGTCAACTCTAATAGCTCCAAATATGCTTTGTATTAAAAAAAAAAATGACCCGTTAGAATATGGATCTAAAATAGTACCTATTATAGTATCTGTGATAGATCTATAATCACTGGTTATTACACTACCGAACAATAACCTCTTTCTTATCAGAATCAAGCCTTAAGGTTTTTCGATCCAGGGCTAATGCTCAAAGACAAAAACACTTTAAAATCACAACGAAGACTTCATTAACAGAAACCAATAAATAAATTGATAAGAAAAGACATGGATTGAATACCTGAGCGAAGTAGGGAACAATTCGACATTGATGCTAGACAACGAAGCACCGCAGAGCGAGGTGAAAGCAAGTGCGGTGGTGACCATAGCAACCACGGCGACCGCGCTGGTGCCCAGGAACGGGAGCAGCACGAGGAGGAACGCGCTGGTGATGCCGCAGAAGCCCGCCACTAAGCGCTTGCCACATCTGTAAAGAAAGTGACATAAGACATATTTATTTACTACGCAACAAATGTGCATATACTCGTAAATCATGAACATAGTATACAATAGAAAGCCTTGATGATATTACTTATATTGACGTGCTGGTAGATAAAAGAAAAAAGAACATAAAATTGGGAGACCTCTGAAGATGGCACTCAATCTTTTAGCAAGGCTATCTTGGTTCCTTTGAGGTTGTATTGACTAAGAAGATTTTAAAGTTTTTAATCAGCATCACTAACATTTGTGATTTGTTGCTGTTCACTGGCGGACATGATACCTTTTTTGCTGGACAAAGAAGAACTTCTATCGGTCTATCAGCCTTCTGAGGGGAGGCTAAATATCACTACATCGACCGCTCTTTTTTTATCATCCTGTCTTTTCGTTAAGTAGGAAATTTTGCGAAATCACAAAGTAAAAAATAATACCGTATTGTAATACGCTGTGGATAAACCTAGCTCTTAACCAAAACCTTTCCGCAATATAATTAGTTTTGACATCTTACTTATTAATCAGCGCTCCCCCAATTCCATACGTCAGCACAGACCCGAATCCAACAAACGCGCTCTGAAGATACGTGAGCATATCAGCCACAATGGGGACGCAGATTTCGTCCACCGCCACTGGCTCTGTGGAGGGAGCGATGGCGGAGCAGAGGCCGCCGGCGTCTTTGCTGATCATGGCTGCTAGGTGAGGGTACCAGAGACGGATGGTGTTGGAACTGAAAATGAGACAGTATTACCTTAGAGTGTTATACCTATTATCTAATCTTTATTGGACTGAGAGCTGGACGAGGATGAAGTCTTGAGATGGTCCAATCTATTTACGAAGATAGGGGAAGGTATGTTTAATTGATGATGCTGATAAATAGGTCTCTAAACTTATAAGAGACTGCAAAAATATATACAAAATAGGAAAAGCATAGTTCAATTTAAACTGCCCCAATTTATGTTTCATGGATTTGATACCTTTGTAAATAAACTTCTAATAACTTACATTAACAAAAAGATGGTTCAAAAACTGTTACCCTCTTACTAATAAACACAGAATTAAGTTAAACTAAGTATTAACCTATGAAAATGTATGGTTATTCCTTTCTTATACCTGGTATAACTTTATTCCGGGTTTATTAGTAAGACGGCTAGTCTAGAACTCTCTCGGCTTTTAATTTTTAACATCAGCTTATTAACGTAAGCTGATGTCAAAAAATTAAAAGCTGGATAACACTACAACAATTCCCACCGATTTCTAAGTCTAACCGCTTGAAACCACGGTGAACCGTAACAGCGAGGATATTGACCCACATAATTATAACGAGTGCATGGTAACTCAGGATATTCTGCCTATAACTGCTTGAAGCTATCGACAAACTGGTTCGATGTGTTGATGTCACAAGAAGTGACATCGTGTTTCGTCAACACTTGTTTATATGTATTAGGAACGTTATTCAGAATGTACTAGAGCCTAATGCCTAAAGGAGAGTAGCAGCTGCAAAATTATTATGTTGGTTGAAAGTTCAACGAGCGATGTTTTTGTCTGTCTGTCTCTTCACAAACGATAAATTTATGGGTCCCTCATCTCACTACTTGCAATGGCTTTACTGTTTAGATTTTTTGATTGACATTCGAGTGTTGTAATATAAGAACTTAACACGGGTAATATTCTTATTTTTAACCGACTTCTCAAAAAGGAGGAGGTTATTAAACATACACTTATTTTCACAAAAGTTTGATTTCTGACTTCAATTGTCACTACGGCTTCAGATGTTGAAAATATTATGAAAATACATGGTATATTGTATGTTTATGCAACTTACCCAAACATACAGCCCATATGGATGACACATATTAGGAACAGCCACTGTGCGTGTGGGGGCTTGAACAACGGCAACAGCTGCGCGAAGCCCCCTCTTAGGGCTGCAACGCCTCTGCCTTGCTGTTCGTGCTTTTCTTCTACAAGGGCTTTAATCTGGAAGATATAGTGGAATAACTTTTAGTGTATGTTAGAAATTGAATTCATACTAAAAGATTTTGGCAAGTACGATTTCGTATAGATTTTCTTTATTGTGTTATCGTGGCAAATAATCCTCTGGTCATGACGGTTCGCGTTTAGTTTCTTGGTGGCAGAAAAAGCTTCTGTAATTTATTGTCACTTTTTATTTTATTTGTGTGTGCTGTTCCTGTGCTTTACAGGTCAAATAAATGTATTTCTCTCTTTTTTTCTTTTGTAGAGTATTCTCAAATTTGATAAAGGTAACTTATAGGCAGAAAAAGAGGAGTAGAAGTAGTACTCACCGGGTACTCTTCACCTGGTTTCCCAGTGTTCATTGTGTAGATTATCCTAAAGACGGCCATGGCTTCCTCATTCCGTCCTCTCGACATGAGAAACTTGGGGCTCTCCGGCAAGCAGAGGAATGATATTCCGGTCAGGAGCGGCATCAGAGCCGTGACAAAGAGGAACATGTTCCAGGAATGAATTACTGAAACATCAATAGAGTTTTATTAGCTTTAGCTGGATAATCATATCTTTTTGTGGGAATGGATTCACGTCTGATCATAAATGGACTCAATTGAAGTAAACTAGCTAAACGAGATTTCTTTAAATAATTGAATCTAGTCTACAATACGATGCAAATTATTGAGTAATTTATTTAGTGAGTCCGTCACCATACATTTTCACACACTATCAACACTCTGTAACGAGCATGTTTATGCCTTGATTAAAAAATTGCTAGTCAAGAAGACTAGAGGTACTCAGTAATTTAGGATATGCTTGAAGTCTTTAAGTCACGGCTACATTTGAAGCCGTCAATTTGAATATAAAGCAACTCGCTCTGTCATCTTCCATTTCTTTACTTACCAATATTATCTCCAAATATATGGAACTCCCAGTCTTTGGTTAGAATGGCCCAGGCCAGCAGCGGCAGTGTGGTGTTGGCGAAGGTGAAGAACAAGTTGGTGAGTAGAATTACGCGCGCCCTCAGCTCCGTCCGATGCAGCTCCGCTATATAAGAGACCAGGACCGCGAATGGGCCGTTGAAACTGGAAGGATAGCAGGAAAAAAAGATAATAATGGATTGATTTCTACTTATTTTGAATTTTTTTGAAAGAGATTACGTTAATTTATTTAATGTTAGTTTCTGCCCCGCGTGATTGCCGAAAATTATCCCATGGCAGTGTAACAGCGGGATAGTAAGTATCCTATGATCAAATTCATGACATTGTCTTCAGGGCCTGATTTATCCAAAGGCTAACTAGGTTTAAACCTGGGGTGCGAGGGTCTTGTGGGGGCCGAGCTTGCGTTGGCATTTTGGCTAGAACCAATTACAGAATAAAATTTTGTTTAAAATTTGCGCGTAAAATACTAAAGCATGAATTACATTGTAAGTGTTCCCTCCCGGACACGGTTTCTCGAATGTCTTTGCTTCTCGTCTATCAGTATCTAGAGCACCGCTCATTACACTAGCTCAAATAATTTGTTGCGTTCTACCTCAGTCAGCCTCAGTCGCAGTCAAGCAGTAGCGTATATACGAGCCATGGCGGAATCAACGAATGGTGGCGCAATCCAGCCTATCCTAGCATATTTTATTGAGATCAGCACTATACTACTAGCCTCTTCCAGGCTACCGCCTCACCTTTTTGTCTGTTAAAAGAAAATGTTATCTATCCGAAGCAGGATGCCCATGCTATGCCAAAGTTTTCTTTGTTTTGTTGGTTATGGGTTGGCATAAGTCTATGCATGCAATTTTGCCTAACTTCCCTACGCTTTCTCTGTTTCCAGACAACCTCTCACGTGAGTCTCACTGACAATCTCTTTATTACATTATCGGGATCAAAACTAAGGCTCTAGACAGACGGACTGCATTTCAACTGCAAATTTGCAGTTCGGATGCAGTTTGAATGCAGTTGACACGACTGCAATAGAACTAACTATGTGTCAACTGCATTCAAACTGCATCCGAACTGCAAATTTGCAGTTGAAATGCAGTCCGTCTGTCTAGAGCCTAAGATACTCGCGAAAATATGAAATATAAAAAGAAATATAAGTATCTATATTCGTGGGTTGGGCAGGCACAGGCTGGACAGGCTTATTGAAAGTTAGGGCGGTCAGAACTCTAAATCAGGCCCTGATTGTCATATCCGTAAACATGGTATATTTCATCTACATACAAAAAAAATATGAAGTTGATGCAAAAAGCCGGATTGACACGTTTATAATATTTTTTGGAAGTAGGAGAAATGTTAGAATCCAGCTGTATGTATGTATTTATGGCAATAAATTGCTTGTCATAATAATCAGCTGTGAAGCCCTAGCCCCTATTAAAGTAGGCGTCGTTATAAGCGAAGGCTTCATTTCCGCGAACGATAATCAGATATCCATAAACAGATAAGGTTGTTTACACATTGATTAGTCGACAGTGATTAGCAATTATGTGTACTATTAATCAAACAAGTGCACATGCTAAACACTTGTTCGGTAATCAAAGAGTAAACAGGGCTTATTGATCGAGTAACCTTACGACGTGGGCATAAAAACGGTTCTTTCCAACACCTGGGTTTTTAAAAAGGTGACTAGAGAATTTAGACGATGTATAGCAGTGTCATTCTCCCAGCTTCAAAGTCTGATTACCAATTGATCTAGTGCGCGTAATGGTAATAGAAAGTCCTTAAATAAAAAGTCAATTATACATTTCTGAAAAATAATTGTTTTTATTTTTTCAAAAATGTATAATTGGTTTATAAGGGCGAGTAGCAGTTTGATTTAAACCCATGAACTATCTAAAATCATTCTGTTTTCAGCACTAATTTCTGAAAACCTAATTGTGGAGCGTTGTTTTAGAAATAAACTGTGTTTAGATTTATTAACTTAGTTAGACATCATTTATTTAAAAAAAACATAATATATTAAGTTTTTTTTGCTTGTGGCGTTTGTACCGTTGCTCCCTTCACACTCACTGCAGAGGTCTATATACATATATTGCACAGCTTTGTTATTGTGAAAGATATTGCTATCTATCTATATCTATAAAAGCGAAAGGTGACTGACTGACTGATCAATCAACGCACAGCCAAAACTGCTAAGCCTAGAAGCATGGAATTTGGCAGAAAGGTTCCTCAAGTGACGTAAGTGTGCACTAAGAAAGGAATTTTGGAAATTCCACCCCTAAGGGGGTAAAAAGAGGGTTGAAAATTTGTATGAAAAATCTAATTCCTTCGACCAAAATTCTTGAAACTTAGCACAAATAGTATTCTAAGTAAATGATAAAGATTGACATTATTAGTTTTTCGAAACTACCCCCAAATAATGAAAAAGGGGTTGTTGAAATTTGTATGGAAAAATATGATTTCTTGGGTCAATAAACTTGAAACTTGCCACAAATACTAACCTAAATGAATAATAAAGGTTGCCATTATTATTTTCTGAAACTACTCCCAAAAGACGATTTAGGGGTGTTACAGTTTTTTTGAAGAATCTTATTACTTCAGTTAATAAACTTAAAACTTGACATAAATACTAAACTAAATAAACCATAAAGACTTTCATTGTTAGTTTTTCGAAACTGCCCCCAAAAGACGATTTAGGGGATGTATTTTTTTTTGGTCATCAATTCGGTAAAAACCGGGACCGCATGGTAAGAGGCACATTGCACATTAATATTAAGCTTGAAAGGTCTCGACTGATGAAGTCCACGCTCCGTCCAGCACAGGTCCAGGTCCAAAACCCCGAGAGCTTTCAGCTCGAACTCCAGAATCGTTTCGAGTGCCTGGGGAGCTCCGTGGACGAATACAGCGACGGGTTCGTGGAAGCTGTCCATACGGTCGGGTCTAAGTTTTTCAAGACCCGTCGTACAGATAGAAACAAAAAGCTCTCTGATCATACCCTCAAGCTTATGAAGGAGAGGCGTGAGATGATCCTGCAGTCTTCAGATGAGGCGTGCAAATACCGGCAGATCAATAGACAGATCTCTAAATCCTTGAAAAGAGACCTCCGCCGCTTTAATACCGAGCGTATTAAAGACGCGATTGAGCGAAATAAAGGCTCCAAGGTGTTTTCAAGGGATCTGTCTATTGGGCAGAGCCAGCTCACGAAACTGAAGACCGATGATGGCAGGATTGTATCCGCCAAACCGGAGCTTCTGAGGGAGATCGAGAGTTTCTATGGGCAGTTGTACACGTCAACCAGGAAACCCGTTGCGAATCTAGCAAACGACTCAAGAGCTAGATTGACCCGACACTATACCGAAGATATCCCGGACGTCAGCCTGTACGAGATTAGGATGGCTCTGAAACAGCTTAAAAACAACAAGGCGCCGGGTGATGACGGAATCACGGCTGAACTCCTGAAGGCGGGTGGAAAACCGGTCCTCAAGGCCCTTCAGAAGCTTTTTGATTCCGTCATACTCGAGGGCAAAACGCCACAGGCATGGTGCAGGGGTGTGGTGGTACTCTTCTTCAAGAAGGGCGACAATGCCCGGCTGAAGAACTATAGGCCCATCTCGCTTCTTAGCCATGTTTACAAGTTGTTTTTAAGAGTCATCACGAATCGTCTCGCGCGCAGGTTTGACGATTTCCAGCCTCCCGAACAAGCCGGATTCCGAAAAGGCTTTAGCACCGTAGACCACATACATACGCTGCGGCAGGTTATACAGAAGACCGAAGAGTATAACCTGCCTCTCTGTTTAGCGTTTGTGGACTACGAGAAAGCCTTCGATTCGATCGAGACTTGGGCTGTACTACAGTCTCTCCAACGGTGCCAGATCGACTACCGGTACATTGAGGTGTTGAAGTGTCTGTACAAAAACGCCACCATGTCAGTCCGTCTTCAGGATCAGACCTCGAAACCTATCCTTCTCCAGCGCGGCGTAAGACAGGGAGACGTAATTTCTCCGAAACTGTTCACTGCTGCGCTGGAGGACGTCTTCAAGGTTCTGGACTGGAAGGGGCTTGGCATCAACGTTAATGGCGAGTACATCACTCACCTTCGGTTTGCCGACGACATAGTGATCATGGCTGAGACCATGGAGAGCCTCAGTAAAATGCTCGATGACCTTAGTAGAGCTTCCGAAAGAGTGGGTCTTAAAATGAACATGGACAAAACCAAGGTCATGGTGAACGCCCATGTAACACCCACTCCTATCAAGATCGGAGACTCTACACTTGAAGTTGTAGACGATTATGTTTACCTGGGACAAACGGTCCAGTTGGGTAGGTCCAACTTCGAGAAAGAGGTCAACCGTCGAATCCGACTCGGCTGGGCGGCGTTCGGGAAGTTGCGTGGTATCTTCTCGTCCAATTTACCGCAGAGTCTCAAGACAAAAGTCTATGACCAGTGTGTGTTGCCAGTGATCACCTATGGGACCGAGACGTGGTCGCTCACAATGGGCCTTATCAGAAAGCTTAAAGTCACCCAAAGGGCAATGGAGAGGGCTATGCTCGGAATTTCCTTGCGTGATCACGTCAGAAATGATGATATCCGCAGGAGAACCAAAGTTACCGACATAGCCCGAAGAATTGCCAAACTTAAGTGGCAGTGGGCAGGGCACATTGCTCGCAGAACGGATGGCCGATGGGGCCGAAAAGTTCTGGAGTGGCGACCGCGAACTGGAAGACGATACGTTGGAAGGCCTCCCACTAGGTGGACCGATGACCTGGTTAAGGTTGCGGGAAGGCGCTGGATGCGAGACGCACGGGATCGGTCAATGTGGCGACGCCTGGGGGAGGCCTATGTCCAGCAGTGGACGTCTTTCGGCTGAAATGATGATGATGATGATGATGATTTTTTTTTGAAGAATGTGATTTCTTGGGTGAATAAACATGAAACTTAGCATAAATACCATCCTAAATAAATAATAAAGGTTGTTATTATTAGTTTTTTGCAACTACCCCCAAAAGACGATTTAGGTGGTATTACATTGTTTTTGAAAAATCTGATTTCTTGGGTAAATAAACTTGCCACTAATTACATAACCTAAATGAATAATAAAGGTTGCTCTTATTATTTTTTGAAACTACCCCCAAAAGACAACTGAGGCGATGTTATTTTTTTTTAAGAATCTGATTTCTTGGGTGAATAAACAATAAATTTGACATAAATACCATCCTAAATGAATAATAAAGGTTGCTATTATTATTTTTTGCAACTACCCCCAAAAGACGATTTAGGGAATGTAATTTTTTTTGAAGAATCTGATTTCTTGGGTCAATAAACATGAAACTTTGACATAAATACCAACCTAAATAAACAATAAAGGTTTTCAATAATTAGTTTTTCGAAACTATCCTTAAAATACGGCTTCGGGGTGGTAAAGATTTTTGATTACTTTTACTGCACATAGCTTCATTTTATGACGTTGGGGAGCACTTAGGAGGGATTTTTGGAAATTCAACTTTTTAAAGGGTTACAAGTAAAATTTCAAAATTTTAAAAACCCCCGACGCATGTATCTTGTGACAAGTAAAATTTCAAAATTTAAAAACCCCCGACACATTTATCTTACGAAAACACCCCGATTCAAACAGTAAAATACCCATAACTTTTGAACGGCTGAACCAATTTTATTCAAACATAGCTAAGAACACTCTCGACAAAATTATCTTTCAAACAAAAAAAACTAAATCAAAATCGGTTCATCCGTTTAGGCGCTATGATGCCACAGACAGCCACACAGATACACAGATACACAGCAACACACGTGAAACTTATAACACCCCTCTTTTTCCGGCGGGGGTTAAAAAGGGACACATTTATTTGTATAAAAATCTTATTCCTTTGGCAAAATAATAAAGGATGGCAGTATTAGTTTTTCGGGTTTACACCCAGAAGACGATTTAGGGGTGTCAAAGTTTCTTTGAAGAATCAAATGGCACTAGGATGGGGACCTCTACATCGATTTGGAACTACCGAACTGGACCGTTTGTCTCAGGTTTAATAGCAACTTATTTTTGGTTGCCATCACACGAACGAAGTCGCGGGCGGAGTTAATATTATAAATGTGAAAGTAACTCTGTCTGTCTCTCTGTCTACCTTTTCACGCTTAAACCGTTGAAACGATTTAGATGCAATTTGGTTCGGAGATATTTTGAGACGCTGGCAGGACATAGCATAGTTTTTATCCCGGAAATCTTACTTAAGGGGGTGGAAAGAGGGGTCGAAGTTTGTATGGAAAACCCACAATATTATGATGCGATATAAAAAATAAGCTATTCGAAATAGGTACTAATGCTTCGCAGACGAAGTCGCGGGCAACAGCTAGTTTGATATAAGAATGTTAACAAAATTAAATTCAATTATTTATTGCACCATAGTTTCGGGATTACCAAACTCAGACGACAACAAAAACGGATGGAAACTTCAACGGATATACTCTATCGGATAGATACTTATTTGTCATTAACGTCCAACTGTGTATGTCATAGGTATACTTGGCACAATAAGAACAATAAAAGCTGTTTCTAATATAGATTTATTAGTTAGTACCCTCGTAAAAGTCTGTGCCATCAGTTTAAGCACTACCATTGACGTCAACAAAGGTAGAAAATCGATTTATGTGTTCATATCTTTCATCGGAAAACAACGGTAACAATAAGCAAAATTATGGCCAAACAATATTCAAAATAAATTGCAAGCAATAGTGGTAAATCTTTTTCTATACTATTGAGGTGACGATTGAAATGACGGCGAAAAGAGATGTAGAGTGTGGCAAACGATAGTGAACAATATTGAAAAACTTACGTATTTAGAGCAGAAAGATAGGATAAGAACCCAGAACCAGTACTTGGATGAAATAGCTAGCAGAGGAGTGGAAGAAAATGACTGATCATATCATACATGTTGAAAATAAATATCAAGAATGGGACAGATTTACAGAAAATAATTTAGAAAGTTTCATTATCAAACAGTGAAAACCTGTGTCTCTTATTAATCTTTTCACATGGAAGTCTTAGAAGCAGATTTTGAGTATGGTAGTGAATAAACCAAAATTATTATAGAATACTTTTGTTTTTTTTTAATTCAGATTGATGATAATAATATCTTAAGTACTACCTACCTAAAGTACCTATAGTTTTTTTATTCAAGTAAAATAAATCATTTTAAAGTATCAAATTGGTTTATTCCAGGTATTTCGTACTAGTTTTGGGGTTCCTATGCTGATATTTTATAAATTTGTCACGCTTTTTCAGTCTCTTCTTTCGTTTGCCAGACTCTATGTATGAAGATACACTTGGCCGAGCCTAAATTAATAGGGGCAAAGGATGGTGACTCTTCTACTTTATAAAAAAAAAACACAAACGTAAAACGCGCAGCCTATACCACTGGGTTTAGCAGCTTGAAATGTTTCACAAGCGTTCGCTAAAACACTAAAGGAAGTACTATAGTTATAAATGATTTTAAAAAGGTCTCAAAGCTTTAGAGTTCGCTAAATATCGGAAATGACTTATAATAAGGATTTTTGAAAATTCATCTGCCATTGAGGAAGCCAGAAAGATCGTCATTTTCTGCCGATGGGGAATCCCATCGGACACATGGCTTGTGTTATGAATAAAATATTTATGAACTCTCTGCATTTTTCCATTTGCGTCATCAGTGAGTACATAGATACAGTTAATAGCTCTTAAATCTACTGGCTGCGACGATAATTATACTGATCTAAAATCATTTAAAAGTTCCTTCCTACTTACAGGAATCCACTGGCGAACCTCGTGACCAGCAGCATGGCGAAGTTCTGGCTCATGGCAGCCGTCATCTCCACCAGGCCGGAGCAGAAGAACCCCCACACCATGATCTGTCTCCTCCCTAGTGTGTCTGACAGGTAACCCCATAGCATTGCTGAGGAGATCATGCCTGGAACAGGTTGGGGGAGGTTTAAGCATATTTTATTAACGACTACCTACAAACATAATCTGTCTTTAACGTTTTTACGGCTAGGATACAGGCCTCATCTCAGTGAGTAGGAATGTACTTTTACATTGGGACCAATCCTGAAATCGCCATTGTTCATAATGATGAGTACGATAACTCCGATTCAGGTTTTGCGTTTATTCTGATACACGTTGTATAATTCAAGCGGATTAAATTTGGTTTTGAAAACAGTGGTGACATCTTTACTTTGTATAAATTGCTTGGCTACTGGGTTCGAAGTCATGAACATTCAAATCATAAAACGGATCCGTTACCGCTGTGCTACCTCTGTTCGAATTTACGATTCACTGATTTATTTCCTAAACATTTCCATACGCATGATTGTAAATTCTTGTAGGTTGACGCTGATTTTATTGAGGAAAAGTTTTCATTAGAATTATTATTGGTTCCTGAAGATTTCGAAGTCTTTTGCGTGTATTTTCATTACTGTTCGACTTGTCGAAGTCCCATCTGGCGTCAAATAGTAAATAAGGATAATTTTGAAGCTTTTTCTACGCTGAAATCAAATTTTCCCTCTATAATTTCAACGACAACCTGTAAAATCTGGGCAAGATTATTTCACCAGACTCAAATTAACAAGAAGCTATACGAAAACTGGAAATTACCAAGAAAGGCTTTGCTTTCTGGGTAATATAGTTAGACCCACTTTCACAAAAAACCTGTAGAATTTCCTGCCGGAGTTCATGAAAGCTTAGTATAATCTTTAAGTCAAGAGTGAATAGGTTACTTCTAAGCAAACGTGCTCTTTCGTAGGACACATCATCGCTCACTGGCTGATGAGGTAATGATCAGACGCGAGCCAATCAACAAATAAAAAAGTTAATTTAAAAAATAAGGAGGATACACAGGAATAGTAATAATTAATAGTAATAATTTATTTAACAAAAAGTAAAGAATTACAGAGGACACTTAACTGTAAATATTTTTTCATTATTTCTTTCTTTTTTCAACTTAGGATGCAATTGGTGAGGTACAAATTCACGATCAATGACCCCACACGCTAGGAATTTCTATCCATCCTTTACATTAGCGATAAAATAGAAAAATTTACAATGCGGAGTATATTATATAAACTTACATAATCGCGAGCTGGCTGACCAAAACCATATGTATAATCCGACTGCACAGCATAATTGTCTTCTTGCTAATGTTTTTTTAGTTCGCTTCTTAAGCAGTCTGTATTTTTTATTTTTTTTAATATCTCATTTTATTTATTTGTAGTTATATTTTTGTTTTTCAATTGCTTTTAAACATGTAAGTGGTACATGTTTTTGTTATAGCCTCTTAAAACCCTTCATTTTGATAACCTACAAGATGGGTAAGGCAGGAAAAAAAAATTGGAGCAAACAATATTTAATTTTTTATGTTAAGACGAATCGATTGACGTAAGAATCGTCAAAATCGGTCTACGCGGCTGGTATCTAGAACGCCACATAGAAACAAACATACATACATAGACTGATAAACACATTACCCTCCTTTGCGTCGCGCATTCGGGTAAAAAAAACACCAATGCACTGTAGCTTTTCGTAGCAACCGCGTAGTTGCTACGAAGAGCTACGGTAGGCTACAACGGGCTACGACATCCGATGACGTTGTCTTTACGTCACTGGTATGCTACGCCGTAGCATGAACCATGTTATTCAGTCAATTTAATTCAAGGAATGCATATGAGTGTGACCTGATTTATCTGCCCCATTTCTCTTGAATTGACAACAAAATTAACTCCTACTGGCTCTCTGCCCATATTCTAGAGGAAAGTGCGTAATAAATGTGGACAAAACATGTTATTTACCGCAGCTTTGTTTTTAAGAGCAATTCTGTGTATCTTTTAGCTATCATTGCGCAAGAATTCGTGAGTCACTTTCAAAACAGGCAAGGTGTAATTGGTAAATAAGTGAATAATATTACAGGGTTATTAAATGAGTAATACGGACGCAGTGTAAACAATGTAAAAACATTTAATATATTATTTTTACAGACACATGACATATATTTATCTAAACTGATAGACGGAGACAGCGCTGACAGAGAGTACCAAATTCAAAAAAAAAAGCCTTCATAAAAATGGCCAGCGTTATACTCCAACACCCGCCCATAACGTGGGCATCATGGCATCATGCCACTCCAAGCTGATGAGTGAACACCTCGTGCTTGACACAGCCCAGGGGCTTGGTGAACACATCTGCTATCATTTCATTTGTAGGGATGTATACAATTTCAACGTTAAATCTAACAATTATATATCTAACATAGTGAAATCTTATTTCGATATGCTTGCTTCTTCTATGAAGAGTGTGATTGGTAGCAAGCTGTATAGCAGATTGATTATCACAATACATTACTATTTTACAACTAGTCGTCTTTAACAATTCCTTAATTAAAGCTTGCAGGAACACCGCTTCTCTGCTCGCTTCGCTTAAGCTACAATACTCCGCCTCGGTGGACGAAAGCGCTATGCACGACTGTTTGTAGCTACCCCATGATATCGAATTCCCGCCATATTTAAACACATAACCAGTATATGACTTCCGATCAGGGTCTGAAGCCCAGTCTGCATCAGAATATCCCTCAAGAATGGGACCTTCATTCGATTTGTTAAATACTAAAGCCTTTTGCTTTGTACCTTTAAGGTATCTCAGTATACGCTTAGCTTGAATCCAATGGAATTCCGTATAACAACTATTGAATTTACTTAAGTATGACACGGCAAACGAAATGTCGGGGCGAGTAGTTACACATAAATACATTAGACTACCAATTAACTCTTGGTATGGAAACTTCGTTACATTGTTACTCGTAGCATTACAAGTACTCTCACAAACAGAACTAATGTTAGTTATCATGGGAGACTTTACAGACTTACAGTCTGTCATGCCAAAACGATCTAACAACTTGTCAATCCGATTTTCCTGACTAAGTTTAATGGAAGTTTCATCACGTTCTACTTTAATACCTAACATATTTCGTACCGGTCCTAAGTCTTTAAGTTTAAAAACCTTTAACAAAGAGCTTTTCAAAGTCTGAGCTAGACGTTTGTCGTTATAGAAGACGAAAAAATCGTCGACATACAGAGCAATAAAAACAATTGACTCACCAGATCTCTTAGTAAAGATGCAGTCCTCTTGTTTACATTGATCGTATCCCAAAGAAAGTAACACATATTTTACCTTTTGGTACCAGGATCGCGATGCTTGCTTCAACCCATAAACAGCCTTTCGTAGTCTATAAACTTTGTTTTCACTCCCAGGGCATATGAAACCTTCCGGTTGTTGCATAAAAATCTCCTCATGTAAATCACCATTTAGAAATGCTGTTTGTACATCTAAATGATCAATCGTAAGATTCATTTCCACAGCCAGAGATAATAACAATCTGATAGAACAATGACGAACGACCGGTGAAAAAGTTTCATGGAAATCTTCACCATATTTTTGGGTAAAACCCTTCGCTACCAACCTAGCCTTGTAACGCGTAATGTTCCCTTCTGAGTCTCGTTTAATTGTAAAAATCCACTTATTTTTAACGATGTTCTTGTCAACTGGTTTATCAGTCAGCTGCCAAGCTCCATGTAAGACAAAAGAATCTATTTCTTCATTCATGGCTTTCTGCCATAACTCTTTATCTTCACAACTCAAAGCTTCTTTGAAATTACGCGGCTCTATAGGATTTGTCACATTACAAACGTTAGTCACGTTACAAGTCGGTCTAGGCTTACGTGGACGTAAGTTATATCGCTGATCAGTAGACTCTGGTGCCAATCCAGGCGTTACTACTGAGTCTTCACTTGGCGCATGCTCACACTCCAACTCAACAGGATGACTTGGCATGTCAACAGGAAATGCATCCATCTCCGCCTCAAGTGGATAATCTGATGACTCGAAGAAAAACTGATCTGGCTCCGCCTCAACCGGCGTAGTATTCAATATCTTCACGTCATCACCTCCTGTAAGATAAATTGGTTCAAACATACGTTTTAGCCCTATCTTAGAGTGTCTACCTGGAAACACAGATTCGTTGAATATCACATCACGTGACACAACAATCTTATTGTCATCAGGGTTGAACAAACGATATCCTTTGACATTATCACAGTAACCTATAAAAATTAGCTTCTTACTTTTTGGTTCTAACTTTTTCCGTTTACAGTCGTCTACATGTGCAAATGCCTCGCAACCAAAAACACGCAGATTCTTAAGGCTTACTTTATTACCGCTCCATACCTCTTCTGGCAATCTACCAGAAAGTCTCGAACTAGGCGATCGGTTAATAAGGAATGTCGCTGTGTGTACAGCCTCTGCCCACATCTTGTCATCGAGATTCGCATTAAACAGTAAACATCTGATTTTATCGAGTAAAGAACGATTCAATCTTTCTGCGGAAGAGTTTTGCTGCGGGGAGTACGGTACCGTAAGCTGATGAACAATACCTTTGTTTTTAAGGTAATTTGTCAACTCAGCATTAACGTACTCAGAACCGTTATCTGAACGCAGTACTTTCACCGTAGCACTACATTGGTTTTCAACCAATCTAATAAAATCAATAGTGTACTTACACACATCACTCTTCTTCGCAATAGGATATACGAACACTTTCCTCGAGTGATCATCTAGGAACGTGAGAACGTAGCGTTTGCCTCCGAGAGAAGTGGTCGGCATCGGCCCCATAACGTCACTGTGGATGAGCGCCAGCCGTGCGTCTGCCACCTGCTTATTACGATTAGTCACAAAGGGAGCGCGTGATTGCTTACCCTTAAGACACACATCACAAACTTTCTTTTGGGTCGTAACCTGAAAAACAATGTCATTAGCAACCTTTCTAAGTGATGCCAAGCTATCAAAATTAAGATGTCCTAATCGTTGATGCCATAACATCATGTCTGTAGACGTAGATGAAGTTGTCAGATTGACTCTACCGACAGTGTTAAGTCTGTAAACTCTCCCAACTTTCCTAGCATTAAAAACTATCTTACCAGCTTTGAATATGTCACATCCAGTATTGTTAAAATTAAACTTAAAACCCTTAGCTGCAAGAGTAGATACAGATATCAAATTTACAGTAAGGTCAGGTACAAACATTACATTTTTTAAAGTTATATCTATCGTATTGCCACGAAAACTAACTGAAAAATGTACATCTCCTACACCACATACTATTAACTTCTTGCCATTAGCTACACACACCTCCTTCGTCGACGACTCATCGAGAGATTTGAACCATTCTCGACATCCAGACATATTATCTGTCGCACCTGAATCAACAATCCACGAATTGTCAGTGTTAAGTGCAGACAAGACCAAAGAAGTCGATAGTCTTGGATCCAGTTGAGGACAGTCCTTTTTGACATGGCCTTTCGACCGACACTTCCAACACCACAACTTGTTCGCATTTGACGAGGAACTAGCGTGTTTCAATGTACTAGGCGCATTCTGCTTTGCACCTCGGGAACTGTTCTTATTTTCACCACGATTCCGCGTAAATAAGCAGTCATTGTTACCACCAGTATTCCCTGTCCATCGCTTGTCTTGAAGAAGTTTAGTTTTTACCATATCTGTTGTTATGTCCATGCTTGAGTGCTCCAGAGCCATTATCATGGGCTCATACTCCTGAGGCAACCCTTGTAGCATAATAGCAGCCAGAAATTCATCATCAAGAGGCTTTTTCATGCTACGCAATTGATCAGCGAATGACAAAATCTTGTTAACGTAAATTTCCATGCTATCAAATTGTTCTAGTTTAATCGAACATAAAGTACGTAAACACGTCAATCTTCTATGTAAACCTGAGTCGTCGTATGCCTTCCTTAAGGCATCCCAAACATCTTTTGCAGTCTTCGCCTGCACAATGTGCGGATAACATGACTTCTCAACGCTTAAACAAAGCCTCGCTCGAGCCTTCTCCTCTTTACGGGCCTGATCCACAGTGCTCATACTCGTACTCGTACTTAGTACTGCGGGTTCATCCTGCCCCTTAATACAATGCCATAAGTTTTCAAATATGAGAATATTCTGCATTTGGAATGCCCAGTCACGATAATTGATGGTACCTTTCAGCTTTTCCATCGTAACTGCTGAGTTAGAATACTCACCCATATTTTGCACAAAATAATATTCGTTTCACACAATATTCACATTGCCGTGATAAGGCCCATAACCTATTACAGGGTTATTAAATGAGTAATACGGACGCAGTGTAAACAATGTAAAAACATTTAATATATTATTTTTACAGACACATGACATATATTTTTCTAAACTGATAGACGGAGACAGCGCTGACAGAGAGTACCAAATTCAAAAAAAAAAGCCTTCATAAAAATGGCCAGCGTTATACTCCAACAAATAATTTGTTTTTGATAAAATTATGTTTTTGGGGTTTCGTATTGAGTTTCCCTTTTGCCAACTATTTTCCCAATTTCCTATATCACACCAGTATTTCCCAAAGGGCAGAAGTGAATCTTTACTAGGTACCAACGTTTAGACAGTGATGTAAAAACATAGCATATTGCCAGCCACCGTGCACAAGACGTGCACCGTCCAGACTCTGGACTGGTAATGAGAAATTCCAGGTGGATAAACCCAATAACACATTGCCCGACCCTTCGACTTCATGTCCAGCAGTAGCGCTTACATCCACTAGATCAACGAGATACTGATTACTGCTTTTTTGCGATTTTGTTATTTTTATTTTGGTGTCACCACACGGAAAGTTTATCATGTCAATTACTTAAGTCCTCGGTTTTACAAGTAATACCACATACTTTACCAAGTCATTTGCAAATAGACAAACTAACTACTGGTATTAAAATTACACTGGTCAAACATACGGGTCATGCACACCCAAGATACTAACAGTATTACTAGATTAAAAGTCTAAAATCTTGGGTTGATAAAACTCGTATAAAAACCAATGAGAAAAAGTAGCCTTATCACAATTTTTCTGTTTGCATATTTAGCCCTGTACCGTTTTCGTTTCCAGTGCTTTGATACAGATCGCTTGTCTGTGAGAAAATCTGTAATTCGTCACAGTGCGGGCTGTTGGATGCCACATCTTATTTCTGTGGTTCTAGAACATACGGGTTAGTACCTTACAATTTTATCCGTGACCGTTATGAGATCAGATTGTGAGTTGGTAGATTGGTTGACAACATGACAAAAATATCAATAAAATAGACAAATCCGGGTATCAAACATCAGAAGTTTTCTCCTTATATTGACAATAATATCACAAAAATAGTAACTACAAAATTAGCAAAACAAACAAAAAATTAATCACAAAGTAATTTTACATAACAGTTATCGTCACTAATTAAACATTTGAGTGGAAACTGAACAGTCACACATTGTGTGCTCAATTTCGTGATAGGGATCTGTTCAGGTGATGTTGGTACATATTTATCAGTAAGAACATAATGTCTAGGAATTGAAATGTTGGTGATAGGTGTGTTTGTTTGTTGATTCAATAAACTGCGTTTTAGAGCGTCACCTGACGATGGCGCAAAATTATATGTAAGTATTTCATGAAAGATTTTTACCAATTGGTCTTATGTATTAATTTACTTTAAATCTGTGTACTGTATTTTTTGATGGATACGGAATTTGAAGGTCAGACGAAAGTAATTAAATTTTGCTATTAAAATGATTCATTGTGATTAATTAACTATTTCAATTTTAAAAACGTGAGCGATCGCCATCATCGACAAACCTTAAGAAATAAAGTCTCATGCCATCTGCCTAGTAAAAATAATTTAGAGGCTTGGTCAGCATGTTTATATCTTGTTAGGAAATGAAACGATGAACGTAAGAAATTAGGCGTGGGCCTCGGAAGTTATAATTATAAAGTATTATTTCTCCCGTGCGCCCGCGCAACTAAAACTGTCCAAAAGCAATGTATCTGTTATGACATTAGCCACGCACGCCACATCGCCACATCACTCGGCGTTTGTTTAAAAAACTATAAACATAGACAATGTTTATCAAGCGATTATACCGAAACATAATGTGAAGAAGGCGCGCTAGAACATGCTTTAAAACAATACGTTCTGAGCAAAGAGCAAATATTATTTTCACATATAAAGATACTAAGGTACCTAAAGTGTCCATGCGTGGCGGTTCTTGCTCGTTCTTCTTTGTACATATAAATCTACATAAGCTTTGGAATAAGCCACTGGCTTTATTCCAAAGCTTTCCGTAAATCAACTTTTTTTTTTGACTTGAAAGTACTAGGCTTGTATTCATAGTAAACAAAAGTTGAGTTACGGTTTCTATGCAAGTTAATAAAACATTGATTAGGTTATAACATCGATCTGTTAAAACTAAAATCCTTGCTCATTTTGTAGTGAATTTTTATCTTACTAATCCTATCATATTTCCTACTAATATTTAAAATGTTAAAGACTGTATAAGTTTGTTAATTAATGACGCTTCAGCAGCTGAATGCTGGTTATGAAGAATGGACTCCAGCCTGGAATAGGACAGAGAGTACTTTTCATCCCGTTAGTACTCGTAGTGGTAGGTACCAGTACAGTGGGCGAAACCACTGATAGATGCTAGTGATCTAATTGTAAAAAAGTTCCAAAATCAGTTTACTTTTATTCTTTATTATGATTTGACAAAGCTTTACAGTGCCTGTATATATAATCACAAGTATGATATCAAAGATAGACAAGACTGATACTACTGCACATATTTATTCGTTGCAAATCACACCATCTTGTGTGTTAAAGAGTTATGAGAAAACGTTATTGATACATTTCTTTGTTTTAGTGGAATACAAATGTTTGCCGAGGAAATTCACAGTGTTTTGTGTAAATTCGACAAATATACAAAACGTGATGCTTTGTCTATTTCGTTAGTAACCGACATTGTGATAGGTCATGCTTGATAGGTGCTTTGAAAGACGCGTGAAGATTTGAACAAGCAAATCTTTTAAAATCATGATTTATCACACTAATATTATAAAGGCGAAAGTTTGTGAGTGTGTGTGTGTTTGTATGCTAGTTACTTTCTTCATGCTCAAACAAACGGCTGGACGGTTCTGAATGAAATTTGGCACAGATATAGAGATTATAGTCAGGAATAGCACATAAGATACTTTATATCCCGAGAATATGTTCCCTGTTGATAATTTTCGACTTTCACGCGGGCAAAGCCGCAGTCAGAAGCTATTTAAGAAGTAAAAAAATATATTATATTTATAAGTAACTACGTTAAAATAATCATTCACGCACAAAAAAGAGGAAAGCTAGAAAGTGCTCATAGGGCATCAAAACACGTCCACATCGCTATCAAAGGGTGGTAATAATAGAAGTAAAAAAGTTAAATCAAAAAATCAAAAAACCCGACTGCTTCAAAAGCGAACTAAAAAGTCGTAAACAAGGAAAAAATCTTCTGTGCAGTCGGAGGATACATATTCGCGGGCTGGCGATACAGTTCGCTTTTGAAGCAGTCGGGTTTTTTTGATTTAACTTTTTTATTTATAACTTTTTAGTTAGTTGTTTTCCGAATAAGATACATTTAAACATATAAGTGTTATATATTTTTGAAATCACCTCTTAAAACCCTTTATTATCTTGATACCACACAAAAAAAAAAAATTTTTTTTCTTCCAAAAAATTAAAAAAAAACAAAAATTAAAAATTAAAAAAATTATAGTGGGGTCCCAAGCCCTCACAATATCGCACCCAAAATCCGCCATTTTTCTATTGTCCAATTTTAATGACCCTAGCCCTATAGCCTATGACACTCGCAGGGTTAAGATGAATCGATTGACGTATGAATCATCAAAATCGGCCAACGCGTTTGGTCTCTGGAACGCCATATAGGAACATACATACATACATAGACTGATAAACACATTACCCTCCTTCGGCAGTCGGGTAAAAATATTATTGTCTTCCTTGATGACCTCCCAATTAAAGGGGTAACAGACAATATCATAGTATACACATCGGTGATGGCAGTTTACTCATCATCAAACACACAGAAGTGTCCATCTTACTTGACGTAAACAAATAGAAAACAATATGTACTTAACTTTAATATGTACGATAAGATTAGGTTTATTAGTCGCTGTGAAGGTGTGTCGTGATTACCATTCTTCAACGTAGTGACGGTGACACACCCCCGTAACTCATGAAAACCATAGATGTTAAGCTTTATTGCATCTTTTAAACAGATGGTTTATGGGCAGTCTACCACTGCCAAGATGTGAATTGTTATTGAGCCTGACAGTCCTTTGTTTGTTACCCGGGTCGGTGTGTGTGTGTTCTTATTCTTATTCATTATTGCAAATCCAATGAAAAAGCGAAGAGTATGGATTTGTGCTTGGTTGATTGCTATTATAATTATGTCAAATATGGGTTTCAACGTTTTTTTTTTAAGTTTGTATATCATCCAATGATTTCTACTGACTGCGTGTCAGAGTTTTCTAACTAAAACGTACTCGTGTTCCTTCAGTTGTTTGTGCAAGCGCCGCGGTAATTCTCTTTAAAATTTATCCGCGACCTAGCGGACCCGTCACTTTTGCTGACACCTCTTTGAGACGCGCGTGGAACACTACGCGCTGTAAACTCGGGCCTGGTCCTTAACGGACGGCGAGCTACCTATTACTTGTCGTCCGCAAGCCCGCGCCTATGGTGGCCGGGAATCTGCTTGCGACTTCCGACGCCCGGGGCGTCTCCTGCGGTGATGGCTCTCACCCTACAGGTACACCTTTGCACTTTGATATTAAGTAAGTTATCTAAAATTGTGTATCTCTAATGCTCTTGGATTTCAGGTGTCAGCATGGGAATGGTTTCCAAAAATTGGTTTGTCTTCTTTATCCCACACATAACAACATCATTCAAACTCACATTCAAAGATTTGATGATCTCAGTGAGAGGAGACATATTGAAGATTCTTCCATCACTAAGAGATTGATAACATTCTATCTACAGTTAAACTAACCTCCATAAGTCATGGCCGTGATAGTCCCTATGTCCAGCAGACTCAGCCCCATATCGCACTGCGCCCTGGTGAAGATGTAGCTGATGGAGCTGGTCACAGACACGGCGCTCCAGAAGGCTGGGATGGTGCACAGCATCAAGGCTATATTGAACTTCCCGTAGCCTGTGGCAACTATCGCTTCCTCGAAGTCTGAGGGCACAGGTTCTGGAAATAATGAAGAGGGTTTTTGTAATACGTATTTTTATTACATTTAAAATTTAACTTAGTATTTTAGCCATAGAAGGACATATACGGATCTTATTGGTGACGATCTTCGAAAAGGCCAGGTGCGTAGTACTCATAACGCGTGTGTTCAGATGTGAGGGGGTAAACGAAGCGAAAAGAGTATGTTTATTAATAGTTTCTGTCTACCCCCCTGGAAAAAAGGGGGGAGTTTATGTATGGATCAGTGTATTTTCACTGCCTTTATTTTCATGTCCAGCCCTGGTAGCTGTGTTCTTGTAAAGATTAGGCTTCTTTTTCTGCAGTGTGTGATGTCGTTAGTCGTGGTTAGTGTCCATATTCTAATTTACGTCCTCCACTCGACTAAACTTCGGCTTGTTATTTATGTAGCAATCACTAGGCCTGCTACGAATACTTGGATGTGATATATGAAATTAAACTCATACTGGTCATTTAGGTTAATAATTAACTGTTAACAAAGGTATACAATTTTAAAGGGGAATTTTTAACTGCACCTCTATTTAGAAATTTAAGCAAACAAAATATCTCCACTAATAACCTACTGCAAAACAATATTACTCACCGTAAAACAAAAATACTGATTTGCACACAAATTATTCAATTAAATATAAAATAAATGTGAATTAGTCCAAGAGCGAGCGAAGCGAGCTCGGGAGCTTAGGGCACCCCGACACGAAAAGGTTAGGTTCGAAGGAGATGACGGGAGCTGAAGTGAGCGAGCAAAGCGAGCGAACTCAGCTCCCGTCATCTCCTTCATGTTAGGTTACTTTAGACCCTGCAGACAGAAATAGGAGCCCTGCGCAGCGGGGCTCCGTCGACTTTGTTTCGTTTCCCCCCCTCCCTTAAAACTTAAATATTTTGTTGCACTAAAAGAATTATTAGATTTACTTTTAGTTAACAAATAGTTATTCAGTAAAACAGTTAAGCTTTAAAGATCTAGCAGTATAGTATAATTCATTTATTTGATGAGCAAATTTAGTGTGCAATTCAGTATTTTTGGTAGTAATTTCGAATATTTTGATTGAAAAAAGGGGAATTACAGTTAAAGTATTAAATACCACCCAATTTTAAAGAGATGTCTATAACTTGAGCACTATATTTTAACCAAGCGTCTTAGGCGACGACCATCGACCGAATGTTTCCGCTTACCGCTAGAAACACTCGACAAACTCCCGAGTGTTTACCATAAAAAATATCGCCTCCATGGCAACCCTTTGAAATTGTTAAGACATATAGGTATTTATATAAAACAAAAACCTTAACAAATAACCAAACTGTAACAAATAAGATCATTTGTTTTTATTTAAAACAAGCCATTATAAGTTAAAAAGAATCAAAACATAACATTTATGGGCAACATTTCATTTTCATTTTCTTGACTATTAAGCAGAGTGGATGCATTTTACTTTTAAATAACTTCAGATCTAGCAAAAAAAAGATGGACTGTGTGAGGAGTGACATGAAAGAAAAGGGAGTCAGTGATAGCGTGACAGGGGACAGGTTGGTATGGAAGAAAAAAACGTGTGCGCCGACCACAAATAACATGGGACAAGGGCAGGAAGAAAAAGACGATGATAGATATATAGTAACATGTGGACATCCATGATCTAATCTTCATTTGTTATTATAAAGTCTGCTGTCTACATATTCATTTTTTTTGTCACCTTTATTAGCCCCAGCCGTGAAAGGACAAACTACTATTCTTAGAAAACCCTGCCAGTAAAATCTAGTACTATTACAAAACAAAAACAAAATTGATCTCGCTTAAATATGCCAAATATACGTGACGATCACAACAAGCCCGTCTCACACCGGTCTGGTTATAACCCGAATACTTGGATCGCTGCCAGGTCCTTCGTCTTTAGTCAATAAATGTCTCTCACTTTAGGTTTATTGCTGAGTTAATTTTAATATATTAATATCACAGTATTTATGTGACTGTTTCAGGTACTGAAGGTCTTCGGAAATGCGTTTTCAATTGAGGAAGGATATCGTTCTGAATACATCAAAACAACCACGGTTGGGTTTAACACTGGTAGATAATGACAATATTTTTACCTGACTACCGAAGGAGGGGAATCTGTTTATTGAGACAAGTCCGCCACGTTATGATTAGGAATAACGCAAATGCAATTATTGAAAGCCAGGATCAACGGTGGCAACCACCAGAAATGCGGTGAGTCAATGAAATTCCACGAACCGTGGATAAACTATTCAACTGTCCTGGATCCCGTAGTGAAAATTGGACGAAAAATAGTGAAGGAGAAATAATAATTTACCTTCTTTATTGTACGAAAAACACACATATACAAATACAGTAGGACAGCTTATGAACAAAGGCGAGCTTAACCCATAATAGGGCTCTCTTACAGTATACTCAAGTGTACATACATACTGAAGCATAGTACATTTTCAATAGACATGCTCTGCAATCGAGATTTTCAGACGACATTTCTGGCTACTAGTTCATCATCATAATACCTAGCCTTGACACATCTACGTTAAGCATATGCAGTTAAATACCAGTATTTTAAATGGGGTGACTACCTATCTGCTCTTCACAACACAGTTACGGCAACATGATACTCCATAGGAACTAACATTCTTACATAAACTCGCGCCTTTTTTAATGGTGGTAGAGAGAAACTGTAGAACGCCACCTGCTACGCTACGATCTTTAAATACTCCTATGTTTAATTTACGAACTCATTACAGAAATAATGGTATTTAACACCTTAACTGCCAGATGCCCGACAAACAATACATTTTCTATTGTGTCTCGTTCTCTGGCAGCCAAACTGTTAACTCTACATCCATGCTAAACGTTGAGTAGTTGATCGAAAATAAAAAACAAAAAGGTCCTGTATTGAGGAATAGTACTTTATTCTTATTAACTTTAACCGATTTACGTTGACTAGTAACACAGATAAATAATTTTAAAAGGACAAAGTTAAAGGTAACTTTGCCGGTCATTTCTATCGTTTTTATTTTGTAAAACGTGTTTTGGAAGCAACCAGTTCCCCTGTACCTTATCCTTAATGTAAATCCTAATGCATTTCACATAAGCTTTTTCCTTGTGTTAATGACCCCTATAATGGCCCACTGAGGGTCATTCATTAGTCTTTACAAAACAAATATTAATTTTGTGCAATCAAAACACGGCTATTTTTATATTTGACTTAGGGCCAGTTTTTTTATCCATAGGTAACCTAACCAATGGTTAAATAAGTTAACCAATGATTTCAAATTTAGGTAAAATGCGTTATTTCATTAATTGTTGGCATCACACATAGTCAAATAAGTTGGATATTTAATTAGACTAACAATCGATGAATAAACGCGTTTAACCGAAAATTAATTTTATTTTTTGATGGAAGTCTCGCAGTTCAATTAGATTGGCTACTGCTCAACCGGGTGATCCTTTGGAGACTAAACTAGAGCCTCCAGCCAGGCACAAAAAGCTAATCCTAAGCGAGCACGCTGAGGGCTGCCACCTATGGGGTCGAACATCGGCTCAGGGCGTCGCTAGAGGGACAACTAGGGCTCGATCATGATAAAGTGATTCTACCATCCGTTCGGAAAATACATACGTGCAGAATAACGCACAAGAAACTCCTATTTGTTAACTAATTATTTAACTACGGCTCAGCATTGAGCGGGCTGGTTTGAATATCTTGACGGGGATGTCGCGACGGGCCTCGGCGGCGAGGGCGGAACGAAGGCGGTTTGTGTCATCTAAGTGTGCTGGTCTCCCTGCGGCTCTCTTGGAGCAGGGTGGTGGCATCGTCGGGAGCAATGTTAGCATATTTAACTATTGGTTAGGTTAACTACGGATCAAAAAACTGTGCCTTAGCTATGCTCCGCGGTTTCAACCGCTCGCGCATTTACTTCTTTTTCGCTTAGCATACTTGCCAGCTATTACATGGTACTTAAACTTCCTGAATTTAGGTGTACTCTAGGTGCAGGGGAACACCTAACCTAACCCTTCGTGGAATCTCCATGAATGATGTTATGCTTTGTGTGAAGTTCAAGAGCACGAAGCAATAAAAAAAATTCCTTCTGATTTCATGTATTGGTAAAGATATTCCACCGCAAGTAGAGATTCTTTGACGACGGTTAGGTTGAGTGATCGGCTGCTGCGCTGCGTGTCGCGGGTTTGATTACATACTCATTGAACAATTATTCGCATGGCCTACAGATAGTTGTTTCGGATCTGGATGTCTTGTGTATGTGAGTTTAAATGTTTGTAAACGCACCCGCGATACAGGAATAAATTCCTAGTGAGGGGCAAAGTTAAAAAAAAACATTCACAAGATTGTAAGATTTTCAAAAACAGTAAATTTATCAATACGACGTCACTACTCTCAAACAATCACAAAAACCTACCTTGAGCCAGCTTCTCCAAGTTCGTAGAGGATAATCCTGTCACCTTGAACAGATGATCATGAGGAATCTCTTCAGCATTCCTCGTCACCCCCGCTTCACTGCCGGCCGTCACCACCATTTTAATATTTTTTAAATTATTTTAAATAATTACTATCTTAAAATACCGAATATCAAGTTGTCGGTAATTACAAATGTTATGACTGTACCAAAAGACCATTCTTAGAGGAATGAGGTAATATTAAATTGATAGTGTTATATATTACGTCTCAGAGAGTTTGCAAAGGATTTGTGAGGTGTGTTTAAGACATAAAGTAGCCGTGTATCGCGTTATGCTAACAGTATCTTAGTTAATATGTATGTTTGGCGATAAAACTTTATTTTATCGGTGAGTTTGGCTGTTTGTAATTGGTTTGTAGATTGTGGACTGGGGTCCCTATAGATCGTACAACGAATTTGCTAGTTTTTTTTTTTAAAAAGCTTCTATTCCTATTGGTCAAAGATTTAAGACCCAATGCATGTATTACCTGTCCGCTCTTAGCCTTTTCTTCGTTCTAAGATGGGTCAGGTAATGTTATTTCTGCCTCCTAAATCAATTGCTGATCATCGTAGCTCTGTTTTTGGTTCTGCAAAATCAGCCTTTTTTTTGTCACCCTAACTATATGATGCACGTAAGGCAAGTCAATTTCTTCAAAATATGATGCTGAACAAAACACGACACGTGGATGACGTCACAATGTATGAAAATGTAAACAAAGCGAAAATGCAAGCTGCCAAGACTCGAGAAAAACTTATCATAAGTAAAGATCTGCAATAGAGATATAAGAAAATAGTTCGTTGTGAAGAACCAGGCTTTGTATGTGGAAGGCTTCATTGACATTTCACTTGAAAGACTCATCATCATTATCATTTTAGCAGAAATAAGTCCACTGCTAAACATAGGCCTCCCCCAAGCGTCGCCACATTGACCGAAGCCATGTGTACTGCTTCCAGCGAATTCGCGCAACCAAACTACTGATTGAAAGACTACTGATGGACAAAGGCCTCTTCCAGGTTCTGAGTTACCAGTAAAGGGAATTCTTGTGACCACCGTATTGACAGTTCAACTTTGGCGACCTATCCTTGCCTGATGTGAAATGTTTGAGCAACAATCCCGCTTCATTGGCAGAACAGATTTGGATAAAACTAAGCACTTATACCCGACGCATATAACACAACTTTTAAGTGGATGAAAAGGTTGGTAGAAGCAAATCAAGCAAGAATCTTCATCTTTTTCTTTTCGTTCCGACGGTACATTTATTCAAGTGGTTTGAGCCCAGTAGATGGCCACGATTATTGCAGCGTTAAAAGCGCTGTACAGATCAGCTAGGGTGCCAATGAACGGACAGCTAGGTCACTCCAGCTGCTCCAGATGTTCCATGGATTAATAATCCACCAAAATAAAAGCGAAAGCGAAGTGATAAAGAAAAAATATAAAATCGTTAGCTATTAGCCATACCTTAAAAGGTAGGTAGGTACTTCTTAAAACCAACTATTGTTAAAGGTTTCAACATATCACGAAACTTCTAATGAAAGGTTTGACACCTCTGCCGTCTAACTAGTTCGAACCCATACCTAACATTTCCTTAAAATATACTATACCTTCCTTACCGGGTCGGTGCGTTTTCATTTCTGAATCGAATCTGTACTATACGCTCGGTAAAGACTCTGTACCGATACGACTCGATTGCCTGCCTCACTACAAGGTTTCGGTGTAGATTCTTTACCGACGGCGCGGCGTGATTCTTTACAGATTTTGTACAGAAACGAAAATGCATGGTCAGGAAGGCGGCTACCTGTGTATTTTGTCGTGCTGTGCATTCCGTGTTGCTTGCTTGTTCGTGCATTTATTATCAATAGGCATTAATTCCTTGTTATTTCATTGATAATTTTCTTGTCCCTAACAATTAATAATACCAGCCTATACTGTCCCTCTGCAGGGCAAAGGGTTGTTCTCAAACAGAGAAGACTGCAGTAATCACCATATTTGCACAATAATAATTAATATTAGGTTTCGATTGTTTTAATTTCATCACCATCATCATTTCAGCCGAAAGACGCTGGACATAGGCCTCCCCCAGGTGTCGCCACATTGACCGATCCCGTGCGTCTCGCATCCAGCGCCTTCCCGCAACCTTAACCAGCTCATCGGTCCACCTAGTGGGAGGCCTTCCAACGTATCGTCTTCCGGTTAGCGCCACCACTCCAGAACTTTTCGGCCTCATCGGCCATCCGTTCTGCCAGCAAATTCTTCAGGCTATGTCGGTAACTTTGGTTCTTCTGCGGATATCCTCATTTCTGATGTGTTTTAAGTCATTTAACCTGGTGGTTTCAGGTATAATTTATTTTATTCTATTTGGTGGAATTTATTGTATTACTACATAATGGCTGTAGCCTTACATTTGATGACTCTATTAAATAGTTGTTGACATCTTGTGACGAGCAAATACAGCTGTCTGAAGGAAATAACCATTTGCATTATATAATATCGTGTCAGTGATGAAATGTAAATAACCATAATTGAAATAATCTTAAATACAGAGGGTTCTGCTTGTTCTGTGTGTCCATCTAAACTATTATTATAAAAGTTAAAATTGTTAGTTTGTATCTAAGTAGTAATCTCCGGAAGTACTTATCGGATTTAGACTTTTTCACAAATAGATAGCTGCACTATCGGAGCTACTACCTACTTTTTGTTCCGGAAAATGCACGATTTCTGCGGCATAGGTCACAGGATTGATCATTCATTACACGTAGCTTATTATTATTTTATTTACCTAACTAGCTGCCATCCGCGGCTTCGCCCGCGTTGTTTTAAAACTTCTCCCAGTATCTTTATCAAATATAGCCTGTGTTATTCTGATGTATAAGCTATATTTCGCTGTCAGCGATAAGGCCGCCTTTGTACCCGTAGAAATAAGTATTATTGTAAAAGAGATGTGTAACTTCATGTTTTGGTGTACAATAAAGTATATTCTATTCTATTCTATTCTATATTACTGTAAAGATTCATCAAGTTCTGTAGTTTTTGAGTGACAGAAAAACAAAAGTGAAACATCCATCAATCCATCCATCCTCATAAACTTTACGTTTAAAATAGCAGTAAGATTAATTAATGAACAGTTGCCAATGTAGCAGAAAATTTCGCTCAGAGTGAAACTAGAAAACGAAATAAAATGGAGTTACAACTAAGCAACATGTCATAGGTACGTACTGTAGGTATATCTACATAAAGCTATTCCAACAGAGACGCTAATATTAGATTACCAATTCAAAAATATGCTACGGAACCCTCTAAATATATTTGCTCGTTTTATGAGTATTTTAACACGAAAATATGTTACCATAACAACATGAAAGTTTCATCATTTATCTTTGCAGAAGTGACTTTGTAGTCAGGGTCGTGAGCTCGATTCCCGCGTCATGACTAAAATATGTGAGGGTTGTACCTCCGTCTGATATGTAGATATTTTGTCTCGAGTCAGGATGTTTTTGGATGTGATTTGTGACTATAAACAATTTTATTTTAAGGGCAGCTTATATTCGGGATTACTTATGAAGAAATATTGAAATTTAAAACACAAAAGATGACAGAATTAGGTTGTAATAGAAGTGTTGTGGTGCTGCTTGGTAATAGAGGCGACATCACAACTGAGGCGGGCCGCGATGTCTTATGGAGCTTCCCATGGCCTTCCATATAATATCGCGGCTGAGGGTTGGAGGCCGCCCGCCGCGAGTTCGCAGTGAGTGCTCGTGTTCTCGTATAAGCGGCACAGGAGGTCACCGTGGAAGGTTCTTCAATCGTCCTGCTCCCAGTGTTAATAAAAATATTGGTGCCAAGGATCATTTTACCATACTTATATCTACAGAATAGGTGACATTACCTATTAAAATCAGGTTATACAATACTAGCGGACGCCTCGCGGTTTCGCCCGCGTAGTTCCCGTTCACGTGGGAATACAGGGATAAAAAGTAGCCTATGTCACCCGGAGATAGTTCAGCTTCCCAAAGGTGAAACATTTTTTGAAATCGCTCCAGTAGTTTTTAAGTTTATTCGTAACATACATACACACATTACAAATCTTTTCTCTTTATAAGACACATGCTTTTTATGTCTCTTTGATCCAAAGACTCTTGCTATTTTTACTTGCCTTGTAGGTGAATAGATCACCCTGTTGGTTCGTAAGCCTAGCCGGTACTCTTCTTGTTCTTCTTGAGTCGATGGTTAAACTTTTAAGATGGTTTGAGCCTAATTAGCCACTAAGTCACGGGACATCTCATCCAAACGCACTAAATGTTTTGGGAATACTTGTATTATGCGTACAGCTGAGATGTGGAATTCCCTGCCGGAGTCTGTGTTTCTGATAGCTACAATGTAGGGGTCTTTGAGTCAAGAGTGAATAGGTTTCTTCTAGGCAAGCGTGCATCACTGTCGACCACATCATCGCTTACCAACAGGGGGTCTAGCTAAGTTACAAACGTTTCGTCTTGAATCACTTTCTACAATCGTTAACGCCTTCTATTTGTATGGTCTGACCACGTGACTTAACGTTCAGATGAGTCATTCGCTTACATTGATTCGTTTTCTAACAGCGTTATCTATTGTAGGTTGTCAACGTGGCTACAGGTGCAGTTTAGAGAGTGGTCAAGCTCGAGCCTATCGACAATAAGAAAATTAAAAAGGTAGGCCAAAAATCTCGTAGTCATAATAACCGAAACGGGTGACCACCTCTATATGCATCACGCAGATAACTACATGTCTACGCACATACCCACGTGCTGCACAAACAGATCAACAACCAATTACGTTATATATAGATAACGGACAATGACCGCCTATTTTAACACTTTCCAATGTCATACTCATATCATTACATTGTATGGAGTTAAACGATTACAGCGAGGAAGAACTGCAGTTCTGTAAAGTTTATTTCCAATCGCACTCAATTGACCAGATCATCAATACCTTTTCATGTCTTAACGACTGAATGAATTTACATAAAACTTGGCACAAGGGTATAGTCCTGATTAGGACATAGGATACTAACTTGGTGTCTAATAAAATACCTATATTCTATTCTATTCTATAGGACCCCTTTTACCCCGGGCGTATGTTTCCTTGGGAAAATTGCCACGCGGGCAAAGTCACTGGCGGGAGCTAGGTAGTTGGGTTGTAAAGAAAAAACGCACATTAAGGGTTCGGCACCAAAGAAAAAGTCTGATTTACCAATATATTGGTATTTGTTAGTATACGTATATACGCAATTAATAAAATTATCACCGAACCGACAGACGACGGACATACAGACAGACGGACAGTGACAGACAGACACGTGAGTGACAACAATAGGGCTCCGCTTGGACCCTTCAAGTACGGAACCTTAAAACACTGGTTATTATAGCAATGAGACGGTGCAAGGGAACATAAAAGAGATGATGTCATATCAATTTGAATAGTAAACAAAAATTCATCCAACGTTTCTACCTAAGTAATCTATTAATAGATCAAATGCAAACGATATTGAACGGAACTGCCATCAAACAGAGAAACCATAATGATAGGGGTTGGAGTCTCCTTGGACTTCACCCTTCAATAAATACATCGCTGGACAACCTTTGGACTCGCGGTTAAAGTCCACAAGTACTGATAGCACAAAAACAAATTTGTAATTCTTAGAGTGTAGATATCACTTATATGACATTGGCAAAACATAGCGCACTACCTAATTTTTAAGATCTTGCATGTAATTATTACCTATGTTTTACAAATAAATGATTTTGATTTGATTTGATTTGATTTGACATTATGGCAGATCTATAATTCAGGCGTCACCTTCATCACTCATCCATATTGTATCAGTCCCTTTCTAAACAATATGAATTTATATACTCGCGGTAAGTCTCTCTCTTTCACTTCTACCCGTATTCTACCTCTTTTTTGCCATCGGGGGGAAACCTTCAAAAGGCACCTGAATTATGTGGGATAAATACTAGGGTGTGCTGGAGTTTTTCTCACTAAAACTACCCTGGTGATCACCGTCAGCACAATGAAGAGGGCCTATGACCTCTGAAAATTCGTCATTTGAACCCGTATGCTACCTTCTCTCAGCACTGGGTATGCTGAGTATAGGCTTCGTCCATTGCCCGACATTCTTCCCCGTCTTCGGTCTCCTTAATCGTACACTTTCCTGCAGCCTTGACCACAACTTCTGCTTCTCCACTACTCCCTGATTAGGGTTAGGGAAATACTAGATAAGCATGAACATATTATAAAAAATAGGACAGTAAATAGTTTACAATTGATGTTGAATCTGCCAACCGTACAACAAATCACTATAGACATTTGTGACAGTGAAGCCGAACAAAGTTGATTGTTAGTTCCACGCGAGCCGCGCATGGCGACGCTACCGCACACTACATACACATGCTGATTTGCTGACGCTACTAACACATGTCTGAACAATAATATTTTACTTGCAATTGCAACACATTATTGAGTGTTATTCCTTTGTAATTGTATGGCCTGGGATTTTATTCTTGGCTACAATTTCTATTGTACTTTTGTTATAAATATAAAAATAGTACATAATTATTAAAAAAAATCGTTTTGTTTTTTTTATTTATGATGGGTTTGCTCTTGACTCTAGTCTAGGTCAGAGGTGACAGAGACAGAGTCTACGATGGAGTGAGCTTACCCAGAAGAAGCCTGTTCACTCTAACTTTGATGAGATTCGGGTTTAATGCGTTCGGAAACACAGACGCAGGTAGTGAGTTCCATTCATTCGCTGTGCGCATTATGAAGGATGTTTGGAAGCGCTTGGTGCGAATTGGTGGAATGGCAATAAGGTAAGGATGGTAACTTCCAGTGCGTCTAGATGTCCGATGGTAGAAGGGGGCTGGTGGAATGAGGTCGTGGAGTTCTTGAGCACACTCACCGAAGTACAGTTTGTAGAAGACCGGCAAGATCGCACCTTGCGGCGATGAGCCAAGCTGTGAAGCTTAGCATCCACCAGTTTAACTTCGCCGATGAGCCCCTTGGCTCTGCGTTCCACCGAGTCAAGCGCGGCAAGCTGATACTTAGCTGAGCCATCCCAAAGGTGGCTGCAATACTCCATCCAGGATCGGACTTTCGCTTTGTATAGAGTTAAAAGCTGTCCAGGCGTAAAGTATCGCTTCACTCTATTTAGGATGCCCAGTTTTTTGGCCGCAATTTGAACTTTGTACTCATTGGAGGAGCCGAAATTGAGACTGGATGTCAACTCCATGCCTAGGAGCTCGAGCCGATCAGTCACAGTAACAGACGCACCCCGAAAAGTTGGCCTTTGATCGAAAAGACTCCTTTTAGCGGTAAAAAGACACGCCTGTGTTTTGGTGGCGTTAAAGGAGACCACTGGGAGACAAGGCTTAAGGTCAAATCTGTCCGCTCTACCATAGCCTATCTCAAGGAACGTACTTCATCCATGGTGGCAACAATGTTCCTATTATCTTTCATGGGTCCATCACCAATGGTGACGGTCTTCTTCCTACGAAAAGGGGAAGTGAGGTCAGTAAGCCTAAAATACTATTGGCTGAAAGATGGTGTGGTAATCCAGTCTGGGTCAGTGAGGTAGAGACATGCTGTGAAACAGTAGAATCAGAAATTCTAAAAGTCAAAGTCAAAGTATTTATTAGTGTGTTTTTTGGTGATACAGTAGGTCTTATAGTTAGATTTTGGTGACTCAAAAAACTACCCATTATACACTATTTAACAATAAAAGAATTTAAAATCAATATTTCACACAAATTAACAAAATGTCAATATTAACAATACAATAAATTTTTATAATAAACATTTAGAATACAATTAATTATTAAAATAAATATACAGAATACAATTAATTACGATAAATGATAAATGATTTTATTTCTGTAAGTTGGGTTTTACAAACTCTTTTACATGTCGATCATATTTTTTAAAACTAGATGAGGTCAGCGTTTCCTATCTGACTACTCTGAGAAGAAAGGCCGAAACAAACTCAGAGGTCACAGTCTCTTTTAAAGTCCTGACAAAATCTTGGTTAGATCACGTGAAGACCATGTAGACAGATGTCTGAAATGGTCTTATGAGGAAAGAACCAGCCAGATTGAGTGGACCTGTTCAGTCAGTGCACGCATTTGTCAATAACCGAGCAGCTCAACTCAGAATTTAAGGAGCTCAACGATTCGACGAACAATACCAAAGAAAGGACATTCGGGTAGGCCGCATAAACTACTCAAACTGCAAGACCATGATTAAAAACTAAGATAAAATTAAAAACAAAAAAAAAAGATCCACTTAGTCTTCACATTCACAATAATTAACATAAAATAATATAATACTTTAAAAAGTAAATATTCTTGTCATTGCAAGAAAAAAAAACAAACAAAATATCAAAATTAAAAACAAAATTCATGGTGCAAAATATAAAAATCCTTTTTGTCCTCAACGTAATCTTTAATAGTATAAAACGCTTTCTGGCACAACTTACGTTTAATGAAAGATTTGAATTTATTAAGACTTAGATCTTGTACGTGGCTTGGAAGCTTATTATAAAAGCGTACACATTGACATCTAAACGAGCCACCTATCTTCTTGAGCCTTGTTGTAGGTACTACAAATTTGTGTTTGTTCCTAGTATTTATGTTATGGATATCACTGTATTTTTTATTTTTAGTATTTCTGTTAAGCATACATAAATAATTATCATTTAGTCTATTACATTTTGTCAACTAGGAAATCGTCAATGGTATAGTAGCATTTATCAATTAAAAAAATATTTAGTCTCCGTTTAAATTGTGTCAAGTTTAAATCTTTAATGTCATTTGGTATTTTATTAAATATTTTCGGAGCCATGCAGAGGATGCTTTTGTGCATAAGGGCGGTCTTTGTGGATCTTAGACATAATTCTTGACGATATTCTTGTCTTGTCGATCTATAGCGTTGCTCTGAAGCTTTTTTAAACAGTTCAATATTTTTATATTTCTTGACGAACAATGCGGTCTCGTATATGTAAAGGCAAGGTAATGTGAGTATTTTAAGAGATTTAAAATGCGGTTTGCAACTTTCCGTGGATATATCATATCGATCTAATGCAACTCTTTTGTGCTTTAAAAATGTTATTTTTCTCGCAGGAATTTGCCCAAATTGCTCCGTAACGTAGTATGGAATCTAGATATTCATAATACGCAACTACAACAGCTGCCTGATTAACGATGTGTTTAAGTTTATAAAGAGCAAAAGAGAACCTACTTAATTTTGTTATAAGACTTGATGCATGTTGTTTCTAAGTTAGTTTAGAGTCAATTGTCAAGCCTAGAAATTTTATATGCTCTGCTTCTTCAATTCTGTTATTGTCAAAAGTTATATTTATGTCAGGAGTGGTTATATATTGTTGAAACTGCATAATTTTAGTTTTATTTAAATTTAATTTTAAATTGTTATGTTCAAGCCAGTCAATAGATTGTTGCAATGCATCTTTGATGTCACTTTCATAGTTTCTATTTTTATAATTTCTTACAATTATTGTGCTATCATCAGCAAAAAGAACCATAGGAAAAGTGACGTGTTTTGGAGAGTCATTTATGTAAGCTAAAAACAACGGCGGACCCAATACGCTGCCCTGTGGTATGCCAAAAGTGATTTTACGTTTGTTTGAAATATATTTGAGTTCTTTTTTTTCCTTTTTAGAAATACGTCTAATTTCCGTACATTGCGTTCTATTGTCTAAATAAGACTGTATAAGAGAAAGTGCATTACCCCTCATTCCACATGCATTATGTTTATTTAATAGTATATTATGATCAACTAGATCGAATGCCTTCGTCATGTCCATAAATACAGCGCTAATAGGAATCCTTTCATTAATATCTGTCATTATAATATTAAGAAAATCATAAATAGCCTTCTCAAATATTTTTGATATTACTGGTATTAGGGCAATGGGTCTGTAGTTATTAATGTCAGTTTTGTCATGTTTTTTTAAATAGAGGCTTAATTATAGATGGTTTTAGTTTATCAGGATAGATTCCAGAGCAGATACTAACATTAATGATGTGGCAAATGAGGCCAGCTAACACATCGAAAACAAATTTTAATACTCTTGTTGAGATATCATCATACCCTACGCTAACTTTATTTTTTAAATCCTGTATTATGCGATATACTTCATTAGGTGTAGTCGGGACCAAGAACATCTATTTACAACACGTATTCGGGATTTCACAGCTCGCAGATCCTGAGGCCTTTGAAAGTAATTCTGCTTGATTTACAAAGTGATCGTTAAAAGCGTTCGCTATGTCATTGGGGTTCGTTATTGTAACCCCGTTATTTTATATTTCTGTAATATATTCATAGGAAGGGCAATGTTTATTTTCATTTATGACCTTTCATGTATCTTTTGATTTATTTGTTGATGTCATTATCTTATGGTTATTTTTTGCCTAATATTGCATAAGGCTGTAAGATCGTAAGAAACAAGTTGCTAAGAAATGATTAGTAGGCGTATTTCATTGTAACTTGCGTTAATAAAATACTTTGAGCCGTTTAGCAACTGATATCAGATTCTAAATGTTAATTCTCTATGGAATTAAACATCTGCAATCAGTTCTGAACAGCGTCGAGAATATTATAAATAACGGGTACAGTATAAATGTTTGGACATAAAACTAAACATGAAACTTTGAACTGATATCCTGTAATTGTGGTAATTATGAAACGGATGTAACAAAACAAAAATGTCTTATGTACAAGGGCTGACCTTAAACATACCTTATTTGATCAATTGATTAGAACGAAATAGGTACTTACAACAAACACCTAATTAATTAATAAAATAATTTAATAATTAAGTTAATTGGGTAATTTGTCCATGGTAGACTGCATAACCATAACCTGACGCCTGTTTTCCGCAAACGATTAGGCAGATGATTGTTTATTATATCTATGGGCAGATTTATACCTGCTCCCTTATTATGACGAGTCAAAATTGTCATGGTTCGACTAAAAAAGGGACATATGTATGTCGCAGCCATCTAGTTAAATTATATAGCCAGCCAATTGGACGATGTCGCAGCAACGTTGAATGATTCTAGTTCAATTAACTATCGGCCTAGACAGCCAATTTCCTGGCTAATTTAACCAGATGGCTGAAACATATCTAATTTAAGCAGATGGCTGCGACATATCTAATTTACCCAGATCCAGTCATATACCAAGTCATATACATCTGTCCCTTAAACACACTAAAAATAACATTGCTCTAAGAGTTTATGTTGTACGTAAGTAGTAGGTTCACCTATATTTCTCCAGTTATGTTTAAGCACTAGGGAAAAGCCGTTTGCCATCTGCC
Organism: Orthosia gothica; assembly: GCA_949775005.1. Taxonomy (NCBI): domain Eukaryota; kingdom Metazoa; phylum Arthropoda; class Insecta; order Lepidoptera; family Noctuidae; genus Orthosia; species Orthosia gothica. The sequence continues at coordinate 38,481,229 of OX459037.1, forward strand.
AGGTTAAAATCCAGACGCTGTGTTGCTACTGATAAATTCCAGATGCAAAAACCTAGTAACAATTTGCTCGGCCTGGGAATCGAACTCAGGACATCATGCTTAGGAGTAGCGCGTACACTACTAAACTTCTAACTATAAATAGTGATTCATACCTTTGGAAGCAAAGTGTTCATGATAAATACATTCTCTAATAACACCACGGTGTTAATGCTATGTCCACACAATGGACTGTCATTTGTTAGTACTTTACGGCCCAGTGATACAAATGAAATTTTTGAGAGTGAAAGGAAATTATCTATATGAATGGAAAAGTGAGTCTCATCTAGATTATAGGACATCTGAAGTAAAAAAATCTGGTTAAAAGTGGTTGTAGATATGCCAACGTTTTGAAAGCGTTCTCACTAGCGTGGCTCTAAACCATCTGATTCTATATCTTCCCTTTCCCCCTTTTTAAGTGTATCTGCATGTACAGTTAAAGGTGAAAAGTGCAGTCACACCCTACCAAAACAGCACCGGCAATTTATTTTTAAACAGAAGAATTTCAACCTTTCACGGTTAGTAGGTACAATCTACACTAATTTTTATACAACATTTTAAACCAGCTGTGGATAATTTAACAACTTCTACAAAAACTTGCCATTTGAATTTTGGGTAGAATAAGACTACACTTTTGACCCTTGACTGTACATCATTATTTCTTAAGTAATTTATTAGTCAACTAAATATTGAAGGAAAACTTAAAGTATTTTATTTAAGTAGAAATCTACCTTGACTTAAAACCAATTTAAAGACAGTTTTTTTTATTTCACTGGCACTAATAAGTAAAAACTTTGCCGTAAAATTAGCCAGGAACCCATTGTTTAATTTATAGTAAATCAAAAGTCGTGACTGTACGAAAAAGTAACCACTAAGTATTGTGTAAAGTATATAAGTCAACAAAGTATGTGTGTTCATCCGTCTTCATGTTATTGAACGGACAACAAACAAACAGATTACTATGTTTAGAGCGGAAGAATTACTGATTGAATCTGAATTCACGTATTTGACATCCTTATGGTGATAAGTTAGAAAAGCAAGCAAGATTTCTTTAGCTATACTCATTCTGTTCTTTTGTATTTATATGTTAATCACTAAATTATTGTAAGTTATTATTATTTAATTATTTTTCGATTGTAATGTATTAGTGGCTTTTATAAATTTTTACTTATCACAAATTTCGACACAATGTATATGGTGCTATAATAGTTATTTATGCTACAAGTGCGGCAGGTAGGTGATTTCCGATGAGTGTTAAAGTATTAGTTTTATTTTTACTTTATATATGATTTATTATTCATATAAAAAGTAAAAATAAAACTAATACTTTATTTTAAGCGTTTTTAACTACTCTGGATTTAGATTTTGATCAATAAATTAATTTTAAATATTCATTAAATATGTTTGGCAGAACGTAAATTTTGCTCGTGCCTTATTGCGTTACGGTGTGACAGCTTGACGATAATCTGTACATAACTAATTTTTAAAACTTTTCTCAAATAATAAAAACTCTATGCGTCGGGCTGACGTTGGAGTTAAAAATAAAAAAAAAATACAGGTAAGTAAAAAGCACTAGTCAAAAAAAGTCGGAAATCATGTTACGTACGTGTATCATACAACATTTTACTATGCATTGTGCGAGGAAATAAATAAATTAATAAAATTAAATTATTAATATGGCGGGCTTATTCAAGCGCGTTCAGCATATTAAAAATTTTATTACTAATATCTATATCTATACATATAATAAATCTGTAGAAAAGTCATTTTTGTACATTGAAGAAATTGAAACAAAAAATAGCCAGCGTGTGAAAAGATAAGTAACAGAACCCATTTCCATCATTTTTGAAATTTTTGTCTGTTTGTCTGTTTGTCTGTTTGTTTGTGCGCACATCACGTAAAATCTACGAATTCAATGCTGACAATGTTTATATACAAAAATTATACGCAACTTGAGGTTTAACTTAGTTTTTGTTTCATCGAAATCGGTTCACTCTATCAAAAGATATGATTAATTTAGTGAGTTCAAGAAGTAAAATATTACGTTACGCAATTAAGTATAGTACTTGCAACGACATCTTAAGACTAAAAATAGAACTAATGTTGATAGTTGAAATCTAAATCCGATAGATGGCGTTGTGCAAATGACGTCATTTTCTGAATCGCGGTGTTAAGATTTTCCGCGCGAGGATGACGTCCACCGTGTTTACTAGGCAAATTGGGTTTCGTTAGGTGTCTTAAAAGTTCTTGCGTGTGTCGTAAAAGTTCTTTGGTTGCTTGGTTTATCGATTTTCTAAATTGGTCGAAAAAAAAGTATTTGCTTATCTTATTGGTTTCGTTTGGTCAACTTTGGTCATTGGTTTGAAGTACGAAGTTAAGATTGTATTTGATTTACTTCGTAGTTTGAATCCAATAGTGCCAATCGTTATACAGTAAGTTAGTGTTGCCAATTCGTTGAGTCACGACCACGAACAGACGATACGTTGTCACACTAGACTGTTCGACGCACCGTTCTTTTAAGTTTGTAGGCTATTCAGTCATAAGTGTTGTTAGTTTTGTTTATTGCTTTAATTTTCCTTGAAAATGCCTCAAAGAAAAAAAACTAACCTTTCGCTGCGTAGCCGAAATGCGAAAAGGATGAGACTTTGTAGGTCTCAGGAATCGGAAGAAGATCGTGAAGCACGGTTATCTGCTAACCGAGAGCACATCGCTCTTTCACGTGAATCGGAAACGTTCACCGAAAGGGAGTCACGTTTAAGTTCACAAAGAACACGGACCGCGACTTTGCGGTCTCAAGAGAGTATCCAGGAACGCGAAGACCGGCTGTCTGCTGATCGGGAGCGCCACTCTCTCTCACGTGAGTCAGAGACATTCACAGAAAGGGAGTCGCGCTTAAGTTCGCAAAGAACTCGGACCGCGACTTTGCGTTCTCAAGAGAATATCCAGGAACGCGAAGTTCGGCTGTCTGCTGATCGGGAGCGCCAGTCTCTCTCACGCGAGTCAGAGACTTTCACAGAAAGGGAGTCGCGCTTAAGTTCGCAAAGAACTCGGACCGCGACTTTGCGTTCTCAAGAGAGTATCGAGGAACGCCAAGCACGTCTGTCATCTGACCGAGAGCGACACGCTCTCTCGCGCGAGTCTGAATCTCTCTCCCAAAGAGAAGAACGATTAGAAATAGCTAGACATAACTATGTAGGTGTACAAAGAAACAATGAAAGTTATCTTGCATCTGAAAGGGAAAGAATAGATGAACTAAGACGAGCAGAAACAGCAGAACAACGTCAATCTCGCCTAGAAATAGAACGAGCTCGATACCATATGAATAGAGAAACAAATAGCGGAGCTGATGAGTCCATGGAAAATGACGATGCAAATATTTTATTACCTTGGGACAATAGGGAAAAATCAGGGTTCACATATTCGTCTAGAATTAATTATGCTGGCTTTACTTTCGTGGGTGACATGAGAGAAATTTGTAATTTTTGTCATGCTTTGAAATGGAGGAAAGAGACAGATGGAATGTGCTGCTCAAATGGAAAAATTGTTCTTCCAAATTTCCAAGATCCACCACACTTACTTATAAGTCTCCTGAATGGCGATCATCCCCAGTCGAACCGTTTTTTGGATAATATTCGTTTATATAACAGTGCTTTCCAAATGACTTCCTTTGGGGCAAAACAAATAACGGAAGGACCGTTCATGCCAACCTTCAAAGTACAAGGTCAAGTTTATCACCTTATTGGATCTTTGCTGCCAGAAAATGAACCCAAATTTCTCCAAATTTATTTTGTATCCGATTACACGCAACAGCTCAATGTTAGAAATCACAATTTTCCCCAGCTCAATGCTGAGCTTTTGGGTCAACTTCAAGAATTGCTGCATCGCGTTAACCAGTACGTTCGTGAATTCAAAGCTGCATTGGAGTCAATTCCACAAGGCAGCAATGATTTCAAAATTGTTATAAGTGCCGATAGACGTCCTGTGGGTGAACACCGTGGAAGACACAATGCACCCGTCGCAGATGAAGTTGCAGTTGTTTTAGTCGACCAGGAGTGTGAGAGACGTGATATCGTGTTGCGTACACGCGACGATCGCCTTCAACGCATTTTGGAAACCCACCGAGCTTACGACGCCCTGCAATATCCACTAATCTATTGTCATGGTGAAGATGGGTACAATTTTGGGCTGTACCAAGTGAACCCTACTACGAGAGTCACTAATTATCAAAAAAAAATATCTGCTCAACAATACTATTCCTACCTTTTACAAATAAGGCAAAACAGTTTCGTATATTTGCAACGATTTCGTGGTTTGTTCAGCCAATTTATTGTGGACATGTACGCAAAAATAGAAACTGAACGTTTAGTGTATATTCGCACTAACCAGCGACGGTTACGCGCTGAAGAATACGTGCACTTGCGGGACGCCATGCAATCAGATAATAACGTCGAAAACTTGGGTCGATTGGTTATTTTGCCATCCAGTTTCACAGGCGGTCCGCGGTATATGCACGAACGAACGCAAGATGCTTTTTGTTACGTCCGTAAATACGGCCGGCCGGACCTTTTTATAACATTTACAACAAATCCAAAGTGGACGGAGATTTGCCAGGCACTTCTCACAGGACAGGCGTCATACGACAGACATGACATTATTGCTAGGATTTTTCATTTAAAACTCAAAGTCTTGATTAATCTACTTACAAAGGAGAAAGTTTTCGGTTCAACTCTTTGTTTTATGTATAGCGTCGAGTGGCAAAAGCGTGGTTTACCCCACGCGCACATTCTTCTGTGGCTGGAAGAAAAAATTCGTCCCGATGCTATAGACAGTGTCATAAGTGCAGAATTTCCGGACTATAATGCAGATCCGATTTTGCATGACATAGTAAAAACACATATGGTTCACGGGCCATGTGGCCTCTTAAACAGGGAATCACCGTGCATGAAAGATGGTCAATGCTCAAAAAAATACCCCAGAGCACTGAAAGAACTAACTATGGCTGGGGAAAATGGGTATCCGCAATACCGGCGAAGATCACCGTCACAAGGTGGTTTCACAGCTACTGTCAGATTCCGTGGACAAGAAATAATTCTAAATAATAGTTGGGTGGTACCGTATTCTCCAGTTTTGTCAAACGCTTTTCAAGCACACATTAATGTTGAAATTTGTAATAGCGTCGAATCTATAAAATATATATGTAAATATGTTAATAAAGGTAGTGATCAAGCCATGATAGCACTAAGAAATAACAACCAATTTGATGAAGTGACAAGGTATCAATCTGGCCGATACATAAGCTCTTCGGAGGCAGTTTGGCGCATTTTGAGTTTCCCTATTCATGAAAGGTATCCGCCAGTCATCCATCTTGACGTGCACCTGGAAGGCGGGCAGCGAGTTTACTTTCAGCCAGAAAATGTGGCAGAAAGAATGAACAACCCAAGACAAACCACCTTGCTCGCATTCTTTCGCCTTTGCGAAAGAGACAATTTCGCTAAGTCTCTGTTGTACAATGAAGTGCCACATTATTATACTTATAACAAGCAGCAAGGTGTTTTTAATCGCAGGAGACGTGGAACTGCTGTAGAAGGCGAGTCCGGCATTTTTAAAGAACACGTGATTGGAAGAGTATACACGGTGCACCCAAATAATGCAGAGTGTTATTATTTACGCCTTCTTCTTCACACAGTGCGAGGACCTACTTCTTTTGCTGAGCTCCGCAAAGTGGACGATATAGAATATCCCACATTTCAAGCTGCTTGCCGCGCACGGCATTTATTAGATGGCGATCAGCATTGGGATGATGCTTTAGCCGAAGCATGCGTCAGTGATAGTCCACATCGTTTGCGCCATTTATTTGCCATTTTGTTGACATTTTGTGGCCTATCGGACGCTGGGCAGTTGTGGCAAAAATATAAAGACGCGTTTGCCGAAGATTTTTTGAGACAGCAAAATATAAATAGTGAAACTTCTGACCAAGTACGTGAAAGCTGCCATAATAGGGCTTTGCTGGCTATACAAGATATAGTTACAAGTATAGGAGGGAACCCCCTCAGTCAATACGGCTTGCCGACACCGACAGTTGGTGGGGAACGAATTAATAGGGAGTATACATCTGAAATAAATTACAACCCCGAAGAGTTAGCAGAAATATTGCGAAATGGCTGTTCAAATTTGACGTCAGAACAACGTCAAATCTTTGATAGAGTATGCTGTAGTGTAGAACATTCATTAGGAGAAATGCTGTTTTTAGATGCACCTGGTGGAACAGGTAAAACTTTCCTCACTAAAGTTATCTTGGCTCAAATAAGGAGCCAAAACAAAATTGCCCTTGCCGTCGCTTCCTCAGGAATAGCTGCCACTTTATTACCAGGAGGAAAAACTGCACATACAACATTTAAAATACCAATCGACTTGGACCGCACAGAAAACCCTGTTTGCAACGTGTCTCGCAATAGTGATAAAGCAAGGGTTTTACGCGATTGCGCCCTTATCGTTTGGGACGAGTGTACGATGGCAAATCGTAAAGCTGTGGAAGCTGTAGATAGAACGTTGCGAGATATAAGACAAAATGACCGACCGATGGGAGGCTTAACGGTGCTATTCTGTGGAGACTTCAGGCAGACACTCCCTATAATACCCAGAGGAACGAGGGCCGATGAAATAGGTGCCTGTTTAAAGAGCTCTATTTTATGGCGTAGTGTCATATTAACTAATTTGAGCTTTAATATGCGAGCATATTTGGGAGGTGACGCAAACGCGCAGGTTTTCTCAAATTTACTACTTCAAATTGGTAACGGCACATACCCGACTCAAGAAGGAGGTAAAGTAACTTTAGTCGAAAGCCTGTGTTCTTCTGTTGCCTCACAGCAGGAACTCATTTCCTCTGTATACGGAGATCCATCAGAGATCTCGAACCATGACGCTGCTTGGCTATGCCAACGAGCTATTTTGGCACCTCGCAACGACCAAGCAGCAGCAATAAATTCTCAAATATTGGTACATGTTTCTGGAGAAAGTAGGGAATATTTATCTATTAACACGGTTTTAGAAGAAGGAGATGCCACCCACTATCCAGTAGAGTTTTTAGACTCTCTAAATACACCAGGTCTTCCAGCACACAAAATTTATTTAAAAGTCGGAGTACCAATCATTCTACTCAGAAATTTAAGCCCACCAAAACTATGCAATGGAACTCGGTTGAGAGTAACAAATCTCCAACGAAATGTCATCGAAGCCGAAATCTTAACAGGTTGCGGCTCCGGTGATGTTGTTTTCATTCCCAGGATACCCATTATCCCCAATAATTTTCCGTTTACTTTCAAACGTGTGCAATTTCCTGTAAGCCTCTGTTACGCTATGACTATTAATAAAGCCCAAGGCCAGACGTTATCCGTTGCGGGTGTAGACCTTACTTTTGATTGTTTTTCACACGGCCAACTCTATGTTTCTCTATCACGTGTTAGCAACCCAAACAACCTTTTTGTATATGCTCCGGGTAATTCCACCGCTAACATAGTATATAGAGAAGCATTAACGTAATCAACTATACCAAAGTCAGGACTCTTATCTAAATCATCAAAAAGGTGATATACTCTTATCTAAACGACGTTGTTTTGCTCTCGACAACCACGCGAACGAAGTCGCGGGCACAGCTAGTTATATAATAATTTTAAAAATCGGTCCACAATTGAAGGAGAAATCGGAGAACAAACATAAAAAATAATATAAAGCCGAACATAGAACCACCTCCTTTTTGGAAAGTCGGTTCAAAACAATTTTCATTTGTGATAAGTAATCTATTAAGAGCATGAAAGTTTTGTATAAGCGATATACACCCTTTATCAGAGTTAAGATCAGTAGTTATGGTCAAGTTATCAGGGGGGTGACCATAAGCTCTTAGAGTAAGGTTATTTTGAGATCGCGTAAGTGACAGATGTATAGAACTCATATACATCTGTCCCTTACACACACTCAAAATAACCTTACTCTAAGAGCTTATGGTCACCCCCCAGATCTCATGTAGAGCCAAGCTTTTAACTCTACACGCCCTAACTCTAAGTTAGAAGCTTGGTCTACATGAGATAACTTTTTGAAAACGTCTTTGATGGGATTGCTTATACCTACCATAAATTAGAATGATTCTATTTGACCTTATTGCCAACTAACAAACCTAGACCTAGTTAGGGAGATATTTCGGGAAGGCGGTTTCGGGCGGCGGAAGGTGGTTGTAAAGATGACGTGGTGGTCGATGGTACCGGAGTCCCCCGAATGAGCTGGACAAATAGAGGCTTGGACGAGGGGGTGGGGTGACCAGGCGTGGCGCAGAATATAGCCACTAATAAGGTACCTAATTAATTTATATCGGGGTAAAGATTTAATCTGCCTTGTCTTTGCCTAAGTTTGGGTTAGATTCCAATCTGACCAGATGCAGCAGTATTTTAGGTGAAGCGACTGTCTATCTGAGTTCCACAGTCCAGTAATTCTGTTACACGATATATCTTGGCAAAACTGGTGCCATACTTACTGTCTTCTGACTCGCCGTAACGACTGTCAAAGATTTTCAAATGACAGTCGTGACTAACTGCTTAACGTGCTTTCCGAGACACGGAGGAATCTTGATATGTAATGGATGTTCACCCATAAACGGACCGATCTCAGCAAGCGTTGCTTAACCTGCAGCCTAATTGAGTAAGTGAGTTTGGTGAGTCCATGAAAGATTTAGTATGACAAGAGTACAATATACTCTTTCGAGAAGAGTATCTTGAAAGAAAAGAAACAACAAAGAAAAAGTATAATTCCCACAAAACGATATACAAACATTACATTACAAGAACAAGAACAGTGGTAGTAGAATTCGCAAACTAAACCTTTAAAAATAGTGTTAATAGTTCTTAAATTATGTTAGAAAAGTAAAAAAAAAACAAAGAATAAATAAAAGCAGATGCATGTCGTGGTTGTGGCAAGAAGGCTTCCACTCAGCATAATGCTGTGCCGTGGGGGACCCAAAGCACAGCGTTGATTATCAGTGGTCGCCTACGCATCTTCACCAAATTAAAGCGTCCAATAATTTTGGTCAATACCGTTGTCATACACTTTTATGGAGTCATAACGTTTGGACTGCGCAACTCTTACGTAGTTAGGCTGCTGGAAGATCAAACCCATTATTTTTTAAGCCACAAGCTCTTTATTAGGAGCCTACACTGCATAACATTGAATCTTGTACCTATTAAACAACTATTCCCCATAAACTTCACTGACTACAACTTACAAAAAAAACAATCATTAACATTACCCTGATTTTAACAGTAAATGCTTCACTTAGCAACCCCAGAGGGTGGTGAGGTTAGCTGACACAGCTATGACTGTTGACTCTGCACCCCGCACCCCTCCTCTCACCCTACCAAGCCCAGACCTGTAACCTTGGCTTTGGTCGTGGTATAACGATATAGAACATTGTATCAAGGTTTATGGGGGAAGATAGTGGTAGTAGTTATCATGATTTGATAGTTATGGCGAAATTAATTAATTTGATTAGAATTTTTTCCGTCGCTTAAGCTATCCTTGAATCGGTAATAGTGTTTCTATCTGTTAGATCAGTGTTTTTCAATGTTATTGAATTCATGACCCCTTTTTAAGTAAAAAAATTTTGGAGACACCCTAGGTCTCTCTTGTGACACTCAAGGACACTCTTGTGATGAATTAAATCTATAGGTTCGTCTAATTTGTATATGTTTCCAATCACACACAAATAGTGTCATAGAATAACCAAGGTTAGAAAATATATTGAAGAATGAACAGACACAGACTTCGTTTTATGAAATTTTTTGTGTACGACCTGTACCTACCCTAGTGTTACCTGTGTTGCAACCGTGACTTCTAAGACTTCGGGACCCCTCTGGGGGTCGTGACCCACAATTTGAAAAACACTGTGCATGATTATATTAGTCTGTGGCTCTAGACGTGTTAGTAGTGATATTATATCAGCGATCAAGATAGTAGAAGAAATGCCGAAAGTAAGGGATTAATCCCGTGACATTCGATAGCGTTTACCAATCCCATGGAGTTTTGACATTTTTCCAATTGATAAATAATTTATTTTCTGTTGTGTCGAAAGATAATTATATCACTTGTCTAAAGCCTAATGAATAGCGGCGGTAGTTAGATGAATATAATATTACATCCAAACCAACTGTTATGATAACATCGATATGAAAAATTTGTTATTCATTGGTACAATAGTCTAGTTCGCAGTCTAGATTTGTACCTTGTAAATGGTAATATTACGTTAAAAATTAAAAAGAAAGAAATAAAGTTGTGCCAAAGGTCATCAATCAAACTTTGGAATAACTCTGACTACCTCTTTTTTTTTATAACCTATAGGCTCGCGCTTGACCACAATCTCACCTGATGGTAAGCGATGATGTGGTCGACGGTGAAACACGCTTGCCTAGAAATAACCTATTCACTCTTGACTTAAAGACCCCTAGATTGTAGCTATCGGGAAATACAGACTCCGGCAGGGAATTCCACTCCTTAGCTGTACGCATAATAAAAGTGTTCCCAAAACGTTTTGTGCGTATGGGTGGGATGTCTACCATGTATCGATGGCGCATCGCCGTACGTCAGGAAGTGAAAGGAAACTTCAGGTATTTTATCGAAGCAGATATTGAGAGCTCCGTTTTCACCAGTGGAAGCTTTCAAGTTGACATTAAATAGGTAAATAATAATAAATATACAGCAAATAGTTGGGTTAAGGTCAACTAAAGGTAATAGGCTAAGTATTTATTTACTACGTTACAGTTTGGCAGGCAGCCAGCAGTTCAAAGAGTTCAAAGCTCGTTCGTCTGTGGTTGTTATTATTGCAACAGGTGAACAAAGAATTTCCTTTTGCGAAAAAGCTGCAAAAACCTAGCGTCAAGGTTACATACACTAAACGATTTTTCTTCCATACAAACGTAGTCTGGCGATTACTCCACTGTTTGACGATGTACGTTCAAAATAAAAAATTATGTCAATTGTCTCATAAATATCTAGCCCTGTATGGAAACAGAAAAGTAGGGAATAGATGGGATAGATTAGTAATTCAACAAAGCAAATACTTTTATTTTGAAAATATACAATATTTGAATAAAAAAGGAAAAAAAATACAATATTTGAAAGTTATGTGTATGATCCTCTTATTTACTTAGTTTTTGCTGATGTCTGGTCTCCCGAATTTTTTAAATTCTTTATTGATACATAAAGATAAAAAAATACAATATTTGAAAGTTATGAGCGTCGAAAGTTCTATATTTCAACACTAATTTTAACGCATTTTTGGGCAGGAATAAATACCATAAGAAGAACGAAAATTGCAAAACAGCCTCCATACAGGGATATATTAGTAATTCAACAAAGCAAATAATTTTATTTTGAAAATATACATGTAGTAGTTTTTTCATGATATCTAGACTACCAAAGGTCTGTTTATAAAATTTCGCACGCTCGTTTTCGTGCTAAATCATCATCCATTTCGCTACAAATTTGCAAAAGTGCTAATTCGTACGCGAACTGCTCATCACAGCATCAATTTCTTTCGCACGTGTTGTGGGATGAGACAGCATGCATTTTGACCCCACGCACAAAATAGTTCGTGCCGTCGACTCGGGAACCTTAAGAGTTTTTGTTAAGTACCAGCGCATTCTGCTAATAAATTTCTGTGCCCTTTTGTTTTGTTCGGGGACCAAGTTTTCTTAAATCTTAGTTCACCCAACTATAAAATGTCCTCATGGTGAAAATACTGTTCTGTACAAAATAAACCGACTTTTAAAGCAAAACACTCATCGTCATCATCATATCAGCCGAAAGACGTCCACTGTTGGACATAGGCCTCCCCCAAGCGTCGCCACATTGACCGGTCGCGTGCGTCTCGCATCCAGCGGATCCTCCGCAAAACACTAAAAAGTGCAAAAAACTAAAACGTGGAAAAGTTTTTACTTTGGAGAGAGAAGAATTGATAAACTCCTTTTTTTGAAGTCGCTAATAAAAAGAGTTATCTGCCAGCAAAACTTTGAGTGATACAGATCATAATAGAGGGCAATTATCCAGTGTGCAATTTTGAAGTAAGATAAAATTAATTATATACAATAGGTATGTTATAAACATTGTAACTGAAAGCACTAAAAACAAACCAATAAAAACTAGTAACTCGACAATCCGCCACAAAAGCGCATCAAACAATGTCGGACTCTGAAGTCTGAACTTGAAACAATCGCGCGGCCTTTCAGTGCTGAACACGAACAGTTTTCAAGCGTTAGTACCGCCCTGACCGCATCAGAGTTCAGACGTACGCTAACAAATGCCGCCGAATTACCGCACTCGAGTCAAATTAAAAATCCAGTACTAGAACAATTCATAAACTCTCAAACAAATGGGATAAATTCAAAAACTGGTGATTATACTAAAAGTGGTGATAAAAACAAACTAAAAGTGGTGATTGGACGGTGATTATTGTCGATAAACGATTTTTTCTTCGTGTGATATTAGTTTTAGTAACTTTGTTTTTTAGTGTTAGTGGATAGTTTTAATTATGGAGGAGCACGGAGGTGAGTTCCAATTTCATAATATTTTTTTTAATCATATTTTTTTTTTAATTCTAGTCTTTTTTTAAATAATACAACAGTTATTGGCAGGCAGGTAGCCAGTGACACTACGATTTTTTGTTTTCCGAATACGATGCGTAGTTTTCATCAAAGAAAATGTTCTATCCTGAGTTTTTTTGAAATCTCAAACTGTTATATTATATGTATGATCCTCTTATTTACTTTTACATAGTTTCTGCTGATGTCTGGGCTCCCAGTTTTTTTTAATTCTTTTTTGATCATAACGTCTTGAAAATAGCTGTATCTAGATGTGTGACGTCATGGATTAGTAAATTGATTAAGGAGCCCAAGGGACACTCCCTTGCCAATCTTTTAGTGTAATAGCCTTTCGTCTTAATAAGTTTAAAGGTCAATTTTGATTGTCTATACTATATCTATGAATTTTTTTCGTTATCTTTAATATATAACAGAAAATAGTTTTTCATAATCAAGTTTTTATTTTTTTTGTAGATACCGTATGTGTGTGAGTTCAAGTCGACCTCCTAAATTACTGCACTGGCTTTGATAATGTTTTCTGCATTTTTATTTTTATTGTGTTCTAGAATGTTCTATGTTTTTTGTTTTGTTCTCGAAGAAGCTTGTGAGCTAATATTATAATGTCTAGTATTGGATATTTTCATAATAGAGTTATTTCTATACGTGCAAAATGTTCTAGAGATGCAGTCTTATTGTTTTAAAAACTTATTAACCTTTTCCTGCGACTTCGTCCGCGTATTAATTTGTTTGAGCGGATCCCCTTATTATTAAAAAAAACGTCTAAGTAGCAGTAGCTGCATAACATCAGTTACCTGCCAGTAACAGTACCGTCAAAATCAGTCTAGCCGTTCCGGAGATTAGTTGGTACATACAAGCTGATAAAATTCAAAAAAATGTTATCTGTTGCGTATATATACTTTCGTATGCATTTAGTAAAAACCTGATATTTTGACATTACAAACGGACTCTTTTATTTTATTTATTTGTATAAATATAGATGAAGTAACTTAAGTAATAATAACCTAAATAATAAATTAATAGTGACAGTTTTATCGCAAACTTATAATCAATTCAAAACGCTATTATTTGTAAAATTATTCGTTATTATTTAATTGTGTCATTATTGTTTCTTGTTTATTTATTGCGCGCTACTGTTTTTTCCTGGTAGGGTGGGCAGATGTCCAAGTCATATTAACCTTTGGCACGATAGAATTAAGACTGTGATCATTCGTTGGTATAGTTATTCGTTTCTGATGGATGATAATTTGAGTGTTAAGGAATGTATTTTTGGCCCATGGTGTAAACAGAAAAAGAAAGCACCCGTGGGTATTTTGAATAATGGTGGAAAACCAGAGAGCAACTTCAGAAGCTGTATAGTATAATTCTGCTACAAAGATATATTTATTGCAATCACCGACCAACATGCCAAGTGTCTCCACACTTATTATGAGACTTTTTAGTCTAATTCTTTGAAGTGATATTGGCAAGGTAACCGTGATATTGGGCAGACTATTTTAGCCGTCCTATAGTATCACTATCAGCCATTACGCTTCCAATACTGTAATGGTTTATTCAATAAAGTCGATTATGCATATGTTTAATTGTAACCTTAAATAAAAGCAAAATAACTCTGCAGTTTAACTAAGAATGTGTGTATTAAATGTAGGGCGAAAAAAGCTCTAAAAACTTAATTAAAAAAATAAAAAAACCCGACTGCTTCAAAAGCGAACTACAAAGTCGTAAACAAGGAAAAAATCATGCTGTGCAGTCGGAGGATACATATTCGCCGGCTGGCTGACCAAAATCTGGTGTATCCTCCGCCTGCGCAGCATGATTTTTTCCTTGTTTACGACTTTTTAGTTCGCTTTTGAAGCAGTCGGGTTTTTTGATTTATAACTTTTTAGTTAGTTTTTTCGAATTAGATGCATTTAAACATATAAGTGTTATAAATTTTTGAAATCACCTCTTTAAACCCTTTATTTTGATACCCCACACGATGGGTTAGGAAGAAAAAAAAAATTTGGGCCCCCACAATATGGCACCCAAAATCCGCCATTTTTCTATTATCCAATTTTAATGTAGCCTATGACACTCGCAGGGTTAAGACGCATCGATTGACGTACGAATCATCAAAATCGGCCAACGCGTTTGGTCTCTGGAACGCCACATAGGAACAAACATACATACATACATGCATACATACATACATAGACTGATAAACACATTACCCTCCTTCGGCAGTCGGGTAAAAAGCACGTGCTTTTGAGATAACAAGACAAAGCATCTGTAGGAAGTCATAACCTTTCATAAAAGTGATTGATGAGGCGGTATTTAATGAATCATACATTGCATAATAAAAGGATGTATATTTTATATTAAAGGTACACTGTCTTGTTGAGACGTAGTAAGGATCCTAATTAAAAACAAACCGGCCAGGGCCAAGGTATTATAGACCAGAGTATTTGGTATGAATTTCAATTTAATAACTCTACGCGTTTATGAGGAAAGGGGTAGTAAGTTTAAAAGCATTAAAAATATTTTTATTATATGATTTAACAAAAAATCTACGGTTTTCGCAATTATTCCTTTATCTGTGCTAAAAGACGTTGCTTCGTACCAATTTTCAAGATTCTGAGGTCACGGGAAGTACCCTGTAGGTTTTGATTCCCTTGCAAGTGTCGAAAGTTTGCAGAAATTTGCGGCATAAACGACTGTATCTTTTGATTGCATTTGCTTAGAAGATTGTTTTTTTCATATATTTGACAGTAGACCTGAGTATTTGATATAAATTTCAGCTTGATACCTCCACGCGTTCCTGGGAAAAAGGGTCTTGACAGACAGACGGACAGACGGACGTACAACAAAGAGATCCTATAAGGGATTTTCTTTTCCTTTTGAGGTACAGAACCCTAAAAATGTCTTTAAAGATATTGTCCGACTATATGTTTGTCTAAACCTCGAGCTCCAATGCAGTTAAATCCACTGGGCCACTGGTAACTTTATGCAACATACAGACATGGGCGGATTTAATGCCTAAGGCATTCTCTACCAGTCAAACAAGAGCAGTGGACAGATTACATGGCATGAATAGTTGTCTATATAATTCCTAATAGACCTTTTTTAGAGACAGAGTCAGGACAGAAACTGCTGAACTCTATGTAACTTCACATCCTCCCTTACTTTATTCTTTACATTAGTGTTTATTTTCATACGTTAGTAGGTACAGTCAACCGTACATCATTATGACATTGACTGGCAGTGCAAGGTGTATCATTGAAGTGCAGATGATTGTACTGACTGCCTGTGTCTGTGTCTGGTTGCGAGAATTTATTATAGGTATAATTTGTTAGACAAAAAATAGTCATTCAAAAAATCAAAATCAAATAAATTTTAGAGGTATTTTTGAATTGACAAACAAAAATAAAATAAAAAGATAACTCTAGTAGCAAATTCGCAAACGTCAGTAGGTCTCAATAGAGAAGAATGTGCAAGTAACTCCACGGACACTCTTTTCCGTCAGTTATAACAAGTTTTTGGTTACATCATTCTTATTGAAAAAATACATATATGTACGAGAATAATGTAAAAAGACGTGCACGTAAAAGCTTCTAGAGTAACAAACAATTTTGAAAAAATATAATAACAGGCCGAGGCAACAAAGTATTTTTAAAGTAGTTCCCAAGTGGAAAATAGTGTTAAATCTTTCCCATAGTTAATATAATAAAGAATGTACATTACATATGGAAAACCCCTTTCCTATCTGCATTTCCTTATTGTGACTTATAAATTTTATAATTGATTTGTGACGGGAAAATCAAAGTCATGGCGAGACGATCCGTTATTGCATTTTCTTCAAGGCTAGTAGGTACAAAGTAATATTCTTATTCTTGTGCTCTACAGACATACATGAAACTTCTAAAAGAAAATAAAATCGTTTGGGTAACAACAATAATGTTAGAGTATCTATTCGTAACTGAAATTGTAAGTAAATAATAATTATGTTTTAGTGTAAAGGAATATATTTCACATTGTTGTGAAATCGTATCTAATAAGTTTTTAGAACTAAAGTAAATATAACAAAAGTAAAGGAAAACAAACATAAAACTTGATATTGGCATTGAAAATCATAGATGACATTGAAGTTGTAAGATTTAGGTACTGGCAGAGACGCAGAATATTTTTTAAGATTTTGTTGTAGGTAGGGTCTCATCATCATCATCTTCATCATAAGCTTTTTAATGTTCCCACTGCTGGGACACAGGTCTCCTCTCTGTGAGAGGGAGAGAGAGGTAGAGTCTAAAATATGATATTCTATTCCACGTAGCAGTAGAAGGAGGAGAAACTTAATGAACCCTAAGGTAACAAGAAAATTCACATCACATTACATCATCAGCCTATTAATGTTCCCACTGCTGAGACACTCCTCTCTGTGAGAGGGAATGGGCCATAATCCATCACACGGGCCCAGTGCGGGTTGGTGGATGTCACATGTCTTGAATTTTTGGTTTTAGGACATGCCGGTTTCCTCACCGTTTTGAGAGCAGTGGTGAAAAATAATTACATACACAAAGTAAAGCGCCTGCCTGGGCTCGAACCAACGACCTACAACTTGTAAGTCGCAGCTGCTACCACTGGGCAACCACTACTCATAAGAAAAGTATTAATTATTAAAAAAATAATCATAGACAATAAAAACAAATATTGTATGTATTTGTATGGGATACAGATTTTTGTCAGCTAACAACAACTTTGTATATAAAATCCATTTTTTCCAATGGGTTTGTCGGTCTTTCTTGAAGTTGTTCATTTACTATTTACATGGACAGAAGCAGTTTTTAAAATGTGATAAATTATACCTTTCCGTTACGCTCTTTATAGGTAATGCACTCCAAAACATTTAAATTAGGTAAACAAGTTGTAATCTATTATTTTGTAACATAAAAGAAAGTTTTTGTTTGTCTTCCACTTTTACCTCGAAAACAGCTTATCACTTTGACACCAGACTTTCGTCACCGTATGCTCATAATAGCCGGACGTTTGGAGATAGTTCAGTCATCGATCCCTCTTGTCCGGACACATTCAGTACAAGCATGTTGTGTGTACTCAGTGCAAAGTTTTGTCCTTACGACACTGAACTATTATTAGTTCAAATGATAGACTTTAGTGTGAAAGACTAAACAAACTCAAACGCAAAACATGTTTTTTTACCTGACTTCATTAAGGAGGATTTTTTGATGTGTGACACCTCAGAACTTTTTACTAGGTGATTCAATTTTGATGATTCTTTTTTTATTTTATTTGAAAGCTGGTGTTTCTCATGTGGCCCCATTTAAATTTGACCAATATATGATGAAAGACTTCGGAGATATACAACAGAATTATCTTCAATAAATGAATATCTCGGGATTGCTGCATATGTCTGTTTATTGTTTACACCATTTCATAACATAATATCACGCCGATACGCTCTAAACGGGTACGCAGATGTGTACAATTCACCCTGGTACACTATAATTTCACCGGTTGTGTACAAGTTTCATGTTATTCGGGTAATCTATTATTCTGGCATAATTGTGGGCATTAGGGTATTATAGAAAACACACAAAAACAAACCACAAATAAAAAGTGTTTACGGAAAATTAAATTAAATCAAGAGGTCGGCCTGTTTAAAAAGATGTGTCTAGTTGTACTATATTTGGTAACTAATCGACATGTTGTGTGTCTTGAATGTATTTACAGGCTGAATTGTTGCATTTTTATGCGGGAACCCCTGATTTTTCTTTGAAAATAGAAAAACAAGGATAAATTATCCCCTCACTTTTAAATAATGAATTTTCACACAAGCTTCCATCCCATTTTTCCTTAGAGCTTGTTTCCGACTTCGCGACGCAAAGTAGCGGTAATGTGTTTATCAGTCTATGTATGTATGTTTGTTCCTATGTGGCGTTCTACAGACCAAACGCATGGGCTGATTTTGATGATACTTATGCTAGAAGAATCTTGTTCGAGCAAACCCGTACATATCAATTGTTTCATTTTTATGCTGACATCGACGTGCAGCGAATGAATAAAATCCACACATTTGAGTAAGCGTTTAGTAGTTGCATAGATCGTTAAATCTGAACAAGTGTTTTTATAATAAAAAAGAAACCTTAGAACAAATGAAAGATAACAATAAAATAACCACAAATCAATCAATATCAACCACAATCGTAGCAAACCAGCGCGAACGCAAGACTTTATAGTTTCACAGTGACGTCACACTTCATAAGATTAATAATCTTAATAAACAAATAAACGCTTCTTCGAAAGGGCTGCCTGGCCCAAGTGCCAACATACACAAACAAACTGGGAATCGGAAATACATATTAGTAGATCATACAAATATTTAGACTAGAACAGGAAATGATCCTGCGTACTTGAGAATGTGCCTTTTGTGGGTCTGCTATTCAACTTTATAGCAATTAGCACTACTTACTCATCGTTGGTCGTGGGTTCGAACCCAGCTAGATGAATAACTTTGTAATAATCGTAACTTTGAATTATTTTATCAACACTGCTCTCAAAACAGTGAAAACCTAGAACCAAACATTGTCATTGTCATTGTCCTCCAGAAATCCAGAACTAAACATTTGAAGACATGACTGTGATATCTACTAACCCGCTCAAGGTCCGCGTGGTAGATTATGACCCATTCCCTCTCAAAGGAGGCTTTTTTCCTAGCAGTCGGAATATCATAGGTTGATAATGCTATGCATGCTAGACTCAAAATTGTGACCTAGTGAACGCAATATTATGTATGCTATTCAGGAGAAATAATGCTTTAATCACCACGTTTATGACGCTTGAATACGTATGAGTATCTTCTTATTGCTTTCAGCTTGTAAAACTCTCGTTCAGAAATCACGGCACACTCTGGTACTACTTCCAAACGTTCCTTTATAGGGTTCAGTACCCAAAAGAGGCCTTCCACCTTATATTATTCAATGAGAAAAAAATCCTATACAAGCAATCTGCCTAGCCTTTTTAACCGACTTACCAAAAAGGAGGAAGTTCTATGTTTGAATTTATGTATGTTTTTTTATGTTTGTTCACTGATATCACCGTCAATTGAGGACCGATTTTGAAAATACTTTTTTTTTGTTTGAAAGAATATGTTCCGAAATTCGTCCCATTTTAATTTAGTGAAGATCTGATGAAGAAGTTCGGCGATATACAACATAACTCTTCAATACATAACGGCAAATCACCCGAGACGCTGCAATCGCATGTCTGTATATTGTTTATACTATTTCATAACATAACATCACGTCAGTACGGTCTAAAGGGGTATGCAGATGTGTACAGTTCACGTTGGTACACTCTCATTTCACCGGTTATGTTCAGTTTCATTATATTCGGGATCGGGTAATCTATTCTGCAATTACGATAATTGCCTATTAGGTAGGTACAACTAAAAAGTGATAAAAAAATGGTTTTTTACAAAAAAATACTACCGACTTCCAAAAAACAAAACAACAAAGTGAAAAATAACTTTATTTTTGGAAGTAGGTGTCCAAAACGCAAAAAATGGTACCTACCAAAGACACCGACTTCCAAAAATAAAGTTATTTTTCACTTAGTTGTTTTGTTATTTGGAAGTCGGTAGTATTTTTTGTAAAAAAGTTTTATTCCAATTATGTTCGGGTCTCTTTCAATCTCACTGAATGAAGCTTAGGACCAGAATTTTACATGGAACGACTAACTTTCTGACCACCATAATCCAAGTAGCTGAGCAACATAATACCCCTCAGCAAGGCTGGTGTCTGATTTTCTGGCTTCTGACTACCCTGAACGACTGTCCAAGATATACAAATGACAGCTAGGACCAACTGCTTAACGTGCTTTTCGAAGTCCGAAGGATTCGCGAAGATAGAACATTTGGTTCAAATAAATTGCACTAGATGTGTTAAGCTTCGATTTGAGTTGAGTTTTGTGAAATATTAAGATTTTCTAGAGACGATCATAAAAAAATGTATGTTCTTGTTTAATTAACTCTCCTAAGCACACAATAAAAGAATATCGGGCTCTTAATTCACATTTCAAAGATTATTTGAATGGATCATTTAAAATTGATTCCAATAGATGGCGCGGTTGTAAATTTCTGAGTTTGCCACTTCATTTTTTAATTTATTTTTTAACACATTTTGGTCCAATGAAACTGTAAAAACGTGCAAAAAATACTTTAAAACAAATCGTCGATGTGTTTAAAAAAAACACGAACCGATAAACCCTTTAACTTTCAAGTCGCTGCTAACACCATCTACATTCGTAGAACGGTGCCGAACGCGATCGATGTTCTTAGAAAAATAATCAGTTTAATCAGACGATAAACGCTAGTTACGTCGGCACGGTTTCTTTGTATGGGACCCGGACCGACCCGGTGCCCGGACCGACCTTGGTAAGTGTTTCTTAACCTTGAAGTTCGACCCTCGTATAATAAGTTTCTCCTATAATTCCTACACCAACAGGTATACAAAAACATATCATCCACGTAAACAAGCGCGAACCCTCCCAAGTTGGTCGTTAGTGATATAAATAGACCGGACTGTCATGGCCGCCACGCTTTCTTATTGAAACGTCTGCTAATTGATTGTTTTCACGCTGTTCCGGGGATTGGGATTAAAATATAATCGTTATATCAACAGGTTGCTCGTGTTATACGAAATTTTGTAACTGCTGCAAGCTAGATGAAAATAATATAATATAATAATAATAAAATTGCTAAGCATGCGATTTTCGCTTTAAAGATTTGGCTAAGTAATGTTAACTACTAGTTCTTCTTATGGAACAGTTTAAAGTCACAGTCAAATAATTGAATTTAATTAGGCCATCAAACGGCACTTTTGGAGGTCAAAAATTTAAAGATAAAAAATATTTTTCTCAAAAAATTAACCGACTTCCAGAGCAATCAATCTGCCTAGCCTTTTCCCAACTATACAACACTACTTGCCGTCAACTCGGGACTAGTCCTTATCGGATGGCGAGCTACCATTTACTCGTAATCCGCCCAGGACGTCTCCTGCGGTGGCTAGAGGCTTGAGGGCGTCTCTATCGCGTCTCCCTCACGCGCGCCACCTCTTCCTTCGCGAGCATTACTGCTTCGCATAAGGAGGTGACAGCTTCCCATGTCCTCTCGATCCGTACCTGAACCAGGGCCGGACGTGAGAGGTCGCCACCACTAATGCCAAAGCCAACCTAGGAGGTAAAAATAAAAAAAAGATAACCTGAGGTACGTTAAGAGGTTATAATATTTATCTTAGTTTGATAAATAGAGCTGGGATGGAAAAGGTTATAATTGATTGTTTGCACGCTGTTACGGAAATGGGAATAAAAATGGCGTGTATCAGCCGGTTATCGTCTAGTAAAGGTGCCAACAGACGACCCAGTTTCACTCGTATTCTGCTGGCGATCTGTTTGTTGATGGATTCAGACGATGATGTTCTTTGAACCCGACCTTTAGATGTAGGATTTGTTGTTTTGAGGTATTTAGCGGGAGACATCTTGATTTACAGGCGGTTCATGGAAATTTGGGTTATTTTCTTGTGTTATTTGATATTAAATTTTAAAAGCATCATCATCAGTAAAAATCTTTGAACTGTTTATTTATTAAAACTTTATGCAACATAAAGGTATATAGGCGGACTAATGCAATGGTTCAACAACTGATGAAAAGATTCTAAATTCAAATTATCTATAAATCTTCTAATCAGCGACCAGATTTATATAAATAAGGCCCATAGATCCTAATCTGGCAAAAGTACCTACAGACCCTGTCTCTGTATCAGTTATTCTTATTTTACCAATAAATAATTAAAGCATTATCATCAGTAAGTTTTGTTTTGATGGTTGTAACCAAGAGATTGGGATTCAAACTGATCTTTAGTTTGATGCCTTACCGTATGTTTTAATTTACACAGTTATCCAACTACTGCAAGACTTTAATGCACTATTTTGACGCTATAAATACGAGTATGTACTTACCTGTAGTTTTATCAATTACGTATCTCTTTTCAATCAATTTGCTTAGCCTTATCCCAACTATATTGGGGTCGGCTTCCAGTCTTACTGGATTTAGCTGAGTACCAGCGTTTTACATGGAGCGACTAGCTTATCTGATCTCCACAACCTCCCGTGTTACCCAGTAACTGGGTAACACGGTACCCCTTGGCAAGACTGGTGTCAGATCTCAAGCTTCTGACTACCCGTAAAGACTGTCAAAGATCTTCAAATGACAGCCGGGACCAACGGCTTAACGTGCTTTCCGAGGCATGGAGGAAACTCGGTATGTTGTAATGGTCACCCATCTACGGATTGATCTCGTCAAGCGTTGCTTAACTTTGATGATCAAACAGTGCGGCTGTTATTATTTAGCCACGAGCCCCTCTATCAATTACATCTTTTATTCTACGAATTTAATAAAGGTACCTAGATAAGATGATATAGGGAATACGAATATTATACTTCCCTGACTAGTGACGTCAAAGGGCCAGTTCAATGACTTGCAAAGTGTGTTATTACATCGATAACACGATTTCTGTAAAAAAATGGTTGCAAAACTGAAGTAATTACGACAGCCTATATCAGTTGATAGACCTTGAAACATTGTGCTATGCTTGTTTTTTTTTTTGCGCCAGGTTTGTGCAATCCTCCGAGAACGCACAGGCTGCCTCACATACGAGCCAGTCTGGGCTCTGTTTCTATACAATACCTGTACCTAAAATTTTTATTTTGCAATGTCATGAATAAACTGTATGTTTACCATAATGTTGGTGGAAGAGCTGGACTTTTTCAAGGACTGGTCTTTATCTGTCTTAAATAAAGAGGAGTGGAAAGAGTTAAGGGCGGTATTTGGGACAAACAATGGGACGCATACTTAAAAAACTGCTATTATTCCGGCGAAGGCTTCTTCAGTATCATCATCATCAGTCTTTTAATGCTCTCACTGCTGGGACACAGGTCTCAACTCTGTGAGAGGGAATTTGCTGTAATCCACGCGGGCCCAGTGCGGTTTGGTGGATGTCACATGTCTTCGAATTTTTGTTTCTAGGACATGCCGATATCGTTACGATGTTTTCCTTCACCGTTTTGAGAGCAGTGCTGATTAAATAATTTACACAAAGTAAAGCGGATTAGGCCACCACTGCTCTCTCGGCTTCTCCAGTATATCCCCATTTATTTGAAATTGCCTAGCATGCCTTGATCTGTTAAAACTACCCAAGCGTTGTAATTTTTAAATGGAAAACTTTCTTATAGCGGTAGTCTTAATATGCCAGTATTCATCAGTGGATATTTCTGGCCTGATAATAAGAGCCTCCACGTGATAAATTAATTCCCAAAATTGTAAATTAAGACGAAACAAAAACACTGAAGTCTACTGACCTCGTGACTCAATTATAACATAATACCTACTTAATGATCCAGTCGTTAAACTGTGTGCATATCTGAAAGTGCCCCGAACATCGACACTTAACAAATAAACAATAATGTTGATATAACCCTTCGTAATGTCGTAAAAAGAAGTTGAATCACCGATTGACATAATGAAAAGGTCGGTTGATTAGTAAGCTTATTACGGTTAAAATATATGACCAGAGTACTTGTTAGTATTGTAAGCAGACTAGATAAAAATTTTTGGTATGGGCTTCCCCAAATGACCTTTCTCTTGAACTTCTCCTCTAATCTCATGTTTGTAGTCAAAATGTGATGTGGCAAATATTATTATTTATTTATTATGAGCCTGTTATGTCCCACTGCAGGGCCAAGGCCTCCCGTTCGTCTTTCCATTTTTTCCTGTCTCTACAACTGGCCAATCCTTCAGATAGACGTCTAATTCGTCACGCCATCTCTTTCTGGGCCTACCGCGTCACCGGTTCCTGTTATTCGGCATCCAGTCAGTGGTTACTTTTTCCCAATTCTGTTGCGACATACGGCAGATGTGGCCAATTCCACTTTAGTTTGGCGACTGTTTTGCCTACGTCTGCAATTTCTGTTTTGGAACGAAGTACTATTACGAATGCGATCTATGATTTTGACGTCGAGAATACTTCGTTCCATCGCTCGCTAGAAGATCCTTAGTGCGGACTTTAGACGTTTCGTTAACGACCACGTTTGTGCTCCGTAGGTGAGGGTAGGAAAGATGCACATATCCATTAGTTTCCTTTTTAGGGAAAGTGGAAGTGATAAGCAGGCAGATAAGTGTTTTAATTTTTTCCTGATTAAGGAAAATCTGCAGCCACCTGACACGGCTTTTTACGGATGTAACTATTTCTCGGAGACTTGAGTTCAATCACAAGTTCACAACAGACGTTTTCACCTCCGCAACCCAAGGCCTATGTCCTCCATACTAAATAATCGAAAGTTTTCAGAGTGTCAGGTAACAATAGACATTTCTTTATGAGACACCGAAACGATGAAAGGGAAATTAAAAAACCTATCAAATGAATCATACTGCATTGATTAAAAAAACATTGTTATTTCGAGCTGGAAGGAAGTAAAACCATAACAGTTCGTTAACGACAGCCAGTATCAAGGTGATTGCCACAGTAAGTAGACCTAACTTATCAGTTAATAACGTGTCCACTCGACCGCCTCACGATACCAGCGATATCTTTCTAAATACTGGTATTATGCAGACAGAACCGGGCGTGAATTGTTTCTCATACAGCCTGTATTTTTATCAACGATCTCTCGATATCGAGGCTCGCGTTTAGCCACTATCTCACCTGACGGTAAGCGATGATGTGGTGGACGATGTAGCATGATTGTCTATATGAACCTCATATCCTGTTATAGCTTCATAACAGGAAACTCATATGGTCATTATAACATAGCATCAAGCCTATGTTTTCCGAAGAAAGAACATCAAGGAAGCATCGAAAGAGTAGAAGTATTTAGTAGACGTATCTTATACATTTTTCTGAACTGCCAAATACCAGCTTAATGCACTAGAGTCGATCGAAAAGCGGGCCAAGAGGCTCATCGGCAATGAGGCACTAGTCGAATTAAAGCTCCAGAGTCTTGAAAATCGTCGCCGAGTTGCCAGCTTGTCTGTTTTTACCCGACTGCCGAAGGAGGGTAATGTGTTTATCAGTCTATGTATGTTTGTTCCTATGTGGCGTTCCAGAGACCAAACGCGTTGGCCGATTTTGATGATTCATACGTCAATCGATTTGTCTTAACCCTGCGATTGTCATAGGCTACGTTAAAATTGGACAATAGAAAAATGGCGGATTTTGGGCGCCATATTGTGGGGTCCCAAATTTTTTTTTTCTTCCAAACCCAGTGTGTGGGGTATCAAAATAAAGGGTTTTAAGAGGTGATTTCAAAAATATATAACACTTATATGTTTAAATGTATCTAATTCGAAAAAAACTTAACTAAAAACTTATAAAGGTTTCCATTATCAAACCATTACATAAAAAGGATGACAAAACAAAGTTAAATAATTATAGACCTGTAGCACTAATACCGATTTTCTCAAAGATCTTTGAGAAAGTAATTTATAATGATATCTATAAATACTTTGAAAAACATAAGCTTTTTTGCAAGGAACAAATGGGTTTCAGGAAGACGAAAACCATTAATATGGCCATATACAATTTTTTGGAAAAAATTCATCACAATTTGGACAATAGGAAACCAGTAATGGCAATGTATATGGATATGACCAGGGCATTTGACTATGTGGACCATAAAGTACTGTTAAATAAGCTAAATAGATATGGCATCAGAGGTAATGTGCTTAATCTCATACAATCTTATTTGTAGGATAGAAAGCAAATTACTCAGGTTAGTCAAGTGGATATTAAGTCCAAAACTGAAATAGTATACTCATCTAGATCTAGAGTTCTTTGTTACGGTGTTCCGCAGGGTTCTGTGCTGGGACCCTTGCTGTTCATTTGCTACATTAATGACTTTCCACAAGTAATCATGCACCAAATGTCCTTATTTGCTGATGACAGCACAGTTATATACAATACTGGTAGTAATCAAGAAATAGAAGATGACATTAACACTAGTCTTGTTACCATTGTTGACTGGCTGAACTCCAATAATCTTAAAATGAACCTAACCAAAACTAAAATTATGAACTTTAAATTAAGACAAAAATCTCTGTCACATTGCCAGATAAACTACAAAGGTGATCAAATACTTGAAACTAATGTTACAAAATTTCTTGGACTGCATATTGATAACGACATGTCATGGAGGACTCAAATCGATCATGTATGTGGAAAGCTCAGTAAGTTTTCCTATGATCTGTATATGCTAGGCAAAATTGTGAATAAGACAGCGCTTCTAGCAGCTTATCATGGTTATGTCGCCTCTACTTTGCGATACGGCCTTATATTTTGGGGTAATGCGACAAAGGTTGAGCAGGTTTTAATAGCACAGAAAAAATGTATTCGAGCCATATGTAAAATAAAACGAACGGATTCATGCAAACCACATTTCCAAAACTTAAAAATATTGACTGTACCATCACTTTATGTCTATGAAGCCTGTATGTTTGTAAAAAACAACATGTTTTTGTATAAATCTGTCGAAAGTCAGCGGCGCTCAAAAAAGTTGCACCCATTAAGCACTAAAACCAAATTTATGTACACTAGTATTTATGCAATGGCTCCAAAACTTTATAACAAATTACCTGATGAAATTGTGTCAAGCAGTAACATGAATGAATTTAAACGTAAGCTTTTTGAATTATTGAATGACAAGGCGTATTATTCTGTTAATGAATATCTTAATGATACATTAAAATAATATTATATTTAAGTGTTTGATATCTGTCTGTATAATAATATGTTACTTCCATATGATAATGGTATTCTGACTTGACATTTTAACTCAATTTTATTGTATTACGAAATTGTGACTAGTTACTATCTATTTGTTTATGTGCCGTCTTAATTTATTGAAACATTATTATTAATTATTATTTTTTGACATGAAATTGTGACATCTATTGACTTTTTTTATTTTTTTTTTTATTTTGTTAATGTGACATTCGATTACCTTTATATGCAGAATATTTGTATGCCTTCTGGCGGGACATAGTATGGACCAACATTTTTTATTTATAACATCTGTAATTTTACCCTATGTTCACAAAGTTAATAAATGAATTTGAATTTGAATTTATAAATAAAAAAAGTTAAATCAAAAAATCAAAAAACCCGACTGCTTCAAAAGCGAACTAAAAAGACGTAAACAAGGAAAAAATCATGCTGTGCAGGCGGAGGATACACCAGATTTTGGTCAGCCAGCCCGCGAATATGTATCCTCCGACTGCACAGCATCATTTTTTCCTTGTTTACGTCTTTTTAGTTCGCTTTTGAAGCAGTCGGGTTTTTTGATTTTTTGATTTAACTTTTTTTATTTATCGGTTACACTTCGGGGAGTGTGCAATGGAATTCCACGATCTAATTCCACCTAGCCCGTTTCATCATCGGACTACCAGACGTACGGCGATGCACCATCGATACATGGTGGACATCCCACCCATACGCACAAAACGTTTTGGGAACACTTTTATTATGCGTAGGTACAGCTAAGGAGTGGAATTCCCAGCTGGAGTCTGTGTTTACCGACAGCTGCAATCTAGGGGTATTTAAGTCAATAGTGAATAGGTTATTTCTTGGCAGGCGTGTTTCACCGTCAACCATATCATCGCTTGCCATCAGGTGAGATAGTGTTCAAGCGCGAGCCTAAAGGATACAAAAAAAAAATATGTAGATAGTTTGATGTTATAGGAGGTAAGCTTATCGCCTCTAAATAGACTGTTTCTCAAAGTTCTCTATACTAATATTTTGCTAAACTCCAGGAGCAAATCCAAGATCCCTTTCCAGTAGCCCTGGCGACCATGGTCTTTCAAAAGCATTGTTTTCAAGACTGTTTAGTAAAAACAAAGAAATGAGTTGATTTTTATAAAATCTCTCTGCTAAGTCATTCATGGCTGTACATTGCCTGTCAATCATGCACTCACAGAACTATACATAATTATTGATTACGCAATAATGACCTGCATCACAAGTTTTTGCTATAGTTTCTGGCTAGACCGAGTGGAAATATTTATTAATCGGTTCTTTGTTTTATTCATTTTAGAACTACCAACCTATTGTATTATGCGAATGATGACGATATTGCCGTAGGGCATGGTTCATTACTTCATTTAGATAAACGAGCTCTTAATTGATGCAGTACCATGACCAAAGGATTGTTACAAATAAATACAAATACAAATATTTATTTCTCTTCCACAAAGGTTTCTTATAAACTATTACATAATAGTGCATTATCAATTGGTAAATCCTTTGTGGGAGACTGGCATCTGTACTAGGAAATCCTGTCACACAGATTACCAGGCCCCCCAATAGAACTGTGATTATTAGTCGATTTGATTACAATTATTTACAACACCTTTGGTAAAGTACACGGAAAGAATGGAATACATATTATTTAAATTTTAGATTATTGTTACAATATTACAATTTTTATTAAATTCATATATTCTTAGATTATTATTACATTATTAAAAATTGATATTAAAGTATTATTAAATTGACATATTCTCAAATTATTCTTACATTATTACCAATTATTATTACAATTTTATATTAAAGTATTATTAAATTCATATATACTTAGATTATTATTAATTGTTATATTATTATTAAAATTTTATATTAAATTATTATCAAATTCAAATATTCTTAGATTATTATTAATTATTTTTAAATTATTGTTTTTTTATATTTTGTTATTAAATTTTTAATATATTATTAGTTGAAACAAAATGAAATTCATAAATTAAAAAGCTGAATTGTTATGATTTGTGGAGTAATGTGTGTGGTGTGGAGGTCGTTATTTTATGGTTTGGGAGTAGTTATAATATGTGGTGTGGAGGTGAAAATGAAACTAAGATGGGACGACAAGAAGTTTTTCGGTTTCATCATACCCTAGGGTTTGTAACCAGGTCATAACTGCCTTTTTGCACTGATTTGTGTTGAGACTGTAAATGGACAATATATTGTTAACTTTGTTATAAATAAAGGGTCCTAGGAAACAGTAAAACCTTTGGATAAATGATGAATGGCACCTTCTTGTAGACTCACATATCCTACCTTTCCGACGAGATACATTTTTAACGGGGTCATAGAAGGTGTCGGTATGCTGTTTAAGAATTGTGCTCAACAGAAACAGTTGTCTAACTGTAAGGACTTCACATTCATGGTATAGAGATTTCGTGGGGAACAAAAATGATCTATAAGTGCTCACTTTGAGAATAGCTCGTTGTGCAATTTCTACACATTTAATATTAGTGGCTGGAGCTCCCCCCCATGAAGTTATGCAGTACGAGATTAAGCTCTGACACAATGCGTAATAAATTTGCTTTACTAGTCTGGGTTCGGCGACACGTCTGAGAGTTTTAAAGACTGTTATAAGTTTCCGGACCCTTCCGCTAAGAAGCGCAAAATGCTCTGCAAAGTCTAAGTGCGAATCCAGAGTTACACCAAGGTATTTGATGTGATCAGTTTGATCTAGTCGTTTGCAAACGCACCTATTGGAATCGTAGACTCCGCAGTTATGAGCTACCAATTTCAGATTATCTGGCGGGTTACCCGCATCACGGATTGTAAAGGTAATGTATTTCGATTTATCGGCGTTAAGTGTCAATACATTGTCGACCAACCACTTGGAGACAAAATCAAGAGCATTTTGGGCAGCATTAAAGACCTCATTCCAGGTTTTGGCGGCAATCAAAATAACAGTGTCGTCTGCATATGACACCAGAGTGCCATTTAGTGGCTTGAAAGAGCTCAGATCATTTAGATAGATCAAGAATAAGGTAGGCCCAAGTACGCTACCCTGTGGGACACCGTAGGTGACCGGCAGGTCAGCGCTCAAGTGGTCATCAACAGACGTAGCTTGGCACCGATCAGACAAGTAGCTCCTAAAAAGGTCTAACTGAGTACCACGAATACCCATGGCTTCCAGCTTACGAAGCAGTATGGCGACAGAAACAGTATCAAATGCCTTCGCCAGGTCCAGAAAGACTGCTAAACATTTCTTACGTTCATCCAAATTAGTTGCTATAAAGTTAGTAACAGCATGCACAGCATCAGAAGTGGACCTGGCGCGCCGAAAACCAAATTGACAGTCTGAAAGTAGTTTATTTTTTTCTAAATAATTTACCAGTCTAACATGTAACAATTTTTCAAAAATTTTGGAAATAGCTGACAACAAAGAAATTGGCCTGTAATTTGAGACACGATCTCTGCCGCCACCCTTATAGATCGGGACAACAATGGACTTCTTCAAGGCTGTTGGAAAGACTCCGACCTGTATGCAGTGATTGAATAAAAATGTCAGCGGAGGTACCAAGATGTCCTTGAAGTCCTTCAGAAACTTATTTGATAGCTTATCCCAGCCAACTGCGCTGTTGTTTTTAAGAGTCATAATTACCCCACTCAGTTCGTGATGATCAGTATCAAACAGTACAAAAGAGTTCAAAGAATGAGAACATTGGTCATTGGTGCTACTGTCATTGCTCATGTCTCCAGCACTATTCTTTAGAATATTCTCCGCTAAAGTCTTGCCAACATTTACAAAATATTTATTTATTTCATTAACCGATGCATTTGGGGTTGGGGCTAAATTGAGTAAGTCTTTGGATGGTTGTTTAGTTTTAGCTGTGTGCGTTATATTTTTGATTGCTTGCCATATCTTTCTACTGTCATTTCCAGCATTCGTTATTTGTTCCTTTTCATAGGCTGCTTTAACTTTTTTCAATAGAGCATTACAGAAATTTCTGTAGCGGTTGTATGTCGTCTTTAGAATGTTATTATTGGGAGACTTTCGAACTTTGCTATGTAATTTGTCTCTGTTTCGCATGCAGCGCAGAAGTCCCGGGGTTATCCAAGGCTTAATTATTTTTTCACGTTTTGTCAATTGTACAGTTTTTGTATTTTTAGTTATAGCTGAGGTCAGCGCTTCTATTAAATAATTCATCGAAAAGTCAGGGTCGTGAGATTCATATATTGGGGCAAAGTCAATGTTTGCCATATCTAATTTAAGTTGGTCGGTATTGATTTTTTTCATAGTTTGAATGGCATATTGACGAGTTTGTTTTTTATGCAAGCAAAGCAAAACCGGTTTGTGGTCCGTGAGACAGGCCTGGATGACAAGAGTGGTTGCAGAGTGTTGGGTTTTCAGTAAAACGTGATCAATACAAGTTCCACTAGCTTCACGAGTGACATAATAGTGAGATGGTAATAGAGAATGGAAAGCTGCTAGATTTAGGTATTTATCTAGATTTTTATGAGGCTTATCTGCGTTAATTGAAATATTAATGTCTCCCATTATGGCAACATTTTTAAATTGACTCAGATCTTGTAACGTATCATTCATACATACAAGGAACTGATCAAGGTTTGCATAGGATGGAGAACGGTACATGGCCAGAATGGCAGTATCCAAGCCTACCTTAAGAAGAAGAGAGTTTGCTTCCATAAATGGCAGTTCTTCTACTGAATATGTAATCTCATCCTTAATATAAATGACAACACCGTCATTTTGTAAAGGGTTTACACCTGTTGAACACATCTGATAACCCTGTAATGTAGGAATTACTGACACATATGTCAACCAGCATTCCGTTAATATAATAACGTCAACGTTAAATTTGAGTCTTTTAAGTAAAACCTCTAGGCCAGCAAAATTACAGTTAATGCTGCGAATATTCTGAGTTAATACTGAAAGAGATGATGAAACATTCGGAACCAATTGCCTGCAGTCTTCTACATTGCACTCGAAACTCTTAGACACAACATAATTATCCAGGTCATCGGATAACTCTTTTATGTTATCGAATTGAGATAATTGAATATTACATACGCCAAAAGTGTTGGGCTATGTGTATTTTGGAATAAACATAGGAAAAGGTATTTTTCACGAACCACAGAGTAACCAAGAGAGAGTTTGTGTTCATAAGTAAAGTATGAGTTAGGGTGAGAATGTGTAGGTGTGTTCAATGATAAATTAAATCTAAGTTTAAAATTAATGTATAACAAAATATGGCTAAACAAAAAATAAAACAGACAAATAACAAAGAAATGAGGACTTATCAGGAAATGATGTACAAAATATAGTCAGATAACCATTTTCAGCTTCGCTAGGTCAGCTTGGCTTTCGATTTTAATTTTTGGGTTGTTTTCTCTCTTGCGAACAAAAACAATTCCCCGTGAGGTCCAACAAAAGGCAAAATCATGTTCTCTTGACAGTTGTCTAGCCAAAAAGAATAGTTTCTGGGACTTCTGGGTAAGGGTTTCAGCGACAAAGACTGGTTTGATGGGACCTGATAGACTAAAATGAGACGTATTAAGTTTTTCCCCCTTTTGTTTGGTCTTGTTATAATTCTTCACAGCTGTTAACACCTTCTCCTTCATTATAACAGACGTAAACTCAGTTATTATCGGGTTCGACAAGTCCTTTGTGGTAATTCTGTAAATATCCCGTATGTCCGAGTCCTTGATGTCAATACTAACAGATTTACCCATGTTCTGAACAATGCCACAGAGTTCCTGTTTGTTTTCGGGTTTATTAGGCTTTGGGATATTGCGTAATTCAATACCTGATGCACGCATTTTGCGTTCCAGGTTATCAACTTTCGTCTCCAAAGTATCGATGAACTTTTCATCTGCTTTCCGAGCATCCTCTAAAGATTTGATGCGAGATAAAAACTCATCATATTTTTGGGACATCATCTCAACTGATTTTGTGAGCTCGGCATTTTGTTCTCGTAACCCATTTACACAACCAACTAGATCCTGGAAGCGCTTGTCTTGTTCATTTGACAGCGCCTCGAACATTTTCTGTATTGTTGACATAGAAATGATCAAATCATCCTCCTCTTCTTCAAGTGTACTGCCACCCTCGAACTTCTTTTTTTTTCGGTCCGCCACACACAATTGTTGTCGATGCAAATCAGGATCAGAATCGCAATCGTGCAATTCTTTCGACAAGACCACTTCCGGTTTTTTTTTCATTTGTGATTTCTCAACATCGGTAGCCTTAGAGTTCTCCTTATCAACAAGTGGCGTTGGGTTACGTTTAGGCGGCATGTTGCCGAATATACAAAAAAAAAAAAATACAGCGAATATCAAGAGCGCAGCCGATAGCAGGCGTTAAAAACTAAAGCGGCAAAATGCTAGAAAAAATATAGCAATAAGCAAAAACTACTTATTGCGGATCGCCGGGCTCGAACTCGGACCGCCACCACGTGTATGATTTTAGGTGCAGTTGTTAAAGCCGCTTAGCCAACCGCGCCAGTGACGATGTAGGCGAAATAGGCAAACAGTAGATGACTATCGAAGTGCAGAGTGCGGGACCCTGACTATAAGTACCCTCACTTTTTTGAGACACAAGTCATTCGACACAAAACCAAACTTTTGTTCCAAAAACTGTTTCAATAATTTACACTTTATTATGTTTATGTACACCTTTGATTTGTCACTGGTTTATTGATTACACATTTGTCCATACGATTATAATTGTTTCGTGGTCGGAAATTGGTTTTTGACTTTTTTTTTAATTTAAAACTTCGGGAGCACACAAATCGCCACCGATCGTCACGACGGTTGGGCGGGGGGGATTATGTTATTGATTAACTGCAATTCTTCTTATATAAAAACACTTTGTTACAAGTGTATCTGTTAGGAATCGGCAGCTTACGCAATTTAATGTGAGCATTGCACTTTTTCCGACTACAAATTGATCTATTAGCAATAATATAACTTCTCACTACAGGCAGACGATTCCGATTCATTCTGACAGCGTTTAATCATTACTCGGTATCACCAATCATCATCTGTTTATCAATCAATCAAACATAAAAGCAATTCTCGCACACAATTTTGTTCCAACCACTTCGAACTGGGTGAATCTGGATTTGACCGGTTCTGGCTGGATTTTTGTGGTTCCTTCGTGGCGCAATTAGTGTAGAATGCAGTAGATAGGTTACAATTAGAGTTTATTGGCGTTGATGCGTTTGCTCCAGGATTAATATAAGATGAAACGAATACCGCCCATGACTAACATTTGGCTCAGTGGTGCAAACATTTCTTGATTAACTGGTTTGTTTTTAATTTATGTTTCGTTTCAAAAGAGCTTTATGGCGGGATGATTTGCTACTTGAAGCTTCGTATTGTCGGTAAAGTCGGGATTAATGATAACATTGCAGATAGCGTTGTTTTGCGTCACATCTGTAATCCTTCAAGGTTTAGGTTGATTCGGTAGTTGCAATTAATATGACAGATGGCGATCAGTAAAGTATTTGTTGTGTCTGAGACTCTGAGTTGCACTGTTCTTCAATTATACTAAAACTAGCGGACGCCGGGTTTCACCCGCGTATATCCTGTTCCCATGGGAATACGGGGATAAAAAGTACTATAAGTAACCCGGGGAAAGTGTAGCTTCCCAACGGTGAAAGATTTTTTGAAATCGGTCCAGGAGTTTTTAAGTTTTTTTCGTTACATACAAAAATACAAACATACAAATATTTCCTCTTTATAATATTATTATTAGAATATAGAAGTATAGATTAATACATTTCTGAAAGAATTAGGATTTAGATTCATATGGCATGACAATTTGATTTTATTAAAGCATCCAGTGCTTGTAGTAACGTTTACAAGGGTTGTTTGCTTCAGATTTTCTGTAGTCAAAAAGAAAAGTCTTTTAATGTTAGCCAGGGTCTCAAAAATATTCGCTACAGGCATCATACATACCTAAATCAATTTTCTCAATGTATACGGAATTAAATCTAGTCTCGAAATATAAAAAAGGAATTATTTGATAATAAAATAA
The DNA here is from genome assembly GCA_949775005.1 of Orthosia gothica. NCBI lineage: Eukaryota > Metazoa > Arthropoda > Insecta > Lepidoptera > Noctuidae > Orthosia > Orthosia gothica. The sequence goes on from OX459037.1 coordinate 38,516,790, forward strand.
AAATCTCAGAATTTGATACAGGAAGCGACCACTGAAAACAGTGATCCAATCAGGTTAGTAACACATCTGATAAAGCATGACAATGAACAGTCGCAGACGAAATACCAAGAATATGAGGCATAGTACGATACGAATAGTCTTAGCGTCGATCACAAACGCACTGATAAGAGGTGTGTAAGGAATGGCATTGTTTCATTTACTACTTCATAGTGGGTAACCAATGGACCATAGCGGATCAAACAAAAGTATAACTTTACGGCGGTGCCCGTGTCTATGTTAGCAATCAGAGGCTCTAAACCCATAGATCGAATTTGAGATCAAAAATATAAACAAAGAAATGTCATTGTCAAAGTGACAGTTCAGGGGTAGTCAACATTTCCCTAGTAATTCAAATTAAGTATTTTGTTATTTTTTTTTAATTTAGTGTTTTTGGAAGAAACGTGCAAAGAAAGCAGCGTGTCAAAATTAAAAATATGATAGCGTGAGATAAGTCCAAATATTATAGGTAAGGTAAATTGGATTTGGTTAAATTTAATTTCGATTTGTCCGATTATTTTTTTCTTCTGTTCATAATTGTTAAGACAAGGTTTGTGTGTAAGAAAATTTTAATTCATCAGCAAAAAACACCCATGCGAAGCCGAAGCGTTTCGCTAGTTGAAAACATTAAAAGAAGTCCAAATGTTTAAGACCACTGCCCTATTGCCAGTAGCATAAAAATAATTTTCACGATTTTATTTTAAACAGTTATATTTTATTCTTGGATCCTATTATACGTCACTTTAAAGTTGAAAACTGTGTGCAATATTATATTTTATCTACACTCACAACGTAATATTTCAAATATAAATTCAAAAAATATTGCATAAACACGTACTTTGTATTTGTGGATAGGTATAATTTAAAAAAAATCCATTACAGTTCAACATTTTCCTTCGATTTTCAAACAAATGCCTCATAAAATAACTTTTTAATTTTTATAGCACACTTTTACTTTTTAATTTATTGGCGCTTGGGCTCATTGACATTGACAATCATGGTGCAATGAGAATCTAAATTGCCCGCCATACTGTATATTTTTCTTTTTCCACTTTTATTTTATTTCAACTGTATGCGTGAAGATAAAGTAGTGTATGCAACGGCATATAATTAGCTTAGATAAACCCACGCTCGTGTTTTAATAACCTCTGTTATATGGCCATTGCATAAACTACTATTAACTGCTTAAGATATGCCTACAATTTTAGGACTATGTTATAGTATTTTTCGGCAAACTGCACAATTGACGTAAGATATTGATTACGTGACATTTCGATAGCATCTGACATTTCCATAAATTTTTGACGTTTTTCCAATCGCTACGCTTTCGTTGATAGAATGCCTCTTGTCTAGGGCCTCACGAGATTTCATTGTTTTCAGGAATGTTACGAGGGCTTATATCAAGTGTGATCCGATCAGCGATGGCGATTTTGGAAACGCCAAAATATTAGCGATTGCTAACGTGACATTTTTTTTTTTTATTATCTATAGGCTCGCGCTTGACCACAATCTCACCTGATGGTAAGCGGTGATGTGGTCGACGGTGAAACACGCTTGCCTAGAAAAAACCTATTCACTCTTGACTTAAAGCCATTTCGGTAGCAAATGCCAATCACATAGTTACATTTTGAGTTAGTGGATTTAATGTCACTTTTGCTTGAGTTCATTGTGGGGTATAGGACGTAAAGAAGGATGGCAATGTCTCAGATAAACAAATAAATAAACTTCGCTTTATAGGAGGAGGTATATTTAAATGAAAATATGTATTATGCAATCGATTTTAAACTACACTTAAGTTACCAGTGTGATTTTAAACTACTCTGAGACGTGGTCGCTCACAATGGGCCTTATCAGAAAGCTTACAGTCATCCAAAGGGCAATGGAGAGGCTAATGCTCGGAGTTGCGTGGTCGAATTACAAATGTAGAAATCCGCAAGAGAACCAGGGTTACCGACATAGCCCAAAGAATTGCTTACTACGAAACTTAAGTGGCAGTGGACATATATTGCTCGCAGAACGGATGGCCGATGGGGCAGAAAAGTTCTGGAGTGGCGACCATGAACCGGAAGACGTTGTGTTGGAAGGCATCCCACCAGGTGGACCGATGACCTGGTGAAGGTTGCGGGGGTCCACTGGATGCGGGACGCACGGGACCGGTCAATGTGGCGACGCTTGGGGAAGGCCTATGTCCAGCAGTGGACGTCTTTCGGCTGGCATGATGATGATGATAAATCGATTTTATTTATGCAGCAGCCTGAAATTCAGGGACGGTAGATGAAAATAAAGATTTCAAAATCTTTATTTTCATATCTAACATCATTATAAAATCTCTTTGACCGCGTCGGAATCGAATGTCTGATTACACGCACCGAAATAAATCTTTAATAATTTCGTCTAATAGCGTTACGTTCATGATTTACATTATTTATTACGTAGTGCCTCTTAGTGCAGCTAAATATTTTAGATTATATGTAAATAGACAAGTAACTACATTAATATTTCTATGCAAAGGTTTCTGTATTTATAGCATTAGTATATAACTATAAAATCGCATATAATCGTAAAATATTGTTTTCTAATGAGGTATTTCCTTTCTTGAGTTTTATTGTGTTCTTATCTTTCTTTTTTCTTAGCAAACGACCGTGATCTTACATAACAAGATTTAAAATTTATTTTTTTTTACTTAGTTATTACCCGTCAAACTAACACGTGGCAACCGTGCTTAACCGTCGACTACATCATCGCTTACCATCAGGTGAGACCTAGTGGTCAAGCGTGAGCCTATGTATAATAAAAAGAAAATACCATTTTGGTTTGACCATTCTTAAATCCAAATTCTCAATTCAAAAACTGAGTGTAAATACTTAAGCGTTATGTTTTAAACTAGACCTTGACATTAATATGTCTTTTCAGGCCAAAAACCTTTACTGCTGAACATTGCCATAGATCACTAATAATTACCAGTTTCGTGATAATTAAGACAGTTGGCAGACAGACCAGTGATGATAGGTTGTATAGTAATTAGCGCGTATGAAGACACTCTTGCGGATCTTCATTAATATTTTCAGGTATTACTCAAATTGTTGTTTCTACCTGATAAGAAACACAAAATTGACAATTGTATGAAGTGATTAAAACAAGATATTCGAAGACATATGACAACCACCATTCCGCACTGGGTCCGCGTGGTGGATTAAGACCAATTCTCTCTCTCACAGAGAGGTGGCCTGTGTCCCAGCAGTGGGAACGTTAAAAGTCTGATGATGATGATGATTAAAACAATTTTCTAAATAATACGTTTAGAAAATTGTGCCTGTGAAGTGAATCTTAATTTCTTCTAGCTTTTGACCACGGTTTCGTCCGCGTAGGGAAAGATATTTTTTCTATCCTTCTAGAGGTCGGCAACCACAATAAGAGCATTTTATATAAAGGATTATTGTATGATTTAATCATGAGGGACCATGATCAACTCTACTATCGGGATGAAAGTATTTTTGGAAGTCTTTTTTCAGGTTATGGTCTAGCAAACAAATATAGATATATTGTAATTTAATGATGTGAAAAAAATTGACTTTCGTAGACTTAATCAAATGTGTCCAATGTAGGAGGAAAATTAATATATTTTTACCCGACTGCCGAATGAGGGTAATGTGTTTATCAGTCTATGTATGTATGTATGTTTGTTTCTATATGGCGTTCTAGCGACCAAACGCGTTGGCCGATTTTGATGATTCTTACGTCAATCGATTTGCCTCAACCCTGCGAGTGTCACTGGCAACATTAAAATTGCAAAATAGAGAAATGGCGGCTTTTGGGCGCCATATTGTGGGGCCCCAAATATTATTTTTGTACCAAACCCATCGTGTGGGGCATCAAAATGATGGATTTTAAGAGATGATTACAAAAATATATTATACATACATTTATTAAAAATAACAAAAAACCCGACTGCTTAAAAAGCCAACTAAAAATACGTAAACAAGAAGAAAATCATGCTGTGCAGTCGGAGGATAAATCTGGGTTTTGGTCAGCCAGCTCGCACACATTGCCATGTCTGTGGATTCATGGTAAGGAAGGAGTGGTGTTTTAGTCGGTAGGCACCTAAGTGAGTCTAGACTGGCTCGTATGTGAGACAGCTTGGGCGTCCAATGAGGATTCATCCCAATCCTGCCGAACAAAAAACATCACGCCTGTATTGTCTGAAGTATTAGGCAGAGAGGCCACAAATTTATTACCCATGTCACAGATAATATAATAGTAGCTTTCAATGTAAAGAATGTAATGCTAAAAGCTCGTAAGTAGATTACCCCAGTACCAGTAACTATTTTCAGGCAAAAGTTCATTGATCCCATTGGCGCGTACGCAACCTAGACAACTGTCATTGATAAAGACCGCGTTTCAAAATAGCATCTACTTATTGGTTGACGTCAGAACCAATGAGTTGCAGTGACAAACAGCAAAGAGCTTAATTGTAGGCTCACAGTTTCTAGAATGTTTCGGCAAAGATCAGCAGCCTAATTGCGTGAGTACATTCGGCAGGGCAAAGGGTATGATTCCTTGAAAGAGTATGTCCAAATTCCCTTTAAATGATTAGGTATTGCCAAAAATTATTGGACTCTTTCGAAAAGAGTATCTTCACCAATCAAAGCGTTCAGTAATTTTTGGTATATCTATACCAATACCAATATTATAAAGAGGTAAGATTTTTTTGTTTGTTTTTCTGTGTGTTTGTTTGTACCGAATAGGCTCCGAAACTACTGGACCGGTTTCAAAAATTCTTTCACCGTTGGGAAGCTACACTACCCCCGTGTGACATAGGCTACTTTTATCCCTGTATTTCTACGGGAACGGGAACTACGCGGGTGAAACCGCGAGGCGTCCGCTAGTCTAATTTAAATTGGCAGTTTATTATTGAGTTGTAGGTGTGGTATATGGAGCAGGATTTTGATTATTATTGGGGTCCGGGGAAAGTGGTGTACGTAACCCATTACAGAAGGACCCAGGGTGCCATAACCAGGGTCGTCTGGCGCCCATGTGCTGGTTTGGCCCCTGGGGTGATCACGGCGTGCAATGTTTGTTGGTTCACCGGTGATGGAAGGTACTCCCCAGAGTACCCGTGACGGTGACGGACTGCCGCGGCCGGTTCACGGATGAGTGCTAATGCTTGCCCTTGCTGCCGCCATAAGCGACACAGGAGGACACCGTGGAGTTTTAGTGGGTTGGAGTCCCACATAACTGCGCTATCTCCCCGTGGTAGCGCAGTATGACATGAATGAAGTATGAAAAAAAGGTAGACATCATATTTATGGTTCGATGTCGCTTTGGGTCGGGTATAGGTACACTTTCTGTATCATATCATTAAATAGGTATAGATACTTTCTTCGCAAGGCCATTGACTTTAACCAATACTATCAGTGTGCCAAACAAAAACATTGTTACTAATAATGAAATAATACGTAAACATGTTACTAATTAACTGAATATTACTTTTGTTTCACAATATTAAGCAATTAATTACGTTGAAGATTGTGTGGCTTCTTACTAAAGGTAAGCTGCCATTTCAACCTTGGGGATAAGGGCAAAAGCAAAGTCGGTAACTTATGTTATCTCTTCTTCACCCTTTGTTGACTGGTGGACATGAATTCTGCTTTGGGACAGTTATACGCAAAAGTACCTATTTTTTGTAGAAGTTCAATAGCCCGAATTAATCAATGAAGGTTATAGAATCTAAATCATGAATTTATTTGGCCGCGGTCTTGTAGATCGTTGTCCTCCTCTATGAAGAAATTTTAGGTCCTTAAGCTTTTGATTGCGACTGCACTTTTTGCCTTTTACTGTAACTTACCTGCATCACAGATAATTATAATACTAGCATACAAATGCCTCACCCCATAAAAAGAAACCGTGCCGACGTAACTAGCGTTTTTCTTCTGATTAAGTTAATTATTATTATAACTACTTCGATTGCGTTCGGTTCCGTTCCACGGCTATAGATGGTGTTAGCAGCGACTTGCAATTAAAAGTGTTTTCTCGGTTCGTGAATATTTTTTTCTTTAAATACCGTGACGATTTGTTTTATAGTAATTTTTTGAAAGTTTTTACAGTAGCATTGTACCAAAATTAGGCCTGCATAAAGTTTGGAAACTAAATAAATAATGCTTATATCCAGAGGACATAAACAAGTGCCATTCTATCATCAAAAGTGTGGCCATAGCGGTTGTCAAAAAGGCAACATTGTATGGGATTGACACGCGATATCCAAAAACCACGTGAACAATCCCTTACGTTTTAACATTTCGACAATCGCCTTCGCTGACATCGAATGCAACTTGTCTAGCCTCAGTTCATATTTCGAAAGAGGTGAATTCTAGAATACATTGACCTAAGATTGTTTATTGTGGCAGTGATTACGAGTACCAGATATCGCTCTTATTAATGTTTTGTTTCAACTGCCCATCGTCCCTTAGTTTACCTACTCTGGAGATGGAAATCGACTTTACCCTGTTCGTGAGCAGGCTTGATTTATTAAAATTAGAATTAAATAGGTCACGTTCAATGGTAGCATTTAACAGACTCTTTCTATCTTTCAATAAATTAGCCAAACTAAAACACTAATTGTTTACCTCTTTCAATTAAAACAATTTACGCACTTTAAAATAAATTCTCAATCGTCGAGAATAAGCGGAGCTTTATAAATACATTATTTTTGAAAGTTTATTGAACTCTCGAGAATCGTACGAAATTGTACAGTTTCCGGGGAAAAGTGAGTTATTCTGGATTTATGGGCTATAAGCTAGAAATCTGTCACCTCCTAGTGAGTTATCTTACTACTTAATCCTACTAAATAATATTATAAATGTGAAAGATTGAATGGATGTGTGTGGAGGTGTGGGTGTATGTTTGTTACACTAAGATTCAAGATTATTTATTTGTGGATACATAAATACACATACAGAGCATGCAAGTTATTAAATTACATTATAGTTTAAGATCAGTCATGTTTAGCCTTAGTGGCGATCAAATATTTAAATTTCAGTAATAAAAGTCATTGGATAAAGTATTCGAAAACAAATAAATTAAACATATGGTCATAGTTACGTAACAATTATTAAATGTCAATTAAAACTGTCCAATAACAATAATTTGTTGCTAATTTGTCCAGATTATGTCAAAGATGTTTTGGTAACATTAGTTACTACACGGCATTAGATGTTGTCATTAAGAAATTCTAGAATACTGTATGCTTTCCCTTCTAGCAGTATCTTTAATTTATTTTTTAATTGACCGACATTAAGCTCCTTCCAACTATTTGGGAGTTTTTTGCAAATTTTAGGGGCCACACAGAAAACATTCTTGTGCACTATCACGCCAGAACGGCTGAACAGATCTGGATGACATTTAGCACAGAGATAGATTATAGTCTGGAATAGCACATAGGCTACTTTTCATCACGGTATAATGCTCCATTGGGCTAAGAAAACCCTTTTCATGCAGGCGAAGCCGCTGGCAGAAGCTAATATGTTATTAAAATAAAAAAGTTAGTAGTTAGTAGCTATCGGGAAACACAGACTCCAGCAGAGAATTTAACTCCTTAGCTGTACGCCCAATGAAAGCATTCCCAAAACGTTCAGTGCGTATCGGTGGGATGTCCACCATGTATCGATAGTACATCGCCATACGTCTTGTAATACGATGATGGAACGGGCTAGGCGGAATTATATCATGTAATTCCATCGCACCCTCCCCGAAATACAACCGATAGAAAATCGACAAGCTGGCAACTAGGCGTGGATGTTCAAGGCTCTGGAGCTTTGACTCGACCAGTGCCTTATTGGCGATGAGCTTCTTGACCCGTTTTTCGATGTATGCCTTTAGTTTTGTTTTGGTTTATATGTATAGGTAGTTAACTACCTTTGCTTATCGGAGAGACCATTCAGGGTAATAACTGACGGCTCATTTTGAGAGAGTGCCTTCTCTCCTTAACACCTAAAAATAATACCATCACTCAATGTTGAACATAACCGCTGTACACTTACTTACTGTTTTACTGAAACATCTTAGAAAACATTTATAGCTATTGTTGAAATAAGTTGTTTTCTGCAGCAATAAATATTGAACGCATTGCATTTATAAAATTGTTAAGAATTAAGGCTCGCTTCCATTGCATGATAACTGAATAAGAGCAAATGGTAAACGTCATTGTTGGTGACGCAACCTCATTTGTGATTTGTGATGATGTATATAGACTCAGACTCATGGTTTCGAGAGATGACATCAAGAGATTGAAATAAAGAAAAAATGTATCCTCCGTAGTTAACCTGGTTTTATTGGTTGAATCCTCAACAGTCATATTTGAGGATTCAACCAATAAAACCGTTTCTCCTGCAAACGAGCCTGACACCCAGTTTTTGGAAATAAATTATCGACGCATCACAAATTAACCTACAACATTTAATTTTGAGATAATTTCGATTCCAAAAAGTTGGCGTTTTGTTTTTTCGGGTCGATAGTTAACTCTTATACAATTTGGGATGAGTAGGCGGCCAGCCAAGTTTTTAGCGGCATCATTAAGTCCTTGATAGTGCAGGTGTTTGGATTTGTCACTTAGAACACTGCAACATGTGGCCCATGTTTTGAATAGGGGCACCACACTTTGATGTCAGAAGGAGACTATTTATACCAATTATTGGAAGTCCGTGTATGAGTGGTGTGAAGTGAATTCCAAGTGGGAGCTGGTCCACTGGCAATTTACACCTGTTAAAGCAAATGTATGAATGAGTAGAAGTTAATAAAACATTTCCAAATGAAGTCTCTAATATTCCTTTTCCGTAGCACACGCTAGCTTGTTGTTGTGTTGATCAGCTGTTGGCAATCTCTCACGTACTATTTATACTTTGTTGGCAGAGAGCAAGGAGCGAATGCAGCGGGCGCCCTTCGAGACTGCTCTGCACCACGCCGGTGAGTGACCAAAACAATCTTATACTACCTGTACAGTGGTAAAGTGTGAAGGTAAATAGTAATGAAACGGGAGGAACACGCCTAGGACCGATCAGTGTGGCGAAGCTTGGGGGAGGCCTGTGTCCAGCAGTGGAGGTCTTTTGAATGAAATGATGATGATGGTGGGCAGAAAATTAGGCACCTCGTCGGTGGCAAAAACCCTTATGGACTGGTCTCCTCAAGGTAAAATATTACCACTGACGTGCGTTTACCTGCACTAGATGTTATGTAGTCTATACCTGCCTTACTAAATAGTTGCAATTTCTACTAGATTTATTATCGAAATTAAATGAAAATAACTATGCAAAATCTTCGCATAGTAACATAATTATGGCTGGGAAGAAGATATTGATTATGTATGATATATATAACAATGTACCTATAGAAGATAACGACATGCTGAGCCAACTCTGATTAAATTGAGTCATGATGAGGCTGATGATATATTAATAAAGAAGAAAAAAATATTTTATTGACACAAATTAATTACAAATAATATTCTTGATGATTGCATCCTGACAACTTTACCGATTGTATCATTTATAATGTATCTTTTCTGCAGTTTAGTTTTAAGCTAACCCCAGTTTCAACTTAGTCGCCATAGGCTTTTCAACTCAATTTCCTTTGATAGATCTTGACATAAAATAATGCGTCAAGGGGATATGAAAAGGCTCGGAAATTCGTTCCCCGGTGCAGACGCTTACTGTCGATGGCTAGACGATGGGGATCGATGGAACCCATTTAGCCGCGGGTTTTCCCGGCCTACGCAGTGGGGGACCTGGCTCTAAAGTGTTAGAAGCTGTTTCTATTTTTAAAAGCGATGTAGAATTGAAAATAGAGAAATATATTGGAAATGTAGCTAATGTAGTTTTGCTGGCGACTTACAAACTCAATTGTTGTGTACTTTTCAGGCAATTTTTATAAGTTGGTAGCTTTTTATTTCACCACACACACACACATATTTGTAGTGATAATCATAATAAATGATTATGATTATCACTACATATCTATACTTATATATATAATATTATAAAGCTGAAGAGTTTGTTTGTTTGTTTGAACGCGCTAATCTCAGGAACTACTGGTTGGAATTGAAAAATCTTTTGTGTTGGATAGTCCATTTATCGAGGAAGGCTATAGGTTATATAACCTCACGCTGCGACCAATAGGAGCTGAGCATAAATGAAAAGTGTTGCAAAAACGGGCAAAAATATTCCTTTTTGAGAGCTTCCATTGCGTGCGCTGAATCATGTATGTAGTAATAGGAATCATGTATGTAGGGTCGGGTAGGGTAGAGTAGGGTAGTGTAGGGTCGGGTAGGGTAGGGTAGTGTAGGGTAGGGTAGTGTAGGGTAGTGTAGGGTCGGGTAGGGTAGGGTAGGGTAGGGTAGGTAGTGTAAGGTAGGGTAGATAAATGTTTGGTCTTTTTATGGCAAAACAAAGTTTGCTGGGTCAGCTAGTTATAAAATAAAGTCCGCTGCCGCGTCTGTACGCGATTAATTCAAAAACTACTGAACGGATTTTCATGCTGTTTTTGTCTATAATTTATCACGGGCGAAGCCGGGGTGGGTCGCTGGTATATATATAATTTTATTTAATATAATTTATTTATGTCTTACCACAAATTTACAGACAAAAAATTTATGAGTCTACAGATACAATTGTACGATTAATTTGTGGAAGACTGGTGCCCCAAACTAAGTTTTTTACAAAACCTGAATGTTAGGTCAGTATTAATGTAAATCTTAGTATTTTTGAATTTCAAACCATCAGAGATACAGCATTAGAAGCTAGTTTTCGTCACATCTGAGATTTACCCGCAACTCCTGCCAATACTAACATCACGCAACAATTCGTTCAAGGCGCGACAGACGAAGACTATCGTCATATTGATAAACAATGTCTAATAAAAACTGCTGTGTCTCGGGATCCGTCTCTTGTTTATGTCTGCGATATCTTCGGCTTTGAGTTTGACCTATCTGGAGCATTAGTAAAGTAACTTTTGGATGTTTGATGTTTTAAGAAATTGAAATTCGATGAAAATATTTTCTTCTGTAGACAATGAATTAACTGGCCCTGAAACGATCCTGATACTTCATTTTCTTGTATGTTTTACTTCGAGACACAATAACTCCTCATTCTGAAAACTGTCTAAATCTATTTACATTTAATAATCCAATTGGTACGTAGGTACTATTTTTCAAATTGCTTTGTGAACTCTACCTTCCTGCTAAATAACAATAATTAATTAGGAGACATCAATAAATATATACTTACCTCATAATTTTCAAATAGCTAGAAAATAACACGATTTAATTCAACATAAAATAGCCCAAATTGCTTCCACTAAATAAAAACTTCACCATCTAATATTATAAATTAAAATTTTACATCTTTCACCAAAATAAATTATATTCAGTTCACAATAACACTTTCAGCGCAATTCTCGCTTGGAGTATATCGGGAACTGATAGGGGTCGTTGAACCTGCGCCCACGCAAGTGACAATATTGCGCGACTCCTGCGCATACAAAGGGAACCTTGGAAGAAGTGATTTGGCATTTTTTACCTTAATTAGTAAAATATTTTTTGGCTTATTTTTAAGCTAAAGAGGAGGCCCGGGCCGATTTTAATTTCTGTAGCGTAGCGAATTTTTTCAACGTAAAGAAGTGCATTTTGTGTTTTTCTGTCAATATAATTATATTAGTTTATCAAAAGCTATTCAGGGAATTTTACAATACAGAAAAAGTCAACACGATGAGCAAGTCTTAAAGAGATCTTTTCATGAGCAGTCAAATAGATACGAAGAAGATACTATTTTATTTTTTGGCCATATTTATAAGCTATCAGAATCATTAAATAATTAGCTTAGATTAAAATAACCCAATTTCAAGCCTACCTACCAAAAATTCGAAAATTTCTGAAAAACAAATCCATCTGCCTTCCCAACTTTTCCCAATCTCCGTACCAGGCGTTCTGTTTGTCTGTCTGCGTCTAATTCGGTCGCTCGCCTTCGTGATTAACCTTGTTTCATTGTACCAGCAGTGTCACGGTTTCTGGGTGAGCAGACGTACAGGTAAAGAGAGGTGGGTATTTTAGGGGTAGGTGACGCATGCGATACTTTGCGGGAGGAAAAACAGTGTGAGAAAGCTTGGACTTATATAGGATTTAAATTGAAGCGTTAAAAAAGCATGGAGACCCCTTGAGTGTCCGAAACGTGTATCCACGCGAGACACGATGGCTTTTCTATTATATCGGTAATTACGGGCATTCAAACGATAAAAGTTCGATCCTTCTCTGAATAAGAAAAGGGTACTTTCTAAATTTATCTTGGACATCACAGGCAACTATGAAGGAAAACATCGTGAGGAAACCTGGACTCATATAGTTAATGTAAGTTTGAAATAACCAAGTCAGAGGCCTGTGGGGTTGCCAGATCAACTCGGACACCAGAGATGGCCACATCCTCACACGAAAAGAATAAGAAGATGAGAAAATCCGTTTGGAATGTGTCACATAATTCTAACCAAACAGAATGCCGACAAATGCTAGAGCATTTTTCCGACCTCTAGTAGCCCGACAGAAGAACCAATTGAGTATCTTAAATGAACGCTATTTCACTAGTAAATTGTATGTACATTTATTAAAACTATTTTTTTTACACTTTTTACTTCAATAATATAATAATTTCAATTATTTTATGCACCTGCCATGTTATCTCTCCACCGCCCTTGGTTGCCTGGTAGAGAATGCCTCAGGCATTAAGTCCGCCTATGTACCTGTATGCTGCATGAGATGTTAATAAATAAATAAACATTCCGAACATAAATATGTTCACCGATTGACAGGAAGATTTCTTAATCTCAAGCAAGACGTGATGAAAAAAGTTAGCTTTAGGAGTTAAAAGCACATAAACTTCCTCCTTTTTTGAAATCTATTTAAAAAAACAATAAGGTAGGTTATTGCAAAGTTTTTAATAGTGAAAATATTGAATAGAATACACGATTAACACTCAACAATCCTTTGCTAGCTTCTGGCAAAGTTATATATTTTACAAGCTTCCTGGAATTGCTCAGATTTTTATCCTGCATAATAAATTAGGAATCAACAAACCGTTTAATTTTATAATTACACGAGACTTATGTTTTCAACAGAACGGCACAAACATATAAACATACATTTTGCGAGTTTAACGCGCGTGCGATTGTAATGTGCGCTATATAAAGAATTCGGTCAAGACCGAACCGTGCGTAATTAGATCGTTCTATTACTTAATTGAAAAAGTTTTGTAATCTTTAGTACCTGATTACCAGAAGAGCTCGTGGCTAAATAGTAACAGCTGCACGGGTCGATCTTCAAGGTTAAGAAACGCTTGCCGAGGTCAGTCCATGGATGGGTGATCATCTTTACATAGCGAGTTTCCTCCGGCTTGAAGATCTTTGACAGCCGTTACGGGTAGTCAAAAGCCTGAGACCAGTCTAGCCAAGGGGTACGGTGTTACCCAGTTACTGGGTTGTGGAGGTCAGATAGGCAGTCGCTCCATGTAAAGCTGAATTCGGTTAGATTAGAAGCCGACCCCAAAAAGGGAAAAAGGCAGGCAGATTGAATCTTTAGTATCTACCTGATTCTAGGAAAAGACAAGATTTCAGCTGAGGATCCTCGATTTCCTGTCGTGTACCCAGTAACTAAATTGTGGAGCTCAGATAAGCAGTAGGTACATGAACTCAGCTGGAAGAAAACGACTAGACAGATGATTGCCAAACTTGACCTCACGTAGTGAAGACTACTACTCAGCAGCAGCAACTGGGGGTGAATTGAAAAGTTTGAAAAGTTTAGGCTTGCCCAACATTTCAAAGATTAAAAAAATATTTGGCTTGCATTGTTGTAGTTGGCGTGGTTCTTGAATTAAGTACTTAAACAGATTTTTAACCCCCGCCGGAAAAAGAGGGGTGTTATAAGTTTCACGTGTGTTGCTGTGTATCTGTGTGTCTGTCTGTGTCATCATAGCGCATAAACGGATGAACCGATTTTGATCTAGTTTTTTTTGTTTGAAAGGTAATTTTGTCGAGAGTGTTCTTAGCTATGTTTGATTACAATCGGTTCAGTCGTTCAAAAATTATGGGCGTTTTACTGTTTGAATTGGGGTGTTTACGCAAGATAAATGTGTCGTGGGCTTTTTTAAATTTTGAAATTTTACTTGTAATAACTTAAAAATCAAACCAAATTTTAAAACAAAACACTACAAAGCGAAAAACAACTTTCTTTTCGGCTCACAACGTCTAAAAACGGGCCCACATAGGACGATGGTAACTGAAGAAGGAGTTATAAAATCCAACTTCACCAGTGAAATTAGAAAACATATTATCTATTTGAGTCCTCCACCGCGGGTAGAGGCAAGCGTTGGTAATAAAGATTTATATTTGAATACTGCAGTATTGCCGTAACGGAGTTAGTCTTCGTTAAAATCTCCAAATATTTACAAACCGAAAACAAATATATTAGTTAAGGGCACGATGGGGCTGACATGTCTTTGATAAAAGCCCCTAAACAAAATTAGATTTAAAAAAAAAAAAAAATATATATATTAGTTATTTTTTTCATGATTTTATTTTACCACTTTTCGGAGTGATTAATATGTATATCCATGTCAAATTATAGCTGCAGACGGACAGACAGATATGGTGAATCTATAAGGGTTCCTTGTTGATTTCGGAACCATGAAAAGAGATGCCGACGAATTGAAAAAGTCCTTCTTTTTTGAATTTTTTAACAAACTTACCTGAATCAGCAACTTATTACTAAGAGTTTATAGATAAAAAAATAATTAGAATTTTTTTTCCCTTATTTTTTTAAAGATTACCTAAAAGCTTCTGGTTTCAATTTTCTATTTCCAACCTTCACAAATAAAACTCCCCAGTTACACGCATTTAATAGTACATAAATCTAAGTTATAAACGTTGATGGTAAGCAGCCTACTGCCGGCCGGCTCTGCCAATCAGTCGGCAACTGTTTATATTTCTTTGTTATTCTCATTGTAAATCTCTTTAACCGCTTTGTTGTGCCGCCATCTTGTGCGTAGTTAGAGAATGGCTCTGTGGCGTAATTGTTTAGATGTCGGTAACTATTAACAATACGTGATGGAAAGGATAAAAAAAGGGAAAAAAAGGGTAAAAATTAAAAATCTCCGACACATTTTTATTTCATGCTACATAATTTATCTAATACTAGCGGACGCCTCGCGGTTTCATCCGCGTATTTCCCGTTCCCGTGGGAATACAGGGATAAAAAGTAGCTAATGTACTCGGGGATAGTGTAGCTTCCCAACGGTGAAAGAGTTTTTGTAATGGATCCACTAGTTTTCAAGTTTATTCGTTACATACAAACATACAAATCTTTCCTCTTTATAATATTAGTATAGAAGTATATATTAGTAAACCTGATCGAAATCGGTTCATCCGTTTAGGAGCTATGATGCCACCGACAGATACACAAACACACAGGTACACACGTACAAATTATAACACCCCTCTTTTTCCATCGGTGGTTAAAAATGGTGCCATTTTGGTTTTTACTGTTTAATTTTTGGTCTAGCGGTAGCAAGCGCTATTCCTGACCAAGAGATCCTGGATTCGATCCCCAGGTAGGGGAAAGTGTTATTTATTTATTTAAACTTCATGTACAATGGTGATACATAGGCGGACTTAATGCAGCAGGGCATTCTCTACCAGTCAACCTTTAGGTTAAAAAGGACACAACAGTGGTAAGAGTACAAAATAAAAATGATCAATAATTAAAATCGGATATTAACAAACTACCTAACTAATAAAATACATAAATACTTTCTAAAACAATAAACTAATACATATTATAATAAATACCATATATTCTAAATCATCATCATCATCATCATATCAGCCGAAAGACGTCCACTGCTGGACATAGGCCTCCCCCAAGCGTCGCCACATTGACCGGTCCCGTGCATCTCGTAACCAGCGGATCCCCGCAACCTTCACCAGGTCATCGGTCCACCTGGTGGGAGGCCTTCCAACGCAACGTCTTCCGGTTCGCGGTCGGACGTAGAGATCCGCAAGAGAACCAGGGTTACCGACATAGCCCGAAGAATTGCCAAACTTAAGTGGCAGTGGGCAGGGCACATTGCTCGCAGAACGGATGGCCGATGGGGCAGAAAGGTTCTGGAATATTCTAAATGAAACAGAAAATTAAATGTTATATTAAAAAAAATGTTATTTTATTTTTCCGTCTGAAATCTCTTAGTATTAGGCCGGAGTCTGGATGTTTGTCCAGTTAATAGTTAAAGTAATGTCTCCTCCTATCATCAACATTTCAGCCGACCAGCTGTTGGACAATGCCTGCATTGCTTGTGGGCCAATGCCCACAAGCGTCGCCACACTGATCGGTCCCGTGCGTTTCGCATACACCTCCACCACTCCTGCAGCCTTGACCAGGTCGTCGCTCTACTTAGAGGGAGGCCTTCCAAAGCTGCGTCTTCCGGTACGCGGTTGCCACTCCAGAATTTTTCGGCTCCAACGGCCATCCGTTCTGCGTGCTATGTGCGCTGCCCACTGCCACTTAGTTTTGGCAATTCTTTGGACTGTGTCGGTAATCTTGGTTCTCTTGCGGATGTCTTCATTTCTGAATTGATCACGCAAAGAAACTCCGATCATAGCTCTCTCCATTGCCCTTTGGGTGACTTTAATCCCATTCTGATGAGGCCCATTGTGTGCAACCAAGTCTCCTTCGCCAAGACCAGTACACCCGCATTTCGCCATTAATAGTGGCGAAATGCGGGTGTACTTATAGCTGCAATTCTGCCTTATCTTAAGGAGAATGCAGCCGTGATGTTATTATCTATGCAATAAAAGTTGTGAAAAATGTCAAAGAGTTATTCAATTGGTGTTCCTACACTGCTGTTAAAAATGTATACAAACATTTTCTAACACTAATACATTTACTAACAAATCTTAAGAATTGTTACATTCAGTTAGGAATTGTTACATTCTATTAGAAATTGTTACATTCTGTTAGGAATTGTTAGATGTTTTGAGTGCTCCTACAATGATGGAAAATGTTTACAAAATAAATTGCGCTCGAACTAAATGCAAGCATTTATTACAATTTGTTAACTAACTATTTTCTGTTTACTAATTATAATATTACCTAACATGAAAACATTTTTAGGAAAATGGTTTTCGCGACTTGGAGAAACTGACAATGGAATAATTGATATTCTAACTGAAAACCTTTTAGCGAAATAGTTTCCGTGCTACGACAGAAGTTGATAGGATCTTTACGTAGCCTTGGTAATCGTTGTTTCGCAAGTTCAAGCACAGTATTTCACCTTATGTTGGCAATTGGCATCGAGTATTAAGTATTTTTTTGCATATGAAAAAGATGGGGCTTTAATGATAGCTCTTGAAATAAATGATAAATGATTTTATTTCTGTAAGTTGGTTTGTACAAACACTACATGTCGATAAAAAGATCCCATACTTAATTTGCCTCGCGTTTATGAATATCATTGTATTGATAATTAAGAAAAACATTTTTCGCGATCCTTATTGCATTCTCCAGGTCCAGGAAGAGCTATGAAAAAATATTCTCCTTGCTGAAATAAAAAGTTCTCCAAAAATGAAAATCAAACCAGTTATTTATGTGATTTTTTGGTGATGTACACAGACTTTAATGAATTATAAATGTGCTGAAAAATTTACCCATTAGGCTTACCATATTACAAAATCGTTATCGACATAATATATTTTTTAATTAAATAATAAATAAATAATGAATTCAAAAAAAAAAAAAAAAACTTTTATTTCATGCTTTTTAAACTACATAATGTATCTAGTAGTAGACTCGCTTCGATCTACAATCTATCGAACACATAAATAAGACACGTTATCTTGCGAAAATACCCCGATTCAAACAGTAAAACGCCCTGCCGGTGTCTGTACAGTTACACAAATACACAAACACACAGGTACACACTTCAGAATTATAACACCCCTCTTTTTCCATCAGGGGTTAAAAACAACCAAAATTACAGCTTGTCCCTTTGTTATTCACACATAAATGCCACACTGTCGCCAAAGTTTTGATCCAGCAAGGGTGCCAACGTATCGTAAGTAATGATTGCCGTAGCCGATGGGATTTTCCACTCATGGCTGGCCTCGTTGTACCTATGGTGTTTGGGAAACCCGTGCGTGATCGCTCGATGGTATGGTGAAGTCTGTGGCAAGGAATTTGGGGGCTGTTACTGGAGTAGGTTATCTGATCAGTGTAGGTACAGACTGGAATTATATTCATCAACATCTTCCTAACATGTTACTTGGGGTCGGCGTAACACGTTCTTTTTCTTCCATACCGTCCTGTCCCCGGCGACGCTATCACTCCCTTTTCTTTCATATCCATCCATCTTTTCTTTGACCTTCCCCTTCCACTCCATCAGACGCCAACTGACATTGACTCATCAGCAGACTGGCATTTATTGACCAATATTTTAAAATGCTGATGTTTTGATACATAGGTAGCGCCATAGAACAGATAAATATCTGTTCTGTGGGTAGCGCAATATTTATCTGTAAAGGAGTGTATTGCAAAGTAAACCATAGAAATAAATACTGATTAATAATTTAATTAACGTCCAGCGGTGTTGGCTTGAAATCATGATAACAATGAATTTTAATTAATTTGTGATATTAAAATAGATAAGACAACACAACAGACAGGTAGGGTTAAAAGCTGACTTGCAACCCCTCTTGGTAATCGTTTAATGAATATTCATACAGATATGACACTGAATATTCAAGGGAGTTGAGAAATAAGATTCTTCACAATTCATTTTAACAAACAATGATCTGATTACAGTTTCAATATTTGAAATAGCTTGCTAATACCAAAAGTAACTGTAGCAAGCAAAAGTAATTGATCTATACCAATATTAGAAATAAAGAAGAAATATTTTTTTGTTTGTTTGTACTGAATAGGCTCCGAAACTACTGAACCGATTTTCAAAATTCTTTCACCTATGGAAAGCTAAATTATTCCCGAGTAACATAGGCTATTATTTTGACGGGAGCAAAGCCGTGGGGGTCTGCTAGCACTCTATAATTGTAGTCTTCGGTTATAACTTTCCTAAGAATAAATTAACTTATAAACGGTTGATTAGATACTTCCTCAAACGTTCACATGACGAAAATATCCCCAATCCCATTTTAAAATAAACTTCCTCCCTATTAAACTGACACCACCTCATCAAACTCAAGGGTCCCCCTTCAACCTCGCATCAGATATCAGTTCCACCTTCCCAAGGTCCCAACCTTCAATCATGCCCCATCATTAGCTAGAGGTGGTCATAACAAGCGTCATTACATTAGCGGTAAGCTTTTAGTTAACTAGGGGTGGGACACGTGACGTCACCGAGCTTGTGGGGCAAGGCCGGGGCTATTAATGTAGCACGCTTGATAAATATAGATGGTGGTGTCTTTTTATGGGGGGTGGAAGGTCAGGTTGGAGGCTGAGGTGTGGTGATGTTTAGCTCCAAGCTACAAATAGCAGCACTAAAGCGAGCAGGTAGAATGAGGGGTTGCTAAACTGGCGATTCATATAGAATTATGCATAAAGAAATCATGAGTTATGTAAAAAGTAAGTAAAATGATGTAAAGTATTAAGAAAAGCTGTCTAAATGGGAAAGTTTGTTGATTCCAGCCCACCCTAGCCAATTATTTTTTTTTTCTTATAGAATATCTTTCTACAATCGTTAACGCCTTCAATTTGTAAGGTCTGACCACGTTCAGCACCTGTAGCCAAGTTGACAATCTACAATCGATAACGCTAGTAGAAAACGATTCAATGTATGGAAACAATGATATTCAAATAAACAGATATGTTATAAGCTCGCGCATTGTGAAGACTCGAATAGAACACAATTGTGACCTTTAGTCTTTAGTTTATGTCACGCATGGCGAAGAGCAATAGGCTTTGTTGAAACAAAAACAAAATAAAAATAATGCCATAGTGTGTATTTAGAAAGTGTACCAATTATGATACCAAAGTAAATAAAACAGAAGGGATCTCATACCATAATGCAAGTACGCACCTCAATTTACTATTATTTTTTTTTTTTTTTCTAATATTCTGATATTTGGAGGTTAGAAAAAGAAAAAAACATTGGTGGTCAGAATAATGTTTGTTATATTCACACGCAAGTGAAAAACACTAGCTGTCTGTTTTTTCTTGTTAGTTTTATCAAGCCATCCTTTCGACTTGTAGTGAAATGTCAGATGAATGAAAAGTGTGTATGTGTGCTGCCGCTGCTGCGCGGCACACTTTTTTCAATTGTTTTGTGAGTGTATAACGTATATGTTTATTTGAATAAACAATAAATTTCATTGTATGGTAATGACACATCTGAACGTTAAGTCACGTGGTCAGACCATACAAATAGAAGGCGTTAACGATTGTAGAAAGAGATTCGATACGAAACGTTTGTAACTTGGCTAATGTGTCATTCCCATACATCGTTTTCTACTAGCGTTATCGATTGTAGATTGTCAACATGCCTACAGGTGCAGAGGTTCTTAATAAAAGTTAGGGTATATATTAGGATTATTTTTCTCAGAAGCCTTTCGTAGCTGCTCCAATTAGCAAGCCGATTATTAGGCGATCATTTTAATTGAAAACTAGTCGTCCCCATTGTTGCCTCGAACCTGTCAGTGGAAACCTTAAAATACAAACCTTACACTATATTTAATTACAAGTAAAGTTTTGTTAGAAAATGCTTTATTGAAATGCTGGCAGCTTTTATAACCTGTTGCGCTTATTCTACTTGCTGCTACGGCTAACTTAATGTAACAGATTTTTACAGCATGTAACAATTGCCCTAAAAAATACGACACCCAAATTGTAAAATTCCTAAAATCCCAAATAGGTCTTGCTGCGTGTATCATTTAAAAACGCAAAGGCTCTGTACATAATCTGTGACAGCCAGGCGAATGTGTCGAAAAATTCGAACATTCGAATACAAGATGGCCGTGGAACGTCAACCAAAATAAGTTTTGCCGCCAAAACAAACGCTGTCATGGCGATCAAAGTGGGAAAATTATTTAATTGTTTCCTTTGAAGAATCTTTTCTAAAGTCCAGACAGGATTTAAGAGTTTATAACTATGACGTAAGTGTTATGTTTTATTTTGGTATTTAGTACTTGTATTTTGTTATGCGAACCATATTGGTTGCGTTTTAATAGTCGTTAATTTATTATCTGTTTTCGGTAACCTTATGAAAGACTTAGGACGTGTTGGCACGTTTTTTTCAGCGAAATTTTGTCAGCGATAACGTTTACCTAAAGTCAATAAATGTATGGCATTAGCCATGTAACATTTTAAAAGTGCGTGTATTTTATAATGGGCGCACGGTTGGCGCAGTGGTTGAGCGATTGACTGCAGCGCTGCGTGTCGCGGGTTCGATACCAGCACGGAACAAATATTTGTATGATCTACAGATAGTTGCTCTGAGTGTTGTGTTTGTGAGTTTATATGTTTGCAAACGCACTCACGTGATACAGGGAGAAATTCCTAGTGTGGGGCAACGTTCTTTTTTAAACAGTAATATATTTGTCAATCACTATCCCTGAGAGAATTTAATTTTGTCTAGGGCTTACTATAATCCTAAACCGTCTGTCATTTAGTCTGTGTGCATCAAGGTTGTATATTTGTAACCATCATATTTGTAGCCGTTTGAATACGTGTTACTATGGCCTCTCAAATGAAAATAAAAAAAAAGTTATTCACCCCATGTTTTGCATGATCTAATTTCATGAAATTAAAACATGAATGAACATGAAATCGTTTAGCTAATAAAAGCGTGTCAAAAAGTAGGGTAACATATGACGTGCGTAGATAACTGCCTACCTACTCACGTTAAAGCTGCCCCCATTTGTTGTTTTATGTAGGTAGAGTTTTATTGTTAGGCTGACTGGGGGAAGTTGCGAACTATTAGATTGAAAGCCTGTATGACCTATGTCTTTCTAAGTAACACTGACAAAACTTTGACCCCATACGTGTTAAACATTTTGGGAACACTTTTATTGTGCTTACAGCTAAGAAGGTTCTGTCTGATTCTATGTTGCCTGTTAGTTATAAACTGAGGGTATTTAAGTCAAGAGTGAATAGGCATCTGTGTATGTTCTTTTAGGGGGTCCCGGCATTACCATTCTCGTTTGATTTGTATTATTTTTGTAAGTTGCCCATAATTCATCTTCTCAACGCCAACCACTATACTGTGGAACCACACAGCAAACGATGCCCCATCAGTTGTCCTGCTATCTGTGCACAAACACCTGCACCATGAAGAACCTGTGCTGGGCAGCGCTATGGCTGTCGATGTTGCTGAGTTCTGGTCGAAGCACAACATCTAAATTAAAAACTTAAATGACATCATCGACACGGTGAAGAAGAAGATCTTCTCAACATGGCAAAGTCATATAAGCATACTCTTTTAATTTTTTGCACTAAATCAGTATCTACATCTGCTTTTAAACTGCAAAAAGTATACAACCAGTATACTGGGTGGTTATGGAGATGGGCCATGATGACCAACACCACTCCACACAACAGCCGCCACTGACCTCTCAAGTACTCATAAAATGATGGATGTAGCAATATTTCTAACGCCAACCATTATATACAAGGGCAATTAGACACACCCATGCTTCAGTTGATAGCTATCTACCTACCTTTCCTATTAAGATTGAGTATCGCGTGATAGTAAACATTTTCTCAATAATGTTTAGGGTGTCCAGGCCAGATGGCCCCTAAATCGGCGATGAGGTGTAGCGATTGATTAATCGAAACTGTCATAGCAGTTGAGGAATTCAATAGGTAGTATTGAATACAATAGCAGATGATATTCTGCCAAATGGGATAATTATGTTGTGACGCAAAGTAGAAGACTGCCCGGCGAGCATGGCCTACTGTGACATGGCTTAAGTCACACTTTTTATCACAGTTTGGGCGATAAAGCCATTTTGTCATAAATGCTAGCACGGCGGCGTGAGATATTTTCTTGACTTGTGGCAAAACTTCTTGACGTTTTTTTTTTTTTTTTTCGGAAATTTGCCAATTTTATTGCAGTTTCGGTTTAATCTTGGCCATAAAAACCATTTAGGTTCTGACAAGCATAGCCGTTCGACGCACTGTTTCCGAATTATGCGCCTCCGAATCTTATTTTATTTTGCTTAAAACGCTCTATATATCCAAAATGGTATCTCGAAAACGAAAAAAAAATAATCAAAATTTGCCCCCCCCCCCCTTTGCTACCCCCACGCTAGCAGCATCCCAACATGTTTTTTTTTTTTTTCACTTTTCATGGTTTTCGACTTTAACTACAAATTCTTAACAGAAAATATTTCAAAAAGTTATGATAAAATATGTCATGTCTTACAATTTGTATTAAATGCTAGCACGGGACAGCCATGTGACATAGTTTAAAGGTGCGACATGCCTTTCTTGTTGCTGACTTCATAGTGCGATATAATCTGAATAGACGACCAAATAAAATAATACGTACAAAAGTGTGCCGTTCATACAAATAAACAACTTTTTAATTTTATTGGGAACAAATTAATATTTGACCCACGACCATAGACTTATGCACACTTTATTTTTCTTTGTTTCATTGATAACATACGAGTAGTAAGTGTTTGTTAGAAAGATATAATTATTGTGTTTTTTTTTATAAATACTTAAAATACCTATAATAGCTTGGACCCTGTTTCCGATACCGGTGGGCCCTATTTTTTATATTTTAAATGTTTTTGGGAGTTTTATTTAAAAAATATTTAAAAATGTAGAAAGTAAAAAGAATATGAAATAAAAGAAAATTATCATAAAAAAATAACAATCAAAATAAAAATAATAATTAAAAATAAGAATAATATAAAATTAATTGTAATTCCTGTAACATTTCAATTAATTAATAAGCATTGATCACCACACACAAAATAAATTTATTTCCATTTGGTGCAGTAATTAGAAGGAAAATATTATTTTTTCAACTGTACAATTTTATCATCACCTCCGAACGAAAGTGATACATTTTTCTCAATCATCTGTCAAAATGTGAAATTTGTGACAAAATGGGTGCGCCCGTATTAGCAATTAAGACCCGATGACTCCCAAATAAACGTCACGAAATTTTCTCACGCCGCCGGTACTAGTATTCAAGACAAAATGACTTTATCGCCCAAATTGCGATGAAATGTGTAACTCAAGCCATGGTACAGTAGGCCGTGCTCGCCGGGAAGCAATAAAAAAGGCATGTCGCGCCTTTAAAATATGTCACATGGTTGACCCGTGCTAGCATAAATGACAAATTGTAAGACATGGACAAATTTTATCATGTCTTGTCACAAACGTCTTGGGTTTGCCATGCTCGCCGGGCTGTAGTGGACATTATGAAAAATATATATTTATTGTCTACAGCTCAACTTTGCAAACAACTAGGCCTCTCTTTCCGTATGATCCCCACACTCCTATTCTGACCTTGTGGTGGTGTGGCTTTACCCACGATGGCAGCAATGTCGTCTGGCCATTTCGTGACCACCAAAACTTAATAGCGAAGCGAAAATAAGGAAAATTGCGAATGATTAGAACGCCTCCGAACGATTAGAACGAATCTGAATGGGGGGAATAATAACGACTCTAAATTAAAGGTTAAATAATAATTATAAGTTACCATCCAGATTACTATTATTATCCCAAATTACTATTTTGTGAGATTGGTCATAACCAATCTTACAAAATACCGTCAAATAGCCGATCATCTACCCCATAATTCACAATTTATAACATCATAACAGTTTTTGACATGTTATAAAAATAGATTACCAAATAGATTAGCCAAGTATAGACAGCTTTACTGTCTGACCGATATCAGATACATTATAGCAGTATCGACAATACTGCCACTGATAACAGACGTACGATAGCCAGAGCTTTAGTGCTTACGCATTTATGTATCTTCCTGGATATACAGGACTACCTAGATTCTTTTCAAAATATTTATAGTCTCGTCTTTGACCGTTATCTGACTTGATGGTAAGCGATGATGTGGTAGACCGTGCACTTAGGAAACACTCTGGTAGGGAGTTCCACTCCTTAGCTGTACGTAAAATGAAAGTGCCTATTTCCAAAAACGTTTAGAGCGTATGTGGGTTGTCCACCATTTAAGGTCATTTAAGTAGAGTAGGTACCATGAGGCATCTTTCACGTTATTCCGTTGTTATTGTGTAATGCGGAGGAGCTAGTGGCTATTCCTGTATCTGGCTTAATCACAAAAACAATAGAAATACAATTAAACAGACACCTTATAAGCCACCCGGGTCGATTTTCAAGGTTAAGCAACACTTACCAAAGTCGGTCCGGGTGTCTATCCATAAAATACAGAGTCTCCTCCGTGCCTTGGAAAGAATGCTGAGCCGTTGTTCCGGGCAGTCATTTGAAGATATTTTATACCATAATATTTATCTCCTATACAAGTACTTCCTATTGTTTTAGAGTTCCAGTCCAAACTGTTTTGTGGTTCTATGGAGTTGTGATAGTTCGACATTTTGTCGACTCTTAAAAACTGTCAAAGACATTCGTATAATCGCTAAATGGTTTATTAACGTGACAGATCGGAACTAAAGAAAAAACCTTTGTACAAAAAAAGTAATAGTTGTCTTGTCTTGGTTTAATGCAAATAAACTCATTTTCTTTCTTTCTTCTTTCTTTATCTTCTTTTTTCGTTTTTGACACCGACTTCCAAAAAGAAAGTAATTTTTCGCTTTGTATTGTTTGTTTTGGAAGTCTGTTAATTTTTTTTGTTAGGTAAATAGTTTTTTTATTTTTAGTTTTGGTACCCTATATTAGACACCATGAAAATCATTTATAGGCAGAGGGCTTCTCATAAGAATTCCAACAAGCCGAAACACGACGGATACATTGTTGTATTACCGAGTTCTGGTGCATACCTGCCGGCTTCATCACCAGATCTGTTCGATGGTACCATTTTCATTAGAACCATTTATTTAAATTTGTTTCATCACAGTTTTTTATCTATTCGAGATATCTTATACCTACCCAAAACATACTTGTCATTGAGAAGTTCCAGTGGCCATCTTTGGTCTTCTCCATCAGATCCACTTTACCAAATGATCTTTCACAGCAAGTAATTATTATTAAAATAAATAAATGCTTGCCATGTTGGTGAAAATATAAAAATCGCTATGTGTATGCCTATAAAATTTGAGAAGTTCTCTCGATTTCTCGAAGATCATATCATCAGATCCTGACGTGATGACCATGTAACCTGGGAAGACTCTTTGAAGCAAAAGAGTATTTTCCAAATCGGTCTAGTCGTTATTGAGTAATCGGTGAAAATACATTATCATCAGATCCTGACGTGATGACCATGTAACCTGGGAAGACTCTTTGAAGCAAAAGAGTATTTTCCAAATCGGTCTAGTCGTTATTGAGTAATCGGTGAAAATACATTAAATAAAAAACATTCCGACGAATTGAGAATCTCCTACTTTTTTTAAGTCGGTTAAAAATACGGATGAAACTAAAATTCTCTGCAACTTACCTGACAAAGTTACCCTATCCTCAACCTTGAAAATCATAACTTTCCATTCCTATGATAATTTGTAAGTTTTTCTATAATGTCGATTTCATGTTCTGACAATCTTGTACTGAATAACATGTATAGTATTTAGACTTTGTAGCTAAGTAGAAGAACTGCTTCACGTGTTTTCAAAACAAACTGCCAAACACAGCCTGGGTACTTGTCTATGGAAAATTACTGAATGGAAACAGTTATATCAACTTTAGTGAAGAGAGTTTTTTTAGTTTTCATGTTTATAGCGCTTTATAGGTACGATATTGGGTAGAAAAGAAGACGCATAGAACTTAGTTGTTATGATAGATTACAAGTCGTTATTTAAAGGAAATCCATTTTGGTCATATTATTAAGATTAAAGGTAGAAGAAGTTGAAGCTAATGTAAGTGAGTATGGATTTAGAGAAACATGGTGAGGGTCAGTAGCAGTAAAAACACTTAGTAGATATCTAACTAAACTATTATGAAAACTGCTCCGTTTTCCTCCATACGGAAAGTTCCCAGAGTGTCGACCTTTCAATTTACGTTAGATGGCTCCGTTTACGACGCGACGTATGACTGCGTGAGCTGTACTTTAGCTATAAATATGACTGTCCCTGTAATTTACTGGTTGTTAGTTTATTCAGTTCAAGTTTATACATCTAAACTAATATTATTTCACACCTGGTCTACGCAAGGGTTCACCAATTCTTTAATTTCAGGTCCGTTTCTTAAAAATAATATAAAAGTCGCGATCCCTTCTAAGTATTTTATTATATAATAAACAAATGTAATCAATAAAAGAAAGTATCAAAATTGTTTTCAAAATTTTAATGTCAAAAAATGTCATTTTTCGCCTTGAACTATCCTTCCGAAGTTTAGACTAAAAGTTGATGCGACTACTGTAGATAATCATAGACATGTTCATCGGTAAGTCTTCTCCAAAATTTAATAAAGTTCATCTTGGAATCTATATGCACATGACACTTGAGGAGGCCTATGTTCAGCAGAGGACATCTTTCATCATCTTTCGGAAATAATGCTGATGGAATCTATGTTGACCAGGTCCACACAAAATAGGTAGGTGCCGGCGGTCCGGATCGGGACCGTGGTCCGCCATTTGGTGACCCCTGGTCTACACAATCGCTGCCATAGGCGTTTTATCCCTAAAAATGCATGGTTTTTGTTAAACAGATCATGAAACCGCGGGGAAAAAGCTACTTTTGAATAAACTTTACATAATGTAGGCCGGGGATCAACAGCCTCTGCAATGATTTCACCTTTCCTGAGCCAAATAAATCGATCGTCAAGCCTATAAATGCACTTTTAGTGGAACACTTTAAACCACGCATAGATATTAAAAACAGAAATATTTGGAAGGAATCAATCTTTGAATTTGTAAATATTTTGGTTCAACGGCTCACCTGTCATTAGTGCCCGGGCGCACGAACAAGACTACAGAAGAAAATGTTTTTATGTGCGATAGTTTGTTTATTTTGTATGTCTTATATTTTGAACTGGAGGAATACTAGGTAATTTTTAGTAGCAAACACTTTGATTTAAAGTGAATGAATGATAAAAAGAGGAAGAAGCAGTGAAAGAAAAGATAGATTGCATACGAATGAAAAAGGAGTAATTGATAACGTGTTGCCCGGTAGATAGATGATAATGATGAAACACGATAATTAATGATGGTTAGAAGTGGGTTAGTTTCCTTTGATAGGGAAACAAAATCAACATTGACACTTTGAACATTGATATTTGACACATACAAAATTTACCACAGAAACAGACTGAAGTTTGGGACACAAAACTCAGTTTCAGAACCGATATCTATTATACTCAAAGATTACCTCACACAAGTATTATTTAGCAGACAAAAGCAAAACATTTTCAACGTAATCGTTAACAGAGATATTATAACTTCTTGAAATCTTTAATGTTCGCTCGTTTCTAACGTTCTATAGAAAAAATAAACGATGAATTATTTTCTCTTGCCATTTTTCTGTATGTTTCCTTGAAGTGACATTGAATAATTGGAGCAGTCATAAATATGATAATTGACACCGTTTTCATATTTTCCGACGTTCTGCAGACAGAGTAATTAGTGTGTCAATAGTAATAATGACTTCCGCTTGATTTGCATGACAATATCATAAGATTGGAGTAAATACATAGAAGCTAAGAAAATTCAAGGTCAATATGAATAGCAGTGGTGGCCCAGTGGTATCGGTCGCGACTTACAAGTTCGTGCCCAAGCAGGCGCTTTACTTTGTGTAAATTATTTCATCACCACTGCTCTCAGGCTTGTGTCCCAGCAGTGGGAACACCAACAGGCTGATGATGATGATATAGAATACCTATTATAGAACGTAACGTTACTCTTTCTGCCCATAAAAGTGTTTGTATCTCGAGAACCACTGAACCGAATACAAATTCATATTTTTTTTAAAAAATTTGCGTATTTTTTTAATTTGGTGAAAACATTTTGAGTATGAATATGGTTATATCTAAGAATAGAGGAAGGCCAAAGAAAAGATGTATGGGCAGTGTAAAAGATGATATTATGTCTAGAAAGCAGCTGGTGATGAAGACTAAAAGGTAGATAAGTATGGAAGGAGAAGATATGTTGCACTGACAGCAAATAAATTGAGAAACGGGAAAGAGGGATAATAGCACAGTAAAAATATACAAACAGTATGGAAACGGCACACAGTAGGGCAGTGACCGAGTCGCATCCAAGGACTGGCAGAAGAAATGTAGTCGTCCAGCGGCGAGATGGGCAGACGGCATTGTTGCCTTCTCGAATATGACCAGGATGTTATTGACACAGGAGCTTGAGGATTGGCACAAGCAAAGCGAGGCCTGTGTCCAGCAGTGGGCGTAGTCGGGCTGCAGATGATGATGAAAGGCAAGAGCGTAATGGTGATGAACATTTAGTTGTTTTCTGTGAATATTCTAAGAGGTTCCCGTCTGATAGATCACTCGAGCGAAGCTGTGGGCACAGGTCGTGAAGGCCAGAAAAAGTATCCTAAATTATCATACTCGCACCTACCTCTTCTATTATTCCGCAGTGTTTATTTGCATCGCATACCTTAGCACTAATAATGAGTATTTTTAAAAATTTAATTGCGCACTTTCATCTAGGCTCGACCTAAATCACTCTAAAAATAAAACAAATCTGTTTTTTGCGTATTTGGCTACCAAAGAGTAGCTAGTGATTGTAAACAAAACCTAAATAACGACCGGGCAAACGATCATTTGAACTAATTAATTAGTAGTTACTGGTCGATTCAAGTTTAATGGGGGCACTGTGCAGTTTGCCACTCCTCATCCCCACAGGTCACATAAAATTGCTACTACGCAGCGACTTTCAGAGTATTTCGAGTCGCCATTAAGTTTGAATCGATCCAAATTAGTTGTTGTTTTGGTTTCAGGATTTATTTGCAAGCATTATTCTTAATTCAAATGCAGATACTCCAAACCAACTTAACCTTGCCTTAGCTAGGAAAAACCGAATTCAAGTATCTAATTTAAAGCAATCACAATATATAACACTCTTTAATTTGCAAATGAGAGTAAAAATTATCACTATCCATGACCTACTCAAAGACATTGACGAAGAACAATGAAACTAGCTGCCAAATACATAATATATTTTTATTACTTTTTACGCGAATTAAACTTCACAAGAATTAGAAAATATATTTTGTTTGCAAAGAATTTTACATACGTCTGCATATCAAGAGGAAACGGTTAAATAAATACTGTAGGTAATGGACAATTGAAATCTCTGAAATGTTTCAGTTGCCTATTGCTCTGGGTAAATAAAACGTAGAATGGGGTAAACAGGTTGTCGTACTCTTCTATAAACTAGAGGATGGGTTTGGAATCTTTCATCGGCGTAGTACGCAGTGTATAGGATGGTAGATCTCTATATTTGATGTTTTGTCCGAGAGCTTTCTTTTGCTTAAAGGGTCATGAGAGAACCCAATCGTTTATTCGTGTCTAGGCCACTTTATTATTTTGGTACTTGTGCCCCATGTCTTAGCAGTCTAAATAGTAAGCTCCTTGCTATTACCTGCATCCTGCCTTAGATACTTGCCGGGTTGTTTTCTAATAATGCCAATAGTGTTTAGGTATAATTCTTCACACTGGGCCCGCGTGGTGGATTACGGTGCATTCCATCTCACAGAGAGGAGGTCTGTGTCCCAGGAATGTGGATATTAAGGGGCTGATGATGATGATTATGATAATTCTTAGATAGTTGCCTACCTATATCATCATCTACGTTATGGTCGCCTGCTGCAAATGTAGCTGAAAACCAAAATTTCACACGTAGTGACTGCCCGTCTGATTTCCACAACCCAGTGATTGGATATAGTTGTTCTATCTCGCGAAGGTTGCGTTGGAAGGCGTCCCACTAAGTGGACCGATGACGTGGTGAAGGTTGCGGAGATCCGCTGGATGCAGGACGCACTGGACCGGTCAATGCAATTACGCTTGGGGGAGGCCTATGTCCAGCAGTGGACGTCTTTCGGCTGATATGTTGATGAAGATCTCACAAAGGCGGGTAACGTGAGATGGTTGTTCTATAACACTATATATTCCTTGGTGAGACTGATATCAGACTTTCAAGCTTTTAACTACCCGATACAAATCTGCAAACAATTAAAATAAAATGGTTTTTACCCGCTCTTGCAAACTGAAGATGATTAATCGTCTGAAAATTTCATCTATCTTTACCTAACCAATTAAAAGCAAACACTAACTAGTGAATATCTACCTACCGTCCAGATGGAGCACATTGTCGTTTGTATACGATCATAAACTGACTTTATGACTTCGTTGATTTTAACGGCTTCGTTAACTGTTCTACGGAGAGCTCTATTTACTTACGAATTAATGGACTTTACTTTATTACTTGATACCTATCATTAATTTATATATCGTATTTGCTGACGGAATCTGAGAGGTTTCCAGATCAAGATTGAAGGAAGTCTGTAAATAGATTTTCTAGGTTAGGATGCGAATTTGGTGCAGTTGTTAAGGTTACACTAGTCGATAAGTCTTCCATATAAACGTAGTCTGGCGATTGCTCCACTGTTTGATACATAAACTCACGCCTTTTTCCCATGGGGGTAGGCAGAAACTACAGAACGCCACCTGCTACGATCCTTACATACTTCTTTTGCTTCACATGCATTCATACATCTAGTCATACACACATACCGGTTATGGGTACTGCGCACTTGGCCTTTCTGAAGAACATCACCTATAAGGTCTATGTATGTCTTTCTAGGGAGTCTCCACCCAGCGTTTCCATTCACGTCTGCCTTGTAAATACCTTTCGTTAGTCGCCTTTAATTCATCCTCTCAACATGGCCAAACCATCTTAACATACTCTTTTAAATTTTAGTCACTACATCTTCTTTTAAACCACAACGTTGTCTTATTACCTCATTCCTCAATCTATCAGTTAAAGTTACACCACACATGCATGCACCATTAATGCAGTAGAAATACGCTCCTTGCAGAGTTGCAAGGAGCGTATTTCTACTGCATTAATCCTACTTTCATGTCTTTTTTGCCATACCCAACCTTCACTTCCATACATAAGTGTAGGCAAAAGCTGTTGTGAACGGCGAGTCGAGCTTCCGGAGACATCGACTTGCTGGTCACAACTGCATGTATAGCACCATTCACTTTATTCCCTGCATTCACTCTCCTTTCCACATCATCTTCAATCTTTCCATCCCTTGTTACACAATGTAATACTTCCCAGATATACAAACTCGTTCACTTGCTCCACACTCTTATCATTTATTTTTACTTCACACTTCGATACATCGTCTTCTCTTTTAAACACCATTACCTTAGTCTTGTTCACATTTATACTCATCCCTTTTAACTTAAAAGCTTCATTCATCACAGTCACCATGTCTTGCAACTGTTCTACTGACGATGCAAGTAGAACTTGATCATCTGCATAGAGAAGGCATTTGATGTTTGACGATGTACGTTCAAAATAAAAATTATATCAATTTGTCTCAGCATTATCTAGCCCTGTAGGGAAACAACATAGAAAAAATATATTGAAAGTTATGAGCTTCGGAATTCGGTTCCATATTTCAACACTAATTTTAACGCATCTTTGGGCGGAAATAAATACCATAAGAAGAAGGAAAATTGCAAAACGGCCACCATACAGGGATTAGTAGTTCAACAATGCTAATAATTTTATTATGAAAATATACATTTAGTCGTTTTTTCATGATATCTAGACGAAGGTCTATTTATAAAATTTCGCGGGCTCGTTTTCATCCTTTAGGATCATCATCCATTTCACTACAGACTTGCAAAAGTGCTAATTAGTACGCAAACTTGCTTCTTACTGCTCATCACAGCATCTGTCTCTTTCGCACGTGTTGTCGGATGAGATAGCATGAATTTTAACGCCGCGCACAAAATAGTTCGTGCCGTCAACTAGGGCAACCTTAAGAGTTCGTCGAGAGTCAGGGTCAAGGGTCGGTTTCCAATGTGATGGATATTGTTAAACTTACACAAAGCGTACATCGAAAAAGGGCGAAAACTGCCATAAAAGATACCATTATAAGTGTAATATTATTTAGGTCATCACCTGCCTAGCATATTCCCAAATATGTTGGAGTACCGCAGGGTAACACGATAAGTCTCCTTTGCTGACACGATAGGTGACTAGTTCTCAGACTTTCTAATTTCTGACTACCCGGGTAATCTACAAAAAAAAACCGGAGTTGATCTCCTTGTCTAATATTTAATTTAAAAAAAGGTAGAGCAATAGCTCCTCTTTCAAAATAATGAGTGTAAGTATATTCTCAAATTTTCTGTGCCAAAAATCTAAACAGAACACATTTCTCTTAGTCATAAAAAAAAGTAAGTTCGTAATGATCTTCATTATTTACTTTTATATAACGTTTTAGTCGCATTTCCATCATAACAGTTGACAGGGTGCCAAAACCCCGTATTTATCAGATACGACCTAGTCTTGGTCATTTTAACGCGCTCGGCTATTTCCGTACGTCTTTGGGAGTCACGAAATTGAGGATGAGCGAATAAATTTAATTTTTTCAGTGTTTATGTCTCTCGGAGATTATTTTTTAAAGTCTAGACAAATGTCGTTGTTTATGTAGAATGTCAAGTATTTTTGGGTGATATTTATTAA
Source organism: Orthosia gothica (assembly GCA_949775005.1). Lineage (NCBI taxonomy): Eukaryota > Metazoa > Arthropoda > Insecta > Lepidoptera > Noctuidae > Orthosia > Orthosia gothica. The sequence continues at coordinate 38,550,677 of OX459037.1, forward strand.
AATAGTGACTTTTCTGGGTCAACGTACGCTAGTGATCTTTACTTTTTTTATTGTTGACTAGCTGTTGCCGGCGACTTCGTCCGCGTCAAACTATTATTTCTGTTTTTCGTTCAGTAACTGTGATTTTTTCCGATACTAGCCTATGTTACTCTTTATAACATCAGCTATCTACCAGAGAAAGTCCCGTCAAAATCGGTCCTGCCGTTTTGGAGATTACCCGGAACAAACAGATAGACAGACAGACACCAATCTTAAAAATTGCGTATTTGTTATTAGTACAGTTAAGTATATATACTTACACATGCATTCAATAAAACATTGTTAGTTTGATATTACATAAAGACACTTCAATTTTATTTATTTGTAGTTCGGTAGGGGACCGTTTGCCCTGGTATGGTCATGTGATGAGGAGGGATGAAACGCATGTTACTAAAAGAGTTATAAGTATAAATGTGGACGGATGGAGAGCGAGAAGACGGCCAAAGAAAAGATGGATGGACTGTGTGAGGAGTGATATGAAAGAAAAGGGAGTCAGTGATAGCGTGACGGGGGATAACGAAAACATGGGATAAGGGCAGGAAGAAGCGCCATCGTTTAGAATAACACATTGTATAGAGCCTCAACTCACTCTTGACTTAAAGATCCTGGAGGTCTATACCTACTCTTTATAAACAGAGAAACTCTACAAAAGAATATCGAATAGAAAACTATCTTTAGACACTAGCAACTCCTAAGATGTTTACGATGCTTTGCCAATATTAGAGACCAACAGGTTTATTTATAAAAAAACTTTTGAATCATGTCATTATTACATTGATAAAACCGATTAGAGATTTCAAATTCAAATTGTCTAATTAATCATGGTTAAAAAGTTTTCCTATGTAGGTACCTTTCCTTTAACAGTCAGGACGCCTTTAAAAGGCGTCGAAAAGTGTTTTGTAATCCCAAGAGAATAAAGTAAATACTTTTTATCCCTAGAGATAAAAAGAATCTTGCATGCTATTCCAGACTATAATCTATATCTGTGCCATATTTCATCCCGATCCATTCAGCCGTTCTGGCGTGATAGAGTAAAATCATCTATCCAAACTTTGGCATTTATAAGATTAATAAGATAAGATGAGTGCATATCGGGCATTCGGGATATAAATTACAATGTTTCGAGAAATCCTTGTCAGAGAACTAAAATGTTACTATCTTGATATTACATAGACGTTCATGTATTATCTTGTTAGGTTCTAAAGTACTAAGTACATAAAATAAGTTATTTCATTGTTGTCTTTATTATTGAGTAACCTTTTGTCTAATTTTGCCCATCTTTACCTAAGTTTCTATAGGATCAACAAAAGAGACCTATAATTTCATATTGAATACTAATTGTTATCGTTGAAAATCTCTAGTGTCTTAACAAAGTATTTGTAAAGAGTCCTGGTTTAGTTTACAATAGACGTAACTACAACGATACGTGACCGCGTCGATACGACTCTATGTCTTTTGTTTTGGAGCAGCATTGTTGAAACAATATACTAGACTAAAGTATATTGTTCAAACTATAGAAACTAAAGATTTTTCATGCTGTGCTTATACTTAGTCAAAGCTAGCTATAACTTTTCAATAATACAAGAAATTGTGTTACTAAGATATTTAAGCATATTTTCAAGGTCTCCTAAATATAGACTGGCAGGTTTTCTGGACTCGAACAATATGTATTTTGTGGTGGTTAGAAAAGGTAAATATAGCGGTTTACCTTATTCATTCCACCTCTTTCTTAGATAAATCCTTTAATTTCCAGGCTGCTCGTCTGTGGAATGCATTGCCCGACCCAATAAAACGCGCTCAGTCGTTACTTGTATTTAAAAGACTCGTAAAAGACCATTACCTATCGCTGTGATTGTGCTCTTGTTATTTTGATAATTATAATATGCGATGATTGTCGGTAGTCATCATTTACTTCCATTGCCTATACATAATTATATTGAGTTTGTATATTATATAGCACATGTATGTATTTGTGTATCTATTATATTATTTTATCTGTTTATTTATTTGGACTTCATGCATAAAAAGTACAAAGGCGGCTTAATGCCTTAGGCATTCTCTACCAGTCAACCAAGGGTGGTGAAGAGACAATGGCAGGTGCATGTTCAGGGGGTGGGGACTACACTTCACCCGAAATCGGAATTAAAAACTGTAAAATAAAATAAAATAAAAATAAATAAATATAGCTTAAGAAATTTTTAAATAAAACATAACCCAAAAACCGGTAACATCCCGATGTGATGAAAGGAACTAATATCTGGCTCTGTTCCTCATATTCATCACATATAACCAATCAATGAAATCCATGTGACCACCAGCAACTCTTCAATCACGTCAAGCATGCCATCCTTCTTCCTAACAATGTACCATCAACTTTACACTCTACAAACATACTTGGCATTGAGCAGTGCCAGCGAACTCGTGATATAACTAGAAGAAAGGTGAGAATCCATCTGACGTAGGTAGAAATAAGAGTGAGTTATCAGTACGGAAACCTGTGCCAAGAATTTCCTCTAGAAGCTGATATTAATTTGGCGTGTTCTCCACTCGAGAACACGTCTACTCCAACGGTCATCGGTTCTACGACTAATATGGCCGGCCCATTGCTACTTCAGCTTGCTTATTGTGTGAGCTTTGTCAACAACTAAAACGTGATTTAAGTGATTAATGCTCGTGCCTTTTCCTGTATGAGGAGAAGCCTAAGCTCTGTAATCGGATAGTCACAGTATGGTATTACTATAGTGGCCCCGGCTGAAAAGGTCCAAACGTAATCATCTCGTTAGACAGTAGCATCCCGTCTTTGGACCAATAAATATAGAGCAATATTTTCTTTTAATTCTTCAGATATATTAGAGTTAGAAGATCTTGGAGCATAATGAAAATGGTGAAAGTCTGTAATACCTTTAGCTGAGACAGAGCCTATCCTTGAAAAACAGGAAATGCCTAAATAAAATAGAAATAAATTAACCAGGAACCAGTAAGGACTTTATTATCATCATCATCCTCCCATCAAACCATGAGACTGACGGAAGAGAGATTACCTCCTTACCTGTTTGCGCTCACACTAGTGTGCACTATAATATCTCCCGCGTCGATAGCTAGTCTCCACTAAGATAGGTCACCATGACTTGTATTCAGTCAGCTGACTATTATTATCATCATCAACCTGGAAACATACATCCACAATCACCCAATCTTCCAGACAACAATACAAAACAAAAAAATATTAATGAAAATTATTTTTAGAGCTCATGTTTACACCTGAAAATAGCGGAGAAGGGCGAGTCCAAAGTGCGCAGTCCCTTGTGACATCGACATGGCATTTATAGAACTGTGACGTAGACACAACTATTTATTGACTATTTAATTCCACGCTCCAATGTTTTCAGCAGTTGTAACCCTGAAAATACCCTAAGTGGTTTCGGCAAAATTGGGGATTTTTCCATCCAAGTTGGCGTCATTATGAAGTGCATTGTTTCGGATTTTTTGAAAGACGTTTATAAATCAAAAAAATATTTTATCAATTGTAAAAGTTAATCAGTACATAAGTTGATGGACTGGCGTCTTTTATAAAGGCGACTGAGACCGAATCTGGATCACCTAGAAGCGGATATTGTGTCGGAATTTGGGAGAAGTTTTATTTTATTTTTATTGATGACAGGCTCGCGCTTGATTACTATCTCACCTGATGGTAAGCGATGCTATGGTCTACGGTGAAGCACGCTTGTCTAGAAGAAACCTATTCACTCTTGACTTGAATACACCCATGTTGTAGCTATCAGGAAATACAGACTCCGGCAGGGAATTGCACTCCTTTGCAGTACGCATAATAAAAGTATTTCCAAAACGTTTGGTACGTATGGGTAGGATGTACCGATGACGCATTGCCGTACGTCTTGTAGTCCGATGATGGAACGGGCTAGGAGGAATTAGTTCATGCAATTCCAACACACGCTGCCCAAAATGTGACCGATAAAAAACCGACAGGCTGGCAACTCGGCGCCGATGTTCGAGGTTCTGGAGCCTAGATTCTAGATACTTCATTGCCGATGAAGCGTAGATATTTCATTGCCGATGAAGCCTTCTTGGCCCGTCTTTCGATCGACTCAAGTGCATACAGCTGGTACTTGGCAGATCCGTCCCAGAGATGAGAGCAGTACTCCATGCATGATCGAACTTGCGCTTGATACAAGTTGAGCAACTCTTCTGGCGTAAAGTACCGTCTCACCTTTGCGAGGTTCCCCATTTTTTTGGCAGCTAGCTGAGCTTTTGCCTCAATGAACGCACCAAAATTGAGCGTCGATGTCAGCGTAATGCCAAGAACCTCAAGATGGTCAGTTATAGTCTCGGTCACTCCTCGGAAAGAAGGAGCCTGGTGGAATTGGCTCTTTTTAGCGGAAAAAGACACGCCCTGGGTCTTAGCAGCATTGAACCTGACCAGATTGGCATCGCCCCATTCGGAGACTGCCTTCAAGGACAGATTCAAGCGCCCAACCAACGTTTATGACCAGCAGTGGACTGAAATAAGTTGAGATACTTGAGTTACTTCTAGGCAAGCGTGCTTCACCGTCGACCACATCATCACTTACCATCAGGCGAGATAGTGGTCAACGCGAGCCTATAGATAAATAAAACTAAAAAAAAGATTGGTTAGTAGATAAATTAGTGTCCTTTTAAATAAGAAAGAAGCTAAAGGTGTCCCCAGTTACCACTTTCTTGTTATAAGTTTAGATAGAAACAAAAACAATCGTTTGATGGGGAGACTATTCTTCTAATCTCATGTTCAACGTTTTTACTCAAGTATTTACGCAATTTTCCTTTTATCAAAATCAAAATCAATTTTTTTATTTCATATAGGCCTACATGGGCACTTATAAAACGTCGACAATGTGCACGGTTCGGGTTGGTCGTTTCCTATGGAGAAGAACCGGCAAGAAACTCCATGGTTACTCTTTTAAAAAAATGGTTTGGTTTTACAATATTTCCTTGTTACAGCATTAGTACTTAGATATGTGGGGACAACGTAGGCCCGACAATAAGTTGTAAGAAAACAAAAAAAAAAAGATTACATATTATTTAAACAAAAGAAAATAAAACGAGTTAAAAAGTTAACAAGCATCTAGAAGGCCTACAATGTTCACACATTTACAAAATAATCGGTAAAGGAATCTATACAAAAGTAAAATAAAAAAAAAAAGACTAAATCTAACATGTGGCACAAATATTGTTATCAGTGCTGTAACTATTCTTAGCAAAGGGCTATGAAGATGATTGAAAACCATTGTAAAAAGAATAATCAAAAGAAGGAAAAAAAACAAAGAATTAATGAGATTGAGAATAGTTAGAGACAACCACATATTTGTGCCGTTTATGAGTTACCAGGGAAGCCGCATGCGCAGAAGGAGCTAAAGCCAAAAATTTTATCTTCAACGTAGTCCTTGATTTTATAATATGCTTTTTTAACAAGGACACGTTTGATGTAGTTTTTGAACTTTCCATCGGTCAGTTCTATAACTGACTTTGGCAACTTGTTATAAAAGCGTATACTGTTTATATAAAAAGACTTGCTAGTTTTTGTTAATCTGAATTTGGGTATTACAATTTCGTGCTTACTGCGTGTATTTAAATTATGTAAGTCGCTTCTAGTTTTGAAAAGCCCTCGATTTTTGCGGACATACAAAATACATTCCAAAATATAGAGTGGAGGTAGAGTCAGTATATCGATTTCTTTAAATTTTTCTCTAAGGGACTCGCGAGGACCCATTTTATAGATCGCGCGGATTGCCCTCTTTTGTAAGATGAAAATTGAGTCAACATCTGCTGCTGATCCCCACAGCAGAATGCCATAAGACATAATACTGTGGAAATAAGCATAATATACTAACCTAGCTGTGGCTACATCGGTTAACTGCCTTATTTTCCTTACTGCATATGCAGCTGAACTTAACCTACCCGAAAGAGTTCTAATGTGCGCGCCCCACTGCAGTTTTAAATCGATAGTAATCCCTAAGAATACAGTTTCAGCTATAACTTCAAGACTTTTGCCGTCAAGATTCAAATTTAGGTCTCGTTGTGGTACATTTGGTAAAGAGAACTTAAGACATTTAGTTTTTGTCGCTTTCAGTAAAAGATTGTTAGCTGCGAACCATTTTGTGAGAATAATAAGACTTTCGTTGACATGTAAGACATCCGTATCTTTCCTATCTATTTTAAAAATTAGCGAAGTATCATCAGCAAATAGAATTATATCCGATAATTTGGCCATCATAAAAGGGAGATCATTAATGTATACAAGAAAAAGGAAAGGGCCGAGAATTGAACCTTGGGGCACGCCCATCTTGACTAGAGACCCGGAGGACGTCACCCCATTAACATTCACTTTTTGCTGTCTGTTTGATAAATATGAAAGCACAAGATCAGCAGCTTGTCCTCGAATTCCGTAGTGGTGTAATTTACAGATCAGTGTGTTGTGGTCGACGCAGTCGAACGCTTTTGAGAGATCACAGAAAATGCCAATGGCATCCTGGGACTTCTCCCAAGATTCCAAAATGTGACTGATGAGTTTTACTCCCGCGTCCGTAGTCGACCTACCTTTCGTGAAACCAAACTGCTGACTATGCAGGATCCCATTTGAATTGAAATGAGACAACATCTGATCCAGCATGATTTTTTCATAGATTTTACTCAATGCTGGAAGCACGGATATAGGTCTATAATTAGAGGGATCACTCTTACAACCTGATTTGAAAATTGGTACTACTTTGCTGTGTTTCATTAAGTCAGGAAACGTGCCGCTGTCCAAACATTGATTGAATATGCCTGTTAGGACAGGAGCAATTGAGTCAATAATATCTTCAAGAACCCTAACGGATATCCCCCATAAGTCTTCAGTATTTTTTATATTGAGACTTTTGAACACGTTTTTAATTGTATCAATACATATTGGTTTAAATTTAAAGGTCGGTATGTCTTTGGTATCACCAAGTAACTTTTCCTAGTTCCCAATCATTGATAGTCCCATTCACCTAAAATACCAATTACATTAGCTTACTACAGTATACGTGTCTATCAGCAGTTTAATATACAAATAGTTTAACCGTAAAATTGTCGAGTCTATTTTTATCCACACTTTACAAAAACTCAGTACATTATTGTAACGGTTTGCCGAGTGAGTCAACTGTCATTGAGGGATACTTTTTACACTGTGACCTTGGCAGGGTGGATACGTATCAGTTTCGTACTGTATTGTTTTGATAGGTATATTGTAAGTACTTGAAAGTGAAAGTAGGCACCTGTATGTATAGCGTGCATACATTTTATGGGGCGTTCAAGGCTATACTTGTTTTCAAAGATAACGCATTGCAAGGTTACAATTTTTCAGCATGCTTTTTTCATTCAGGATATTAGGTAGCAGTTATTATGTAGCCGTTATCATGTCTGGCTGTTTATCAGTGCAATAGATGAAAAATAAAACTCTTGACAGTCATATTGATTCAGCAAAGCTACTTCTTCAAACCCCAAAAGTATTAGACAGCCATTCGAAGTTTATAATTGATAATAAAGGACATTCATTCTCCAATCACCATCATCATCATCATTTCAGTCGAAAGACGTCCACTGCTGGACATAGGCCTAGTGGACAATGTCTAGTGCCAATAATGTTGATAATTACCCCTGATGACCTTATCTGCCGAAGCACTGGCTCCATCGTCTTGGCATTTATAACAATGAATTTCTTAGAATTCTCGTGTATTTGACTGATTTCTCAAGAAGATTAAATATGTTTTTTTAATTATTGGTAGGCTCATGACAGACCACTGTCTCACCTGATGGCCAGAGATTATGTGGTCGACGACGGAGCACGCTTGATCTATGAAACCTATTCCCTCGTTAGATTTTATAATTTCTGTGTTCATCAATAAAGTGCGCAGGAATGTACAGTTCAGCGGTTGCGTCCCGCCCTGTTGTCGCCTGCCCGATTAATTGGATTCGGTTTCGTCGGACACAAATCTAATTTGTGGCTGTGCTTAGCTAGCTTACCTACCGGCTTAGCGAACTAACTGTTTATATAAGAGATTTTCTTCATTAGTTTGGTAATTACTTATCCATCTGGACTTTAATATACATCATTTGGATGGTAGATCATAAATTGATAATTCAAACTGAAATTCAGTGAATCTGCCCTGTCTTTTTTGACCTGCTGGTCTAACCATACGTAGCTGAATGACAGCGTTTTGCATGGAGGGACTTATCTGGATTCCACAACCTCGTAACTGGGTAACACGACGCCCCATGGCCAGTCTGAGTGTGTTGTCCGACTCAAAAACAGTAACGACTGTCAAAGATCTACTGAAATTATGGTTTTATATTTATATTTATTTTGCTACTAGAAATTCACCGAAGAGAGCCCTTTCAAAAACATAAGAAGTAAGTGTAGAACGTTAATGAAAATAAATATTTTTATAAGAACAATATTAAAGGGTTTTTCAAGAAATCCTTAGCTGCAAGCGGTGGTAGTGACCTGTTTATTGGTTCCAAGGAAAAAAAAAAACTTATGTCGGTGGAAAAAAATATCTCTTGTGTTGCTCCATTCTAGTTTGTAAGTAAGATGTTTAGAAGAAAATCTTTAGAAAGTATATCAACGTAAAATAAATAAAAAAAGAACATGATAATGAACGAAAAAGCAGTGACTTTGCCACTTGACTGGCTTATGATCAAACAAAACAAAATCGACACTTTACTATAGTTATATTTTTAACCGACTTCAAAAAGGGAGGTTATCAATTCGATACGTATGAACTTTCTAAAGTGATTAAAGTTTAGTTTAAGTATAAGCGGAATAGCGGAATGGCGTATGGGAAATAAAAGGTCGAAATATGAATGTACCATGATTTTACAGACTGTTTAAATGTTTCCTTTACTTATTGTGCCGCTATCATCATCGGCATGCTCTTACCCCAATTTATTTGGAGTGGGAAGTATGTATGTCTTCTTCCTCTATACATCTGTATTTATTGTTATCTCAATAGTCATCTTGATTCTCACCATATTTATTGTCTTCCGTTTTTCTCTACCGTTATAACCAATCCAAGTGGACTTCGGCGAAATATCTGAAGGATGCCTTCCTTCCTTTACTGCCTTTAGTACCGCAAACACCGCATTCAGAGCGACTTAAGACGACGACTAACGCCAACGACCTTGAGGGAACAAAACGCGCACTTGTTTCACACCCGCGCGACCCAAAATTTAGTAGTTTTTGTAGTTTCCTTATTATTCTATGACTTTAAAAAAAAAAGCTTCAGATCAAAATGTAGATAATTAAATTGTCTTTGATATGGTGTCAATTTCATTAAAATACGCTCAGCGGTTTTGGTGTGATTGTCGTGTTTTTGTCCGTTTTAGACATAACTTTACAAATTAATTACACTATGTTGTACGAATAAAACTCAAATTCTGCTGAGATGAAATTATTAAGAAAATGGTCTAATATAACATATATTTTTTCCAAAAAATTACGACCAGCCGTTTAGATGTGATTCTCATTTAAAAATCAGCTACTCAAGGGAATCGGCGCCTTAAGCACTGCCATCGACAGTGCCTTAGAAGTCACGATATATTTGACCAACAAAATTGAATTGTACCATCGCTACTCGGAAGAAGAGCTACTTACAGCGTCTCTACAACGCGCATAAATAAATACACCGATCAAATATTATGGGTATACATAGTATAGTACGTAAATGAACTGCATTCGTGTCTATTGAAACCTATTAATTCAAGTGAGCTCAATATCGATTCAATTCTCGGCTGTGTCTCGATCGCTTTTAAAAAGGACGTTGACAGATATGTATGGCTGCTTTGTCCTTGATTTGTGACTTCTTATGTAGATGCTATTAATAGCTAGATTGCAATTGCAACTGTGGTTAAAATGAGGCTGGAAATATGGCTAGACAAGAGCAATGGTGGCCCAGTGGTAATCAAAAATTCGAATACATGTGACATCCACCAAACCGCACTGGGCCCGCGTGGCCATCAGGCATTCATTCATTCTATTCATTAAGGCTCATTCCCTCTCACAGAGAGGAGGCTTGCACGCACAACGGACCAAATGGGGTCTAAGTGCGGCAGAGAGGGTCCATTTATCCTATCCTACGGCTAGACATCCTATTTCTTGCAACCACAATATTTTTTCTACGCGCTAAGTTGCCTACTGCGTTTTTCCATCTTTTCTGGCTATGGAAACATCTATCATTATCTATCTTAATTAGCCTTTATAATTGTATTTAACTTACAATCACCATAATCGTTTCATGAACTGGTATCATTGAAAACAATATCATCATTGCATTAACATTTTATGATTTTCCTATTTTAGCCAGTGTTATCTTACTGTGCCTATAGCAAGGGTACCCTTTCTTCTATTTGCTTACCCTCCTGGTTTTGAACAAGTATGGACTAAACCTGTCTGTAGATGTTAAACTTTGCCTGACCGTCGCGATGTCGAGCTGAAACAACCATTTAGCATTTTTTTCTAATTTAATTATCTTATTTTTTTCCTACAGCCTCGTCTATATTCTTACCATAATTAATAACGACTTTATCTCCCTCATTCCAGGCTACGGCTGCTTCCAATGGCTGCTGCTGATGTCATGTGGCGCCATCTACGCGGTGTGCGCGCTCAGTACCACGACGCTCAGCTTCGTGCTGCCGGCCGCCGAGAACGACTTCCACCTGTCCTCCAGCGATAAGGGCAGGCTCACTGCCACGCCTCTTATTGGTAAGTGTACCTACTTTAACACAATAAGGCGCGTGATTTCGACTTTTGAGCAGGCGCACACCTACTGCCGTTAGGCCCTCAATGATTACGGGTCCGCTTTTATGGGCCACGGTTTTGACTCCGTGGGCAGAGGGTGAAAGCTCCATGACCGTTTGTCACACCCCCTTGCGAGGGTGACGTGACTTCTAGGAGTTTAACACAGAAAAGTTTGAACAGATACTCGGCTGCAGCATATCTCGGATGGTACCTACCTACAAAGCGTCTTTCCACAGGCCATGGACCGCACGGCCAGCCATCTGGTCATCTAAGGACCTAATAACGCCAGCATGTGGTGGTACCGTAACTGACTACTAGCTCAAAGAAAAAAAAACTATATTTGTCACCGATCTGGTAATACGGAACCTGATTAGCCGATGTAAATTCCAAGAAAAGAATTCCCAAGAGGTTAAATAATGTTTCTATAACTAATGTTTTTCCTTCTTTTTCTAGGAATGTGTGTAGGCTCCTACTTCTGGGGCAACCTGGCAGACGCGAGAGGACGAAAGAAAGCCATCATCGGTGCCTTATTGCTGGACGCGCTAGCGGCCTTCCTGTCCAGTGTCGTTCAGTCATTTCCAGCGTTCTTAGCTTGCAGGTATCTAGAACATAAATTCTTATTCTTTTTCTATTCAAGTCGATGGTTAAACTCTTTAGATAGTATGAGCCTAGCAGGTCAGGCCACAACGTGCAAACATAATGCAACAACGTGGCAACGGTGGCTTTCATTAAGTCCTGGTAATGTGCAGGTGGCACTTGGGACACTCCAATGCATGGAATATATGTGTAAAATAACTTAAACTGATATTATTAACAGGATAAATTATATATTTGTTAGTAGGAGGGAATCTCTGCCAATTTAGATCCGATATATGTATAAGCTATACGATATGAGGAGCTCGTGGCTAAATAATAACAGCCGCACTGGTCGATCACCAATGTTAAGCAACGCTTGACGAGGTCGGTCCGTGGATGGGTGACCATTTCAACATACCGAGTTTCCTCCGTGCCTCGGAAAGCACGTTAAGCCGTTGGTCCCGGCTGTAATTTGAAGATCTTTGACAGTCGTTATGAGTAGTCAGAAGATTGAGATCTGACACGAGTCTTACCAAGGGGTACCGTGTTACCCAGTTACTGGGTTGTGGAGGTCAGCTAGACAGTCGCTCCATGTAAACACTGGTACTCAGCTGAATCCGGTAAGACTGGAAGCCGACCCCAAAGTAGTTGGGAAAAGGCTAGGCAGATTGATTTATATGTATAAGCTATACTTTCGATCGCTGGGTACCCAAGTACCCCTGGCCCTGGTCAGTTTGACAGGCAACTGGAAAACCTTCTACTTATACCTAATTTTGACAATCACTTTATATCTTATTTGTAACAATCTTGGCGTAACTATTCGTTGTAGACGTGTGCCTCTTGCAGGTTTTTCTCTGGTTTCGGCATCATCGGAGCCACGGGGCTGATCTTCCCGTACTTTGGGGACTTCCTATCTCTCAGGCACCGAGATGTCATGCTGTGCAGACTTGAGGTGTTCTGGACACTTGGCACCATTCTGCTGCCAGGTAAGAATAATTGTTATTTTTTTAAGAGAAGAAGTTTTCAATTGGGGTGGTATTAAATTCCTTTATCGTTTCGTTTCGTTTCAAATCTATTTATATGTATTAATTTATTTCATGAACAACTTTTATATTGTAGCGAATTGTTATAATAAGGATATTATAACAATTAATATAATATATATAAATATATAATATCCCGTCGACCACATCATCGCTTACCATCAGGTGAGATAGTGGTCAAGCGCGAGCCTATAACATATAAAAAAAAAAAAAAAAAAATCTTTTCATAAGGGCAAGAGAAGAATTATTGAATTAATTCCAATCCTTTATTACGGTTTTCTCGTCATAGCAACATCAAATGTTCATAGATCCATCAATATCCCAAAGCACAAAAATGAACAAAAGTTTCAGGCACAGTGTTTAGTAACGACCCAATAATAGCCAAAATTGATGATCGCATAATATATCGTACGAGCAAGAATTTGAATGTCAGCGCCGTGACTAAGGTCAACCGGAATGATATCGTCTCTGGCACGGGAGACATGCTATCAGCTGCCAATTGTGATGACGAGCGATTACATACCAGAGACGTGTTTGTGGACGCGACGGCATCAATATAAACAGATTTAAAAATAATAAAACGAGCAATTTGACAAAAACTAGGACTTATACATTTAATTAAATAAAAACGAAAATTTAAGGAGAATAAAATTGACCACATGAGGTCAAAGATCCATACTTCGTGAAACTACAAAAGGAAAGCTACAATTTGAATTTAAGGGCGTAAAAATGGAATAGGTAAAAAAAATATCTATTAACAAAAAATCGAAATTGTAAACAAGGTCCAAGCATCAGAAATGTCCAAACAATACGAACCGTGACCAGTAAGACCACTTTCTAAATCAATATATCCTTTGATCCTAAAGAGAGGCTCCGCAAGTGTTGTTCGATGCTCATTTCTTTTAAGCCACTGGCTGTCATGACTAGGATAGGATAGATGAACCCTTTTCGCACTTAGACTTCCATTTGGTCCGTTGTGCGTGCAGGCCTCCTCCCTGTGAGAGGGAATGGGCCGTAATCCACCACGCGGGCCCAGTGCAGGTTGGTGAATATCACATGTCTTTTAATTTTTGGTTCTAAGACATGCCGGTTTCCTCACAATGTTTTCCTTCACCAGCTGTCGTGATTATCAGTACAATGATAGCCAGGATCAAATATGTAAACAACCTTCAAGTCAATATAATTAATTTTGCTTTTCTTCCTAGCACGGCCACCCGTTATGAGGAGCCTTTACATTAACAATCACTCCGTGTCTCTCGATTGAACCCTTGTTTTTATTTACCCAGGTATCGCATTCCTCATCATCCGGGATCCTCGGTTCAACCTAACGGCGGAAGGTGCCGACTTCCAGTACACGTCCTGGCGAGTGTTTGTCGCGGCGTGCGGCATCCCCAGCCTGCTGGTGGTGCTGCTGCTCATCCCGTTCCCTGAGAGCCCTCGCTACCTGCTGTACGCCAACAGGGCTGACCAGGCCCTGCAGGTGTTGCAGAGGATATTCGTTGTAAATACTAAACTTAGTGAGAAGGACTTTCCGGTGAGTTTAATTTTAAATAACTATATTTTTTTTTAAGATTTGATGTCACAATCTTTAAAGACAGAGTGGTTTCTATAAGGATCAAGGAAAAGTGATCTACTATTATAGAGCTTATTCTAAAGCTGCCTTCAAATAATCGACCGATGTTGGTGCTCAGTATATTCTGCTTAGGCCAGTAAAGTTTTACAAGGGAAACAAAAGATTTGAAAACCCGATAATACGGGCTGGAATCTAAATTCAGTATTGTTAATTAAAAGCTATGCCGTTTGACCGATTTTAGGCTAAAATACAGTTTTAGAAATACTCAATCCCAAATTATTAATTTAGATATTGCAGGCAAGGCCGTCAGAAGAAGTCAGTGTCATAAATGTACTATACCCTATAACTATGAATTCTAATGCAATTTGAAATAATGCTTTCATGCCTCACACAGTTTTGAACCTGAAACATAGAAGGGAGATCAGATAATATCTTTGAATGATGGCAAGAAATTTGAGTATAACCAAACAATATATTTACAGGTAGAGTCAATGATAAGTGCCTATGAAGGCGAGGAAGAGGAGGTGGTGTCAGCAGACAACAACGGTAACGAGACCAAGGCGCCGTTGACTTGGGCACAGCGGTGGGATGCCTTCTGGGTCCGGAAGAAGATGCTGGTCATGCCGCCTTACATCGGCCTACTGGTTCTCTGCTGTTTCGTCGATTTTGGTCTAATGTTCAGGTAAATATTTACATTTTTACGGATAACAAATACAAACGCCCCAAATTGCTATGTTTGCAAACCTATTTTTGATATTAAGTCTAATCTAGTTAATATATTCGAAAGTCCGTAATTATATCTATTTTTTGACACTGACATTTATTTTTATTATTTTGCGGTTTTTTGTTTTTCGTCCATACCTCAAGGAGACTCCTGCTGGAGCAGGTGAAAACATTTGGGACCAGAAACACCGCACTCGATACTGATAATCCTATAAATCCCTCATTTCACCACCAAATTATATTTACAGCGGTCTACTTGGGTACGCAAACGCAATCGATTAAGAAAATGTCAAAATAGTTCACGACCGAGAGGCAACTGCTCTCTGGGCTTCACGAGGTCTTGAGGAGGTGGACACTTCTTTTCCCCGCAGTTTGCTTCTCTCTGAAGGTGGCCTGTCTTAGATCACCTATGAATATTTTAGAATTTAAGCTCTTGCAGCTTTTTAGTCTACCCAGAGTTAACATGTAGTTGTATAAGGAATGTCGGCAATGGGGTTCCTGGACTCTTTTTTTAGCGCGCATGTGACTTATCTTTGTTATGTGTTGTAGATTTAATAGAATATGTATGTGTTGCAGTTACTACACCCTGATGATGTGGTTCCCGGACCTGTTTGAGCGGTTCAGCCAGTTCTCTGTGCTGTACGGGGAGGATGTGTCGGCCGGCGTGTGCGAGGTGTCGCTGGCTCTCACCAACTATACATCTGAAGTCGTCACGGAGACAGGGGTAAGTGTACTCGCTTGAAATAATAGGCTATTTGACTTCTATCAGGAATGATGAAGAAAGAAGGTTTAGTGACAAACATTTAAAAGATAATGCTTAGATGGTTTAGTCATGTTGAAAAATACAACTAACAAAAGTGGATGTGAGTGGAAACGTTAGGAGGGGACATACACGGATTGGTGATATTTCTCAAAAAGACCACGTACTGAAATCATAACCGGTGTGCGTATATGACCGATGTAAGAACATTTAAAAAGTTAATTAAAAATATCAAAAAAACCCTACTGCTTAAGAAGCGAACTAACAAGGCGTTAACAAGAAGAAAATCATGCTGTGCAGTCGGAGGCTGTGTACATATTCACGAGCTGTAGAACCAAACCAGATGTATCCTCTTCTTTGTGTTTACGTCCTTTTAGTTCGCTTCTTAAGCAGACAAGTTTTTTGATATTTATAATTAATTTTTATTTTTATTTATAACTTTTTGGTTAAAACATTTTTTTTTCGTATTAGGTACATTTAAATATATGAGTGTTATATATTTTTGAAATCACCTCTTAAAAGCCGTTATTTTCATACCTCACGCGATTGGTGAGGAAGAATAAAATATTTGGGCCCCCACAATATTGTTCACGCTATTGTGGGGGCCCAATTTTTTTTTTCTTTTGGGCCCTAGCCCAAAAGCCGCCACTTTTCTATTTTCTAATTTTAATGTAGCCACACTCGCAAGGTTAAGGCAAATCGATTGACGTAAGAATCATCAAAATCAGCCAACGCGTTTGGTTTCTAGAACGCCGCATAGGAACTAACATACATACATACTTAACCTGATAAACACATTACACTCCATCGGCAGTCGGGTAAAAAGCAATGGGTGTAATGGTCGTAGATGTATCTTCGACTACTTAAGTGTATTGTAGGTATTGTTAGTAAATTCTTGCCATCTTTTTCCCCTCGCAGGCCCTGCACGACAAAGTATACATACACACGCTGGTGGTAGCTTTAAGTTGTGTCCCCACGGCGCTGTGGGTGGGACTCACCATCAACATGGTGGGCAAGAAGCTTATGTTAGGTAAGTGTCTAGGCATCATCATCATTTCAGCCGAAAGATGTCCACTTCTGGTCATAGGCCACTCTTAAGTGTCGCGATCGGTCCTGTTTGGCTCGCATCCGGTGGGTATCCGCAGCTTTTTCCAGGCCCATCTTGTGGGATACCTCAACGCTGCGTCTTCTGGTACGCCCTTAGGGCACATTTACGTAGAACTCTGGTATCTTGGCACTAGAACCAGTTTGAACCACCGCGTGTCAGCAATTTATTTTCCTCTTTGCCAGTGTCGAGTATTCTGCTAGCGTCATGTTGACGCTGGTTCTTACTGATACTCAACTGCCGGACAAGCTCGGCCTACTATGACAAGATTGAGTCACACATTTTTATCACAGTTTGGGAGCAAAACCCGTGGTAAATTGCCTGACTCAAGCCTATTACAGAGGCCGTGCTCGCTCGGCTGGAGCTCTAAAGGTTGTCAACGAACAAAGGTTGAAAATATGGGACGTTGGTGCCTTTGATTTTATTTGACTCCCATTTTAGTTTAAATCTCGATCTAAGTCTTAAATCGATATCCCAATGAAACTCTATCTGTTGCAGTAATGATGTTGATCAGCTCCGGGCTGGCGGCGCTGGGCCTGAACCTGGTGCGCTCGTCGCTGGAGAACCTGATCCTGTCGTGTGTGTTCGAGTCCATCGTCAGCTGCACAGAGGCGGTGCTGTTCTGTGTCATCTGCGAGATCTTTCCTACGAAAGTCGCGTGAGTATAGTAATTACCAGTTTACGGTTCGGTGTTGTGTCGCAAGTTCAGCAGCTGAGCGTGGTGTCCTGAGACCAGAGACAAGTGAGACATGCTACCATCGGACCCGTGGCGATAGCGATTGTCAAAAAGGCAAAATTGTCTTTGGCTGGTTCCTTTCGCCTGCACTATACCCCTCGCTGAGATGGAAACATCTCAACTCCGTCACATGTTGAGATGACCACACTTTTTTGTGTGACATCGTCATTTAAATCTATATATAGGACATAAACGACAGCCATGCTAGAATGCTAAGAATTCATGAGGTGGTCCCATTATCTGATGGAAACGTGGATCTACGTCATTTGCAAAAAAGGGTGTGACTGACTCTTCTGGGAATCACATGTACAGTGATTATTTTTGGCTCACGCGATGTTGGAGGGTTTAGTTAGCTGACAAGTCTGGGGTCAAACCTGTCGGCTAAGTCCTGTTCTCAAGCACTCTCAACGGCCGTATCTTCGCTTGATTAAAAGGGTGTGACTCACCATTTTCTGGGAATCACATGGATAGTGGTATTTTTCAATGGCTCACGTGATGTTAGAGAGTTTAGTCAGCCGACAAAACAGATGTCATACTTGTCAACCAAACCCAGTTCTGCAGCACTATGACGCGATAAAGTCAAGAGATGCAAGAGAGAGATGGAGCTTTATTTTTCACAATGGAATCGTCACACGTCAGCAATAGTTGAGATGTCCACACTTTTTGTGTGACATTTTCATTTAAATCTATATTTAGGATATAAACGACAGCAATGGATAGAATGCAAGGAATCCATCAAGTGGTTCCACTATCTGATTAATTGGCTTTGCTAATAATTTACTAGCACATGCGTGACCATTGACGTAAAACTCGGCTCAATTATAGAATTGTACATCATTGTAATGTCATGCGATGCCAGATTTGTAAGTTGTTTGTATATTTTGTCTGGTGGGGGTGTGTGCCTTGCGAAAGAGTTCATCGGTCTTGGACTTTAAACTTCTTACTGTCTTATGATCATGAAGTATGTATTACGGCGTCATTTATAATTTCGCCATATACATTGGAAGTTATGAGAAGATTGTATGCCTTGTCAAGCATTTTATTTATTAACTGCCAAAAGCAAGAAAACATTGAAAACAAGTCCATCCGTCAAGTGCACTGTTTTTTTATTAACGAACATTTTGGTTTCTGGTTTCGAAATTATAGGAACTTGCGAACTTGGTCTTACTAGCAACAAAGCAGTTTTGCTATTTGCTAAATAAATGGTTTTGTCATCATCATCATCATTTCAGCCCAAAGACGTCCACTGCTGGACATAGGCCTCCCCCAAGAATTGCCACATTGACCGATCCCATGCGTCTCGCATTCAGCGCATTTCCGCAACCCTTAACCATGTCGTCGGTCCACCTAGTGGAAGGCCTTCCAACACATCGCCTTCCGGTTCGTTGTCGCCATACCAGAACTTTTCGGCCCCATTGGCCATCTGTTCTGCGAGCAATGTGCCCTACCCACTGCCACTTAAGTTTCGCAATTCTTCGGGCTTGTTTGTAACTTTGATTCTCCTTTGGATATCCTCATTTCCGATGGATCACGCAAGGATACTTCGAGCATAGCCCTCTCTATTGCCCTTTGGTTGACGAGCTTTCCGATTGTGAGCGACCACGACCAATTAGTTTTTTATTATTCTATTAAAGTTTATTTTCTAATAACTGAATTTGCTCAAATTTAAAGTCACATAACTATTCGGTCTCTTTTTATTTCTATGTGACTTCTTTTAGTCACGTAGTTGGTTGCTCAAGGATCACTATAAAGTCCTTGGGTAATTCGTGATAGGTGGTCAAGTTCCTTTATTTCATTTCATACAGAATTTGGGCAGCGCGAAGTCTCTTCCTTCTTTATTTATTTTTGACGTGTGCACCAAAAAATATATAACAACGGTATTAAAGACACTACAAAATATACAACAGATGGTCTTAACGCATTCCGCGAAATCTAAAAGGCAACTTGAAATGGACAGTGATTATTTTGAGAGTATGGACGCCTGCGCTAACTTTAATGGCAATGTGTGATGCGCATGTTTGCTTCATATTTTATTAAGGCACTGACTCATTCATGTAATTGTGCACAGTCAATGTACGTTGTAAAATCACTTACTTAAATTAAATAGTTATATCATTCAAATTGGCATTTTTCCTTTTCATCAGATTACCTGGATATGAAATAGGGTTGCCCTTGGTGTTGTTGTCGATGTGCGTTGTGTTTGGTCATCATCATCATAGACCTTGGGTGTCCTTGGGGGTGGAACACTTGGGTGTTCCCTTCGACCGATCCTATGCGTATCGCATCTATTGGATACCCGCACTGACCCGCAGCCTGAACTAGATGTTTGGTCATATTTTAAATTGAATTGAATCACTTCCATATTTGTACAATGTAAACTTATAAAATAGTGTTAGTAACATTTATTCTAAGCTGTGAGAGGTACGCTGATCCTGGGGAATGTCTACTTGACTGTGTGCATTCTTATCCACCGCCCCAAGATCAGAGAGTCCCACCTACCAACCAACATTCTAAGAATGGTGTTGGGGCTGGCGCAAACACGGCGTAGTAGAGATGCGCATCTCTTGCGCATGATGGCCGTAAGACTATCAACGTACGCGTCGGCAAACATGACGCGCTACAAAAACGCGGCAGCCCCATCAACACCCGGAACGTGTTGATATATTGTGTGCGCAGGCCACCATATGCCTTTTGCGTAAAGTTCATCCACAGGCTGCACGTGTAAAAGGATTGGCAGTAGGCTTTGAAAAGCGTAATTTTAACCTGAGCCATATAATGTGCAAACCTGTGGCCAACATCCCACATTTTATGTAACATATAATTGTATATTTTTCCAGCGCGACAGCTATGGCGGTGACAGTGATGTGTGGCCGGATTGGTGCCATCGTGGGCAACGTGGTGTTTGGAGCCCTCGTCGACGAGCACTGCGTCGTGCCTATCTACATGTTCGGGACCTTGTTGATAAGTAAGTGGAAATGTTTTGACCATTTGGCAATCTTTGAAAATCACCAATTAATGAATTTTTTATCATAAAGATGGCAATAGGTAGACGGGTCTTTTGAGATTCGCTCAGCCTGCTCTTTCAAAAGTCTGAGTTAGCCTGAACAAAGCAGTAAAGTGCTTTGCAAACACGATCAGCATCTCATGCAATTTTGATCTATTTAAGTGGCACCAAGTTCATTTTCAATATAATAGGGATGTTGCCTGGGTAGAAAAATTATAATTTTATTTAGACCGTCAGTGACATTATCAAATAATATTGGAACGATATTTTTTGCTTTATCAAATAAATACAAATTGACAAAGATAAAGCGCATCAGTTCAGGAGTGGGGGCTTTTGATGTCACTATGTCAATTTAAAGTGTAGCACACTGTGACGTCATACGATATCTCAACGCATTGTATCTTCGTATTTTTTTGTTAACGTGGCAAAAGAAAAAAATACGTTTCCAATATTTTTAGGTTATCTAACTGACGGACTAAATAGTAGATATTGTTTGTCAACTACCCTATTAACGCAGCCCCTGGGCTATGCTTGCGCTGAGGCTGTAAGTTAATTATAGTTTAATAAGAAGATTTACACTTGAGAGCAAAATTGTCGCACAAGGGACACTGTTTTGAACTTCTATCGCAATATAAGTGTCAAATATTACTATATTATGCGGTTTTGAAATACGATAGGTTCTTGTAAGAAACACATAAAAACGAGGGTATAAAGTATTCTACACTTTCTGACACTTAATCCAAAACTACTCTCTTACATTACGTGTACTTACATCATCATCATATCAGCCGAAAGACATCCATTGCTGGACGTAGGCCTCCCCCAAGTGTCGCCTCGACCGGTCTCGTACGTCTCGCATCCCTGTCCACTGCCACATAAGTTTATCATTTCATCGAGCATGTCGATAACCGCATTGCCTCTCTCTCTTATCTGTGATATAAGTTCAAAATAGGGTGCTGTACTGTAATTTTGCTCCCAAGTGTATATAATTAATTAATCACAAGCAAGATTATTATTTTAAGAGCTTTCATCCAAAACTTTATTAACTTATTTTTTAACTGTGCTATCTGTTCCAGCGAGCGGCTTGCTGTGTATAATCCTGCCGAAGAGCACACGCCCCGAGCGGCCGACTACGTGAGACGACGTAGTCATACTGTTATATTTTTATATCTATTAAATAATTATATCCACAACCAACCTCAAGTATTTTCTTTTTAAAAACCTTAGTCACCACCAAATATCCCGTCCTCAGTACAGTTCCAAGACAAAAGTATGAGGTCCTTAGAATAAAAATGCTTTGCATAGCGTCGTTTTGTGCCATCGGAACATGAACTGCAGTGGTCTATATGCAAAACACTCAATTGAAAGCACAACTCGGCAAAATGGTATTTATGGACCCGTCTGATATCCAGTGTGAGTGCGAAGGCCCTGACCAGAACATGACTCATATACTGGAGTACCCCGAAGCGCCTATTGCTGTTGGAGTGCGCTACTGCTACTGGCCAGTTAGGTATTATATCCAAATAAACCTTTGAATCGGAAGAAGAAGGACACACTTATGATAGTCTCGATGTGCTGTGTGTGTACGATGTGTAGAACCTTAAGTCCTCATGTCTGGGCCAGTTCTGCCAAATACCAGCTTGATGCACTTGAGTCGATCGAAAAACGGGCCAAGGAGCTCATCGGTGTCATCGGTAATGAGGCACTGGGCGAGTCAAAGCTCGTTGCCAGCTTGTCGGTTTCTTATCGGTTGCATTTCGGGGAGTGTGTGATGTAATTAAATGATCTAATTCCGTCTAGCCCTTTCCATCATCGGACTACAAGACGTACCGCGATGCGCCATCGGTACATGGTGGACATCTCGCCCATACGCACAAAATATTTTGGGAATACTTTCATTGTGAGTACAGCTTAGGAGTGGAATTCCCTGCCATAGTCTGCGTATCCTGATAGCTACAACCTAGAGGTCTTTAAGTCCAGAGCGAATAGGTTACTTCTAGGCAAGCGTGCTTCACCGTCGACCACATAACCGCTTATCAACAGGTGACATAGTGATCAAGCGCGAGCCTATCAATAATAAAAAAACCGGCCAAGAGCGAGTCATACTCGCGCACGAAGGGTTCCGTACTATTATCGCAAAAAAAAAACGGCAAACGATATCAAAAATCAAAATCAATAATTTTTATTTCACATAGGCCTACATGGGCACTTATAAATCGTCGACAATGTACACGGTTCGGGTTGGTCGATTCCTATGGAGAAGAACCGGCAAGAAACTCCATGGTTACTCTTTTAAAAAATTGTTTGGTTTTACAATATTTCCATGTTACAGCAATACTTAGATGGGGGGACAACGCAGGCCCGATAATAAGTCGTAAGAAACTAAAACAAGAAATGATTATATAATAAATAAACAAAAGATTAAAAAAAGTAAAACGAGATAAAATGTTAACAATCTAGAAATCTAGAAGGCCTACAATGTTCACACATTTACAAACCAATCGGTAAAATAATCTATACAAAGTATAACAAGACTGAATTTAACATGTGGCACAAATGTTGTTATCAGTGCTGTAACTATTCTTAGCAAAGGGCTATAAAGATAATTGAAAATCATTGTAAAAAGTCTTATTAAATGAAGAAAAAATGTGCAGAAGGAGCTAAAACCAAATATTTTTATCTTCAACGTAGTCCTTGATTTTATAATATGCTTTTTTAATAAGGACACGTTTGATGTGATTTTTGAACTTTCCATCGGTCAGTTCTATAACTGACTTTGGCAACTTGTTATAAAAGCGTATACTGTTTATAAGAAAAGACTTGCTAGTTTTCGTTAATCTGAATTTGGGTAATACAATTTCGTGTTTACTGCGTGTATTTAAATTATGGAAATCGCTTCTAGTTTTGAAAAGCCCTTGATTTTTGCGGACATACAAAATACATTCTAAAATATAAAGTGAAGGTAGAGTCAGTATATCGATCTCTTTAAATTTTTCTCCGAGGGTCTCGCGAGGACCCATTTTATAGATCGCGCGGATTGCCCTCTTTTGTAATATGAAAATTGAGTCAACGTCTGCTGCTGATCACCACAGCAGAATGCCATAAGACATAATACTGTGGAAATAAGCATAGTGTACCAGCCTAGCTGTGGCTACATCGGTTAACTGCCTTATTTTCCTTACTGCATATGCAGCTGAACTTAACCTACCCGAAAGAGTTCTAATGTGCGCGCCCCACTGCAGTTTTGAGTCGATAGTAATCCCTAAGAATACAGTTTCAGCTATAACTTCAAGATTTTTGCCGTCAAGATTTAAATTTAGGTCACGTTGTGGTACATTTGGTTAAGAGAACTTAAGACATTTAGTTTTCTTCGCATTCAGTAAAAGATTATTAGCTGCGAACCATTTTGAGAGAATAATTAGACTTTCGTTGACCTGTAAGACATCCGTATCTTTCCTATCTATTTTAAAAATTAGCGAAGTATCATCAGCAAATAGAATTATATCCGATAATTTGGCCATTATAAAAGGGAGGTCATTAATGTAAACAAGGAAGAGGAATGGGCCGAGAATTGAACCTTGAGGCACGCCCATCTTGACTAAAGACCCGGAGGACGTCGCCCATCTTGACTAGACACCCGGAGGACGTCGCCCCATTAACATTTACTTTTTGCTGTCTGTTTGATAAATAGGAAAGCACAAGATCGGCAGCTTGTCCTCGAATTCCGTAGTGGTGTAATTTACAGATCAGTGTGTTGTGGTCGACGCAGTCGAACGCTTTTGAGAGATCACAGAAAATGCCAATGACATCCTCGGACTTCTCCCAAGATTCCAAAATGTGACTGATGAGTTTTACTCCCGCATCCGTTGTCGAGGTCACCTTTCGTGAAACCAAACTGCTGACTAAGAAATACGTTTTATGTATGGAAGCCCCACTTAAATATGGATAATATTTTTGTGTTCACCAAAAATCTAAAGGTACATCTAAAATACTGATCGTGCACCAAATATTAGTTGATCTACGAATAAATTATGGTCAAAGAATCAGTCCAAGAGCGAGCGAAGCGAGCTCGGGAACTTAGGGCACCCCGACACGGCCAGGTTAGGTTCGAACGAGATGACGGTTGATGGATGACTCCCGTCATCTCGTTCGTGTTAGGTTACTTTTGACCCTGCAGACAGAAATAGGAGCCCCGCGCAGCGGGGCTACGTCGACTTATATGAACATATTTTGGTGCACATTCAGTATATTTGGTGGAACACAGGCAAAATTAGGTAAATGCAATGGGATTAAATTGAAGTAGTTTTTAATACCATCCCTTAAATATTTATTTTATTCTGTTTTTAGTATTTGTTGTTATAGCGAAAACTGTGAAAATTTCAACTGTCTAGCTATCAAGGTTCATGAGGTACAGCCTGGTGACAGACAGACAGACAGTCGGACAGAAATAAAATAAATATCTGTACTAACTTAAAACAATTCTCCCCTAACATAAAAATAACTAGGGCATTAGCAAATATTAAACACTTTTTTTGCATAGAAAAGCAAGCTATTCCCGTTATCCAGTGCTCTCAGTATCCTGTTGTATCTATTTAAGTGCCCTTAGCTAAGCCAAAGGCAATTCAAACCCGTTTGAAGTGACGGCTTAGTTGCACGCAGATACTTTCTTCTAGACATCTTTGAATAGTGCTTTTTGTAACTAGTTCTCAAGTTTTTATTGTGAAAAATGTTGATTAAGTTTTGTAAATGTGTGTGTGTGTTTCTGATTGAAGATCAAGTTATAAATCAAGTTAAAAGTCAGAGAGTTTAGTAACGAAGAACCACATTATTATAGGTAATAATTTATTGATGGCAAACTTTTGAATGTCTGGAGCGAGGACCCAATAAAAGCAGGTAATCTGTAATTGGTAACACTACTTTTTTTGGTGACACATGCATTTTCCCTATATGTAACCCTCTCTTTTATTTATCTATTTTTCTATAATATTAGGTGTACCTATGCATAATATCTGGCGCCAATAAACTTTAGGTATATATAAATATATTCTTTATTGTACACAAAACAAACAATTGGAAACACAGCTTATGTACGAAGGAGAGCATAAGCCAAAGTCTCTAACAGCAAACCTCAGTGTCAGAGAGATTTACAAAATAGGACAGTCATCCAAAGCGCACAACCTAACTTAACACCTTAACTGCCAGATGCCCGACAAACAATACATTTTCTATTGTGTCTCGTTCTCTGGCAGCCAAACTGTTAAAAAAAAACACTTGAATATGAAATCTTTACTCTTTTTATTTCTTATATATAATAGTATTTTGTTTATGTCATGGTTTTGAACTCGCAAATTCCTCAATCTGATAACTGGATATGGCTAGGTCAAGGCCAGCAACCTTTAAGAATAAGCGCATTCGTGTATTTACGAATGCGAATAGGCTTACCTCAGAATAGAAATAGTCCACTCTAAACTGTCGTGGTAAATCTGTATTTTGCGTCTACATACCTAGATACAGGCGCAATACTTACAATTCTTAGTTTTTCTATGGAATAATTTTAATCCACAAAATTTTCCCTAGAGTTAAAAGTAAATTAAGTGTTAAGTAAGAGCTTACGAATGCCTTCTTACCTATGCTATAATTATAATATTATCTATACTTATTACTTATATAATCTATACTAATATTATAAAGCTGAAGAGTTTGTTGGTTTGAACGCGCTAATCTCAGGAACTACTGGTTGGAATTGAAAATTCTTTTTGTGTTGGATAGTCCATTTATCAAGGAAGGTTATAGGCTATATAACATCACGCTACAACCAATCGGAGCGGACCATAACTGAAAAATGTTGCGAAAACGGGCAAAATTATATATATTTTTTTTTTGAGAGCTTCCGTTGCGTGCGCTGCGTAAGCGGTTAAAGTTACGCAACATTCATGTATATAGGGTAGGTAGGTAGCCAATTGACGCGAGCGAAGCCGAGTGGGACAGCTAGTTTATTTATAAAAAAAAAAACAAAATTCAGCCTTGAAATGCAAAAAAAAGGAAAAGTGTGTTCGGAGTTCGGCTTAACTCATTAACCCACAATTAAGGTCAATAAATATTATTGATGAACTGATCAAATTTAGAAGAAGTTTTCCTTAATTCCCTATTTCAAGTTAAACGATCTTAACTATTTTTCTTAACCTAATTTATTTTCCTGGTCTAACATAAAATAGCTACATGGTTTATCCGGTTTTCTTATATTTTTTTTTATGTCGTTTAGCCAGGCTTGGTATAAAATTGTTAAGTGGTGTCTTTATAAAATAATGATAATTATATAATAGTAGTTTAAAGGGTACCTACACTGATACTTAAATATTTGAAAGGAACTGTCACCCAATTTCTGAAGTGGAAACTTCTTCGTAACCGCGTTCAGCGTTGAGCGATTTTTAGTAGAGGCAAAGCTTAATTATTATGGAAGAAAATGTAGTTTTTTTTTTGACTCAACTATACTTAATGACCTTCCTTTAGATATAAACAGTTGTATCCTACTCCTCCAAAAGCATTCTTTAAAATTAAAATACACAAGTACCTCCTTAATACATTTTATCTAGGTCTCATTGTAAAAAATATATGTTAATATTTATATATACAACAAAAAAACTTTATTGCAAAAAAATACTACCG
Source organism: Orthosia gothica (assembly GCA_949775005.1). NCBI lineage: Eukaryota > Metazoa > Arthropoda > Insecta > Lepidoptera > Noctuidae > Orthosia > Orthosia gothica. The sequence goes on from OX459037.1 coordinate 38,577,715, forward strand.
ACTTCCAAATGAAAAACTACAAAGTGAAAAATAACTTAACTTTTGGAAGTCGGTATCTTTCGTAGGAACCATTTTTTTGCGATATGGACACCGACTTCCAAAAGTTAAGTTATTTTTCACTTTGTAGTTTTTCATTTGGAAGTCGGTAGTATTTTTTTGCAAAAAAGTTTTTTATTTTTCCCTTTTTAGTTTTACCTACCTAATAGCAAGTTGTTTATTAAGGTCCCTATAACTCCAGAATAGATTAACCAAATAACATGAAACTTGAACATATCCGGTGAAATGAGAGATCTGCGTACCCCTTTAGAACGTACTGGCGTGATGTTATGTTATGAAATGGTATAAACAACAAACAGACATGCGATTGCAGCAATCCCGAGAGTTTTGCCGTTATTTATTGAAGAGTTATGTTGTGTATCTCCAAAGTTCTTCATCAGACGTTCACCAAATTAAAATGGGACCAATTTCGAAACATACTCTTTCAAACAAAAAAACAATTTTCAAAATCGGTCCACAATTGACGGAGATATCGGTGAACATACATAAAAAAAAAAAAAAAAACACAAGAAGTCGAACATAGAACCTCCTCCTTTTTTGTAAGTCGGTTAAAAATTTGCTACGTTTGCCAACAAACTGCTTTGCTGTTTGGCAGGGGTAATATTTAAATTGTAACAATTTTTTTCTATGAATAAAGACTTATTCTTTTTTTTTTATGGGTTCATGACATACTAAAGTGACAGAGTCTTCGTTATACTAATATGACTGTGAAAGAATATTTCAAAGTTTTAAGTTTTCACTTCTTTCGTCTTGATTTAATTAAACATTATATATTATAGTGATATATAGTTAGTGTAGTATTTTTAAACTAATGGTTGATTAACCGGTTACCCGGCCAACATTTGGGTTAAAAATACTACACTATGGTAGGCGTACAAAATAACAAATAAATAATATATAAATTCTAATGTGGAATGTTTTATCGATTTAACTATTTTAAAATACGTTGAGAAATAGAAAATCAAAAACAGGTTTTACATTTAAAAATTATATTAACATTATTTTTAATAATTTTACCAACGTTGCCTTGACTTTTTACTTATTAATTTAATCTACTGACATTTAAAAAAATATCGTAGTTATTATAAGTTACTTACCATTATGCGAATAAAAATTAATCAAGTTTTTTTTTCTAAAACTTGTTTTAGAAACAAGCAAATATCTAAGAAATATTTTAGTCAAGATTATCTCATAATTTTACCGCAGCCTAAACCTAACTAGATTTTGAATGATTCTCTGGTTTCTTCACTTTAAGGCGACGATATTCGCCAACGAGCTTGAGTGAACAAAACGCACACTCGGTTTACAAAAATTTAGTAGTATTAAGTACTTTACTTATTATGTTTTGACTAAAAAAGGCGTAGATTAAAATATAGATAATTAAATGGTATTTCGGATTGTAAAATTTCATAAATAGTTTTGGTGCGATTGTCGTTTTTTTTTGTCCACGTGAGACATAACTTTACAAATGAATTACACTGTAATATAAATAAAATACAAATGTTTTGCAGGTAAAATTTTAAGAAAATGGTTTAGTATATTATGTAGCCCAGGAAATAAAGATATTAGCTGCGACACCGACATTAACCTAGTTAAGTATTTCCACCGGAAAGTTCACTATGGTAGTAGTAACGTTGCCTGAAAAGTAAAAATAACTAGGATGTTTTTTGCAGATTGACCTCTAATTACAGTTATTTGCCTGGATATAGTATGTTATATATTTTTTTAAATTTTTGACTAGCCGTTTAGAAGTGATGTTCATTTTAAAGCACATATAGTGAAGCCATTGTTACTGTTCTTGAAATGTACATCTGATGACATGCGCCTTAAGTAATAAAACTTGTTTAAATTATATTAACCGTGATGATATAAATACTGTGGCGGAAAATATTGGCGATTTGTTTTATACTCAATATTGTAAGGTGCTGCCATAGACCCAGTTAGAATTAAAGTTAATGATTTCATTTTAAAAGTGTTTGTCAAAATGTTTAGTGCTGTGTTTTTTTTTTCAAAATTATTTAATGATTGCATGATTTGATTGTGTTAGCTAATTTTTTAAGTTAATCACTGGTGACTCTATATTTCTAGTTGATTTAATTATTAAATATTTAACATCTATAAATTTAAATAAAGTAACTGTACAGTGAGATTAAAATTACTTAAAAGATTATTATCAACATAAAGATAAGGAATAAAGTAAAGTTTTACTTAACTCAGTAAACAGGAGTAAAGGAAGTAACTTTTGTGGTATGTATTATTTGTATCAGAGCAGTATATTGCTAATTTTATAAAGTTTGTTCAGGTACCTAATGTTCACGTAATTAAAATCCAAATTAATGAATTCAGTGGCAGTTAACGCATAGCCTAAATCGCAAGATCCATAAATATAAAATTGTACACATAAGGTTTCTTCTAAAATGTGGGTGTGTAATTAGGAAGGAGTTTTGTTTTTTTTACGCCTAACCAAATAAATGTTTTAATAAATAGGGGAGAGAAAGTTTTTTTTAATTATTGATACGCTGGCGCTTGACTAATATGTCACCAATTTATTCCATTCTAATACCAAAAAATAATACTACTGGTATTTGTGTCAACTCATATTTATTTTTATACTGAACGGATACCACTCTTTAAATAATTAAAACTACCAACAACTTGAATTTGATACAGTCAATCAGTAAGGTTTCTGATATTTTTATGTGATCGTAATATAATACTAACTATTGTTTAACTGATTGGACAGTGAACCTGTAAATTAAGAGTTAATATTCTGAGATATTTTGTATTTTTTTGACTGTAAGTAAATTGTTCTTGTTTTGATGTAGTTGCAAAAAATATTATTCAGGTACAAGGAGGAACAACTTTTTTTTAATTAAGTTGATTATTAGTCAAATTTTATTTTAATTTTGAACTAGGCGTTTACTACCTTAATTTCATTATTTTGGATATAACTGTTTTTTAGGGTTCCGTACCCAAAGGGTAAAAACGGTACCCTATTACTTAGACTACACGATCCGTCTGTCCGTCTGTAACCAGGCTGTATCTCATAAATCGTGATAGCTAAACAGTTGAAATTTTCACAGATGATGTATTTCTGTTGCCGCTATTAAAACAAATACTAAAAACGGAATAAAATAAATATTTCAGTTTCACGTTTGTTGTATGGGGACCCCAATACAACAAACGTGATACAGAAATCTTGGTGCGCGAGTCCGACTCGCACTTGGTCAGTTATTTTTTCAACTAAAGTCTTAAAATTACATACAAAGCATTTTTACTGACTGTACCTTAATCTTTGTACTTGTTTTGGTATTTGTTTGAACCATGGTATCCGTTTGGAATACAATAGAAATATGCTTTTAAACAAATAGCAGTGGTATTAGTTTTTGTTATTAGAACGGAATAAATCATGTCACCATCAGTAAGTACTAAGCGATGATGTGGTCGATGATGAAGCACGTTTGCCTAGAAGAAACCTATTCACTCTTGACTTAAAGACTCCTAAATTGTAGCTATCAGGAAATACTGACTCAGGCAGGGTATTCCACTCTTTAGCTGTATGCATAGTGAAAGTATTCCCAAAATGTTTGAATTTAGGTATATAGGATATGCAAGTATGACATTTTTGCCTATGAAATAGAAATATAGCTCGTGAAGGTTAAGGTCGATCTTGAAGGTTAAGCAACGCTTGCTGAGGTCGGTCCGTGGATGGGTTACCATCTTTACAAAGTTTCCACTGGACCTCGGAAAGCACCTTAAACCGTTGGTCCCGGCTGTCATTTGAAGATCTTTGACAGTCGTTACGGGAAGTCAGAAGCTTGAGATCTGTCACCAGTCTAGCCAAGGGGTATCGTGTTATCCAGTTACTGGGTTGTGGTGGTCACATAGGTAGTTGCTCCATGTACATAATAAACTGAACTGAATCCTGTTGTTTGTGACAAACGATCCAATTGGGTAGGGCCAACTTCGAGAAAGAGATCAACCGTCGAATCCGACTCGGCTGGGCAGCGTTTGGGAAGTTGCGCGGTATCTACTCGTCCAACTTGCCACAGTGTCCCAAGACGAAAGTCTATGACCAGTGTATTTTGCCAGTGATGACATATGGCTCTGAGACGTGGTCGCTTACAATGGGCCTAATCAGAAAGCTTACAGTCACTCAAAGGGCAATGGAGAGGGCTATGCTCGGAGTTTCTTCTTTTTCTTCATTTTTTTTTTTTTTTTTTTTTTTTTTTTGAAATTGATGAGTTAATGCTTTTTAATACTTCATACCTGTGTGTAGAGCTATTCTGGGTGCATCGTCCTCACATATATTAATGGATGTACGTATGTAAAACACCAATTTTTTTTAAAGTGTAAGTATGGAGTTTCTTGTGCGTTCTTCTCCATAACAATCTACTTTCCGAATGCACGGTAGAATATTTTTTTTTTTTTTTTTTTAACTTGTTTTTTTTTTTTTTATTACTTTTAAATATTTTTTTTATTACTTTTAATTTTAATTTATGTGACGTTCAAAAGTGCCGTTTATTGGCCTAATTGAATAAATATATTTGACTTTAACTTTGACTTTGACTTTGACTTTCCTTGCGTGATTGAATCAGAAATGTAGAGATACGCAAGAGAACCAAGGTTACCGACATAGCCCGAAGAATTGCCAAACTTAAGTGGCAGTGGGCAGGGCACATTGCTGCATTGATGTCCGATGGGGCAGAAAGGTTCTGGAATAGCGACCGTGAACCGGAAGTCGTTGCGTTGGAAGGCCTTCCACCAGGTGGACCGATGAACTGGTGAAGGTTGCGGGGATCCGCTGGTTACGAGATGCATGGGACCGGTCAATGTGGCGACGCTTGGGGGAGGCCTATGTCCAGCACTGGACGTCTTTCGGCTGAAATGATGATGATGATGATGATGAATCCTGTTAGACCTATTATTTCCTAACAGAGAAACAGCACAGAGCTAATAATAGAACTGCGTTGACAAATTTTATATACAGATAGTGTTCCGTGCATAGATATAGTATGTACAAAAAATTTCTAAATCTATGGTTCCGTGTTTATATTGTCCAATTATGACATAATGTTATAACAACTAACTCAAAATATAGCTATTGAATTGCGAATCAGGTTCAATAAAATACCTTCTTAGACAATACAATATGGTTTAAATCACTACCACTATCACTACATAATAATTATTAAAAAAACCCCGCCGCGTCTGTCTGTCTGTTCGCGATAAACTTAAAAACTACTAAAAGGATTTTCATGAGATTTTCACCATTAGAGAAAATTATTCACGATGAAGGTTTAGATGTATACTTAGCTTTGTGTAAATTGTTTGCAATATGACCATAATTGTTGAAAAGGTCAGAAAAAGTCAAGCCGCCTGGGTGCTTTCATAGAAAACGGTGCTTAATCCCTTTGAGTTATAACAACGCAATGTATGGTGGAACTCTTCATATTTTATAGGTCTGCAGAAAAGTCTGTGAAGGCATGTATCTATATTTTAATGATAGCTTACTATAACCATTCTACCTTTTCAAAAAAATAGTCACGTCCAATGCGATAATTGGAAAGCTATTTAGACGGATATAGTAATAATCCTTATCAATTTAAATACGTTAGTTACCTTAAGCATTTCATTCAAATTATAATAATCCTTTGCACCACATAATTTAAATGAATATCTTAGGAGTCGCAAATAAAAACTAACGCGCGCGAATATAAATTCGAGCACGGCTCTCACACCGATGTCGGGATCACGGGACCAAAGAAGGTATATTAATATGCTCTACTACCCGTGTAAAGCCGGGGCGGATTGCTAGTAAATAATATATTAGTAGTGTATCTACTGCTAGTACCTACATACAATGAAAAGTTAACCGAGTTTCAGATCAGTTGTACGCTGTCATTTGAAGATCGTTGACAATGTTTTGTCTTGTCTAGGGTGGTCAGATAGATAGTCCTCCATGTAACAAGAGCATGTCAAAATAAGACCGAATAAGATTGATCGTAAGTTTTGGGATTATGTTTTTTTTGTAACAAATTTTCGAAGATTTTCGTGTTTGTCGATATGAAAACCAGGCCTTGACTATGCTTATTGAGTATTTAGCTATTTAAATACAAAATTATGCTAAAATAATTAAAATAAAATAACCTTTATTATTACGTTTTATTTTACACTAGCAGACGCCTCGCGGTTTCAGCCGCGTAGTTCCTGTTCCCGTGGGAATACAGAGATAAAAAGTAGCCTATGTCACCCGGGGATAGTGTAGCTTCTCAACAGTGATAGAATTTTTGAAATCGGTTCAGTAGTTTCGGAGCCTATTCGCTACAAACAAACAAAAAAAAAACTTTCCTCTTTATAATATTGGTATAGATAGGCAGTCGCTCCATGTAAAACACTGGTACTCAGCTGAATCCGGTTAAACTGGAAGCCGTCCCCAACAAAGTTGGAAAAAGGCTAGGCAGGCAAAAACCTTTGTTATTACATTATATGGCGGTTAGGCAATAGAAAAAATAAAAACCGGCCAAGTGCGAGTCGGACTCGCGCACGAAGGGTTCCGTACCATTATCGAAAAAACGGCATAAAAATCACGTTTGTTGTATGAGAGCCCCACTTAAATATGTATTTTATTCTGTTTTTAGTATTTGTTATTATAGCGGCAACAGAAATACATCATCTGTGAATTTCAACTGTCTAGCTATCACGGTTCATGAGATACAGCCTGGTGACAGACAGACAGACGGACAGTGGAGTCTTAGTAATAGGTCCCGTGTTTACCCGTGGGTACTCTAAAAAAATAAAATGTACATACAATCCGTGTCCGTGAAATTTCGGATCCGAAGCAGCCGTAGTACTTCTTGTAGGGAAGCTGACGCACTACATCCGAACTCTATCCATCATAATCTGTCATAATTCAGAACATTTTGAACTCAGAACTCAAATCACGGACACGGACGTGTATTGCTGTAAAATATTTTTTTTAAATTATATTTTACAACGTTTAATAAATTGTATCTGTAACCGCACAATTAATCAGAACAATCTCGGACATATACATAGCATTATGCTAAGCGATGAGTAAATAGTTGCCGGCGAATTCGCGGACGTGCACTTCGATGAATTATCGAATAGGAACATACTACCAGAGGCTCTCGACAAGTGACATTGTATTAATAAAAAAAACTGGCCAAGTGTACTTGGTACTTTGTCTTTGTAAGTCTACTTGGTAAATTGTGGTTTACGATTTATGATTTATTAAAAAAAACTACTTACTAGATCTCGTTCAAACCAATTTTCGGTGGAAGTTTACATGGTAATGTACATCATATTTTTTTTTTAGTTTTGTCATTTTCTTATTTTAGAAGTTACAGGGGGGGGGACACACATTTTACCACTTTGGAAGTGTCTCTCGCGTAAACTATTCAGTTTAGAAAAAAATGATATAAGAAACCTCAATATCATTTTTGAAGACCTGTCCATAGATACCCCACACGTATGGGTTCGATGTTTTTTTTTTTTTAGTTTCAGTTTCAAGTAAAGGGGACCCCCTAAATTTATTGTTTTTTTTCTATTTTTTTGTAAAAATCTTAATGCGGTTTACAGAATACATCTACTTACCAAGTTTCAACAGCAAAGCTCTTATAGTTTTGGGAAAAAGTGGCTGTGACATACGGACGGACAGACAGACAGACAGACAGACAGACATGACGAATCAATAAGGGTTCCGTTTTTTGCCATTTGGCTACGGAACCCTAAAAACGAAGATATAGCGATTGACAATAAAAATAAAATTTATGGGAATGTTAAGCGCTATCAAAATGTCACATACCAATCCCTGACATTTTGGCATTTTGACCACCGCCATCCCTTTGTCTAAAGTTAAAACCTGAGGATAAAAATATTCATCCCGACAGAACAACACGAGTGACAAAAAAGGAAAAAAAATCGTTTCAGCCAAATCTGTTTAGCCGTTGAGAAATGGATGATTAAATTATCAAAAATTTTAACACAGAGTTTTACATACAACATGTTTGTTGGATGGAAGAACAATATTTTGGCCCTATAGCATTGATAAATGATAAATAGTTATTTGTTATACAAGAGTGCAAAGTTGCTTTTTAACCGCGTGTTCAATTTTGATGACCGAGCAAGCGAAGGATTCTAAAATTTCAAGATTCAAAATTAGAATCCTCAGCGTTAGCGAGGGAATCAAAAGAGCACGAGGTGAAAAATCTTTGCACTCGAGTGCAACACGTAACTTTTCATTCCACCTCAGCGAGGAAATGACTAAATGCAAAAAAAAAACGTTTACAATCACAAGATAGGTACACTTTTATTTCAGTTTAGGTATTAATTACTACATTATGACAGGTAAGTATTACAGAATAATCTTTAAATTATAACAAAATAATACTAAGGTATAATTAAGAAAATTTTAAAGTAACGTTGCTACAGTTATTTAAATTGAGTGTAATATTTTTGTTTGGTACTGTAATATTGGTGTTAGTCACTTGTGTACTGTTTTTCGGTCAACTATCTGTCACACTTAATAGTTGTACCGATTCATCGGATTCCCTTGGCGTGAATGTTGGAGAGAGAGGGAGATGGTTAGAACCGCGTACAAAGCAAATTGAAAAAAGAACACCAAGAAGGTTCCGAGTCTGAGTTTTCAACAAATTAAAAAAAAGTTGTATGATATATTCGGCACCATAGAGGTAGCAGTAAATAGGTTTAATGTTTTTTTTAATTCACAAACTTAGTGCACACGATGTTCTAAATTCAATTTACTTTATCCTCTAGTGAATAAAAAGGGCTTTTCCACTCAGATATTGAAGATTAAAAATACTCTTTCCGAGATGGTGGGATGAAAATGATTTTATTTCTGTAAGTTGGTTTTTACAAACTCTTTTACATGTCGATCATATTTTTTTTAAACTAGATGAGGTCGGCGTTTCCTATTTGACTACTCCGAGAAGAAAGGCCGAAACATACTCAGAGGTCACAGTCTCTTTTAAAGTCCTGACAAAATCTTGGTTAGATCATGTGAAGACCATGTAGACAGATGTCTGAAATGGTCTTTTGAGGAAAGAACCAGCCATATTGAGTGGACCTGTCCAGTCAGTGCACGCATTTGTCAATAACCGAGCAGCTCAACTCAGAATTTAAGGAGCTCATCGATTCGACGAACAATACCAAAGAAAGGACACTCGGGTAGGCCGCATAAACTACTCAAACTGCCAGACCATGATTGAAAACTAAGATAAAACAAAAAAAAAAGATCCACATAGTCTTCACATTCACAATAATTAAAATTAAATAATATAATACTTTAAAAAGTAAATATTCTTGTCATTGCAAGAAAAGAAAAAAAAAAAAACAAAATATCAAAACTAAAAACAAAATTCACGGTGCAAAATATAAAAATCAAAATTAATTGGAGCAGCTCAATCCTAAGCCTTTTTGTCCTCAACGTAATCTTTAATAGTATAAAACGCTTTCTGGCACAACTTACGTTTAATGAAAGATTTGAATTTATTAAGACTTAGATCTTGTACGTGGCTTGGAAGCTTATTATAAAAGCGTACACATTGACATCTAAACGAGCCTTTTGAATTCATCCCTACCTAATCTCACTAGTAGCGAAGAATTTTTCATCATCATCATCAGTTTAAACAGCAGTCCACTTCTGGACATAGGCCTTAGGCACTTTAGGTCAATTAGATCCATAATTAGAAGTTGTTACTTTTTCTGATTTGCCCAAAAAAAGTACCTCATGATTACTTATTTGTTATAAGTATCTAATTATCACAGTTATTTTAGGATTTAGATTAACTAACTTAATCATTTTTAAATTGCTATGCATTAAATTGGTTGCCACAGTATTAGAAGATAATTGTTTTTTTATGGTTCCGTCTTAAAAATAGTCGTTGTCTATTGTGAATAGCTACTCCATTAAGACATTTTCTTTATTTATTTCGGCAAAACTAATCGTTATCTCTACACAAAAAAATACAAACAAACAAATATTTTAAAAAAAAGTAACTGATGTTTAAATTGCCCACGGTGTTATCAACATCTTAGTTATACAATTTTTTTCGAGAGTAAGTTTGTTTACTATCTGAGCAAAAAAAAATTAAAAAAATGAAAAAAATTGCGTTAATTCGGACAACATTATAATTAGGTATAACCAATATTCACCGTATGGTGACGGACGTAAAGAATTTCACCATCCCATATCTTCCCGTGGGTGTCGTAAGAGGCGACTAAGGGACACACCAGAGAATGGGCAGCAGCGTTCTCTGTGTACTTAAACAACAAACTGCGATCGCCAACCCGCCTGCCAAGCGGGCTACGGTAGCGGTCGAGGCGATGGCGTGGCAAGGGGTGCTAAGAATCCCCGGAGTGGACCCGGCTACCCCTACAAACACCGACGACTGGACCTGGGAACATATAACACGCGAACACTCCGGACCGACGAGAAGATAGCCGAACTTGAGGAAGAATTGAGCAGGTTACGATGGAGTATTATAGGGTTATCTGAAGTCCGAAGAGAGGGGGAGGACTCGATAATCCTCAAATCCGGTAACCTGCTCTATTTCCGAGAGGGAGACCGGCAGTCCCAGGGTGGTGTTGGGTTTATCGTCCACAAGTCTCTTGTGAACAACGTGGTGAAGATCGAGAGTGTGTCGACCAGGGTGGCGTACCTTATACTCAGAATATCCGCAAGATATTCGCTGAAGGTCATACAGGTCTACGCCCCGACCTCGGCACACCCCGACGACGAGGTAGAGGCCATGTATGAGGATATCTCTATAGCCATGCATGGTTTCAAAACTCACTTCACCGTTGTCATGGGGGACTTCAACGCGAAACTGGGCAAACGAGACGAGGATGAGCTGCAAGTGGGGCAATTTGGAGTTGGACGTCGGAACCACCGGGGTCACCTACTGGCCAGTTTTATGGAGAAGGAGGGCCTCTACATGATGAACTCCTTCTTCAGAAAGCGTGAGCACAGAAAGTGGACCTGGCAAAGCCCCGATGGTGCAACTAAAAACGAGATCGACTTCATCATGTCAACCAAGAAGCAAATGTTCAATGATGTCTCAGTGATCAATTCGGTGAAAACCGGGAGTGATCACCGCATGGTAAGAGGCACATTGAACATTAATGTTAAGCTTGAAAGGTCTCGACTGATGAAGTCCACACTCCGTCCAGCACAAATCCAGGTCCAAAACCCCGAGAGCTTTCAGCTCGAACTCCAGAATCGTTTCGAGTGCCTAGGGAGCTCCGTGGACGAATACAGCGATGGGTTCGTGGAAGCTGTCCATACGGTCGGGTCTAAGTTTTTCAAGACCCGCCGTACAGATAGAAACAAAAAGCTCTCTGATCATACTCTCAAGCTCATGAAGGAGAGGCGTGAGATGATCCTGCAGTCTTCAGACGATTCGTTGAAATACCGGCAGCTAAATGGACGGATCTCAAAGTCCTTGAAAAGCGACCTCCGCCGCTTTAATACTCAAAGTATTAAAGACGCGATTGAGCGGAACAAAGGCTCCAAGGTCTTTGCAAGAGATCTGTCTATTGGGCAGAGCCAGCTCACGAAACTGAAGACCGATGATGGCAGGATCGTGTCCGCCAAACCGGAGCTTCTGAGGGAGATCGAGAGATTCTATGGACAGTTGTACACGTCAAAAAGTAAACCCGTCGCGAATCTAGCGAATGACCCAAGAGCTAGATTGACCCGACACTATACCGAAGACATTCCGGACGTCAGCCTGTATGAGATTAGGATGGCTCTGAAACAACTTAAGAACAACAAGGCACCGGGTGATGACGGAATTACGGCCGAACTCCTGAAGGCGGGTGGAAAACCAGTACTTAAGGCCCTTCAGAAGCTTTTTGATTCCGTCATACTCGAGGGGAAAACGCCACAGGCATGGTGCAGGGGTGTGGTGGTACTCTTCTTCAAGAAGGGTGACAATGCCCTACTGAAGAACTATAGGCCCATCACACTCCTTAGCCATGTCTACAAGCTGTTTTCTAGAGTCATCACGAATCGTCTCGCACGCAGGTTTGACGATTTCCAGCCTCCCGAACAAGCCGGATTCCGTAAAGGCTTCAGCACCGTAGACCACATACATACGCTGCGGCAGGTTATACAGAAGACCGAAGAGTACAACCTGCCTCTCTGTTTAGCGTTTGTGGACTACGAGAAAGCCTTCGATTCGATCGAGACTTGGGCTGTACTGCAGTCTCTCCAACGGTGCCAAATTGACTACCGGTACATCGAAGTGTTGAAGTGTTTATACAAAAACGCCACAATGTCAGTTCGACTCCAGGATCAGGCCTCGGAACCCGTCCTTCTGCAGCGAGGTGTGAGACAGGGAGACGTAATATCTCCGAAGCTCTTTACCGCTGCACTGGAGGATGTCTTCAAGGTTCTGGACTGGAGAGGGCTAGGCATCAACGTCAATGGCGAGTACATCACTCACCTTCGGTTTGCCGACGATATAGTGGTTATGGCTGAGACCATGGAGGACCTCAGTACAATGCTCGATGATCTCAGTAGAGCTTCCGAAAGAGTGGGTCTTAGGATGAACATGGACAAAACTAAGTTGATGTTGAATGCCCATGTTACACCCACTCCTATCAAGATTGGAGACTCTACACTCGAAGTTGTGGGCGACTATGTGTACCTGGGACAAACGATTCAATTGGGTAGGGCCAACTTCGAGAAAGAGGTCAACCGTCGAATCCGACTCGGCTGGGCAGCGTTTGGGAAGTTGCGCGGTGTCTTCTCGTCCAACTTACCGCAGTGTCTCAAGACGAAATCTATGACCAGTGTGTGTTGCCAGTGATGACATATGGCTCTGAGACGTGGTCGCTTACAATGGGCCTTATCAGAAAGCTTACAGTCACTCAAAGGGCAATGGAGAGGGCTATGCTCGGAGTTTCCTTGCGTGATCGAATCAGAAACGTAGAGATCCGCAAGAGAACCAGGGTTACCGACATAGCCCGAAGAATTGCCAAACTTAAGTGGCAGTGGGCAGGGCACATTGCTCGCAGAACGGATGGCCGATGGGGCAGAAAGGTTCTGGAATGGCGACCGCGAACCGGAAGACGTTGCGTTGGAAGGCCTCCCACCAGGTGGACCGATGACCTGGTGAAGGTTGCGGGGATCCGCTGGTTGCGAGATGCACGGGACCGGTCAATGTGGCGACGCTTGGGGGAGGCCTATGTCCAGCAGTGGACGTCTTTCGGCTGATATGATGATGATGAATATTCACAAAATAAAAAGATTGTGCCAAAAGTTTGGCAGTTTGTGAAAAGTTACTTAGTTTGTTGCTGTTTAATGTTTGATAGGTAATTAATAGAATAGATACGGAACCGTCACGGCATAATTCCTTTCAAACATAATCACATTTTTTTGCTTATTGTACGGAGCCGTTTTCTGGTCATCTACGCATTTATGTGATAAAGTAATTCCAAGCAGTTGTTGTTTATGTTTACCCGTCTTATCAGTTATTTAAAAAATATTTTCAAATATCCATCATCTTATCCTCCTATTTTTTTTTTAACCATTGTTTGGTAAGTTAAGCGTAGTGGAATCTGCAGAGTGAATTGAAATTCGTTGGCAATCTTCAGGCGGTAAAATAACTCATATAAATATAAAACCTTCTGTATAGGGAAAATTACAGTTGTTTTTGTCAACAGCATAATATTTCGTATCTAGTCCCTTAGTTTTTCTGTATTACCCGAAGTCTAGAATTGTTCAATCTGTTACAGAAACGAATGGTAGTGACGGTCACACAATGGTCAAGAGTGGGATATACATTGTAGACGTGACTGGAGACAGTGACAAAAGTGAGAAATTTGCATACAATGATGCTTTTGATGTAAAGGAGGCTTATAATGCTGGTGTGATAGAAGACAAAACATATGATTATGAAGAAGCTATAAACTTAACAGGTATGAATTAAGAATTATTTGATTACTTCGAAACATGAGGTGAAGGGTAAACAGTTTCTTAGAAACTGCTAGAGTTTAATAACTAAAGGAGCATATAAATCACTTGCCTTTCTGTTTATTACAAAAGGCAGCCACCTGTTATATGCCTAGTCAGGTGTTGTTGGTTGGTGGTGGACCCGAAGCGTTGTTGTGGCCACTATATTATTTATCTACAAATTAGGCCAACGGTCTACCTACTACGTGAAATGCGATACTAGACTTGTGTTAATGGTGGCTCATATTAAGCAGTAACAGTTACAGCCTGATTCTGGTTACATTCGGAAACGAAATCCAACTAACATGTGTAAATATAGAATTTGAGCTACGAGACCATCACAGCCAACTGCGACAAGTAACATCACCTGTTTATTGAATCCAACATTTACACAAATTCAGTCAGTCAGTCTCTTGTGATAACGTACATATTGAGCTTCATGTAAATATCCTCCTTTCTGTCAGGCAATGGTTGCTACAACTGTGGCCTCCTCGCTGTCCTCAGTCTCGGCCTGCTGGGGATGGGTATTGATCTCTTCGGTTTCTCCGTTATCGTCACCGGCAGTGCCTGCGACTTCCAGCTGGAGCACTGGCAGAGAAGTGTTATGCTATCCATGCCGTTTGTTGGTGAGTTTCCAAAGAAACGCAAGATCGGTTTATAATTATTTAAAGCTCTCTCTCTATTATTTAAACACTTAATTCTGCAATATTTTAACTCTCGCGTGCTTAATCATCAGAATTTAAAGCTAAATTAGAATTTAAATATAAATGTGTTTACCTCTGATTAACATAAACTGGTTTATTACTAAAACTATCGTGATAATTTTCGATTTCAATCGTAATGATACGATAAACCACCAATTATATGTTAATGTTCTAAGCATTTCTATCTCCTTTTTTAAGATCAATGTTTTCAAAGATGAAAAAGAATTGATAAATCTCCTATTTAGGGCAAGTCATTTCATTGTAACCGGTTGTAAAATCGGATGTCAAGATTTATGTTGTGGCTTTTCAGATAAATAATAAATAATCAGGTTTCACAGTCGAGCAAAGTGTTGAAAATGTATGTTGTGTTGTTGTTTCCAGGGCCAATCCTAACGTCAATCACATGGGGCTACATATCAGACACGCAAGGTAGACGGAAAGTCTTGCTCATAGCCATGTGGGGAAGCTTCTTATCTTCTTTCATCAGCGCCTTCTCTCCCAATTGGATCATGCTGGCAGCCCTCAAGGTTTTAAGCTCAAGCTTGTGAGTATACATCAAAATTAATTAAATCTTCTGCTTGTTTTCCTTCTATTTGTCCCAGTTTAGTTGGACCACAGCTTGTCTCTTGTCCAAGTAGCAATTTATTATTTGGTTGCACTTTATTTTATGCTTCTCCATCACGAAAATTTAATTTCACCCTTAACACGTTTGCTAAAATTGCATCATCATCAGTCCTTTCCTTGTCCCATCTTACTAACTTCGGGTTATCTTTTTCCAATCGCCACTGTCAATCGCCGCACTATTATTCACCCCCATTTTTTACAATTAATTCCTCCCTAATTATTTATATAATTTCTTAATTTAGCCTCCCTCTCCCTCTCGATTCATCCATATTTCATATAATTGTTGACAATTTCTAAGAAAGAATTAGCAGCTAAATACTTACTCTACTGAATTAGCAATAACTATATTAATCGTTTGTGTTAACAGTTGCAGTGCGGTTCAGTCAGGCGCATACGCGCTTCTAAATGAGTCGTGCGCGAGCGCAGTCAGGGGAGTCTATATGTTGATCATGACGAGTGCATTAATGCTGTTCGTTTTATCGTATGTTGGTAAGTCTTTCGTTTTATTTGTGAAGTCATTCGCTTCAGAATATAGCCCATATGAACAAGTCCATCTGTCTTTTGTATTGCGTTGTTCTATACGAGTACTATCTAATTTTGCTAGCGCTGTGGGTGAGACAGATGAGAATGCGTAAACACTCATACTAGAAAGATAATTCAGAGGACATACTTTAACTCATCTTAATTCCGCGCAAAGACAAATTTCCGTTCATTAGGGGGCGTCCATAAATTACGTGAGGTGTTTTTTTTAATTCCTCCCCCTCCCTCCCGCCCTGGTGAGATGTCGTGAGATTTTATTCAACCCCCTCCCCCATCCCCCAATCTCACGTGAGATTTTTCAAAATGTGGGTTTCTTACGTAAACGCGTTGGATTGTTATTGTAAAAAGAAAAAAAATTGCTGTAAATGGTGGTTTGACAATCAGTAGATGTATAACGTCGAAGTATGAATTAAATTATTTTCATTCGAACGAATTATTGAATGATCTTAAACGTATTACGATTATGCTTAAGATTAAATCTTAAGCATGTACAATCTGGATTAAATGGACCAAAATAGTATATATTTTTACTGTTTCTTTCAGAAAAAAATCTGCGTGATATTTGCCGAGACCCCTCTCTCTCCAACGTAAGATTAGATGAGATTTGACTCGACCCCCTCCCCCCATTAAACATCTCACGTAATTTGTGGACGCCCCCTTAGAGCTGATGCTAAACCACTTAGTCTTGGGCACTGCAAAAATGGTGTAGTCAAACCTTTGTGCCCGATGATAAAGAATCTTATTTACATAATAAACTACCACACACACCAACAACAAACAAGTAACAACAACACACATTAATTATATACATTGTCTTCCACAGTACCAGCCTACTTCATCCTCCAGCTAAACTTCACCTACAACCTGGGCCTCATCATCTTCACTCCTTGGAGGCTACTGACAATTCTTATGGCAGCTCCTCTTGGCATCAGCGCGTTCCTGCTAAATTTCTACTACGAGAGCCCCAAGTTTCTGGTGAATGCTGGTCGTGAGCAACTGGCTTTGGAGTACCTTGGAAAGATCTGGACTAGGAATTGGAGAAAGGATAAGTACCCGGTATGCATTATTATATTTTAGGTTATTTGTAAGTTGTTAAATTATGTATGAGTGCCATGACCATGAATAAAAAAACTCGAATAAAGGTCACGATGCTTGATATAGTAGTTAAAGAATTTAAACTTTCTTAAACAAATCAGTGCCATCACATTTACTCATAAAACTTATGAATATGGGTAAACAGTGATAGCGGATCTTTGTGTCTCGGAAGTTGGCGCTGCCAACCATTGCGCAAGAAACAGTTTGTCTTCGAATATACTGCATAGAGTAAGCGAGATAGGACAATGCGACATACGTAAGCGAATGAAAGAGACAGTTATACAATGCTATCTTCACCTTCATTATTGACAAAAAATAGCTACTTCGCTGGGTTTTGCAGCCAATTCAGAGACACAAAGATCCGTTGAGAGTATTTATAATTGAGTTGTTTTGCTTTATTATTCGTAATTCTAGCTTCCTGACCTATACATAACTCGACTTGCACATGACTTATTCCTAAACTTGCATCTAGAATAACTCTCAAAAATTTCCTATTCTTTATTCACAGGTAGGTAAAGTAGTACTAAACGAAGACAGCAGTACTAAAAAGCCCGACATCCACATACTGAAGTCCCTGTGGCTTCAAACCATACCTCTCTTCAGGCCTCCCCTCATCTGGAGGACGCTGCAGCTCTTCTACTTGACAGCCATCATTTACGGCATGTAAGTTATATATTAATATGACGGCGGCAGCTTGGGCGTAAAGATCACAGGGTCATCTTCTTCATTTCTGAGGTGTTACATGATGTAGGGTACTCGGGCAAACCAGTAGATTTAAGCACAAATCATAGTCACGTTTAATTCGGTAATTACAATGAGTAATCAAAGGACAAAGGCTTGTAAGGCGAACGATGATAGTTTCGATCGTATGATCTGAGCAATATGGCGTTAGCTACAAGTATGTCTATACTAGCGTTCTAGATCGCCTCTATCCTCGCGTTTTGGCGCCAAATTAAGCGCCATCTCGTAGGGTTCGCCGTACTAACCGATCAACCAATCAGAATAAAGTTGCAGACTGACAAATTTAGTGGAATCAACGGGTAGTATATATTTTAAGTTGCCGGCTTGAAATCGCTTGCGACGACAAAATAATAATAATAGGTAAGTGTATAAATCATATAAATCTTAATAATATACTCCATATTAGCATTCAGTGCCCTAATTGCGTAATACACTAAACCACGTGTTCCAACACAAAATAAAGGATTTTCTAATCCATTACATAGTATAATGTTTAAAAACCATCCTACCCGACAGCGTAAAACACGCAATGAATACTGAAGAATGGTCAAAATGAAAAGTTTACGCGATAGATGACATGAATTTACATTATTATGTTACGCGGCAGCAAGTCGTATAATATACTTTTCCCAGTGCGGGGAAACCGGGAATATCGGAACACTAGAATTGAAGGAATATTAGATTAGAAGAACATATCTTTTCGTTTTCCTCCTTGTTTTTACCCCATACATTGCTTACCTAAATCAATTAATTAATTTAATCTTCTTGTTTTTCCTCAGTAATAACAGCCTTGTGATGTGGATGCCGTACATCATAGAAGCCTTAACTGCTGGATCAAACTCTCCCACCGGTGATGCCTTAGAATCCAGGAGTTTGTGCAGCATCCTCAAGTTCACTGCCAATGTTTCTAGCTCTCATGATACTGTAAGTGGCCACTAAAATACAATTACACATACATAGGGAATGGTATCAACTTCTTCAGTGTTCAAGCAAGATGACGATAATCAGGCAGACATTACATTTTCATACAGCTAAAACGCGTTTTTTAACCGACTTCAAAAAAATGAGGAGGTTTCCAATGCATTGTTTTTATTTTGGTATTTTTCTCCAGATTACTCAAAGACGCCTCGCCCGATTTGGAAAATTCTTCTTTGTTTTAAATGGGTATAATTTCCAGTTTGTGGTCCCATAGTAATTAGGTCAGGGTCTGTTGATGGGAAACTGGAGAGATCCTCAAATATTATAGGCATACGTATAGCAATTTCGGTATTTTTATCAGCCATGCAAGCATTTGCACTCAGGCAGAAGAATTGAAATAATTTATTTGGTGAAGTGGAACTGATGAAGAAGACTACAGAGGGTCACTGGAACTGAAAAGTTTTTTATTTCATGTAATAAAGATAGACAAAAACGCCCCGTTCCATGTTGTGAGGTCAATAGCTTACATATTTGGCTTACACATTCAAATTCTTCTCTTCAAATATAACAATTTATATACAATGATGCAAGTAATACATTCCATGCTCTAAGAGTAACAATTGCAAAGAATATATTTTTTTCAGGCAACCTGCTCCTCATCAATCCAGTCTCACACCCTGCTATCAGGTATCACCCACGGCCTGCTCTTCGCTGGCATAACCCTGGTGATATCCAAACTGGCTTCCAGGAAGAAATTGCTGCTGGTCATGTTCCTCTTAATACCAGCCCTGTCGACCTTAGGAGCTATCTTTAATCAGAATAACTTGGCAAGTCTCATACTGTTCCTGGGGATGACCATGACGAATCTCTGTATGGGAGTGCTGTTCTCTTATTATGTGGAGTTGTATCCTACATCTTACAGGTGAGTGTTAAAGGAACCTATGGTTACACTTGTCATAAAGTCCTTACACTCTAGAAAAAATTACATTATTTCAAAGATGGCGATGGACGAAATACTAAAATTTAGGGGGATAATAACGCGACATTACAATAGCGCTGGACATCATCATCAGCCTATTAATGTTCCCACTGCTGGGACACAGGCCTAGTCTCTATGAGACGGGATGGGCCGTAATCCACCAAGCTGGCCCAGTGCGGGTTGGTGGATGTCAGATGTCTTAAAAATTTTGGTTCTAGGACATGCCGGTTTCCTCACGATGTTTTCCTTCACCGTTTTTGAAGCTAGCGCTGGATATACCCATAAACTTAACACATTTTTTAAATCGCTATTGCGACACTTTCGTTGAATGAATGTTAAGTGTCTAGAGTCTCTTATCATGCTGAGTAGAAATGTGACTTTACGTATCTTCGCAAGTTTGGTTTCAAGTTGACATAAAGTTGTCGGCACGTAACTTGGCAAGAGTCTTTAGATTCACACAAGTTGTTTTTAGGTCTCTTTGGTAACCAAGTGGAACACGGGGTACGTAAACTGACCAGCCAATCGCGCGCTCGGAACGGTGCTGTTCCGAGCGCGCGATTGGCTGGTCAGTTGACACAAGGATCGCCTGAACAATCGCGTCGCGTCCACGTTCCGTTCGCTCTATATAGTGGTTGGTAAGTTTGCGCTCTAAGCGGGAAATTACTCCGACTACGCCAAAACCTTGCCAAGTTACATACTGGGGACTATATTTTGTTTATTTAGTTGTGATCAATAATCCTTCCTTTTCATGCGAAGATATAGCGTTTCACTGAGAGAGACAGCCAAATACAAAGGTTGATAAATAAATGTTGGCATATTAAACTACGTAACTAATTTAAAATATAATGTACGAAAATCCCTCTTAATCATTCAAAAGTTTAAATAAAGCTTGCCTTTGTTCATGAACTTTACTTTCACTGTGTTTTATATGTTATCTGGTGAACAATAAAACCTTAAGAAAATGGTGCTCTTTTTAGTGGAATGGCGGCATGTCTTGGAGTGATGGTGGCGCGGATCAGCGGGCTCGCTTGCGTCAACTTTCTGGGAAGCTTCGTAATGACGCACTGCATCATGACCTTCTATGTCTTCACCGCATTTCTTCTGAGTAAGTATCTTCTATTTGAGTAGGGGTAAGCCTCTAGTATTTTAGATTGTGACGTGATTATAGTTAACAAGTAGAATTTGAAATCTAAAGAACCCTCGACGCATTTTTATTTGATGCTACATAACTTATCTAGAACACGAAAATCCACACACACTTCGAACGACAGTCTATTGAACACGTAATTATGACACGATATCTTGCGAAAACACCCCGATTCAGAAAATAAAATGGTCCCATAACTTTTGAACGGTTGAGCCGATTTTCATCAAACATTATTAAGAACACTCTTGATAAAGCCACCTTTCAAACAAAAAATCTATCGAAATCAAAATCGGTTCATCCGTTTATTAGCTATATTGTCACAGACAGTTACACAAACACATGTCAAACTTACCCCTCTTTTTCCGCCGGGGGTTAAAAAGAAAAGTAGACATTTTCTCCCGTATTCAGATTTTAAATTAGAATAGTGTCACAGAGTATACGATAGTAGCGACGACCTGTGACTGTTTGAACCCTTAGGATAAGTGAAATTACTACCTTCTAGTAGCTTTGAAAGCCGTATCTACAATCGGAGAGGTATTTGAAAAGCAGTTTACCTAAGTACGGTTACCTACTTCTAGAGTCTGATGATAATTAATCCCCACAGTAATTTGTGTCCTGTAAAAACATTACTTGCCTACTAAATCTACAAATTCTCGTGTAATAAAATTTTCCTTTGTCACAGGTGGAGTCATAGTGGCGATGTTTTTACCGCCAGATATTAAAGCCAAAGAAGTGTGAAATCTCAAGAACCTGCATTTAGTTAAGTTAATATAATACTGAAGGACAAAGCTGTAGGTAGTATTGCCTAGCCCCAGCTCTAAGCAGGCCGACATTCAATTGTTCAGCAGGAGTTGGGACGTGCATGTTACAAGAGGATCTAGATTAAGTGAAATTTTATCAGCGTTAACAAGAAAATATATTTAGGAGTATAGAAAAATGAAAGGAAATGTGGTTTCGAAATGTAACCGAGACTCCGTGACATTTTGATAAAGCACATGCTCTACATGAGTGTACATACATCCCATGCTTTTAGATTTTGACGTTGTTTAGAGCTTTAGAACTCATGGAAGCTACTGACAAAGCACTACTCTTTGCTAAGCATAAGGTTGTCTCTAATTTATATTGCTATCGACATCTTAAGGAGAACCAATGGACGGATTCTCCGGCTACTGAGATTTTTATTCCTTAATAAAACTGTTTTTTACTCCGATACAATAATTATTCGAGCAGAGTTATTATTGGTAGCCTCGCATACGACCACCGATTTGGTGA
Source organism: Orthosia gothica (assembly GCA_949775005.1). Classification (NCBI taxonomy): domain Eukaryota; kingdom Metazoa; phylum Arthropoda; class Insecta; order Lepidoptera; family Noctuidae; genus Orthosia; species Orthosia gothica. Next base: position 38,599,794 of record OX459037.1, read on the forward strand.
ATTATGTAGTATTATTTTGTAATCATAATTTAGGTTAAGTAATTTAATTTATAAGATAAGATACTAGTGTACATCTGTGAATCAAATAAAGAAGTTTTTATTGCAGTCTTTCTTTTTTGATAGAATTCCTTTTCTAATATCATAGTATTTACATAGTTTGCCCGATATCCGCTCAAAACAGTATTGTCCTGTGGTTATTTTATTGAATAACTAACTTTCTAATTAAAAGTTAAAATAAACATATCTATTATTTTACAATCTGTCAACAAAAGCAACTGCAATAAATCTTGTGGATAGTTATGGTAATAGCGATGAAAACACTGATAACAGGAAATTATATTTGCAGAACTAATTATTATCATAACAGTAAGTATTTGTTCAACTGCTACTGAAGATAAAGGTCGCACCATTTTAAAAAAATACTAATATTGATAAATTGACACAACGTTCCAGTAAACTACTACAGACGAATTTACTGTGTGCGCTATTTGTGAGAAAAGTATTGATACGCCATCTTCAGCACCGGCCGTTGACGACGAGACAAAATACGATTTACGCCTACTTTTAAGACTCATCATTAAATTGAGATGAGAATGTTGAGATGGATGTGCGGAGTGACGAGAATGGATAAAGTGAGAAATGAGTAGAGGAAGTTTGAAAGTGGCGCCAGTGACAGAAAAGTTGTAAGGAAATCGTTTGTCCTGGTATGGTCATGTGATGAGCAGGGATGAAACACATGTTACTAAAATAGTTATGAATATAAATGTGGATGGATGGAGAAGTAGGGGACGGCCAACGAAAAGATGGATAGACTGTGTGAGGAGTGATATAAAAGAAAAGGGAGTCAGTGATAGCGTGACGGGGGAAAGGACGGTATGGAAGAAGAAAACTTGTTATGCTGACCCCAAGTAACATGGGACAAGGGCAGGAAGATGATGAAAGACTGATGAGCATACCTATAAATAGTCCATGAATTGAGACCACGATCGTTGACCCGCTACCAGATTCTTAAATCAACATTCCCCTGGCCCTAAAATGTATCTAGGAGGATCCGTGTTACTTAATTAGCTATAATATGTTAGTTAGGTATGCACAGAATTCATTATACGTGCTTCGGATCGGTCAATGTGGCGACGCTTGGGGGTGACCTATGTCCAGCAGTGGACGTCTTTCAGCTGATATGATGATGACGTGCTCCTTACAACAGCTATTCATTTTCAAGACATCGCTCGGCTCATACAATTACAGAGTAAGCAAAATAGAGTTGTCAATGAACAAGCGGATTATAATGGTTTTATTGTCTATGAATAACTACATTTAACCACTAGACTAATTAACTTAGTTCTATAAAATTTACAAAAATGAAGTACGTCTCTTTAACAATATGCCAATTACTCGTACCAAAATATATTTTATTTTAATATATATTAATTTTAATCGGTTTATTTCGTTCTAATACCGACAACTAATACCATTGGTATTTGTTTCAACTCGTATTTATTTTCTATTCCGAAGTTTCTGTATTCGTATTTAGTTTAAACGAATACCATTGTTTAAACTAATACCAAAACAAGTTGAAAGATATAAACTACAGTTAATTTAAATGCTTTGTATATACTCGTACATAATTATAAGAACGTTAAATCAAAAAGTCCTAGTTCAGTAATAAAATATGATTAACTAGCACTCCGTCCGCGAATTCGTTCGCATGATTTCGTATTGTATTCATCTACTTTATTATGTGCAGTTAGTGAAGGTGTCCAAAAATAAGCTATTGTTAAATCAATAATAAATGGGATAACGTAGATATCTACGGTTTAAGTTAGGATTTACGAAACTTTAATGACGTGTCCGATAAATTTTAGCTAAATAAAGTGCTCGTGGGTAAATAACAGTTACACCGGTCATTCAATCAAAACCTCAGTCATGAGGCTTTACAATAAGATCCACAGCGAGTACACCACTCACCATCTAATACTATGAATAAGACAGTGCAGTGGAGCTTTGTAGTGGAACTAAGGTAATTTTAAGTACCCATGTAGCACCCATTCCCATGAAAATACGTGACTTTATAGCAGGTATTCATCGAAACCGACTCGGAATTACAGACAGGAAAACTGATGTAACCAAGAATTACCAAACTTTGGTTGCATTAAGCAGACCAGATTGTTCGCTGAACAGATGGCATATAGGAAAAGGTTCTGGAGTGGCGAGGTCGTTACTGAAAGATGCAGCATTGCAGGGCCTCGCACAAGTTGGACTGATGTCATGGCGAGGGCCGCAAGTCTGCTAAATCCGAAGAGCAGAAGACTGGTCGCGATTTTGAGACGCATAATTTCGGGTCAAGCAAAAATTACTTGATAATTAAATTAACCTAACCTACCCGACCCTACACTACCCTACACTACCCTACCCTACACTACCCTACCCTACCCTACACAACCCTACCCTACCCTACCCTACCTATAAACCTCACGGAGCCCGAGACCTTTCCAACGAATGCAAAACCGTGGAAATCGGTCCGTGCGTTCTGGAGTTATAGCGTCAGGGAGGAAAACCCGACTTATTTTTATATAGTAGATTTACCTGGCATAACTAATAATAACTCCTCCTCCTTGCATCGTGTTCCTCATTACTGAGGGTCGTGATTCCCCGGTCTTCGTGAAAACAACTTCTCCTTCACCAATTTGCGCCATCTGCTTCTGTCTTTGGCGTCGTGGAGAGCATCGTGCACCCTAGTATTTAATGATGTGCGGACTTGGTCTGACCATCTGATTGGACTTCGACCCCTTGGACGTCTGCCCTCGATCTTGCCAGTAACCATCAGCTGTTCGAGGTTGTGTCCGTTCTTTCTGGCAATGTGACCAAAAAACTCCAGAATCCTACGAAGACAGACCGTAGACAGTCTACATCCAGCACCACATCTCAAAAGCATCGATTCGGTCACGGTCGGCCTTCTTCAGAGTCCACGTCTCAGCCCCGTAACTGATGATGGAGAACACCAGGGAGTTGACCAGTTTCACCTTCGTCTTCCTTGAAATGTTACGGTCTCTCCATACTCTTTGCAGTTGGGTCATTGCATTTTTGTACATCCCTATACGCCTCGTTATATCATTCTCACATGACCCCGAATTGCTGATACTTGCACCTAGGTAGATAAAGTCGCTTACGGTTTCCAGTGATAGGGCACCTGTATGTTAGAGATGTTTTGCGCGATCCACTATCATTAGTTTAGTTTTAGCGTGATTGATTTTGAGCCCCAGTTCCATACTAATTCTTTCCATCCTTTCAAGGAGAATCACCATATCTGTTTCATTTGCAGCTAGTAGTGTAGTATCGTCTGCGTAGCGGAGGTTAGTTAGTTTGGTGCCACCTATTGTGACCCCACCGTCCCAGTCTTCACAAGTTCGTCTGATGATATACTCCCCGTAGATGTTAAAAAGGATGGGGGACAGAATGCAACCCTGTATTACGCCCTTGCCGAAGTTGAAAGGCCCAGACATTGATCTGTCAACTTTTACCACACCCTGATTGGTCAAGTAAAGTGATTGAATAAGAGCCACCAGGTGTAAAGGTACTCCAAGTTCTTCCAGAATCTTCCACAATGCCGACCAAATCACGCAGTCAAAAGCTTTGCTGTAGTCTATAAAACACAGGATGACAGGGGTGTTAAATTCGTAAGACTTTTCAATTATTTGGCGAACGTTTAAAATTTGTTCGCGAGTCCCTTTGCCTTTGACGAAACCAGCCTGCTCCTGCGGAATTTGCCAGTCTGAGAAATGACGGATTCTTTTGTTTATTATGTGTAGCAACACTTTACTGGCGTGGGATATAAGGGCTAGGGTTCTGTAGTTGTCGCATTTTGCCGTGGAACCTTTCTTGTGCAGCGGTAGAATGATTGATTTTGCCCAATCGTCCGGCCACTTGCCGGTACGCCAGATCACATTGCATATTTTGTGGAGGGTGTCCACGCCTGATGAGCCCATCGCTTTTATAATTTCGGCTGTTAACTGATCCGGCCCAGGCGCCTTCCTGTCTTTGAGCGCTGCAATAGCGGCCTCAACTTCAGATGGCAGTATGGGAGGTTCTTGATCTATCGACTCCCATGCAGATAATGAGTCCCCGCTATCGTTGGGATTTTGGTATAGCTCTTCGCAGTATTGCCTCCACCGCTCCGCTATTGCAACCAGATCTTGAAGTGGTCTACCATCATTGTCCTCAACCACCCACGTTTCCGGTTTGAACTGCTTCGACAATATCCTTACTTTTTTAAACAGATCCGATGTTTGTATCTTTAGCGCATGGTCTTCTATCTCTTGGCAGATATTAGCCAAAAAACTATTTTTGTCTCGGCTGCAGAGCTGTTGTATCTTTCGACTCAAGACAGCATATTTGTCTCGGTCACCCTGTGTTACCAGTCCCCGAATTTTGAGGTCTTTCCGTTCCTTTATCAAATTCCAGGTGTCAGTGGTTAGCCATGTTTGTTTGCAAGTGGCTTGAGTTTGTTGACTTGTAATACCATTCATGACTCTCCATGTCAAGTCCTTGAGATGGATCCAGTGTTCATTGGCCCCGTCGTCAATGGGGAGTGGTCCATCTGCAATTGCTTTCTTTAAGTCTTCTTGGAACACTTTCCTCTCTGACGGTGTCAATGTTCGTGGTCTCAAGGGAAGATCTTTTTTCACAGCTTTCAGACGCAGAGAAAATTTTGCTACAAGAAGGCAGTGGTCCGAACCGCAATCTGCACCAGGAAACGTTTTTACATTGGTTATTGAAGTTCTCCAGCGGCTGTTAATAATTAAGTAGTCTATTTGATTACGGTACCTATCGCCAGGAGACCTCCATGTGTATAGACGTCTTGGGTGGTGTTGGAAACAGGTGTTCATTATTGTAAGTTTCCTTTCGATGCAGAACTCCAAGAGTCGTTGACCTCTCTCATTCCTAGTGCCAATGCCATATTTTCCGACCGTGTTCCGGATGTGATCGTCTTGTTGCGTACTGCCTACTTTTGCATTCCAATCACCCAGTAACAAAGTGATCTCGCGATTCGGTATTTTGGACAGAGTAGCCTCCAGGACAGCATAGAACTCATCGATAGTCTCCTCTTTAGCGCCGGATGTGGGAGCATACACCACAACAATGTTGAGGGTACAGGGCTTCGTATTAAGTTTTAGAGTAATTATTATATCAGACACTGGGTTATAACCCAGTACATGCCTATTTAGACGGCGAGATATCCAGACAGCCACTCCGTTGGTGCTAGTATCAGCAGAGCCTGAGAAGTATATGGTGTTTCCATTGGAGGTTGTTTGGTGTCCTTATCCTCTCTTGTGGGTTTCGGTCATTCCAAGCAAAGTCAGTTTGTGTGATTCCGCCTCTTTCTCCACAATTTCCAGTTTCCCTGTGGCAAGTAAACCACGGACGTTCCACGTGGCAATCCGTTGTTGTTCACGGATTGAAATCCTACTATGTGGCTCACCAGTAGCATATCTACTATCCAAGACCCGGTGGTCCGTCTTGGCAGCAGCTTCGGTAGCCAATTTCACACCTCTCGTCCCGGTAACCGAAAGGCGCCGAGTGTTAGTCGGATCGTCCAACAAATCAGCTCTATAAGTTGTGCTTTCCATAGGGGTTTTCTTTTGTAAATACATCGTGGTGGCTACCCGATTCCTTCCAAAGCAATATTTTTGAGGTAATTTTGTACCTCATGGTCATTGAACACCACTCCGTGAGCACGTACACGGAGGTGTCGGGATTGTTAACCGCCGCCCAATACTCGGTGTTGAACATTTTACAGCTGGGCAAGTTCTTCTCCAGACAAACCCTCCTCATTTTTTCATCCGGGCTTGGGACCAGCATAGGCAGAGTAATATAGAGTAATAATAACTACGTAAGGTATTTTTTTTTACAAAAACAAATTTATTTTTATTCTAACAATTATAAAATATCATAGATGCGTCTTGTTAATTCGATATGGTTTGATGAGTTTAAAATATATATTTTGGGCATCGCTGACATCGGTGAAGGAAAAGATCGTTAGGAAGTACTTATTTTATTTATTTGGGAAAATAAAAGATTACACACACAATTTGAGCACGAAGAAAAACAAATGTGCAATCAGCGATATTTTCCATATACTATAAAAAAAAACAAAATTAATGCGACATGTGCTTAGAAAATTAAAATAAATAAATAAAATAAAACTAAACAGGCATGCAAAGAAAGAAGGAAAAAAAACGAAGTTATATAAAAATAAATCAATTTTCACACTAAATAATAATCGTCTGTGTCACATCAGTAATAACGTTATAGGTTGGTTATGCTCTAGTTATGTTAGTGCAAATGCCGAAACGTGTCTGCTTACAATGGGCCTCATTAGAACACTTAAAGTTACCCAAAGTGCAATGGAGAGGGCTATCCTCGGCATCTCCTTGCGTGATCGAATCAGAAATAATGATATCCGCAGGTGAACCTAGTTTACCGACATATGCCGAAGAATTGCCAAACTGAAGTGGCAATAGACAGGGCACATTGCTCGCAGAACGGATAGACGAAGGGGCGAAAAGTTCTGGAGTGGTGCCTGCGAACCGGAAGACTCAGGGAGAACCTATGTCCTTGTGAATGGCTGCGGGAATTCAGTGGATAAGAAACGCACAGGACCGATCAGTGTGGTGACGTTTGGGGGAGACCTATGTCCAGCAGTAGATGTCTTTCGGCTGAAATGATGGTGATGATGAAATTTTATTGCATGTAAGAAGTATTTTATGGCGATATCTGAAGATCTTTAAGGGTCATTATGGGTAGTAAAAAGCCAGAAAGACTTTACACCAGTTTTGCCATGCAGTTGTGAAGATGTGGAGATCACTCCACATAAAATACTATTCAGCAGCTGCATCCAGCAAGACTGGTAGCCGACCTCAATATGGCTTGGATAAGCCTTTCGAGATTGATTGATGTAAGAAGTAGGTTTGTTTATTTCTAAGTAACCTTGACATTCCCAATAGTAGGTCAACTAGGATTGAAATTAAGTACGTTATCTCTTCTATGTATTTACTAATGTACATAAGATATTTGATTGCTCAGTAAATAGTAAAGTTTACATGAATTCAGTTGACTTCGGGTGTTGTTATCTCGACCTACACAATGTCATTAATTTTTAAGGATTTTAAAATGATTTATTAATTAAGACATCACTGCTATCGGTGTTTGAATAAGTTCACTGTGGGGCCTAATTAAGTGTGTATATGAGAACATAGTAGGGCAAGGTATTTATTTTAGAATATGATAAGTCTTATTAAAATAAAACGAACAGTACCTAAATTGTGAAATAAGTGCAAAATGTTTACATAAAGTGACTATAAAGAAAACCATGAAAAATATGATTTTTTTCATGTCAGGGTCTGTCTTGACTCACGAGTATAGTCGAACCTTGGCAGCAATTACAATTTATTTAATCACCATTACTCTCAAAACGGCTGCCATTTGAAGATCTTTGACAGTCGTTTCGGGTAGTCAGAAGCTTGAGATCTGACACCAGTCTTGCCAAGGAGTACTGTGTTACTCAGTTACTGGGTTGTGGAGGTCAGATAGGCAGTCTTTCCATGTAAAACACTGGTACTCAGCTGAATCCGGTTAGACTGGAAGCCGACCCCAATACAGTTGGGAAAAGGCTAGGCAGATTGATTGACTCTCAAAACGGTGAAGGGAAAAATGTAATAAAACCAGTTTAAGGCCTACTCCATCTCACAAAGAGAAGGTCTGTGCCCCAGTCTGTAGTTTTTACATGAAAGGGTAACAAACATCCATCTGTTCTCACATACCTTCTATTCTTCCGTTTATAACAGAAATAAGATTATATAATATTAGTAAGATGGTTAACCTTGTTATAATCTGTCACGTCGCAGGTCACTAGGCAATATTTGTAATGCAAGCTACTACTTTCGATAGGCACATCGTTGACGTTTAAGTATCAATTCAATAACACGCATTGTGTTCTGTCAAGATATTTTCATGATAAGTGTTCCTTGTGTCATAATTATCAGTTCATCACACTTGAAATTAGGAGTAAGTTCCCGAGACGTGGCCAGCCGCGTCGTCAGAATCCCGAAAGTATGACAAGAGGTATCGTGTTTACAGTAACGGGGTGAGATCGGATAGGCAGTCAAAATAAATCCAACTATGCTAGGGTTGGATTCCAGACTTACGAGATTCAGCTTACTACTAGTATTTTACATGAAGCGACTGCCTATCCTATAGGTTTCCTGCGGTATATAAGTAAAGTGTTCTACACGTTTCAAATAAGAAAGACCCCGATGCCGTGACATATCGTTACGTCATAGCTGTCAAACCTTATTTATTAGATGATTACTACTGATTTAAGTAGGGTGAGCAAAACTATTTATTGAAATAAAGATGAACGAAAAAAAAACCGTGTCTCAAACTCTAGTCATCATCGTCATCGTCATTATCAGACAAACAGAAACAAAAGAAACACTCTCCGAGCATATGCATTTAGTCGCAGGGCGAAACGTATTGACAACGAGAAAATGGCGTCTTCTTTGCTTACTTTCGTCCTCTGCGAAATTTTACCAAAAATAGTAAAAAGTTGAAAAAATTAAAATTTTATTATTACTACGCTAGAATGTGACTTTTTCAAAATCATATGTACTTCCTAAGTTTATCTTGGATATCAAAGGCAACTGTGAAGGAAGACATCATGAGGAAACTTGGACTTATATAGTTAATGTAAGTCTGATATCAATAGAATAGCCAATGTCAGAGGCCTGTGGGGTTCCCAGAGGTAGCTTAATAAACTCTGACACCAGAGGTGGCTAAATCCTCATACAAAACAGATATACAGCTTTCTATGCAAACCGAACTATTCAAGAGACTGTTTAGGTACAGTTCGAGGTCATCGACGCGGATTTTCTTATTTGAAAAGTATAGTAGCATTTGCCCGACCCCAGTCGGGCAAAGGCTGCTGAATACCATCTACATTTGTGGATAATCAGTAAACATCCAAGATTCATTTAGTAACAATAACTACAGTCTCCTGCTTAGCGCCCAGCTAAGCAGAAAATGATTTTATTTCGGTAGACGGTAGAATCAAAATTGATTCCTTTTAAATTTAATATTTTTGACGTTCAAAAGTGCCGCTTAATGGCCTAATTGAATAAAGAAATTTTGATTTTGATTTTCTTGTGGTTAAAATTACTTAGGTACTACACGAAGAGGCTAATACTCGTACTAACAAATAACTTATTTATAGGCAATCATTTATTTCTACAACAAAAACGAAAGTAATTAATTCAGTCACGCGTTAATGTAACACTTTTAGCAGTCAATAATTAATTATATGTTATCGCTGTTCACCTGTTTTTACCTAGCAAATGGCTGTTGATGATGTACCTAATAATCTAAAAAACCGGCCAAGTTCGTGTTGAACTTCGCACATTTTGGGTTCCGTACCAGACCGCAAAATTAAGTTGGTTGTAATAGGAAAAATTACGGAATTTCAAAGAAAAATCTGATTCATCAATATATTGTTATTTGTTGCTAAAATATACGTAACAAAAAAACATTATCACTAAAATCGAATTTCATAGGTCAATAGGAAGTTAAAATTCTTCGGAACAAAATTTTGTAAAAAAAGCTGACTTTGTTTGTCAATATTTTTTAAACCAAAAATTCAGTAGATATTTATCTACTCAAAGAGCTCTACAAAACGATACCCATTCGATGGGGTATGCCAACATTTTTGGCAATTTGTATGTCTGGTGGGTCAACAAGTAAAGGGTGCCTTGCCACCAGAGATATGCTATGGATACGTTTGATATACACCAATCATAATCATTGGTACATATAGCACTTGCACTAGTGGAAACGTGTTCTGCTAAGCCATGTCTTTTATATGGATGGATGCATGATCTGGACTCGTGCTATGGATGGTCGCCTCTTCTCTCACCACGCCGCCACCGCGCCGCTCCCCGTGCCTTCCCTATAACTGTCGATACATTGCATAACCCGAGCTGCGCATCTTCCTCGCACAGCTATATCGCGGCACAACTTCCTTGCTCCGCTACACAGCTTAGCATCAGTGGTAATGGTCACATAGTTTCGTAGCTTAGTTTGCACATCCTCAAGCGTAGCTGCATAGCACATCTCTGGTGGAAAGGCACACTTATACTGTGAAAATTTGAAGACTCTAGCTCCAACCGTTTGACTGTAAAACCCATATGACAGACGGACACGTGAGTGACAGAGTACGGAAGTAAGAATACGTACGGTTCCGTTTGAACCCTTCGGGTACGGAACCCTAAAAAATAAAGAATAAGACTAACATGTAACATTGACCTAGTTAAAAATGAACATACTTGTATCGGTCCCGACTTACGAGTTGTAGGTCGCGGGTTCGAACCCGAGCAGGCGCTTTACTTTGTGTAAATTATTTCATCACCACTGCTCTCAAAACGGTGAAGGACAACATCGTGAGGAAACCGGCATGTCCTAGAACCAAAAATTCAAAGACATGTGACATCTACCAACCCGCACTGGGCCCGCGTGGTGGATTATAGCCCACTCCCTCTATGAGAGTAGGCCTGTATCCCAGCAGTGGGAACATTAAAAAAGGCTGATGATGATAATGATGCTTGTATTCCCTAAAGGCTTATGGTTTGATTGAATGAATTTTCAACAGCCAATCATAGCAGATAACGCGTTCTTGACAATTGGTCACATTAATTCTCCGATAATTTAGAGCTGGGAAACTGAGGGTTAGCCACATAAGTTAGCCTTTAGTATACTACCTTTTTCAACCGAAGATCCGCAAGTAAAGTTTCTGTATTTTATTGAAAATTCAGGGGCGTTTGAAAGTGATATGTACTCTACGTGGTATTTTCAACGCTAATGGATAGGCAATGTTGGTTTCATCAAGTAAATAGGTACATATCTAATTATTACATGATTATCAAATTTCAGCTCACTCTCTCAAAATACAAAATAAAAATAGTAGCAGTTCCTTAAATATATTACAAAAATAAGCAAAAAAGATCCTTATGTGTCTACGTGCTATCTATACTCCCAAGTTCACGTGTTTCACGCGGTCATTAGCTCATGACCTACGATACAGAGCTATCTCTTCTCGTCATCTGTTACTGATTAGATTAATAAACAAACAATGCTCTTAATTGTATAACTTTTCGCGTTTCTTATAGAGTGCCATTATTTGTAAGCTTTTGCATTTCTATAACGATATTGAGATAGAATTCCAGTTAAACTTGAATCACAAAAAATACCCGATTATTAGATGACAGCGCTGTGGAGGAGTACTTCGATGCCTTTTTTTTTTTTTTTTTTTTTCGGTTGGAAAATCCTCTTTGGATGTCCTCCGCCCTCCGCCCCACCCAGGGCGGAGGGGTCTGTCAGACTCTTACTGACTAAAAACCACCCAGGTGTTCCGTCTCACACCTAAACCGGTGATCGCGGGAACAACGATACTGCCGCAACCCCCGGCTAGTGCCGGCCCGCCTCTGCGGGCGACGACCTCGAGTTGGGGGGAGTGAGGTGTTGGACTCCCCCCGCGACGTCTAACAGGGGCGCGCGTGGAACACTACGCGCCACCACCTCGGGTCCTGATATGTGGGGGGCGTTGTCCGCGGTGACTACCCACTCTTCCAGCACCTCACCCCTAGCATCGGTTACTGGAGATCCCCACGCCGAAGACTTGGCATTGAGATCCCCTAGCAACAGCACAGGGCGAGGGTGGAGTCGGCCTACGACGGCACCCAACTCGACAAGGAAACTCTCGAACTCTAAGTGTACCTTTCTTTTATATACCTGTAAGTAATTAGGTTTTGTATATTTTTTATAGTTTACTTTTGATTAAGCCAAGTAACATGGGATAAGGGCAGGAAGATGATGATGACTTTTGATTAGTGTTTTGGAGTAAAAAAACAAGTAAAATAAAAAAGACCTGAAGCTTTTTTATTTCACACTACATAATTTATCTAGTAGTAGACACGCTTCGATTAACAATCTATTGAACACGTAATTATGACACATTAATATCTTGCGAAAACACCCCGATTCATTTAGATTTTCATCAAAACACTCTCGATAAAGTCACCTTTCAAACAAATAAAAAATAAATCAAAATCAGTTCATCCGTTTAGGAGCTATGATGGCACAGACAGATAGACAAATATACAATAATACAAATACACTAACACACGCGTACACACGTCAAACAAAACCCTCTTTTTTCGTTGGGGGTTAAAAAGAAGGCGATGACACTCAGCAATTGCGTAGGTTTATATGAGTATTTTTTCTTGTGATGAGGTTTCCGTTTTTGTGCTCACCAGTTGGCGCCACTGGCGAGTGAGGTCCTTAAATATAGCTTTAAAACGTTGTTATTACGCGCACGGAAGCAAAAGCCGGAATTAAAATAATTTCTATTGTTTTAGAAGTGGAGTTAAATATAAAAACGAATATGCTGCAGTTTCGCGCAGCCCCTTTTTTTCGAATAAAAGTAGGATATTTTTCTCTAATATAAAACTCTATTAAAGCAGTGGTTGCTAAAACCCATACTTATCTTAATCTGCCACATTCGGAAAATATTAACAAAAATAAAAAAAAAGTTGCAAATAAACTCACACTATAAGCCAAAAAACTATGAAATTTGACATTTTAAAGACCTCTCTCTACACCAGCCCTCATTGGATCGGGTTTCCAGAGATTACTTTTTACAAACTGGTACTCATGCAAGCAAATCATTGTACCTCTTTAAAAAAAATGTTTTGAATAATTAAGAAGATATAATGTTGAGGGAGTGTTACCTTGGCAAAACTTCTGACATCCTACAACTTCATATAAAATTTAAATCAACAAATTGTGACTAGATAAACAATTCAAACGGTTAACGTAATTAAAATTACAATAGTAATTATCAAAGTGCCTAGTTAATGATATCGTTAATTTCTAAATTGTTGGTTTTGATAAATGAATTTGATTTATTTTGATATTCGACAGGTTCTGGAGTGAGACAGACCTCGTACCATTACAACGTTGGCACGCTACCATTATGGTCGATCAGTCGATGTGGAGACGCTTGGGAGCGGACTATGTCCAGACCAGAATTGGACGACTACTTATTTTCTGAAATTATGATGTTGAATATTTGATATATGCCGCCATCTGAACTTAACAACCTACGTGCCAAGGAAAAAAGGTATATAAAGTTTGCATGTAAAGCCACAATACACACACAATGGATGGTTTGGAGTTAAAATGATACACTACCCAGGCAGAGATGGCCGCTTATTGAGATATTTGGAAGAAGATAATATTATTATGCTTATCATAAAACTTTGGAATAAAGACAGGAGGTAAGAACAGTTGTCTAAGTTTCAGTTTGCTGACTCCTATGCGTAACTACTTTTAAAACTTTTTATCCAAAGCAATTTTTAAATCAAATTTTTGTAAAAGAAAACTATCCAAAAAAGAGCTAAGTTACCTATTAATCAAAATCAAAAACTATATGCTTATAATAATATAAAAACCATCATCATCATCATCAACCTTTTTAATGTTCCCACTGCTGGGACACAGGCCATCTCTTTGTGAGGGGGAATGGGCCGTAATCCACCACGCGGGCCCAGTGCGGGTTGGCGGATGTCACATTTATTCGATTTTTTGTTTCTACGACATGCCGATTTCCTCACGATGTTTTCCTTCACCATTTTGAGAGCAGTGGTGGTGAAATACTTTACACAAAGTAAAGTTCCTGTCTGGGTTTGAACCCACGACCTACAACTTATAAGTCCCGGCCGATACCACTAAGCCTCCAATGCATATAAAAACCATAACTACATAATAAATACCTGGCAGGCTGCAGAGAGTACAACCAAACAAACAATAATATCTCTCATAACCGCAGTCGATCTTACAACACAGTGCGTGCGAGTCGTTTCCCAAATTGTGCTGAGTTTTCAAATTTAGAATGCGTGAATAATTATTTTTGAGTTCTAAATTATTATTTTATATTTATATTAGGTTCTAGTTAATTATACGTGTTTTAAAATTTGTTCAATATTGATTTAATTTTCATCAGTGAAGTTCCTAATTTGTTTGAAAATGGTTCTTTTAGTATATTAGGATTACAATATACAGGTAAATATTGATTAATTTTTTAATAAGTCGTAGATACTAGTTCCAATTTAATGATTGAATTAATTTAATGCATCGTCGTCTATTTAGACGACGATGCATATATTATTATTAACCATAATTTGATGGTTTTAAATAAATTAATGGTCAGTCCTACTGCTGTTCCTTACATACTTCTTTTGCTTCACACACATTCATACATCTAGTCATACACATACGCCGGTTATGGGTACTGCGCACTTGGCCTTTCTGAAGAACATCACCTATAAGGTCAATGTATGGGGTTAGGTGGCGTTCTGTAGTTTCTGCCTACCCCATGAGAAAAAGGCGTGAGTTTATGTCCTACTGCTGTTATATTATAATTAAATGTTTGTGAAGATGACCCATCTTATATATAAGATAGATGGATGGATGTTTGTTACTCTTTCACTAAAAAACTACTGAACGCATTTTGATGAAACTTTACACAAATATAGCTTATACACCAATAAAACACATAGGCTATAATTTATAAAGATATTGGGTGAAGTAATCATACCACGCAGGTGGCAGCTTGTGGTTTAATAACATAATTATTATATTGTGCCAATGCTGAATTAAAACATCCGTAGAGCAAGTAATTATAACAAGAATGCATCCGTTCACAAGCATATCTTAAAGTTTAAGAAGACGACAGAGGTATTCTTAATAATAGCTAATAGTAACAAAATGTATCATAATAATGCTACCTAATAACTTAATTGATTTCGTAATTAATACATCTATAAATAGCATTTTTGAGATCAAACGTATATATTAATTAAAAGACCATTTTATATTTTAATTAGTTAATTATTAGTCTACATCATATTATTTCATGAATTTTGGTGCCTGTACCGCACGCAAAATACGCGCTTGAGTTGCGAACACCAGCCCGCTTTACCTGTGTGTTTGTTTGTCAGTTTCAGAAAACCGTGGATGGACCATTAGTAATTTTAATTTCGTTGAATTTTCTAGAATGTCTCTATATTAGCACATTAAAACACTCATTTACATTTATAGAAAACAAGCTTATCTAATTTATAGTCGCTATTACTGGCTAGGCATGTTTTTTTCCCTAAATTATCGTTACATCTGTCTGTGTGATAAATTACAATAGCGTTCTCCGCAATTGAAGCCGGTTAGTCGGCAGAACTAGTTTAAACGTAGAGCGATTCGAAAGACGAGTATTTAAACAATTTTTTTGTTGATGATAATTTATTTATCACCACTACTCTCTAAATGGTGGAAGACAATATCTTGAGAAATCCGGAATTATAGAAACAACAAATTTAAGATATTTAACATCTACCACTACGCAGCCGCACTGGGCTCGCGTGGTGAATTTAGGCCCACTTCCTCTCACAGATTGGAGGCATGAGTCCCAACAGTGGGAACGTAATAGGCTGATGATGATGTTGCTTATTCTACACAGAGTATGTGATGCAAGACATGTACATCTTTTCCTTGTCAAGTCTTATTCTTGAAACCTCAAAATTAGGCGTTTGATGCATGCATCGCGGCTTCGGGATAGTCAATTTCTTCGGATCTTTATAAAAAAGTATCCTATATTATACTTACATATTATTACACCGCATCTTCACCAATATAATAACAAATTGCCATGAGTTAAAGTTGAACGCTATTATTTATAAACAAACGGGATCATGGTACCGTTAGCTAGCCGTTATCTTCAAAATATTTAACAAATTCCAAGAGCCATTTATCTATTGTAATAGATACTAAGACTCTTCACATAAACAATAGTTAGGTACCCAATACTTGCCATTTGTTTAGGCGACGACCCCTTTCTGTAACAGTAAATAGCGTAGCATATAAAAAAAACAATTTTAAAGCTAGAACAACGTGCAAAATAATGACTTAAAAACAATTTCAAATTCATTATTCAAATAAAGGAATTAGAAAAAGGAATTTGGTTTGCGACTCAAAAAACGCGAGTTAGTGCTCTACTTAATACTTTAGTATTTTGCCTATCAAAAAATTAATAAATAAATTAAGTTGAGTTATACAGTAGGCGGTATTATAAAATAATGTCAACATACACATGTACGTAAACTCACGCCTTATTTTCATGGGTGTATTGTGTGTGTGTGTGTGTACTACAGAATGCCACCTGCTTATAATCCTTGAATATTTATTTTAGCTTCATTTATGTCATCAACCTTTGCCAATGAAGTCACATTATCAGATTAAAATAAAATAAAAGAAGAAATAAAATAAATGTACGCATGTTTTCCTTTTCTCTTATCAAATTAAAAGTTTTAACAACATGCTAAATAATTTTGTACACTTTGTAACTTACTAAAATAATTGTTTCAGAATAAAATTAGAGTGAAAATGACGACGAAAATGGGACCTAAGCAGAATGGGAGTGGAGATAGCATTAATAATACAAGAAGTAGCGTTTTAACTATAGGTAGTAATAATAATGAAGATAGAATTTATACTTATGCTGAAGCCATAAATTTAGCAGGTAAGTCTTCTTTAATTAATTATTTATCATAACTAGAAGAACAAAATGAATGAAATGTAATAAATGAAAACTATTCACGTATCACGAGTCGTGATAGAGCTACACTTGGAATTTGTAACAGTTTTCCTAATTCTCATATTAGAACTTATAAACGCAGATACAGTTAGGCGTCTCTCGAGTTGCACTACAAAACCTTGAACTCTGGTTTCTTCATCCAGTTAGTCTCCTTCTTTTATAAGGTCGTCGACCCTTATTTTATCACTTGGGACTATTTCTGCTCCTTTCTAACATTTTCTCCTTATTCTGTTTTCAGGCAACGGCAGCTACAGTATAGGTCTCCTAGTAACGCTAAGTATCTGTACCCTGGCTATGGGTGTCGACATGTTCGGATTCTCCGTGATCGTCAGTGGATGCACCTGTGACTTCGGTCTAGACATCAGTCAGACCAGTATATTATTGTCTATGCCTTTTGTTGGTAAGTACAAAGATTTCACTTATAACTAACTAGCTTCTGCCAGAGACTTCGCCCACGTGAAAATTAGCCCAAGGGAAGATACTCCTAAGGAATTGTCTGAACTAATTCCTCCTAGCCTTTTCCATCACCGGACTACAAGACGTACGGTGATGCATCATCAGTACATGTTGAACATCATTCTTTTATTTTGCGTACAGCAAATGAGTGGAATTCCCTGCTTGGGTCTGTATTTCCTGATAGCTACAACCTGGCAAAAGTGCTTCATCATTGACCACATTATCACTTATCATCAGTTGAGTTAATGGTCAAGCGCAAGCATAACAATAATAACAGTATGTCGGAAGCATGAAGCATCAATACTACTGACGTGAAACAGTCGTTGAAGGAACGCTTCTTTGGCCACATGAAAAAAGTCTTTTATCAGGCGGGAACAAGGTGCGCGTCTTCAACGGCTGGGTCATGCCGGTCTTGATGTACAGATAGAACTTGACGCCCTGGATAGGAGAGTCCGCACATTGCTTACCTCAAATCGTATGGATCACTCACGGTGATCGGTTATGAGACTGTATTTATCCCGCGGAAGTGCGGGGTTCGTGGCTTTTTAAATGACAAGACCCTCCGTAACCGCGAGGTATGCAGTCTTAGGGAATACTTCCAGGCCGCCGACGTGGGTATGCATCGATTTGTGGATGCGGTGGACAAGAGCTTTACCCCGCTCTCCTTGGCTAACGAGAACTGGCACAACCCTTTAGTATTAGAAACTAATGACCGCAGGGAGGTATAGGAGAGCAAGGAGCTTCACGGATGCTTCTACCGATTCCTACATGGGCCGGAAGTAGTTTTTTTAGCGTCCGTGGCCTGGCTGCGATTTGGTGACTTTTTCGGAGAAACTGAAAGTTTTGTCTTTGCGATTATGGACGAAGTTATGATGACGAACCACTATCGGAAATACATTGTGAAGGACGGCACGACATATGTCGGGCATGTCACCGGCCGGGGGAATCAATCCGCCCCATTATCTCCGGCTGTTCTAGTCTAGCAAACGGAGGCTACTTGCATAGACACAACCTTGTAGCCAGGATTAACCATCAGCAACTTGCTCTTAAATACAATCTTGTGGAATCGGAAGTGCCTTTATAAGTATGTGCCCGACCCAGTTCTCGAAAATGGCAATGTCACGTTGTATTGGGTTCGGTCTATCATCACTGACAGGACTATTGTTGCCAATAAGCCTGACATAGTGGTGGTAGACTGACTAGAGCGTCGCGAAATGATTGTTGATATTGCGGTCCCCCATGACCAGAACCTCGTGAAGGCTGAGAGAGATAAGAAAAGTAAGTATCTTGATCTGGCTCGCGAAGTTGTTGACATGTGGGATGTTACAGCAGTTATTGTGCCGATAGTTGTGAAGTCCAATGGCTTAATAGCCAAGAGCCTCGACGAACATCTGAGGAGGCTCTCGTTGGGAAGTGACCACGGCGCGTATAGTCAGGAGGTTCCTCTCTCAGGAGCCCTGACCACTGGTAGCTTGGACCCTATTCCCGATACCGGTGGGCTACTATTTTTGTATTTAATAATGGTTTTTATACAATAATATTTAAAAATGTAAAAGAAACAACCACATCTTTTAAGTGCTATTTATTGAATGAATCGATGATTATAAAATGTGCGCATATGAAGTATAGTGCCAGATCAGCATATATGCACAGTTATAAAGGAGTGTACTTACTAACTAAAGTAAAGGAGCATACATATTATATTATTACACTTCAGTATGTATAAAAAATAAAGGAATAACAATTTTAAAAAATCTCAGGATGAAAAGTATCCCATGTTCTAATCCAAGACACAGTCTACCCGTATGCCAGGTTTCATCCAAACCCGTTTAGCCGTTATGACATGATATGATAAGGTAACAGACAGAAAGAGTAACTTTCGCATTTATAATATCAGTATGGATGCCAAAGTCAAAGCATTTATTGCAAATTAAACTACCCCACAGGAACCATGTATTTTTCCGGGATAAAAAGCTTTCCATCAGTATACCTTTACATGAAACTCTACTAATAAATAAGAACAATTTTCGCCTAGGAAATAACACTGGAATACACAACGTGATATATTATCACAATCCAAATGTTACCTGGACATTTGGTATAGCTATCAGGAAAACATTTGATTAAAAAAAGAAGTGTGAAAAATCTGCTGCTTCAATAAAATGTGCAATACTAACACCATTGGTTTTTCCCCAGAGTTAAGTTGTTGACAATTATGATCTGTCAATATTGCATCGCCCTTCAGACATCGGTCCTGTATACAACAGGCAAACTAATCTTCGATACGAATCAATTGCCAATAAATGTTCAATTGGTTTAATAACTAAGAATGTCAATGTCTTATTAAGAATCACTCTCACGTATTGAGTCAAACACTTTATTGTATTTATGCTAGAGTAGGTACCCTCTTTTTAACCAACTTTCCAAAAAGGAGGAGGTTCTATGCTCGACTATGTTTATTTTTTTGTTGTTTATGTTCACCGATTTCTCGTTCAATTATGGACCGATATTGTTTTTTTTTTTTATTATTATCTGCCCGAATTCGTCCCATTTTGATTGGTGAAGATCTGATGAAGATCTTCGGAGATATACAACAATACTCTTCAATAAATGACGGCAAATCTCTCGGTATTGCTACAATTGCATGTCTGTTTATTGTTTATACCATTTCATAAAATAACATCACGCCAGTACGCTCAAGGGGTACGCAGAGTCGCAGATGTATAAAGTTCACCTTGGTACACTCTTATTTCACCGGTTAATATGTTCAAGTTTCATTATATTCACGTAATCTATTCTGGCATTATAAATACCTTACTAAAGAACTTGCCTATTAAGTACAACAAAAAAGTGAAGAATAAAAAAACTTTTTTACAAAAAAAATATTATCGACTTCCAAATAAAAAACACTACCAAGTGAAAAATAATTCTATTTTGGAAGTCGGCTTCCATAACGAATAAAAAATGCACCTACCAAAGATACCGATTTCCAAAATTCCAAAAATAAATTTATTTTTCACTTTGTAGTGTTTTTATTTGGTATTAACTACAAAACATCACGCCGGTATTCCCCGCTTAGACAGAGATGCACCTGTAGTAATCCCCCGTGTGTAACTCGACTCAGGAATTGAACCTGGGACCGCAGTAATAGCACTTGCTCCTAACTTCTTGACTAATAAAGCAACAAACAATCATACACAACCACACAATCACAATCATTGTTTTTTTGATGTTTTAACCCCCGACGGAAAAAGAGGGGTGTTATAAGTTTGACGTGTGTAGCTGTGTTTCTGTCTGTGGCATCATAGCTTCTAAATGGATAAACAGATTTTGATTTTTTTTTGTATGATAGGTGACTTTATAGAGAGTGTTCTTAGCTATGTTT
Source organism: Orthosia gothica (assembly GCA_949775005.1). Taxonomy (NCBI): domain Eukaryota; kingdom Metazoa; phylum Arthropoda; class Insecta; order Lepidoptera; family Noctuidae; genus Orthosia; species Orthosia gothica. The sequence goes on from OX459037.1 coordinate 38,620,385, forward strand.
GATGAAAATTGGTTCAGCCGTTAAAAATATATCGGCGTTCTGTTTGAATCGGGGTAGTTGCGAAAGATATCGTGCCGGGGGTCTTTAAATTTTTAACTGTTACTTTATTTATTAGGAGAAAACAATCAGTGGAACATTACATTTTGCGGAAATAATTTTGCGCAAACAATGATTAGACAACAACATTTTCCACGAAATACACATGAACCTATAAAAGATAATACTTTAAAAACTATAATATTAATGTATTTCTACATACATTGTTAGAATTTTATTTTCATTCGTTATACTAGAGAAACAATTTATATTATTATTTGCAAATCTGCTATAGAGGCGTAACAAAAGCAGGTGTTAAAAGTATGAACGTTCTACGAAAGGAATATGCCTCCATGCATATTAAACTGAATTTGTCATGCAAATATTGAAAATTTAATTTAAAAAATTGTAAAGATAATTATTATGTTCAAACAATTGGTTTCATCGGCTTTCTGTGTTTTATCGGCTTCGAAATCTATTAGTACTCCTACGTAATAATATTATAATAAATAAATAAATGAAAATGTAAAATAAAATGTCTGTAAAGACATGGCGGAGACCTTTGCCCAGCACTGGGATAGCGACGGCTAGACATAAAAAAATGTGACTCTGTTTATTTATTAAAACTTCTTGCAACGTAAAAAGTACATAGGCGGCCTTTATGCCTGAGGCATTCTCTACCTGTCAACCAAGGGCGGTGAAGAGATAGTTAAAACCTAACCCTTTCCATCATCGGACTACAAGACGTACGGCAATGCGCCATCGGTACATGGTAGATATTTCACCCATACGCACAAAGCGTTTTGAAAATACTTTCATTTTGCGTACAGCTAAGGAGTGGAATTCCCCGCCGCCGTCTTTGTTTCCGGATAGCTACAACCTAGGGGTCTTCAAGTCAAGAGTGAATAGGTTACTTCTAGGCGTGCTTCACCTTCGGTATGTGGTCATCATCATTTAACATCAGGCGAGATAGTGGTAGTGCAAAAAAGTTTTTATTTTTCCCTTTTTAGTGTTGCCTACCTAATAGATACGCAAGTTGTTTCCTAAGGTCCCTATAACGCCGAATAGATTACCCGAATAACATGAAACTTGAACATAACCGGTGAAATGAGAGATCTGCGTACCCCTTTAGAGCGTACTGGCGTGATGTTATGTTATGAAATGGTATAAACAATAAACAGACATGCGATTGCAGCAATCCCGAGAGTGTTGCCGTTATTTATTGAAGAGTTCTGTTGTAAATCTCCGAAGTTCTTGATCAGACCTTCACCAAATTAAAATGGGACCAATTTCAAAACATACTCTTCCAAACAAAAAAAGAATTTTCAAAATCGGTCCACAATTGACGGAAATATCGGTGAACATATACAAAAAAAAAAAACAAACATAAAGTCGAACATAGAACCTCCTCCTTTTTGGAAAGTCGGTTAATAATATGTTATATGCGGTAACTTGTTTTCAATATTAAATAAAAACACAGAAAATACGGAAAATACTAACTTTAATAAATTTTCCAAAATTACAAAAGTACAGCAGAAGGTAGGAAAAAATATAACCAGACACGTATAAACAAATAGGTAGTAAGAGTTTATGAACCAGTTTACCAACGATGTGAACGCCACGAAGTCTCGATGCAAAAAGAAAATAATCTCTTTTCTAATCATATCCACTACCTCATACGTTGCCAGAGAGTTAAATTAAACAATCTTCCAACAATTCCAGGTCCCATAGTGATGGCGTACCCGTGGGGCTACATCTCCGACACCCAGGGTCGGCGGAGGAGCCTGCTCATCGCCATGTGGGTCAGCTTCGTGCTGGCCACCATCGGTGCCTTCAGCTCCAACTGGGTGGTGATGGCTGTGCTCAAGTTTATGAGTACTAGTTTGTGAGTATATTAAATTATTGGGTAGGGTAGCAAGATCGACTTCCTTGTTGTTCTACGCCGACCATAAAGTGCAGAGTTCCATTCCCAAGGCGGCCAAGGTTTTACTGGGTTTTTCAATCAGCAGTCTTCCAGTAGAGTAACAGCACGGCTGATGGCTATTTTCAACAGCTTTTAAACTATGGACCTTGACTTGGCATGGTTGTGGTAATTGACAAAGCTAAAATCTTGTTAGCTTTGTCCTATTTGATGATAGAGATTAAACTAAGGAAGACCATAATTATTTTAGCAAACAATTTAGACCAAAGATAAATATTGTTTAGTTAAAAAGATACCAAATTCTCATCTTAAATGTATGTTTACAGTTGCAGCTGCGCACAGTCGGCTTCGTACACACTCTTAGGAGAATCTTGCGCAGAGAGAGTGAGGGACTCATACATGTTGATCATGACCAGCGTGTTGGACTTCAGCTTAGCTGCTTATGTTGGTAAGAATCTAGCTACTTGTTGCTTCATCATCATCGTTATTATCCGTTTTTGTTTAGGGTTAGCGCAGCATTACCAGCAAGACTCTTTGCACCAATCAATCCATCGTTAGTATGGTGTTCTTGTATTCTAAAATCCATGATTAAGTACAAACAAAATACAACCATTTGTCTCTTATTATAGTTATTATTTCTATTATTTCTAAACTGCATATTATTATGACGCTAGCGAAAAAACAACATTAAACAGCTGCCTAGATCAACTCAAGGTGAAGAATTTTAAATAAAAGATTAACCTGTAATAAGTGATGTGAGTGCTCATAAAAGAAAATAAGCGCCTTACAGCAATCAGAAATTATATCTGAGCAACAAAATCTATTTTCATCATTATTCCAGCCGTAGCCTACTGGATCCTGAACCTGGACTTCTCCTACGACTTGGGTCTAATCACATTCACCCCCTGGCGACTCCTAGCCCTGGCCCTGGCTCTTCCCCTGGGCATCGGAGCCTTTGGGACGCAGTTCTTCTATGAGAGCCCCAAGTTCCTGGTCAACGCCCAACGGGATGACGAGGCTATAGACAACCTGAGGAAGATTTGGAGGAGAAATAATGGGAAGGGGGAGAAATATCCCGTAAGTGTGACTTAGGAACTTTAGGATAAGTTACTATGAGGATAAGTTTAAATCTATAAAAATTACTAGGCTCGTTCGTGCTCTGACTTAAAAGTCATTCTGCCTTTTTCAGGCAACTTAAGTTTTAATAGTTGTACGATAGTTAAAGGAATTATTAAAGGAGTGCCGAGTTATTTGGAAATTAACCAAATAACTCGGCAGATATTTGGTTTCCTGGATTGTTGGATCCGAGTGCATTCAAGAAAAATCGAAACTGCAATTTTTTTTTGTTGTTTTATGGACTTTACAATCTATTTTCTAAAAGTGAACGAATATAGTTTTATAGTTGTATCTTGTTCTTGAATTGCCCATAACTTTAATGATCTTTTGTTCGCATTACAATGATCAATATCTTTCACCATCCTTGTGATTCAGGTCAAGAGGGTAATTCTGAACGAGGAAGGTAACGAGCGTCGCAAGGATGCCTCCCTGCTGCAGTCGCTGTGGGAGCAGATTGTGCCGCTGTTCAAGCCTCCTCTGCTTGGAAAGAGCATCATGCTGTACTTTTTTACTGCTGTCATTTTTAGCACGTGAGTAACTTTTATTAAGTATACCTAACCAATCTTGCTCCTGCTTCGTATCAGAGTACATGGGAAACTTAATCTTATGAATTACTCTCGGAATAATTTTTTCTTAAATACACAGTCCAGTTGTGGATTTTGGACTGAAATGATGTCAATAACGATAATACGTGTATCCCTTAATATTCGTATTTCACTAACTAATATGGTGACTAGCTTTGCAAAGGAATAGCCTTTTTGGTACCTATTATGAGAGACAGAAGAATACGGACAGAGTACTAACATTAACATTCGAAACGGGATATTTACCATGTTTACTGTTTGTTGCGAGATTCCGATATTAATTTTTTTTATTTACTTTTTTTCTGTCGAGAGCTTGGAATCCAGTGGTTCAGCCGTGTAAAACCCGAAAAAGTTTCGTGTGTCTGGAACAGAATTGAGTTGTGAGTGACAGTGGTAGCGGTACTGAGTGCAAAACGAACAAGAAAGAGGGTAGACCGATTTATCTCCTCATAATAACCCACCCGCAAGAACTTCAGTTTATCCGTAATCATGATGCTTGCAACAATACCGAAACATCGGAAACTCGCAACAAACAGTAAACATGGTAAATATCCCGTTTCGAATGTTAATGTAAGTGTTAGTGACCATGACAGTTTAAAAACTTATATTACGGATAGAGTAATCTACAAAAAAATACTTCGATAGCAGTATGGTCTCAACCACTGATTCGTTCATTCGGCATCCCAGCCTTCGTATAGATTAATAATGAATGTTAAATGAGAGCAAACGCGTTTCTTAGCACTAGTTATACAAGCTTTATTTACAAAAGTAATCAGTTTTTGAAAAGCTAATTCCTCTGCTTCCTTAATGCAGTAACAACAGCTTCTTCATCTGGTTCCCCTACCTGGCGGAGAAGTTTTCTGCCGGCCTCAACGCCATGGAGGCTGATGATGAGACAGGGCTCTGCAAGATGATCGTCGGCAACACTAACATCACTGCCGAAGACGTAAGAGTTTTAGTTCTTTTGGTACCTTTAAGTACACTTTAATGTAAGGATTTCTTCAAGAACAAATTTACAAATACAGAAGGAAGCATTTACAAAAGATCTTAAAATTTACGTGCCCATGGCGAATATAGTTTAAAGGACAATACTTTTCACAAATATTACACATTTAAGATCTTACAAGATTGTAACAGTACGCAATTGCCAGATAAAACAAAAATAATGAATGGAGAAGACGGGGAAGGCCAAGGCAAAGATATATAGATTAGAGATAGTGTGAGAAATACTAAGAAAGAAAATGGAGTAAATGATAGCATGACGGTTGACAGGAGTAAATGATAGCATGACCGAACGAAGAAGGAAACGTTTTGCGCCGACCACAATTAACATGGCACACAAGAACACAAAGGTGATGATAATGAAACTGGAGTATTTTTGTTTATTCACAGCATGTTTTTACTCGTAAAAACAAAATCTAACCATGAAAATAAAGTTATACAAACGAAGCAAATTTTATTTCGCTAATATTATTGTAATAGTACTTATCTTCACTTACTTTCAGTTCGAATGTACATCCACAATGGGAATCAATCTCGTCTGGGCTAGCCTCGCCCAAGGCGTCTCCTTCGTCATCATCATGCTGGTCATCACCAAGCTGGCCCACAGGAAGAAGGCGCTCATGATCATTATCATGACCTTCTCTGCTCTCTCCGCTATCGGAGCTGTTCTTATCAAGGATAATCTGACCAGCTTTATTATGTTCTTCGGGCTCCTGACGAACGAGTTGTGCATAGGAATCATTTATACTTACTTCGTTGATATGTATCCCACGTCTTATCGGTAAGTGGTGGTCTATACCAATTTTTTTATGTCTATTGACAAATTAAGCACAAATGCTGTTTAATATTACCTTCTGGAGGAATCTTAATCCCAATGCATTTTTGATTGTGTTTCCTACAAAATAATTGAAATCGTTCGATGAATAGTCTAAGAGTAGAGAAGTTAAGAGCAATGTTTTGCTTACAGGCAATTGGAGTGTGTAAAAAATAAAGTAGTATTGTTTCCGTCTACAGTTAATACGAATAAAAATTACTAAGGAGCTGATTAAATATTTAGCATTATGATGACTTCAATGGATCTATAATTCGTGAAGAAATACAAGTCTTTTCAGAGCTTGCATCAAATACAACTAGCATAGTGAATTCATCATTGCTGCCTCCTGAAATCTTGCAGTGCCAATGTATCAGGCGTTTAAAAATGTGCGGGTCATAAATTCCATTGCCTTTTAGTAACACGTTGCTCTTAATATTTATAAAGTCCTTGTTACATATTATTTATTGTTAGTATCTTTACCTCATACGTTATTCTTCTTTCCCCAGGGGCATGGCGGCCTGTATAGGTGTGATGGTGGCCAGGCTCAGTGCTCTGGGTGGGGTTAACGTGTTGGGAGCCTTTATCATGTCACACTGTACCTCAATGTTCTACACATGTGGAGGTCTCATGCTAGGTTAGTACTTATGACGTATTATTTTATGAGGCTCTTTCTCCTTCCTGGGAGCAGTGGTGGGCCAGTGGTAACGGCCCTGACTTGCATAGATCGTGAGTTCAATCCCAGGCAGATCAGGGTATTTATTTAGCCTTTGGTTGACCATAATAATAAATCGATTGGTACCTTATTCATCAAAATCGGATGAATAGTTATGGTGTAGCACCATAACTATTCATGAGGAGGAGGAGGAACATACGTTAATACAAACATACATAGAATGATAAAATCATAACCATTCATTTTGGCTTCGCCGTAGTCGGGTAAAAACGGTTAATCAAAGCGGCTTGTCTTAGTACCAAAAATTCGAAGACATGTGTCATCGAAAGCGGTAAAGGACGTCAGATTCCAAGTAGGTCTGAATCCATGTACGTCATTTTCCAGCTAGGTCATTTTCCAACTAGGTCAGATTTTGAGTTGGTAATGCACAGTACAGTCAGTATCATAATTTTCCGACATGAAATTAAGCCATGTAAATATGAAATAAAACTTTTTTATTCGTAGTAAGTTTTCAAAATTTCTATACTATGAAAACAAAAAAAAAACATTTTCCATGTTTAAACATTCTTACATTAGCATTTATATTCAGCGATGGAGCTCAGATTCCAAGTAGCTCAGATTAGGATAGTAGCATTTCTTCTATGCTTGAAATGTTGTGCTCCGAATCTGAGCTTTAGATACGGTACTTTGGCTTTCAATGGATGATAAAGTTAAATCACTTTCTGATTCGCTAACAGAACTGTCTCCCGTACCTACTGTTCTGTACTTTCTCATATAACTTAATTTGGATGCTCTTCTTAAAAAATCGGATACAGTTATGTGCCCGGTTATGCACTCTTCATTTAAAATTTTCAATGACTCATCATATTTTCTGTCAACACTTCTAGATTTACAATAAATACAACAATATTTATACCCTTTATAAAGGATACACGGTATACCTTGTACCTTATAAATAACTTTTAAATCTTCGGAGTCACCGTGATCCATTTTTTATGTAATGTAATAGATTATTAGCGATCTATTAAAGATGACATTGATTGTCATAATCATGACTTACTTACTTGACTTAATGTCCTTTAACCCCTAGATGGGGCAGAGGGCGTCCACAGATGTCCTCCATCGCGATCGGTCTTGAGCTTCACGCTTCACCTCGCTCCATGTCATTCCGATGCTCGTCGCTTCTGCCAACACTGTGCGACGCCAGGTTTGACGGGGACGACCACGCTTTCGTTTCCCCTGGGGATTCCAGTCCAAAGCTTGTTTGGGTATGTGATCGGGACCCCTTCGGAGCGTGTGGCCAATCCATCTCCACTTGCGTCGCTTGATCTGGCGGTCGATCGGGCTCTCGTGGCATTTCTCCAACAGCTCTACATTGGAGATGGTCTCGGGCCAGTAAACTCCGAGAATACGAAGAAGACAGCGGTTGACGAAGACTTGTATTTGGCGTGAGATGTCCTTTGTGACCTTCCACGTTTCGCACCCGTAGAGCAGCACGGATTTGACATTGGACCCGAAGATTTTGAGTTTAATCCTTCGGGTCAGTTTCCGCGATTGCCAAACAGGTCTCAGCTGCGCGAAGGTTGCTCGGGCTTTGGCGATCCGTGAAACGATGTCCTCTTCACATCCCCCAGTCTCCGACACGACACTCCCGAGGTATGTAAATTGGTGGACGCGTTCCACTGCCTCTGTGCCAATCAGCAACGGTGAGTGGTTCTTCACACCAGTTCTCATTTCCTGGGTCTTCCGGATGTTTATTTTGAGCCCCGTTTTTGCCGCTTCCTGGCGTAGATCTTTTCGCTTTGCTTGCATATCGGCGTGGGTATGACTCAGCAGGCATAGGTCATCAGCGTAATCCAAGTCTTCCAAGACGTTGGATAATCCCCACTCTATGCCGCGGCGCCTGTTATCGTAGATGCGAAGCATAATTCCATCAAGAACGACCAGGAAGAGGAGCGGTGACAGGAGGCAGCCTTGGCGGACACCCGCGTGCACTGTTACGTCATCCGATATGAGGCCGTTATGAGTAACCTTACAGGAATATTTCTTATAAATACTCTGCAACAGACGGACTATTTTCGGCGGCACTCCAATTTCCAGTAGGCGGGACCAGATACTAGACCACTTCAGCGTATCAAAGGCCTTTTCGAAGTCTACGAAGGTTAGATAAATCTCCCTCTGCCATTCTGATGCCTGTTCCAGTATGATACGGAGAGTGTTGATCTGGTCCGTACAGGAGCGGTTCGTTCTTGCCTGCTCCTTGCGTAGAAGAGGATCCACGGCCTTCGACAATCTGTCCAGGATGATCTTGCAAAATACCTTAGAGGGAATCGAGAGCAAAGTTATACCTCTCCAGTTATCGCACTGGCTAAGATCACCTTTCTTAGGAACAGTTATAAGGAGACCTTTGTTCCATTCGTCTGGTAGTTCTTCGGCGATAATCATAGACTAATTTATAATAGATTGAGAAACATAATATTGACTGAATAATTATTAGCTCAACAAATAAATTAAGCGGCCAGGTACATACATAGCGATAACTAAAATTTGGGCGCACGGTTGGCGCAGTGGTTGAGCGATTGACTGCTGTGCTGCGTGTCGCGGGTTCGATTCCCGCACTGAACAAATATTTGTATGACCTACAGATAGTTGTTCCGGCTCTGGGTGTTGTGTATGTGAGTTTATATGTTTGTAAACGCACCCACGATACAGGAAGAAATTCCTAGTGTGGGGCAACGTTTTTAAAAAAAAAAAAAAAAAAAAAAAAAAAAAAAAAACACAATCAAGGAGTTTACATTATATTTAGTGTCATCATTTCTAGACTATAGACTCTGTGCCACCAAAGAAGTCTCGCAGACTTGCTGCGATGAATATAATATGTCCAGCAGGCCTTTTCACTCGCCCCGGCTACCGGGTACCCGGCGGCGAAGTATGAAGCCATGAACGTTAGCTTTCATATGTACGCCAACATGGCTATACATTCGCCGCCGGGTACCCGGCACCGGCTACCCGCCAACCGGGGCGTGTGAAAAGGCACTAACTGTACCAGAAACCATTACTTACTCAAAATCTGACCTAGTTGGAAAATGACGTACATGGATTCTGACCTACTTGGAATCTGACGTCCTTTACCGCTTTTGTGTCATCCTCCAAACCGCACGAGGTCCACTTGGTGGATTCCAGGTCTTTCTCTCACAGCGAGGTGTCCCAGCAGTGGGAACTTAAAAGGCTGATTGATTATGCTATGCCTCCTCCTCAGATCTTATACCTCATTCCTCTTCCAATTCTACGTGTCGAAGATTCCATTGAAGTTAATCTTTCAACGGAACCTGGGTAATAAGATTCAATTTTAATTGAGTAATTATTCATAAGACCACGTCATGTTTTATAGATACGATCATTTACTGTATGTCTAAAAATAGGTAGGTAAGGTACCTATCTGTGTTGATTCTGGTAGGTAACATAATGATATTCTCAAAATATGCCACATGTGTCATACCGTGTAAACGTCATACGTAGGTCAAAGCATACCTAATTACTAAATAATTATTACCTTTTGTTTCAGTCGCTGCCGCATTTTCATGTCTGTTACCGCCAGATATACGGAAAAAATAATTACATGCATGTATAGAAAATTAGGTCTTCGTTATTTGTACGTTTTTAATAATATAATAAACACAATACCAAAACATTTTTTTTATTTTTGTATTCATATCCAGAGCGTTAAATATTTATGAGAATCTACTGTGAAACAAGGTGTATGTACCTGGAAGTTATAATTTTTTTTATTTAAAACCATGAATCACGTCAATACAATATTCTAAATATCTTTGTAAAATTCTACATTATTTTAACAATAGAAATATAACATCATATTTGTCACAGCCTTTTGAATACATAACGTTGTACAAAATAATACGAGCCAAATTGTAAGAAATATTTAACAGCTAGAAAATCTACATAATTTCATGGTAACTATTTGGTATAAAAGATTTTCGTCGTTTTCATTCTATTCAAGTTTCACGAGGATAAAGCAAGCGTGGTCAATGCTGAGATACCTACTACCTAATCTGTGAGATGGTATTTTTTAAATATCGGAAATAAGGTTAGGGACCTTTTTGGACTGCAAAGTTCAAAGGTGTAGCAAAGAACTTGGTCGCGAATCTGAGAACCACTAATTAGATTCAATTATTAATTCTCTTTTCACGATTGAAAATTCGCAGTTCAAATAAACGCGATACTATAAGTACTAAGGTAAGGTTCTACTTGGTAATAATTACCACAAATTGCAATGGCACAATCAAAAGGTTCTGGACTGACAACGAAGAAAACGCAGCCTATCACCTGGCGAGAACCGTGGGAGTTCGCTGAGGATCGGTCGATATGAAGACGCTTGGAGGTGGATGTCTGTCTAGCAGTGAACGGGTCTTGGCCCTAAATGATCTTGACCCTATGAAAAAGGATTACGGTATGTTTCGTCAAAAATAAAGTTGTAAGTTATCTATTCGGTTTTTAGGGTTTTGTAGTAACAAGGATCCTTTATAGTTTCGCCATGTCCGTCTGTCCGTCCGTCCATCCGCAGCTTAGCTCAGAGACTCAGTATTGGAAAGCTTATAATATGACATGGATAAACAAATTAATCACGCTGACAAAGTGTTAAAATAAAACAAATAAAAAAATATGTTACCTCCTGTACACGTAAAGTGGGTTTTTTTTCTCGTCTATCCCATATTCTGGGGTATCGTTGGATAGGCCTTTCAAAAATATTACCGGTCTGTGAAAACTATTTTTATATTCAGGGATCTGTTTGCGTAAAATAAAGCTTTAAACAGCAATTTTTTGTTAGAGCCAATTGTCCCGCCCGTACCAGCTAAATGGTTGCTTTTAGATATGAAAAAAAAATACGCCAGTAGTTTATATAATAAAATTAAAAGGAAAACTATCATAGCTAAGTAGGCTTTACAATTTTACGAGTAATAGTCCACCATCTTATAAAATGTAGTAAGACAAGTAAAAATTTGTATACTGATGTATGCAAATAACTTTGAAAAAGTAAATTTTGTCCCTTCGTGATAGCAATGTTCGGTGCTTTCATTGTTTATGAACGTTAGTAATGTTACCTATTTATTTTGGTGAATTTAGCTGTTTATACGAAACCTTCTGTGGGCAAGTCCGACTCGCACTTGGCTGGTTTTAATCTAGGTACTGCTTCTAGGGCAGACGACACAATCCACATAAATCAGTAGATTGTCAATCATAGTAGTTTATCTAACTGTACCGATATGTGTCCTCTTAGGAGAAATAGCACAGCTTTGACTTGATATTTCTACTTCTTATCGACTTAACTACTAACACGATTATGTCTGCTTATCTCCAGATATAGGCGTAGTACTTTCTTTTGTCTCAACACTGCGTGATATCACAAACAGATCGATATTTAATCATCATCCCATTCCCCGAAAAGTTAAGCAGAGTTACCCCGAAAGGTATAAAGAACCTAATAGAACACAATACAATAATGGAATTTAAGTAAAAGGGGCTATTTTCATCAATCAAGCACAAATCCGATGGACAAACCCAGGAACCCTTTGCTCGTCCTAGGAAATAATACATTAAAAAGCCCTAATCTGCATCTTCAGGAGTCAGATAGATTCGTAGTCTTGTCAGTCTGTGACGACACGGTTGGCGTAGTAGTTGAGCGATCGGCTGCTGCGCTGCGTGTCGCGGGTTCGATTCCCACACGGAAGAAATATTTGTATGGTCTACAGATGGTTGTTCCGGATCTGGGTATCTTGCTTACGTGAGTTTAAATGTTTGTAAACGCACCCACGACGCGCATGTTTAAAAAAAAGGAAAAGGAAAAGTCTGCAAAGATGGCCTACAAACTGGTTTGTGGTTTTTCGTGCAAATAATATGTTACGGTCACATTTTAACATTCAATTGTATTTTTTTTACCGAATCATACATTCTTTCTTTCAATTCGAGGTCTTCCAACTTAACAGACATAAGGTGTAAGAGGTATTGCCGGGAGCTTGCTGCGCCAATTTTTCTACCCAGGTAAAAAACTAGGAAGTGGTAACGGGCGGGTGTTTCGAGGATCTTTATATAAAACTTTAACTCTCAAAAAGTACTGCCTCTCAGCTATTTTAAATACACGAATTTTGATTTTGATTTGATAGTTCCCGCATAAGATTCTGACTGTATAAATAAACAATTATACAAAAATAATTGCAACATTTATTGTAAAAAAGAACGCGGTATCGTAACGCTAAGATAAGCTGACCTTCCTGCCGATACCTAGTGCAGAGCAGTCGATCGTGCGGTGTTGTGGCAGAAACACTCGTTTTCTTTACTTATTCAACAAATAACATCGCAAAAAAAAATCCATTGTTACAACCGTAAAAGGCCACAGAATCGTGTTAACGTTATTATGATAAAAAAAATTGCAGATGTCTTGTGTCTTATAAACTGAGTTCGTTTTAAAAAAACAATATTGTTCTGTGAAACAGTAGAAGTAAAACATACAATAGGCGTAAATAATAAACAAACATGGTGACTAGAAGAAAATAATCAATTTTCCAAGTTGAAAGAAAATTTACCAAAAAAAACAATTCAATCAATATAGTAAAAAACAAAATAGTGATTAAGGTAATTCAAAGATGGCGCCATCAAAAAATAGTTACAATATAAGTAAAAGAAAAGACGACATAGAAATGAGGTCATCAAAACCGAGCAAATTGCAGTATAGTTATGAAGAGGCCCTGGAGATTACCGGTAAGTACACAATAATAATCATCTTTTTTAGTACAAAGTAAAGTAAGTAGTATAGGTGTCCTGTTATTTGACAAAAACGAATCACATAAATTTTCATTTAAAAAATAACGATTTTGTCAAATAATGACTTTTAAAGTAAAAGTTTGCGAAATGAGATGTTTGTCAAATGATTAGTTTTATAATGTTAGTTTTAAAAATATCATATGCCATTCATTTTTTGTCAAACGTTATTGAACCAAAGTGATATACAATGTACCTACATATAATATGAACGCAAAAGGAATAAAATGAAGCAAAACGAGTATGTAAAATAGTAGCAGGTGGCATTCTGTGGTTTCTGCCTATCCCAATGGGAAAAGGTCTAACATGGCTGCATAAGAATTTCGATTGACAATGGTTAAAATATAAAGTTTTGTGCCACAAGATACAGTTTGAAGAATTCACAAGTAAAATAAATAAAAAATAATCTTATATTTTAATTTAACTACATTAATTAGAATTACGGTCGTTGGCCCCGTAGTCAGCTGTAACTTGATACTTGAAATAAAATAGTTAGAATTTTTCTTTTATCGCCGTCTGGTAAAGATACTAATAAAGTCTGCGGATTTTTTGCTTGCTAATATAACTTGACATTGCTAGTGGAAAGTTATGTTTATGGCTCTACAAAGGTTAGGCAGACTTGTACAATTTATTTATTTAAGTATACATGTGTAACATTACAGGTCACACCTAAGGCGTTACACAATGAGATAAAAAGAAAACGAATGAATCAGAAGATATAAGCTTAATTAAATAAATCTATGTACAAATAAAAAACACGGTATAACAAAAAACATGAAGAAAAATACAAAAAAAAAAAACACAAAAAAAAATAAAAAAATAATGTACAGAATGTGTAGAATACATAATACAATTATTCATTAATGTAAATTTCATCCATCTTCTCACAAAAACGTAAACATTCACGACACACATCTACACAATCATCTACGACGACATCTACAATATCTAATAATTAAACTTATCTAATAATTGGCGAGGCTTGGGAAGGCCTATGTCCAGCAGTGGACGTCTTTCGGCTGATATAATGATGATGATCTAATAATTGACTGAAGAAAAAGGGTTATCGTAATAGTAAACCGATTGCTGGTTTCTTATCAAAGAGTTGTTATTAAGGTGTACATATTCCCAAATTTTAACGCGGTACTGACCGTGCGCCCGCTCGGTGCCTGAATTTCAATATTGGACCTCCTTTTGGACAGTTTAGTTTGCAAAATATTTTTTGATTTACTTAGCCTAGGTATATTTTTTTCTGATGGGTTTGCTCTTGACTCCAGTCTAGGTCAAAGGTGACAGAGACAGAGTCAACAATGGAGCGATCTTACCCAAAAGAAGCCTGTTCACTCTAACTTTCAAGAGATTCGGGTCGAATGCGTTCGGAAACAATTGTTTGGAAGCGCTTGTTGCGATTGGTGGAATTGCAACAAGGTAAGGATGGTAACTTGCAGTGCGTCTAAATGTCCGATGATAGGCCGGCCCCCTGCCGGTGGGATGAGGTCATGGAGTTCTTGAGCACACTCACCGAAATACAGTCTGTAGAAGACCGACAAGCAAGCAACCTTGCGGTGATGAGCCAAGATGTGAAGCTTGGCATGCACCAGTTCAACATCGCCAATGAGCCTCTTCGCTGTGCGTTCCACCGAGTCAAGCCCGGCAAGCTGATACTTAGCCGAGCCATCCCAAAGGTGGCTGTAATACTACATGTAGGATCGGACTTGCGCTTTGTATAGAGTTAAAAGCTGTCCAGGCGTAAAGTATCCTTCACTCTCTTTAGGATGCCCAGTTTTTTGGCTGCAATTTGGGCTTTGACTCAATGGAGGCGCCAAAGTTGAGACTGGATGTCAACTCCATGCCAAGTAGGTCGAGCCGATTAGTCACAGGAACAGACGCACCCGAAAAGTAGGAGTTTGATCGAAACGACTCCTTTTAGCGGTAAAAAGACACGCCTGTGTTTTGGTGGCGTTAAAGGAGACCAGCCCACCCCACACGACTCATCACCCCACTTGGAGACAAGGCTTTTAACCTAGCCGTTACTAAGGAGTATGCTGTGTGAAAGTAACCGTTTTACGGCACTAAAGCGGAGCAAGGGCCTTAAAATCTCACTCTCTTTAATAAGAATATGGACTTTGTTTAATCACGACACCTGAAGGCAAGCCACGTGGTCGTTCATTAAGTAATCTGTTCTGAAAGAGTCCGTCCAGCATGTCTCTCGATAGTTATGTGACTTTTTCAATTCATATGTACTTTCTAAGTTTATATTGACATCGCTGGCAATGGTGAAGGAAAACATCGTGAGGAAACTTATTTAGTTAATATAAGTTTGAAATCGCCAACCCGCATTGACCAAGCGAGGTGATCAAAGGTCATGCCTTCTACGTGTGTGAAGAGGCCTTTGCCCTGCAGTGGGATGGTCAGTAAAGTCACATGTCATTCCGTGTTTGGCTTAGCGTCGCACCAGGAAAGTGGGACGCATAAAATAAAATGGAAAAACGGGTTTGAAAAGATGTTTCGTCGTAATATCACAAAATTATTATTCTTGTAACTAAGGCTTAAGACCCTCGCAGACAGGCACGATACTTCGACCATTTTTCACAGAAATGTTTCTATGGATATATTTATGCCCCAGGTTATGGTCGTCCAGATCGTCTCGCCGTCTCCCAGGCACCCATTGTGTGGAGACTTTGCGCCCAGTAGTCGTTTTGTATGCGACTGATAACAGCCTGGCAGCCTTCTTACCTACATCTATTATGCCCATCATCAACAGCCTTTAAATGTTCCCACTGCTGGGACACAGGCCTCCACTCTGTGAGAGTGAATGGACCGTAATCCACCATGCGGGCCCGGTGCGGGTTGGTGGACGTCGCATATCTTCGAATTTTTAATTCTAGGACATGCTACATGTCTATTATGCACGCGTCGGGAATATTTATCTGGAGAATTAACAGAATTGTTGACGTTTCGCACCATTCTGTGGGTACCTTTAATATGCATGAAGGATCAAAAGTTCACTGCACTTTAGGTCCTTAACATTTAGTCAAGACGATGGGTTCAGTATCCATAATTAATATGGCATCTGCTAAGCATGACCTAATACATAATAATACACCTAAGACATAATATTACACCTTTAATATTATGGTATAACCATCTTTGCTTACCATCAGGTAAGACGGTAGTCGAACCCAAGCCTATTAACGATATCTTTATTTATTAAACTACATAGGTGTCAATACATATGCACCTTCTCAAACAAAAATCATAGATAAGATTGTTTCTGATAAAAAATCTTGATAACAATAAAACCAGATCAAGGAATTCAATCTCAATGATGAGCAGCATCCACTTGTATTGATAAGAGACAGACAGATAGACGGAGAGGTCAAGCGGTTGCACATTTAGATAAAGGAGTTTAACGACAGTTCATAGTAGAACATATACTGATAATATAGGCTTCTTGATGTATATAATATAAGAACCTGAGATTCCTGCATTAACGGGGGTTCTAATACTATTCGTATAGGTAATGTTCCATTATGCAGGAACTCCTCTCCACTAGGCCTCCCCCAAGCGTCGCCACATTGACCGGTCTCGTGCGTCCCACATCCAGAGGATCCCCGACATCTTCACCAGATCATCGGTTCACCTAGTGGGAGGCCTTCCAACGCAACGTCTTCCGGTTTGCTTATGTGGCGGTCGCGACTCCAGAACTTTTCGGTCCTGCCCTTTTTGGGCCCTGTCCCCTGCCACTTAAATTTGGCATTTCTTCGTGCTATGTCGGTAAACTTAGTACTCTTGCGAATGTCTTTTCTGATAACCCTACCTAATAGAAATATTATAAATGCGAATGTGAGTTTGTTACTACAACCTAGGAATCTTTAAGTCATGAGTGAAAAGGTTACTTTCTAGGAAAGCGTGCTTCACCGTCGACCACATCATCGCTTACCATCAGGCGAGATAGTGGTTTGACGTAAATAAAAAAAATAACCACAGTGAAAGACTTGTGATTACTCTATGCAGAGTTTAGGTCACACACGCAATAAAGTCAAGGCCGAGATTAGCAGAGAATTACGTCGTCACCAACTAACGGCCATACAATACAAATGATATACTTACATCATTCTGATTAAGATTTAGTGCAGAATTGCCAATTTTGTTAATACATATGTATTGCATGAAGAAATAAGCTGTTCTACCTAGACTACTGCCTACATTCTAGCGGTTATCATATCTATGACATGGTTTAGAGATGTCTATATAACTAGCTTCTGCAAGTGGCTTCGCCCGCGTGAAGGACGAATATTATCCCGAGGGAACATATTCCCTGACTAAAAAGTATCATATGTGCTATTCCTGACGATAATAAATCTCTGTGCCAAATTTCATCGAGATCCGTCCAGCCGTTTGAGCGTGATTAAGTAACAAACTTACAAACACACACACACACTCACAAACTTTCACTTTTATAATATTAGTGTGATAAATGAGAATGTGAGTTTGTTTGTTTCGCTTTCACGCCTTAACTGTTCGACCAAACTTCGTGAAACTTCGCATACTCTTTGGTCAGGGGTATAAAAAAAGGATATAGTTTACCTATCTAATCCGAAAAAAAAACTATTACCGAGGAAAAACATTAACGCAAGCGAATCCGCGGGCACAAGCTAGGTATATTATTAATGTCAGTATGTGATTATGCTTGAACGGCTACACGAACTTGGATTATTAACTCGAGTCGAGAGACTAAGACATTAGACATTTTATAAATGGGATAATTTCTGACGTTATTTCCAACTAACACAAGTAAAATTTCACAATTTAAAAAACCCCCGACGCATTTATCTTGCGAAAACACCCCGATTTAAACAGTAAAATGCCCATAACTTTTGAACGGCTGAACCAATTTTATTCAAACATAGCTAAGAACACTCTCGACAAAATTACCTTTCAAACAAAAATGCCACAGACAGACACACAGATACACAGATACACAGCAACACACGTGAAACTTATAACACCCCTTCTTTTTCCGGCGGGGGTTAAAAATGGTGGTCACTCAGTGCAGTCATCCGTTACTAATACTTATTACAAATAGGACTACCTTTAGACCATCACTAGAAAAGTAGTTGTAACGTAATAAAAACTAGACCTATTACCCAAATGCGAGAGATAAATTCTAAAAAAAATAAAGACCAGTTTCTCCATTTAATTTCAAGTTTATCAAGGTCGTATATAGTTATATACGGAATCATCTTACGTACGTGTATCATACAACATTTTACTATGCATTGTGTGAGGAAATAAATTAATTAATAATATGAAATTAATAAAATGGCGGGCTTATTCAAGCGCGTTCAGCATATCCACAGATTAACTAATAGTGCCTCGGGCATATCTACTGCGCATATGCGAATAGCTGTCACATCGTAACGCAATAAGGCACGAGCAAAATATACGTTCTGCCAAACATATTTAATGAATATTTAAAATTTATTTATTTATCAAAATCTAAATCTAGAGTAATTAAAAACGCCTAAAATAAAGTATTACTTTTATTTTATCTTTTATATGAATGATAATCTGTACATAACAATTTTTTTAAACTTTTCTCAAATAATAAAAACTCTATGCGTCGGGCTGACGTTGGAGTTAAAAATTAAAAAAGTACAGGAAAGTAAAAAGCACTAGTGAAGAAAAGAGACACTTTCCGCACAGTTTGGCTGCTTGGAAAACCGCTCTTTTCGAGGCCATGCATTGTAAAATAACATTAAATCATTGTTGATAACGATAGTTACAAGGTTATGAATGCAAATTCTACTATGTTTTACGATGCTATAAGTATAGAATAAAATTGAAGAAAATGTCTTTTTGTCTATGCAACAAGAAAAAAACCGGCCAAGTGCAAGTCGGTTACGGAACACCACTTAAATATTTATTTATTCTGTTTTTAGTATTTGTTGTTATAGCGCCAACAGAAATACATCATCTGTGAAAATTTCAACTGTCTAGCTATCACGGTACATGAGATACAGCCTGGTGGCAGACGGACAGACAGACAGACAGATAGACAGACAGACAGACAGACGGACGGATGAGTCTTAGTAATTGGGTCCCGTTTTTACCCTTTGGGTACGATTTATTGAAATCTATTGGATCGGATAGTAACGAAACCTTAGCGCGATTCAGGAATCGGCTCCCTATTTTTAATTATTTTATGTTACGGGTGTAAAATCCTCATTGGATTGGGGTCTGTCAGACTCCTACTTACAAAACATCACCCCGCTGTTCCATCTCACACCTATGCCAGGGGTCGCAAAAACGTATGTACTGCCACTACCCTTGGCTGGTACCGGCCAAGTATTTGACTGCCCCCGCGACATCTAAATGGGGCGCGCGTGGAACACAACGCACCGCCACTTCGGGTCCTGATGTGTGGGTGGCGACGGACGTCTCCGAGTACGTCGCCCCTGGACGTATTTAGCGGGGCTGGAAGAGGGCTTTCTCCGCCCATCACCAACGCCCGGTGCGTCTGCTGCGGGCCGGGTGAGTGGACGAGATCTCTCTCTCCCTTGCCGCAGCCTAGGAATCCTCGCTGCCAACCATCAACTCGACTACGGACGGCGGTTATAGGTCACTACCTACTCCTGAGATGAGGGCACTGTGCGGTTCCTCCCCACAGCACACTCTGCTAGCGTATGCCCGTGTCCTCTCGGCAGTCAACGCAGTGGCGACACTGGGCGTCCGGCTCCCTGTTCATGCGACACAGGTACATCCCGAAGTAGCCTTGCCTGACAGAGAGCCGTGCCTCCTGCTGAGTCAGCACTCAAGCACTGGCCAGACCGCCTCGATGGTGACGAGTACGAGGGCCTCGCGGAGCGAGTACGCGAGTATCTACTTTCGCCCCCAGGTCCCAGGGCGGCGATCCGGCCAGTACAGATTGGCAAGCAGCGTTGATAGCGCCCCAGCCGCACCCAATAACCTCGGGCGCCAGCCGCCGAAAGTGAGGGCCGGAATCCCACCGGCTGTCAAACACCAATCTGAGGTACTTCATGGTAGACTCAACAGCGATTCGAGCCCTCCGACCACGATGTTGGCCTTGGGCGGCGGTCAGATTTCAGTAAGTAAAGATATTCATAAATCTACAAATGTCTGCCGGGCGGGACAAAACATTTATACGTGCTTTACGAAGCACGAAGGCATCTCGGTATGTTAAGATGGACACCCATCTACGGATCGACCTAGGCAAGTGTTGCTCAACCTTTAAGCTCGGCCCATGCAACTGATGTTATTAACCCAGTAACATAATAATCATACCTATCTAAATTAACAAGTTATACGGTAAAGGGCAACTACCTGTGAGCCAAACAAGAAATAACATTATACAAAAACCTGTTTTATAATAAAACAATAAAAATAAACAATCATGTCCGTTACACCTTTTAATAAATACGGGCTCTGTTGTCTCTAATCGTGGTCTTCATTACTGAAGATCGTGCCCGTCTTGGAAAGTTTTGACGGAATCAATAACGAGCTGCTTTCAAGCCACTCTGTCTTCGGCTCTTCTCAAGGCAGTGGTCCCCGTGAGTCCTGTAATCGCCCAAATTAAAAATGTCCGTGGACATTCTTGCATCTTCTTCTCCATAGAGACCTACTGACGCTTGCGAATGAGCAACTAGATTCATATTTTGTTTGACAATTCAAAAGTACTTATATAAGTTAGGAGGTATATTAGGTTTAGTTGTTTTTTTTTGGCCTTTTCTGATTTGACCATCGAGTGGGTGAGCATCCGCGTGGCCTTTTCCCAACCACTTTTCCCACAACAACCAGTTTCTCCTTTGGTAGCAGATCGTGGAGAATCCGGTTTTGATGTTCAAGTGGTCGAGACTGGACTTATTCGTGCGTTGTTATCCATGGTATGTGCAACATTATATTACATGGGACTGCCTTGCGAATGCGAAATGCGAATTCTGGGTGAACATCTGCCCAACCCTTTGGGGAATACCGGCGCGATGATATGACATAATTATGTTGTATGCCTTGACGTTTCATTGTCCTGACAGTACAGGTAGAATCAAACCCAATGGCGGCTTGGAACACTCCATGAGTCGCCACGCTAGCCAGTTCATGTGACAGAGCGCGTAACATTCACAGCGAAAAGCGAACTTGTCAGACATCATTAAGTTTGAATCGACCTATAGGTGACTGTAATCCATTACATATCGAGAACACGCCGTGTCTCCATGTGCGTATGTGTCCGTGTGTGGGAAATCCCCCTTTTGGCATAACGTTTTCGCATAACTTTTATTAAAATAATAATAATAAATAAAATAAAATTCGTTTAATTCAGACGATTCAAATGTCCATATTTTGTTAGTATTACATTATCTTAAAACTATGTTAGTCATGTACAAATTTTATCAAACTAAAAGATTGAAAAATAAATTAAAATTAAATTGAAATAAATTAAAATTAAATTGAAATAAATTAAAATTAAATTGAAATAAATTAAAATTAAATTGAAATAAATAATTAAAAATGAACTAAAATTGAAATTATATTTAACTAAATTATTCAATAAAAAAACACAAATATGTAGGCACTCAAGTGACATGCAGCCTGATGAGCCTTCCCACAGCTGCCGAATTTGGTCTGTCTGCAATCATCCTTAGGATTCCGTTGCCACTCCCTCGAATTCGGCGAATTAGTGAGGCTGACTTTTTGCGCATAATAGCGTAAAAGTCATCCACCCTCGCGTCGGCAAACATGCCCGAGGCACTGCAAAATCGAGGCAGTCGCAGCAAAATCCTAAAGGCGTTGTTATATTGGACTCTGAGAGCACTGTAGGCCCGCTGCGTGTAGCTGCTCCATAGGGCGCTGGTGTAAAAACTTTGGCAATAGGCTCTGAACAAAGTTATTTTTACTTGTGCTGTACACCTCGCAAACCTATGCACCAACATGTTAGCGCACACCGACAATGCCCTCCGCTCCCTCTCAATGTCTGCGTCATCATGCAGGGTTTCGGTCACAATATGCCCCAGATACCTAAACCGAGAGACCCGACTCAAAGATACCCCGTTGAGAAACACTGGTGGAATATGCTCTGGTTGTTTATTATTCCCTCTGATAAGCATATACTCACTTTTTGTAACGTTGTACTTTAAGCCGTGACCCTCAGCATAGGCCTCACAGATTGTTAATAGTTTCCTTAACCCTCCGACGGATGGACTCAGCAACACCATGTCGTCCGCGTAACTGATGTTACTTACGCAAACGTTATCTATATGACATCCAACATGGCTATCGCTGAGCTCACCCATCAACTGATTGACATACAGATTAAAAAGTCTTGGAGAGGTCAGTCCCCCTTGCCTCACTCCACACTTAAGAGTATATTCTTCAGAATATGCGTTTCCCCACTTGACAAAATTTTTCTGGTGGGTATACCAAAAAGAAAATATATTAGTGAGTTCGGCCGGAACCCCGACCTCCCCAAGCTTAGTCCAGAGCTTATTATAATCGACCAGGTCGAAGGCCTTCGATAGATCAAGAAAGCAGGCATATATGGGTGTTTTCCTATCCACATAGTAAGCAACTGTGTGTTTTAGAGTCAATATAGCACTTTCAGTTGACAGAGTCTCACGAAATCCAAATTGGGCATCGTGTAGGTCAATAAACTTGCTGAGCTGAGTATCCAGGAGACCATCGAAGACCTTCGCCAATATTACTTATAATTAATTAATATATTAGCATAATAATACTTTGGCACAATGCAAAGGTTAGCATAACTGTCATTCGGTCTAATTTGTTTTGGCATAATTTGGAGTTGCATATATATTTAAGGCATAATTTTTTTTACGTCTCTTTCATTCGTCTCTTGTCGTCATTTGTAGTGCAGTCGGTACAGCGCAAAATCGGTTTCCATTATTTCACATTTCCTTATTAAGCCGTTTAGCTGGTTTCTGAACAAAAAAGACATGTACTTCAGCTACTTTGTATTTTAAAATACTAACTATGTAACAGTGGGTTTTACGAGCCGTACAACATGTGTCAAGGTTAGAATCTATATTAAATAGTGAAGACTGTTATGTTGCTAATTTTCTACTTCAATGCTTGTAGTATCAAACGAATTATTTCAAAACTTTTCTTATCTTGTTTCTGCCATGATCAGATTTACTGAAAAAAAAGAATTTAAAACATCGAAAAGTGAAAACTTTAGACTTAAACTGCCTGATTTACCTACAGATTTCTTTGTGTCTCCCTTTTTGTCCGAATCATCACTGTAAGCTCGACGAATGTTCGAAAATTAGGTCCTAGCCTTTAAAAGATGGGTACCTACACTAAAAAGGTTAACATTTTTAACTGACTCCCCAAAAAGGATGAGGTTCTATGTTCGACCATATGTATATTTTTGCCGATTTCTCCGTCAATTACGGACCGATTTTGAAAATTCTTTTGTGTTTAAAAGGCTATACCCCCGAGGTGGTCCCATTTTCACAAAGTCAGAATCTGATGATGCGATCCTGATCATGGAAATCGAGGCAACTGCTCAAATATTATAGGCATACATATAGCGATATTGGTATTTTGGTGAACAATGAAACTTGCATTTGCAATTTGCACTCATAATGTATCATATGGTAAGTGAAACTGATGAAGAAGGCCAAAGATGACCACTGAAACTCATTAATGTTAAGTAATGTCACCGGTATAAGATTTCTCAAATAGTTAACCGACTTTGATGAAGCAGATACTTCGGAAAAGAAAGCTATTATTCGCTTTCCTGTATTTTTTTTTAAGGAGTCGGTTTATTTTTTATGTTTTTTATCATTGTCGCAAAAGGTGGTTCGATGCCCGGACAAAATTTTATTGGTGTTGTTTTACTCGATCTGGAATGTCTCAGTAGCAGTCCGAATTCTGGAGTTTGAGCCCAGTTGTAGGCAATCGGCTCACCCGCTATTATGGACTCAAACATAACTGGTAAAATGTGTGCTTAGTATAACAATAAGAATAAATAATAATAATTAAAGTTCTTTATTTTCATAACAAATATTTACATAAATTTCATTATTATTGATTTGAATTGAATTTAACACAATTCACCATCATTCAAGAATAAGAAATTTTACTTGTTTATCATGTGTACACATACATAATTAAAATAATACATACATGCAAGATCTTAAATAAGAGTGTCTCACGATATGCCTGCCATTTCTCATGGCGTGCAAATATTTTGGGTACAATTATTATTATTGAATCAATGATGTTTAAATTGTACAACTAAACATTAAATATCATTCACAGTTAAAACAGGTTTCTTATATTCTATAATTTACATTACCCAATGATTTATTATTTATTTTCCTTGTCCAATATTACAGAATACAATTATCACAATGAAGAATTACATCACTTTAATAGGCATTCAATTATAATGATACTAGCTTCTGCCAGCGGCTTCGCCCGCGTGAAAATCGAAAATTATCCCGAAGGGACATATTCCTGGAATAAAACGTATCTTATGTGCTATACCTTACTATAATCTATTAATGCAGATGATTTGCAATTATCCCCCATAAACGAGGAATTCCTAGTAAGCGCGAGTCATAAGCTCGCGTTGTTTACGTCCCTGCCCTTTGTACACACCGCCCGTCGCTACTACCGATTGAATGATTTAGTGAGGTCTTCGGACCAACACGCGGTGGCTTCACGGCCGTCGGCGTTGCTGGGAAGTTGACCAAACTTGATCATTTAGAGGAAGTAAAAGTCGTAACAAGGTTTCCGTAGGGGAATCTGCGGAAGGATCATTAACGTGTAACGCTAAGCGTGTATTTTTTAAAAGTACACGACGCGCGTAAACGTGAATATACAATCCTAAAACAAAAAAAAAACAAGATTAGAGCAAAGGAAACGCGCGCGTCTTGTTCGCGTCGCGTCCCCGCATGATACATGGACTGGTATGAAAATCCGCATCACGAGTACCGTTGGACGCATCGTCCCTCATACTGCGGTGGGACAAGATTATTGATTTAATTTTTTAACAAGAAATTTTTCTATTATTTGTGTAACAAAAAAATGTTTCTATCCATGCGGTAGTATGTTTTTAAACTATTACCCTGGACTGTGGATCACTTGGCTCGCGGGTCGATGAAGAACGCAGTTAACTGCGCGTCATAGTGTGAACTGCATCTGATTTTTTTTCATTCTAATGTGAAATTCATGCAGATCCGTTGAGCCGTTCTGTCGTGAAGAAGTAACAAACATACAAACACACTCAAAAACTTTCGCCTTTATAATATTAGTCTGATTTATTATTATAATGAAATTTATAGAATAGCATATCTAAGTTCGCCGCTACTAGTAATACGTGTACTTTTGCTAACCCTTCGAGGATTACTCGCGTGATGTTAAGTTATATCAAGGTATGATAAAAATAAACAACAAAACCTGTTTATCAGTAAAGTCCTCATCAATGCCACAATTAGTCTCAAGTTAATTATTTAAATAATTAGTTACAGTTGTGTACTTGTTGTTACTTTGTTGTTTACTACCAAGCACTGGTTTGTGTTCTGTTCACTATCTTCTTTATTTACTTTACGAGATGGATTGCTCAGTGGCTGTGAATTGAAAAGGTCGCTTTCGAAAAAAGGTGATATAATTTTTTTTCCGTTGTCTTAACAATATTGGTGTAGCGGCACCAACGCCGCCACTTAGTGACGTCACACAAATCCTACATCGCGCAAGCAATGCGATTTGAACACTTACAACAGTCCGACAATAACTGTTGGGCAGTTGCCCGGACCAGACACAACACCCGTCTGTTCGGAGGATCCTCCCTTTTCTATTGAGGTTTGTGGGACTTTACACCCTGTTTCACATACCACCAAACTGGTTACCCTCGAACATGAACATCAGCGCAGCCTTCATGCAGAACTACTTCATCGTGACGTCATCATCACTTCCTTAAGCTTCCGAGCAGTGAGTCACACAGCCAGCCAGTACCCACGGTATCTACGGGAGTATCTTGACCACCAGCAAGCAGCCGACCGTATTCCTGGTCATCATCCTCAGCTTTTCTAACATCACCGCTCCGACCCACTGGAGCCATCAGCACTGTCCCGACTCACAGGGTCATCATCACCGCTCCAACCTACTGGAGCCAGCAACACTATCCCGACTCACTGGGATATCATCTCCTCGACTCACTGAAGCACAACCGCATACAGTTCCTACTCACGGGAACCAACCTTCCACTGGCCATTCACGCATCACAAGATGTACAGACGACTCAACCTACTATCGACCTCCGGTCTCCGTAGGGGAGTGATGTAGCGGCACCAACGCCGCCACTTACTGACGTCACACAAATCCTACATCGCGCAAGCAAAGTTTTCGGCGCGATTTGAACACATACAACAGTCCGACCATAACCGTCGGGCAGTTGCCCGGACCAGACACAACACCCGTCTGGTCGGAGGATCCTCCGTTTTCTATAGAGGTTTGTGCGACCTTGACACCCTGTTTCGCATACCCCCAAATTGGTATCAAATATTATGAGGTGCTGCAGGCGGGGACAAACAAAAATTATAGAGAAATCTTACTACCATAAATTTCAATTATTTTTTTGCAGACGGGTTTTTTGTTAATTAGCAAGTCTCGAGTCTGAATTTGTGCTACTATATTCTATGACAATAGGTGGCCCATATAAGACTTACTACCACCACTACCACCACTATATCTAAACAAACTTACTCTCTGACTACTACTTCGACAAAGCCAAATAACTTACTTTAATTTTGAAATTTAAAAGTGTCTTCAACACTTTCTGTATTTTTATTTGTATATTACAATCAAAAACAAGTTTAAAAGATACTTTTGAATGTCATAGACAAGGAAAAATAGTTGATTCCAGTTATCCATTCCAACAGGTAATTTTTTCTTCATCTATTTTCGATGATTCTGATGAACTTGTGAATAATTTGCTATATTCTTAAAGGATGCCATAGCGCCCGCATGTGGATAACGCTATGAGTCTCCGCAAGACTGTTTTACACAGACCAGGGGTGACAATCTTAATAGTGGCAAACGAGTAATTGTTCTAATATAAGTGTATAAAATTAGGTTGGACACCAAAAGTATTGCCACACATACATTTAAATGACATTTTAATTTGTCGTTATTATATCGTACGTTAACTAGACAACCAGCACAGAGATGGCGGTATTCATGATGTACAATTTGAAATAAGTACCAGCAAGTAATCTTAGTTTTCATTCTCATAAGCAACGTCTGAATAGCCTATTCGTACAGCGTCAGACTGACATACAAATGAATTCTGGTTCGATTCTCGCAAACCGTGGCACTTTTTGTTCCCTAAAATTTATTAAAACAAGTATGTTGGCAATAGTTTCAAAACCTGTATCCAGAGGGCGACACTTTCCGTTTCTCAATTTTGTAGCGGAGATAGACCTCTATTTCATATATAAAAAAAGTACTCTGTGACACAGACCGATGAATTTGTTGTTGGGTGTTTTGATATGATGTCACGTACAGACGGCGTGTTACTTTTTAAGTAGGTACTTATGGTGCTGATTTTATCGTCCATGTGATCTAAAGAGGTTATCAGTTTCAAAGATTACATTTATCTCAAAACAATAGATCTAAATAGACGCCGAGATCATTTCAAAATAACTTGATAAGTTCTCATTTACAATATTTTGGAATGATTCGTGGCGTGGACTAAAAACCTTATTATTATGCATGTAGGTTTTTAGATGCATAAACAGGTCAACAAAAATTCATTCTTAGAATCCATAACCATAATAATATTATAACCATTGAGGTAATAATGTACTATGATTATAACTACGAAAGTAACGCTGTCTGTCTGTTTTTTACGTTGTCACGCTTACGTTTACCAGTTCACGGTCTCCACTCAAGAATAGGTCTACCCCAACGGTCATTGGTTCTACGGCTAATATGGCCGGCCCATTGTCTCTGCAGCTTGCTTATTCTGTGAGCTATGTCCACAACTTTGATTCTCTGCCAGATCACCTCGTTCCGGATTCGATCCCTCAAAGAGACTCCAAGCATAGCCCTCTCCATAGCTCGCTGAGTGACCTTGAGCTGATGGACCAGCTGTACCACGAGTGTCCATTTCTAGGCCTCGTAAGTCGCAACAGGCAGGACGCACTGATTGAAGACTCTGGTCTTTAGGCTCTGTGGAATATGCGACGAGTAGACTCGACGAAGTTTCCCTAATGCTGTCCAGTCCAGCTGTATTCTTCTGCTAGCCTCCCTCTTAAAGTTGTTTTTACCAAACTGCAGAGTTTGCCCGAGGTAAACATATTCTTGAACAACCTTGAGAACACTGCTATTGACAAACATCGGTCCCGGAGCGGCGTATGGGTTGAACATAACCTGAGTTTTGTCCAAGTTCATCCGGAGACCGATGCGTGCAGAAGAGTCAGCTAGGCCGTCCAGCATCTGCTGCAAGCCATGCAGTGATTCAGCCATTATGACGATGTCATCCGCAAATCTCAAGTGTGAGATGTACCTACCGTTTATGTTAATGCCCCGCCCTTCCCAGTCCAGCGTCTTAAAAATATCCTCTAACGCGTTACTGAACAGTTTGGGGGAAAATAAGTCCCCTTGTCTTACCCCTCAACGCAGTAAGATGTGTTCAGTTTGCTGGTTCTGAACTTGAACGGTCATTTATTTATTTATTTATTTAGGGACAACAAACAGCCGTGTAATAATAACTATACATAGGTTAGAACTTAATAATAAAGGTAAAAATTACACTACTCACAACGTTATCCACATATTGATAAACAGAACTACTAGTTGCTAAAGAGAACTATATAAAAATAAACAGAGTAAAAGTGAACATTAATTAATTGTAAGGGTTCTGATCACTTAAAATAGTAACAATTTCTTTTCTAAATATAGCCTTGCTGAGAAACATAATATCAGCTGAGCCAAACTGCCCATTGTAGGTGTCAACTAATCGATACAGCGGTGAGCGTACGCCTGAGTTGGTTCTACAAAAAGGAGTTGCAAACAAGTGTCTTGAGCGAACCTCTCGACCATGCACGGTGCGAGGGATCAGGTAGCACAAACTGTTCACTATATCTGTACAGTCAGCTTTATTACAACATATACTAAATAGGGTCATCATCTCAAGTAGGGTGCGTCTGGATTTTAGAGTTAAAAGGTCATATTTTTGTAGGAGTAATTGATAAGAAATTTTCTTTTTAAAGCATCGATAGTGCACTGCTCGAAGGAATTTTCGTTGGACCAATTCAATAATTTCTATATACTTTTTATAATAAGGGTTCCAAATAGTTGCTGCGTATTCCAATTGCGGTCGTATTATTGTTTTATATAGGTATAAGTAGGTAGAGGGACGGTGGAATTCTCTTGATGCTCTCATTACAAAACCAAACATTTTAAATGCCTTATTGACTATATTATCTACATGGGCATCAAGGTGAAGCTTTGAGTCTAACTGTACGCCAAGATCACGAAGAGAACTAACTTTGTTCAGTGGAGTGTTTCCGAAAGAATAATTGGATTTTGTCACATTTCTCTTCTTGGTAAACGTAATGCTATGGCATTTAGATATACTTAGGAAGAGTTTATTAACTGAACAGTAGTCCAGAAAGCGGTCGAGGTCATTCTGAAGTTTGACAGATCGCTCATATTTTTATAAATTTTTAAATCATCTGCATACAGGAGGAATTTGGAATTTTTAAAACAGTCTTTTACATCATTAATAAATAAAATGAACAAGAGGGGACCTAAAATTGAGCCTTGAGGAACTCCGGAAGTGACTTTAACCATGCGAGACTCATAACCATTGATAACAACTTTCTGGGTCCTATTTGTGACATATGATACAAACCAACGCAATAAATTTCCTCTAATACCATTGAATGCAATTTTGTCTAGAAGTAGTCTGTGATCGACTTTATCAAAAGCCTTTTGGAAGTCAGTATAGACCACATCAATTTGCTGTCTATTGTCAATGCCCTCAAACAGATACTTTGTAAAAACAAGGAGGTTACTCACACAGGACCTACCCTTAACGAACCCGTGTTGTTCTTTTATTAAGAGGCTATGAAGAATAGGGTAGATCTCATTGTACACCAGTCTTTCAAAAAGTTTAGATAGCCCTGACAACAAGGAGATTGGGCGATATGTGGAAACATCACTCTTAGAGCCACATTTATGAACTGGAACGATGTTCGCTTGTTTCCATACATCAGGGAAAACCCCATAGGAAATACATTTATTAAACAGTATGAAGAGTGGGGTGCTCAGTGTGTCACTCGTGTGTTTTAAAAAGATTGAAGGGATACCATCCGGCCCAGGTCCTTTGGAAGCATCCAGTGATTGGAGTTCTTGCCGTATTTTTTGTATTGAAAAGTGCAGATTACAAATATTTATGTCACCATCAGGATTGGCGCGTGGTGGCACCCAAGAAGTATGATCAAAAGAAGATGGTTCATATACTGATTGGAAAAAAATTGAGAATAGATTACAAATGGTCACAGGGTCATCTGAGGACTGTTGGAGATAGTGTACTGTAGCTGGAATACTATTAGTGGCTTTACGACAAGAAACATATGACCAAAATGCCTTAACGTTTTTGACGACACTGTCCTCTACATAATTGATATATTTTTTAAAACAAGCGTCCGCCTCCTTTTTGAATTTCGTTCTGTATATAGAAAATATTTCGTAGTCTTTAGTGTTTCCATATTTTTTCCACTTAACCCATGCGCGAGATTTATTTTTGAATATGTGCAAAAGAGATTTAGTGAACCAACATGGGAATTTCAGACTTTTAGGCGTGTGGGTGGGGGTATGTAATTTAATGATTTTATAGATTTTTTCATAAAAGGTTGCAACTGCCTGATCGCGGGGCAGATCTTCAACTAAATTGGCCCAATCTACAGTTTCAATGTCAGTATTGATCTTAGAATAATTAGATTTGTAATAATTTAGTTTGTTAAGATTTTTATGTTTAGGTAAATGTGTTGGTATTCTAAATGGTATTTGCACATAAAAGGAAGGATGGTGAGTATCTATTGGCAAGAGTGAGATGTTTGGATTATGAGCAACAGCATGTATATTACAGAAGAAAAGATCCAAAATCCGCCCATTACAGTTAGTGAGTATGTTAAATTGTTTTAAGTCTAATTGTGCGCAAAAGTTTAATAGATGTCGACTTGTATTTGAATATTTTATATTAGAGTCACATGTCATGTAAGAAGTTGTACTAACCCACTTCAGCTGAGGTAGGTTAAAATCACCGGTAAAAATTATGTTTTCTATATAGGGATCATCTACCAAATTCGACAACGAATTAAAAAGTTTACATATATATCTTCCGTGGCATTAGGGGGTATGTAAGCAGCACAAACAAGTAAGTATTTACAACTATAAGAGGGAATCTTTATTATTTTATGTTCTGGTAAAATTAATGGGGGTGATATTTTGAGACTTGTTGGTTTTAGTCCTTTGGAGACCGCTATCAGCACGCCTCCGCCGTCTTTCTTATTAGAAACAGCTCGGTCACGATCGTGTCTGAAAACTATATACCGGGAATCAATAAATTCGTTATCGGAGATCTCTGGTGTTAACCAGGTTTCTGTGAAGATGATGATGTCGTAAGCATGAGATAATATATTCATGAATAATGTGTTCAGTTTGGTCCTGA
The DNA here is from genome assembly GCA_949775005.1 of Orthosia gothica. Classification (NCBI taxonomy): domain Eukaryota; kingdom Metazoa; phylum Arthropoda; class Insecta; order Lepidoptera; family Noctuidae; genus Orthosia; species Orthosia gothica. The sequence continues at coordinate 38,652,086 of OX459037.1, forward strand.
TCCCTCGGCAATTCTGATAATAAATTGATAAATTATCATCCAACATTGCAAAATTTTATAAAAATACCCGTATTAATTTTGAGTGGTATAATGGAGGGTTTATTACATAAATTAGTAAAAATTAAGATAGATTGTTTCAAAAAAGTATGCACGCTCAAAAGTACAAAGACAGTAAATAAATAGATTAGACAGTACGTTTAATTGTGCAAAAATAGACACCATGGACTACATGATACTATGAGCAGAATTAAAGTTAAACAGCGTTTTAAGTTTGAGTTTGCGCAGCAAAATAATGAGATCAAACCTGGAAAAGTATTTATAAATATATAAAGAATAACCTTACAAGTAACAAAAGACCGGGCATGCATCAATGAATTATGTGGAGGACGTTTAGGTGACCGTTGGTGAAGTCTGAGAGGTTTGTTTAATCTTATTATATATGTCGTCTTCCGTACGTATGGCAAAGGTGGATGAGTCTTCAGATTCCTTGACGAGGATGGTTGCATTTCTGATCCAAACGAACTTAAACTTATTCGATTTGGCAGCTGCGCGACATTTACGAAATAAATCCTTATTGCGCAGCGTCAAGTGCTCGTTCATGTAGATGCGAAATGGTGTACCAGAGAGTCCTATGCGGTCAGAAGTAAATCCTTTAGATAACCGGTACGCACCGGTACACGTCATTGTAGCATTTTTCATAAAGGTATCTCAGCACTAGGATGTATCGCCAGTCAACTTGGCATCGCTGCATAGACTCCAAACCAACCAGGTTTCGATAGAATCCAAAGCCTTGTCATGTCCACAAAAGCAAAACACAGGGGCCGATTATACTCTTCGAACTACTGTATAATTTGTCGGTACTAGGTACTAATGCTACGCAGACGAAGTTACGGGCAACAGCTTGTTTTAAAATAATTAAATATTATTAGATATACATTTCATCAGAAAACAAGTTTTTAATTTTATTTTAATCATTCGCAATATTATTATATAATTGATTCGAAGTATCAAAAAGGTTAATGATAATAAAAAAAATGCCTATTCTATTATTGCTAAAACGCAAAATCTGCCACGACAAAAAAATAAAAAGTTAATTTCAGAAACATTCAAAGTGTACACTTTTATACTCACTATCTCCTTAGTTCCCAATATTTTAACTAGTTACACGGTCCCATCTAATCATAGGATCCAATGATCATTAATCACTAGACCCTATTATGGTAAACCGTCGAATCCAACTCGGCTGGGCAGCGTTCGGGAATGCCCGGTATCTTCTTGTCAAACATGCCGCAGTGTCTCAAGACGAAAGGTTATGACCAGTGTGTGTTGCCAGTACTTAAAGTTACCCAAAGGGCAATAGGGAGGGCTATGCTCGGCGTTTCCTAGCGTGATACAATCAGAAATGAAGACATCCGCAACCCTGGTTGGGTTACCGACAAATCCCGAAGAATTGCCAAACTTTAGTGACAGTGGGCAGTACATATTGCTCGCAGAACGGATGGTCAATGGGGCCGAAAAGTTCTGGAGTGGCGAAAGCGACTCGGAAGACGTTGTGTTGGAAGGCCTCCCTCTAGGTGAATCGATGATCTGGTGGGGGTTGTGGGAGTCCGTTGGATGCGAGAAGTACGGAGACCGGTCAATGTAGCGACACTTGACGTCTTTCGGCTGAAATGAAGATAATGATAATACTTAGCCTTTACCTAAAAACCTGTTTTCCTTGTTATTGCCTGTGAGGCAGTTTCAGCCCCTAAGGACTCAGTCAGTAGTTACGGTGTACCCATCATTTAAAGAGTCAAATAATCTGCCTAGCCTTTTGCCAAGGCTTCCAGTTTAAATGAATCAGCTGAAACCAGCATTTTACACGAAACGACTGCTTATGCGCCCTCTACAACCCAGTAATCAGGTATTTAACGTAATGTCTCTTTTTGGTATTTTTGGACATCTTACTTCACGTTACGGTCTACCTTCAAATGACAGTGGAATCCAAAAAAAAATAGAATGATTTTCGAGGAACGGAGGTGACGCGTTGTAGTATGATGGTCACTCAACTACAGCCAGAAGAAAGAAAAAGAAGAAAGAAAGAAAACACATAAAAAAGAGAGAAAAACATACAAATATAACATTGTGTGCCCCACGGCAACCCCAAATAGGACCAGTTCAGCAAAATGTTGGGCAACTAGTGTCCGACGCTGGTTTTCAACTGGATCTGTGACTGACGTAGCTTAACGTAGTATTCTATCTTCATTTATGACTACCTCACTCCAGGTCACGGCAAGTACAACTACGGTCTCCTTCTGACATGCTTCGTGCTGATCATCGCCATGGGGATCGACATCTTCGGGCTGGGCATCATTGTGACGGCCGCCACCTGCGACCTGGACCTGACCCTAAGCCAGATCGGGATCCTGTCGTCTATGTCTTTTGCTGGTAAGTTGCCAAAGAGATTATTGTGAAAACGATGTATTTTCAATGGTATATTCCAAATTTGGAAAGTATAATAAAAAAAAACTGTCAGCTGAATTGAGAACCTTCTCCCTTTTTTAAAATCAGTTAAAAATAACGTGTAGGTAATGGGCCTAATACTCGCCCCATAATTTCCTTTAAACTCAAAATTTCAGAAACTACACCAAGGCGTTCCTCACTACCTAAAACCTAGGGAGACCCTACCTAAACCTACGCCTTGGTATAGTTTCTGAAATTTTGAGGTTAAAGCAACATTCACCATCATATAATATGATAAAATTGTGGTATTCATAGTATGTAAGCGCCATGCTAAATTATCTTAGCAAAATCTACAAATAAGTTATGCTTTGCTCAGTTTATGTTAGCATAACATTGAATAACTGATTTAATTGCAATTCATAGCTTATCTAACTAACTTAACAGAACTCACAAATTTACCCATGGTGGCATTATTGGACGTTCCCAAATACTGTATTTCGACAGAAATTCACCCCAATTCATATACCTATTTTCACATTATTAAGCCACGCGAAAATAAAATAAAGATTAATACAATGAATTTCAGGTATAATAGTGATGTCCTACCCCTGGGGCTACCTATCAGACACTAGAGGCAGGAAGCTGGTGCTCATGTGGGCGATGTGTGGCAGCTTCATCAGTTCAGCCATCAGCAGTCTGTCTCCGACCTGGCAGGTGCTGGCTGCCTTGAGGTTTATCAGCTCAGCTTTGTAAGTATGACATATTTATTTTCAATTTAAGATCTCCCATGGGAATCTGCTGAATTCGAAGAGCACAGGACCATTCGAAGTAGCGATGCTTGAGGAAGTCCATGTCCAGCCGCCATGCCAGTCTGGACGTCTTTTGGCTGAAATACATTTTGTATTTTTTTTTTTATTTCATACAAATGGCATTTTAGCTTGCACGAGGCTTGATTATAGCTTCTCAGGCGAATGATACTGCTTGAGACATCATACCTCCGGTATTGGAAATAATGGGTAAATTGTATCCCATATAAAAGTAAGTTTCATTGCATTTGATTAACCTCAAGAAATTGTGATGATGGATTGTATGTTCAAGAATTAAATTCGTTGACCAAACTGTGTGACTTTTACTTCAGTCAACTTCATGCGAAACCATACCCTACATAGTCACATGCTGATCACCTACTCTTGAGCTAGCTGGTGAGTAAGGCAAGAACAATACCTTACATGATTTACAGTAAACAAAAGTACATACCAGTCTGCTTTATTTATGTTACTTGTCAAAGTGGCAATGAACTCTACACGTGTCATGTTATCAACAGTCACTTGAGGTTATCTGTCTTGTAAACCGACTTCAATTATTTTACCGTCCCTTATGCTGATAAAGAAACTTTAAATACCTGACCATACCTAATACTAAAATTCTTCAATTTTATTCCTGAAGGAGATTTTATTTTTTCTAAGTTCATAGCCCAGCATCGTTCCTACCTGTAAAAACAAACGATGTACGATTAAAGTTATTATATTATATAAACTTCTTCTTGCAGATCCAGTGCTGCCGAGTCAGCCACCTACGCGCTTATAGGAGAGTGTTGCGGCGTCAAGGTTCGCGCCAAGTACATGCTGCTCATCACCAGCGCGCTTATGATCACGCCTACACTTTATTACAGTAAGTAGCAAACTCATAAGCGATGTCTAAATAGAAACCCGAATAGGCTATCAACGTGACCTATTAAGCAACGTGTCCTTTATGTAGATTTCCGGAACCGCTTCGTGCACCCGCATGTGGCACACGGCCTTATATATTGAATTTTCGGCTAGTGCCAACGCTGATGTGTAGAATGTATAATTGAAAAAAAAACTCCCGAGAAAAAGACATTCTATTCGCGAAAAAGATAGTCGAAAAACCCAAAATGTATTGGGACATTTCGTTCGAGGTTTTTGGAACGACAAACAATTAATTGATAGTTGTTATCGCTGGTAGAAATTATTATGTGGGTTCTTACAATCAGGACAAGGACACAGTTTGAATAAAGCGATGCTAAGCATTAAATTAAAATCAAATGTGTTCAATGTAGGAGCACAACTATATTTTAGCTCTGGTGTAACGGCCACTTGCACCATGTTTTAAATCAGGGCTAAGGCGCCATGTCTATGGATCAATTGTAAAGCAGGAGTAGTGTTGTAGTTGGTAGGTACCTAAGTGAGTCCAACACAGCCGAACTGGCTTGTATGTGAGGCAACTCGGGCTTCCAATTATGATTACCCACTCCTGCTGAAAAAATAATAAGCGAAGGCCTCCTAATTTTTTACCAAATGAGAAGGCCTTAGGAATATCCATTTCAAACTATTGTATGTAACTTGGTTTCTATGAGAAGTTGAAATTCAATATAATATGGATATTAAGATTTGGAATGATAGTCTTTAAGTTGCCTTGCTTATCATATTCATGATTTTCCTGCCATTGTCCCTTGTTACTTGGCATCTTCCATTCCGTCTTGTTATATGTCATGTTATCACTGTCTTTCTTTTCTTTCATATCACTCCTCACACAATCCTTTCTTTGACATCTATTTCCCTCCCCATCCTCGTAAAGAAATGTATGAAAAAAATAAGGCGAAAAGAAGGAGACGTTAAATTCTTATTATAACATTTTCCAGTAACCGCCTACCTCATAATGAAGCTGGACTTCACGGTCTACCTCCTGGGCATTATCTACCGTCCCTGGCGCCTGCTAACTCTGCTCATGGCGCTACCCCTGGGGCTGGCGGCGTTGATGCTGTGGTTCTTCTGCGAGAGCCCCAAGTTCCTGGCGAATGTGGGCAGGAACGAGGACGCGGTCAGGGTGCTGAAGACGATGTATGTGGCTAATGGACATGATGCGGAGACGTTTCCTGTGAGTATGGGTTTTTGGAGTATTGTTTTCTGGTTTGTGTGTTAGGTAAGATGAAGAAATATTAAGATAGAATAAGAATAAATTTATTAAGCCTTTGTTACAATAATTTTCTTAATCTAACTTAGCGGTATTAGTAATCGTAACAAGTTATATTTTAATAAAGTAAAGAAAAACAAAGGTACCCAAACTAGGCTGCGCCTGTATCTTGGGGCCCGGAGTTGCGATATCTTAAAGTTAAAACACAATTTGTTGATGTGGTAACAAGGCAGGTAATATCTTGTAGGTAATTCTGGATAACCTACAAGAAATAAAATGATATTACAAAAAGAAATAAGACATAAGTAGGTCATTAGATTACCTTTAAACAAGAAATAAAATGATATTACATAAAGAAATATTACATTAAGATGATGTAGTGATTTCTATCTTTGCTAAGTAAGCAGATGGTACTCAAAAGTTTGAGGATCTTTCAAAATAAAAAAAAATGTCTTTGTTTCCTACTGTTCTTCACATTTCGACACTTTGCTTTGGAAATCGGTATTTTTTTTGTTATTTTTTTATATTTTTCTCTTTAGTTTTGGTAGGAACCTCAAATTACCATTTATTGACAAAGTACATCAACACGACGATTCCAATAACCCAAACGCGATTAGAAAACATTGTTTTATTTCGAATTTTTAGTGCCTACCTTTCGGCTTCATCATCCGATCAGTTCGATGGTACCATTTTCAAAGTACCAATTATTTATAAGTATTTGCTTCATCATAATCGGTTAACTATTTGAGATATTTTATACCCATGACATAATTATCATTAAGGAGTTTTAGTGGCCATCTGTGGTCTTCTTCATCAGTTCCACTTCATCAAATGATACATTCTGAGTGATTAGTTACCAAAATCGCTATTCATATGCCTATAATATTTGAGGAGTGCACTCCTCAAATATCCTGACTTGATGACTATCATATGGGACCACCTGGGAAGTATATACCCTTTCAAACAAAAGAAAAAAATCCAAATTGGTCCAGGCGTCTTTGAGTAATCGAGGAAGAAGTCGGTTAAAAATGAAACAAGTTTATTACTGACCTAAGGGACGTGATAAATCAGAAGCCAGTAAATCTAACAACCAGTCGTGCTACTTGGGTATTGTATTACCCAGTTACTGGGTTCTGGAGGTCAGGTAAACAGTCGCTCTACTCAAAATACTGGTATTCAGATGCATCTTACACAGGAAACAGACCCCAAAAAAGTTGGGTAAAGGGTAGGTGGATTGATTGTTTTGTGAGCCTGAAGAGTTGTAGTAGCAACAAGCTGTACGTTTGGATATTCTAAAGAGACATGGTTGTATGTAGGTAAGCGTTTTCTATCTTTGCTAGGTCTAAAGCAATAGGCACTATTTCGTGGTTTATATATTATTATAATAATGTGATTTTTAATATGAGCATAGTCTTAAATTATTTAATGGTTAAAACTGCGATCAAACTACAAATACTTTTTTTATTGTAATATCTACTTTTTTATATTTTTTGTAAATTTAGAACTATAAATATTTTTTTTATTACATCTTTTTAAAAAGAGCTAGTTTATTCCTCGTAAACAGTGACCAAACTAGCTCATTAATCCCCTAGGGACTAAAAGTGATTTGAATTTGGACATTGTTAGTAAATGTTCAAATCAGCAAAGAGATGAATCACAAACCATGCGGACACAATGTATTGAATAAGTCACTGGCTGAAAAAAAGGGAGTGCGCCAAATAAAAAAAAGTTGCTGAAAACTAAACAACGAGTGAAATTAAGAGGAAACGGGGGTGGCCTTTTGTCCATACAAACGCTCTCGTCTGTTTTCTCTCTGGTTTATGAACTTAAAGCAATTATTTTTTACAATAAAATAAATATCAACTTCTTCTATGTCCCTATGTTTTCCTTTTTGGTGATTTAATATCCGTATAAGAACTAGAACCCTCTCAAAATGCTCAAAATTGTCTGTATTGAGTCGCTGTCTTCAGAGCCTTAGTGTACAAATTTGACAACTGTTAATGAAAAAAGGAAAACATAGGGACATAGTAAATATCCTTCTTATTCAATTTATGAAATATCTTCTAAATCGGTCCAATATTGGAGGAGAAAACAGACGAGAGCCAAACCTCGAATTATGACTTTTTACTTAAGAAAATTTGTCGAATCTGCAGTTGTCCTTATCGCACGAATTTGTGGGCGGGGTGAGACGCAAGGGGTCTGCATAATACGTACACAGACGGAAAGGTGATGCGTAGTAGTTGAAAATAATATCGATATACTAGTGTTGTAAACAGTTATCGATAAACAGATTTATATTGTTTACATGTGCTGTTCGTGAGAAATACAAATAGAAGTATTAAAAAGTATTGGATACAAAATAAAATAAAGTGCATGTCTATAAATGTTTATTACAAAAAGTTTTCAATACAAAACAGTAAATTATATATCGGATAGGTATCCGCAATCTCTAGATCGCCTACTAGGTACATCAGCGAAATTAAACTTATTTCAACGTCAGCCGCACGGGTCAATCGATCAGGTTGAGCTTTGCTTGCCGTGGTTGGTCCGTGGATGGGTGACCATCTTATCTTTACATACCAAGACCCGTCCGTGTCTCGCCAAGCACGTTAAGCCGCTGGTCCCGGCTGTTATTTTCGTCTTTGACAGCCCGAAAATCTGACCCGTTTTACCAAGGGGTTGCATATTACCCAGTAACTGGTTGTGGAGGTCAGATAGGCAGTCGATCCATCAAAATACTGGTATTCAGCTGCATCCGACTCTAACGTAGATGGAAAAAGGCTATGCTGATTATGACGACGTGCTTTCTCTCACTGGTTTATTCTTTGGTATCCAACCGTCAATTATTTCTGGTAAAAGGCTAATGCCTTAGGCTTGCCACTAATGTGGTAGAACTTTTTAAATTAAATCAAATCTATCGAACTTTTCTAATAATGGTTCCATTTTATGCCATAATGCATCGTACCTCTTAATATTTTGAAAAATAAAAGCTTTTGGGCCTCCATAAAATAAAATAACAGAAATCTCGACGAGTTATGTGTAGTTAGCCTTGTACTTGGTAGAAGTAATTGTGATTCTGTTTTTAGTGTAACATTTTGCCTTTAAACATACATAAATCTATTTCATCATCATCATCGTCATCATATCAGCCACTGCTGGACATAGGCCTCCCCCGAGGGTCACCATATTGATCGGTCCCGTGCGTCTCGCATCCAGCGGATTTTCGGAACCTTCACCAAGTCATCGGTCCACCTGGTGGGAGGCCTTCCAATGCAACGTCTTCCGGTTCGCGGTTGCCACTCCAGATCCTTTCTGCCCCATTGGCCATCCGTTCTGCGAGCAATGTGCCCTGCCCACTGCCACTTAAGTTTGGCAATTCTCGGGCTTGCTAAATTCTATTGCTCGGGCTATGTCGGTAACCCTGGTTCTCTTTCGGATTTCTACATTTCTGATTCGACCACGCAAGGAAACTTCATGCATAGCCCTCTCCATTGCCCTTTGGGTGACTGTAAGCTTTCTGGTGAGGCCCATAGTAAGCGACAATGTCTCAGAGCCATGTCTGGAGACACTGTGGTAAGTTGGACGAGAAGATACCGCAACTTCCCGAACACTGCCCAGCCAAGTCGGATTCGACGGTTGACCTCTTTTTCGAAGTTGGCCCTACCCAACTGGATCGTTTGTCCCAGGTAGACATAGTCACCCACAACTTCGAGTGTAGAGTATCTGACCTTGATTGGAGTGAGTGTAACATGGACATTCAACATCACCTTGGTTTTGTGCATGTTCATCCTAAGACCCACTCTTTAGGAAGCTCTACTGAGGTCATCGAGCATTGAACTGAGGTCCTCCATAGTCTCAGCCATGACCACTATATCGTCGGCAAACCGAAGGTGAGTGATGTATTCGCCATTGACATTTATGCCTAGCCCTTTCCAGTCCAGAACCCTGAAGACATCCTCCAGTGCAGCGGTGAACAGTTTTGGAGATATTACGTCTCCCTGTCTCACACCTCGCTGCATAAGGACGGGTTCCGAGGTCTGATCCTGAAGTCGAACTGACATGGTACCGTTTTTATACAAACATTTCAACACTTCAATTTGGTACCGTTGGAGAGACTGCAGTACAGCCCAAGTGTCGATCGAATCGAAGGCTTTCTCGTATTCCACAAACGCTAAACAGAGAGGCAGGTTGTACTCTTCGGTCTTCTGTATAACCTGCCGCAGCGTATGTGTGTGGTCTACGGAGACGATTAGTGATGACCCTTGAAAACAGCTCTAAATCGGTCTGATGAATTCCGTCTTCAGGTGACTTATTTGCAATTTCATAAGGACAGTTTACCTCTATTATCGAGTCTTCACCTACCAGACCATCCGGGCTTGCCGCTAAAAAGGGTTTGTTTTCATCGATAAAAATTCCACACTCTAAAACCTGTAGCCCCGTGTGCTTGATAAACTGATCGATCGCTTCAGATTCCTTTTTCTTGCCATAATTGGTAGCCACGGTTCCTTTAAATTTGTTTTATGATAACGTTTCTCATATTTTGCGAACCGATGTTTTTGGTCGCATCTTACATATTCGCCCAAAATTCGATGCCGTAAGCCTCTTTAGTCTTTCAATTTCCCATAAGCTATTATCGCTTTGGCCCCCACTATTTTTCTTTGAACATCCTTAGTTGAGAGCAATCTTACAAGACATTTTTTTTTTTTTAATTTATATAAATCCAAAGGCATATCTTCTTCCAACTCTAAGCGACCGTAGTTTTAACAGGTTATGTAGTTCTTTTTATTTTGCTCGTTCCGTCTTTGGGATACGTCAGTTTCCTTTTTCGGTAAATCTCTGTGATTTTTTTCGAACGCTACTTTTGTTCTATATTTTTTTTTGTATATTGGCCCGGACTGCAGCCCTGTATTTTTTTTTGAATGCGTGCATGAATAGACCTTTGCTATTCCATGAAGTTACTACTCCATAACATCTTGTCTGATGTGATATGAGCCACTTCCTGCAAAGTTAATTCTTTTTTCGCCAATAAATTTAGCAATTACATTATTATATTGCTCTACAGTATTATTAGTCACGTCCAAAAAAAGATTTTCTGTGATTGCTGTTAAGAATAACAGATATTGTTGGATATCTGTCCACAATCCACAACAACAAAAGTAACGAGTGACTGGGGCGATTACAAGAAATGCGCGAGCCGCGGCCGGGAGCGTTTCGCAGGCACCCACACACTGTCAACTTACACACACATTGATAGGGCGGCCGGACTCCACGCGCTCGCAGTTCGCAGAGCGACAGCGATAGTTTTTTCAAATACCTATTTTTCAAAAGTCTCTCCGCCCGTATTTCCTCTTAAATGCATTCTGCCTTCGTTTGTAGTTGTTTCAAATTCAGATTTAAGAGTTATAAAAAACGAAATTGTTACGATGCACTTCCATAATGTTCAAATATAAACATTAGCCTCTATTTTTTTGTTTTATGTCTTATGGTTCTTAATTTCATGTAAATAAATAAACATAACGTACTTGTTCATAAGTTGCACTTACTTATTTTCTCATAGAGGGTGATAAAAAGTAGAGTATCCACCTCGGAAGCAACACTATTTTAAACTCGAGTGACGTATTTTGAAGCCCTCGCTGAACTCAGGATTCTACTTTAGAACCCCTCGTTACGCTCGTGAGTCTACTATAGAATCCTTCACTCCGCTATGGGTTCAAAAAAAACACTCGCCTTTAAAATGGTAGTTTGCTCCCTAGGTAAACAATCTACTATTTCTCTTGCCCTTCACCCTCCTCAAACGCCGCACACCATGTGTTTGAAAGCTATTTTCGTTATAATGTGTCTCCTAATTAGACGCTCAATAGGTATTCTTTTGGGTCGGTGTTTGATTTATTCATCTTCCATACTTTTCTTCATTACTTTTCTATTTCACTGCTGTCACTGTGGTTAGTTTTTGTTCTTCCAAAAATAATCCACTTCTTCCTTCATTAAAAGGTGAAACAGATCTACCTAGAAGACGGCAACAAGGAAGAAGTAGGAGTGTTCTCCCTCCAGTCTCTCTGGACGCAGATCGCTCCGCTGTTCAAGCCTCCTCTGTTGGGCAGGACTGCGCTGTTGTACTACCTCACTTTCGTCACCTATATCGCGTGAGTATTCTCATAATAGTGTAAGTTGCTGTTGGTCCCAGCTGTCATTTATAAATCTTTGACCGTCGTTATGGGTAGTCAGATGCCAGGAAATCTGCCACAAATGTTGCCAAGGCGTATCGTGTTACCCAGTTACTGGGTTGTGAAAGCAAATAGGCAGTCGCTCCATGTAAAATACAGGTACTTAGCTGCATCTGGAAGATTGGAAACTGATCCATTAATAACACTTATAACTTTACTAAACTCCTTCCTCAGGTAGTCGGGTATAAAACACAAAGAGTGAATGTTTGCTACGACTTAGCTATCGCAACGTGGTTCCAGCTACGACGATGCTACGAATGCTACGAAATTGTAGCCGATAACTGACCAGCTACGCAGTTGTAGTAGATAATACTCTCTTAAGACGTCTCTACACACTTGCTGCTTGCCACAAACAGAAAACACGTGCCGAACACTGACCACAATCACCCAACACAAACACGGTATCCACATGATTGGCAAACATGGCGGACGACGAGCTTGTTGTGGCAGCGATTACTTTCGGGCTAAACTCCTAATTTTTCCTTACAATTTAGCTTAGGATACACAAAAGGTCACGATTCGTAAATTTGACCACCAATATTAACTCCGTCTGCCGCCCGCAAGCTCGTGCGTACTACTGAATTGAACAAGCGTCTGGATACATCACAAACACGTTTGTCGAAAACCGACACCAATGCCGAACATGGGAGAACACAAACAAAAACAGGCAAACAAAAATCAAAGACCCATCCACACGTTCGTGTTTGTTGTTTGCTGTTGGCCATTGTTCGCAAAGCGTGTGGAGGTGGCTTTGCGCGACGTTATTTTATGCGTATTTGCATTATTTGAAGTTCACTTCGCCCAACCCTATTTAACATTTAAGAAGAATAATATCAAGGATAACACCATCTGATAATGCAATAAATAACGAATGTATTTTATAAACCGTAGACAATTAAGTACCGATTAATTCAAACTTAAAATAAAAGTTGCACCTTCTGTGTCTATACAGCAGAATTGTCCGATCCATGATTCATTGCTGTTCTTATTTAGTTTTCCACCATAAAGCAAAACCCTTTCTACATTATTGTCGCAGTATTTAGCAGGAAACCTAACTTATGTACTCAATTTTAATGGCATTTCCTCCTCATACAGTAACAACAGCTTCGCGATAATCCTGCCGACGATCTTCAACATCTTCTTTACATCGTACGCTACCAGTGCTTCTGATGCCTCCTTCTGTGACCTCTTCCATCTCACGAATACCACCGCTGTTGAAGTTAAACAGGTCAGTGCAAATAAAAAGCCATAATCTCTAAATTAAGTATATTTGCAAATTTGTAGAAGTGGTTTATGACACAATAACCAAATATATATTTTTTTTCAAAAAAATACTACCGACTTCAAAATAACAAAACTACAAAGTGAAAAATAACTTTATTTTTGGAAGTCGGTGTCTTTGGTGGGTACCAATTTATTTGCGTTATGGACACTGACTTCCAAAAATAAAGTTATTTTTCACTTTGTAGTTTTGTTATTTGGTAGTCGGAAGTATTTTTTAGTAAAAAAAGTTATTTTATTTTTCACTTTTTAGTTGTACCTCCCTAATAGGCAAGTAGTTACGTAAGGTACCTATAATGCTAGAATAGATTACCCGAATATCATGAAACTGAACATAACCGGTGAAATGAAAGTGTACCAAGGTGAACTGTACACACCTGCGTACCCCTTTAGGCTAGGCGTACTGGCGTGATGTTATGTTATGAAATGGTATAAACAATGAACAGACATGCGATTGCAGCAACACCGAGAGATTTGCCGTTATATATTGAAGTTTTCTGGTATATATCTTCTAACTTCTTTGTCAGATCTTCACCAAATTAAAATGGGACCAATTTCGGAATATAGTCTTTCAAAAATAAAAAATAATTCAAAATCAGTCCTCAATTGACGGAGATATCGGTGAACATATATAAAAAAAAAGAAAGATTCAAGAAGTCGAACATAGAACCTCCTCCTTTTTGTTAAGTCGGTTAAAAATGTATAAACACATGGTCAAATTATTAAGCTGGTGAATCCCTGCATATGTAACTTGTATATCGAAAGCTGACCACGGGTTAAGACGAAATGCGGCCGCAGACATCCGACTGAATATCCTAAGTAAAAATACATAATTCGAGGTTTTCCTTTTGCCTATTCCGTCCTCCAATATTGGTCCAAATTATTAGATATTCCATAAACTGACAAATAATGATATATCCTGTGTCTCTACGATTTCCTTTTTGATGATACATTTTCTTTAGAAGCATTGGAACCCTCAAAAGATGCTCAAAATTTCGCTTTCAACAGAGGCCTAGTGTACAAATTTGACAACTATAAATGAAAAAAGGAAAAGTTAGGGGCACAGTAAAATCTTCCCTTTTGAGTTTATGGAACATCTTTTAAATTGGTCCAATATTGGAAGAGGAAATAGGCGAGAGCCAAACCTCGAATTGTGACTTTTTACTTAGGATATTCAGTCGGATGCCTGCAAGTAATTGAAAATCGGTGCATTGTTTTATTCTCATTTCTTATCGATAAGATACGAAACGCACGAATGTAAGCGTGTAGTTTCTGCCTACCTCATTGGAAAAAGGCGTGAGTTTGTGTATGTAGGTCTATGATAAGTCGTTATAGCCACAAAACTGTTATAAGATGCTACCGATACTATTCACGTCTTGTGGCGAGTGTTGCCACTATCTACATAATAAAACTAGTTATAAATAGTCTCTCTTATCTAAGGGTCGAATTCTGATTTGAGTATTTGAGTATAAGTACGTGTCAAACTCCCTACTAAACTGCCAAATTTGGACAGGTTCTCAGCCTAAAGTATAGTTTGACAAATACTCAACTCCTCACTCAATTCATTATAAGGCCTGGCCGTGAGCCCGCTCGATGCCAAAATATCAATATTGATCCTCCTTTTGAACAGTTTTGGTTGCAAAATATTTTTTGATTTACAAATGCTATTTCAGTTATGAAGAAATTCCAGCCATGAATTTTTCTGTGTAAAAATATTTTTAAGCATCCAAATCGTTTTGAAGGAGTTTCCAAAAGTAGCGAAAACATATTATGTTGTTAATTATTTTTTTAAAGTAATAATATTTGTTTTACGAAAAAACCATGTTTTACAAATAATGTTCATGAAACAATATTTTTACTTCAAACCTTTTAAATTGAATTAAAATTAAATTATCATTTATTTCAGGAAGTTTTTCCATATAAAGCACTACAAATTACATTGAATATACATAAGAATTCATATACATTATTTAACACATTAATGACATTGCATGAAAAATTTAAAGTTGATTGAAAAGTTCAATATTAGGAATATTCATTAGGTTAAAATTCATTTAATAGCATTTAATATTCAATAATTCCTTTAATAAAATAATTATATATCATAAAATAATTGTCACTTAATAAATGGTGATGAACTGGCATGCAGGTGCATCCACCTCTCCAAAAACACCGAGTCCCAGCGCTCGGACAATACGCTCAGGATACTGTTAGAGCTGCGTCGGAAGCCACTTAACAGCGAGGCGCTTCGCTTCCTAATAATAACAAAAAAGTCATCGGTTTGCGCCTGCGCGAACATTGCAGAAGCGCTGCAATACAGCGGCAGCCCCAACAGTACCCTAAACGCATTGTTGTACTGTACACGCATGGCACTGTATACTCGCTGCACATAGCTGGCCCATAGGCTGCACGTCTCTAAAGACTGACAGTAAGCTTTAAATAAGGTCACCTTAACTTGTTCAGTACAGCGTGCAAAGCTACGTGCCAACATGTTACAGCGCACCGACAGCGCCCTACGTTCCCGCTCGATATCCTCATTGTCAGACAAGTTATCTGTGACCCAGTGGCCTAGGTACTTAAAATGGTTAACCCTCTTCAGACTAACACCGCAAAGAGTGATCGGAGGTATAAAAGAGAAACATTTAGCACCAGATTTGAAAATCATGTACTCACTCTTCTTAGGGTTGTACCTGAGCCCATGAGCCCCAGCAAATGTCTCACAAATGCGCAGGAGTTTCCGCAACCCCCCAACCGACGGGCTCAGCAGCACCATATCATCCGCGTAGCTGATGTTATTAATATATTATGTTATTAATATAAAAATTGATGATGTTTTAACCTAGCCGTTACTAAGGAGTATGCTTTAGAAGGTTACCGTTTCATGGCACTAAAGCAGTTGTAGGCCCTTAAGTATTATTAAAATATCTCTCTTAGCTAAGTCATATTTAAGTATTTTATCAATATTTTCAATAAAAATCAGAGGCGATTTTAGTTGAATAAATGAAGTATTTCAAGGTTGAAATGAATGTTACAATCGTTGTTACAGGAAGCGTCTGAATGCAAGAACAGCATAGAAGACAACACCATCTGGGCGGGATGCGCGCATGGCATGTCCTTCTTCCTGCTAAATGCGCTCATCTCGCAGTGTGCTGGCAAGAGAAAGGTTAGTCGGTCCAAATTAAAAACTTCCAGTCAGTTTTTGTGTTCCGTATATTATTTTTATTTTTTTGACCACTTTCTCACCTGATGGTAAGCGGTAATGTGGTTGACGATGAAGCACGCTTATCTAGAAGAAACCTATTTACGAGTCGACTTAAAGACTCCCAAGTTGTAGTCATCAGGAAATACAGACTCCGCCAGGGAATTCGACTCCTTTGCTGTACGCATAATAAAAGTATTCTCAAAACTTTTGGTGCGTATGGGTGGAATGCCTACCATGTATCAATGACTCATCGCCGTAAGTCTTGCAGCCCGATGCTGGAACGGGCTAGGTGGAATTAGATCATGCTATTCCAACGAACATTCCCCAAAATGTAACTGATCAAAAACCGACAGGCTGGAAACTCGGCGCCGATGCTCAAGGCTCTGAAACCTAGATTAGACCAGTACCTCATTGCCGATGAGCCTCTTGGCTCGTTTTTCGATTGACTCTAGTGCATCCAGCTGGTACTTGGCAAATCCGTCCCAGAGATGAGAGCAGTACTCCATGCATGATCGAACTTGCGCTTGATACAAGCTGAGCAACTGTTCTGGCGTGAAGTACCGTCTCACCTTCGCAAGGATCCTCAAATTTTTTGCAGCCAGCGGAGCTTTTTCCTCAATGAATGGACCAAAATTGAGCGTCGATGCAGCTTTATTCTGACTGAAATAAAGTTCTTAATACAAAATTATCAACTTGGACACGGGTTTTGAATTTGAAAAATTTGAATTTGTCTTAAAAAAAAACGATTCAGAACTTTAATGAGTTAGTTGTTAGCAACTAGCTCCGAGTTAAGTTATTCGTGCAAGTGGGCCTAAAAGTCAAAATAAAGTTCTAAATTCAAAACTTGCTCAAGTTTTATGCCTATAATTATTTTTTTTTTAATTTATAGGCATAAAGATAAATCTTGTTCCGTAGTCCAGTAAACATGGGGATTACCAAATAAGTACTCTTTTAGCAGCGCGCGTGGTAAGGCCTCCGTAGAAAAAAAAGCACTGTGTCACAAGACAAAGCTCCGCAACATAAACAAAAATTGAACATTCATGCGGCCTTGCACATCACCTACGATGCGAGTGATTGTGGTAGACCCAGGGATGAGTTTAAGATCATGTCTAATATCGCCATGGACCACAGAGTATGAAGCCGTCACGTCATATCTTCGCCGTTGGTTGCTAATAATCGTGGCAGCGAAATGAGGGACATAACGTTTGTATTTGCTGCTAGGGGCGCTGGTGTAGAGTGAGTTCTTTAATATGTAAAATCTCATAGATTTTTGGCTTTTTGCCGAGTTTACTTACCTACTACTTTTTTTATTTTTGTGATTTTTCCAAATATGACAGATTAACGGATTATGGCAGATTAACGGATAATCTGAGACGAACAGCTTTAATAAAGTTTTATGTTTCGAAAACCTTTATCTTCCCTTTTTCGAAGCCCCTGCAGCATATGATACTAAATTTTATATTTGATCGCACTTCTACGGCATTAGAATTTAAATTAAAACTTTGCTTCCATGCGCGTCATAACGTTTAACAGCTATATTTTTGGACCTTACTCGCCAGTGGCGCCAACTGGTGAGCACAAAAACGGGAGCCCTCATCACAGAGTACATTGAATATACATTTTTTTTTTGTCACTTGCATAAAATTGCACTTGAAATTAAATAAGAATACGGTGACGTTTAATGACACGCTTGGTTTGTATGGAAGGTTTTGACAATGCCGTCCCTAGCAGTGGCTGCTGAGACAAAAACAAATTTGCTACATTTATATTTTTAAAACAAAAGTTTGAGACCGACATAACTAGGCTATTGACCAACATTAATCATAATAAAACTAACTTAGAATAAATTAAGTCTAACTTACAGAAATCTAGTCTAACAACATCAGCTGACCCCATATTCGTGGTTCACCTTGAAACATGTTTCCAACTCAGTGCCTAACTGAGTTAAAAACTTGTTTGTAGGTAATATCGACCATCAAATTACATAGTACTATGAATAGATTTATGTAGGAATTATGCAACATTCTAGATCCAAAATAGGCAATTTAGGGTCTGTATCACAAAGTACGTAAGCGGCCGCTAGCCGCAGACAGGGAGCCCACTACCAACAAAGCACCATTTTGCACGCGCCCATTGACATTTCGATTTTACATGAATTCTCGGGCAGTATTGGACAGAGCTCAGTCGCGGCTGTCACGAGTGCTAGCGCGGGCGTTTGTCACGGCATTCCCAAAGTACCTGTACTTACTGTAGTTGTTTGTAGTTGTAATGTAATGAGATATGATTACTGTGCACTTAAGTTAAAAAGGTTACTATTTTTTTCTAGATGACAAGTTAAAAATTCAATATCTAAGAAAATAATAAATTATTTTAAGCCCATAAACGAAATTGAACATTGAAAGCATGAAACTTTCAATTTCTCTTCGTCGAACTTTTTCGATTTTTGGTGGGTTCACACACACATATGTAACGTCTTGATACCCTCCAATCTTCGTCGTATGTGGCGTCGTGATCTGTAATGAATATTTGATGCTCTGTCTACCCTTTAGGCATGTAAACATGATAATTGATGTATTTTTAGACAAATCGACGTATTTATGTTGTCTATACGGTGGGAGTGGTTCTTCTGTAATCTTTCTATTTTGTGTCTGTATCAAGTTATGGGTTCGAACATGGAGCACACAACCCGTGGAGAGAGCATCGGCACGTTTTTGTTCTAAACCGAAGTCACCAAGAAACAGCGGGGGCAAAGGTAAGCTTCCTCCGCTGTGATTGGGTGATAGTTTGACAACCAAATGACAACTGATTCTCTAGGGATTCCAAACAAGTAATTTAAAAAATGTCGATATCGATAATTGTTTAACTTATTAATAGTATAAGGATTTCTTTGTGATACAGACAAAAAAAGATCGAATTTCTTAGAATCTTCGGTAGTACGTATAATAAACATTTATGATAAGGTAAATACGGGCTAGACAATAACAAACAAAAGAACATACACAGCTGCAGTTCTTTTTTAATTTCGGCAACTTAGAAAGTATTGTATAATGCTTAATAATGGCGTTATGGCCGTTTTCAAGAAGTCACTGAGTAATTCTTGCGCTTGACGAGCGTTTCATCTTGGAGCCTTACATATCGATATAATCGTCGTGAACTCGTGATGCTGCGAACAGCACTATCGAGAGCAAAAGAGACAACTGCTAATGTGCAAATCAGTGTACCAGAAAGAGACAGCAAAGTGAACCATCCAGAAATAAATATATTTGATTTTAATTAATGAAATTGATTAAATGGAGTAGAAAACCACAAAACTGTGAAATGTTGTCCCATCTTTTGTGTAACTTGAAGTAGTAGTATACTTCCCACACCATTTAATTGCACAAATAGGCATTACTTTTCGTTTTATTTGTTTTAAAGACGGAAGCGCGTGACGTTCGTACGTTTAGCTTACAGATGCTGCGACTGACCAAAAACTTCGCCGCATGAGCTTGATATTGCATATGCTTGGCGCCCGCGGTAGCCCCCGCACGCTCTCTCCACGGGTTGTGTGCTCCATGGGTTCGAATAACAATACGTACGAACAATAGCTTACTTTGTGAAGAGTATTTATAAGACTTTATTTATTGACTTAGCCTCTGGCAGTGGAGGTTAAAGTCGGATGTTATCATAATGGGGACTTACTACACGAATAAAGAATATCCTATATACCTACTGACTTACTTGACTTAATGTCCTACGTCCCCTGGATGGGGCAGAGGGTGTCCACAGTAGTCCTCCATCGCGATCGATCTTGAGCTTCACGCTTCACCTCGCTCCACGTCATACCGATGCTCGTCGCTTCCGCCAACACGGTGCGACGCCGGGTTTGACGGGGACGGCCACGCTTTCTTTTGCCTTGGGGATTCCAATCCAGCGCTTGCTTCGGTATATGATCAGAATCCCTTCGCAGCGTGTGGCCAATACAACTTCATCTGCGACGCTTGATCTGGCGGTCGATCGGGCTCTCGTGGCATTGCTCCAACAGCTCCACGTTGGTGATGGTCTCGGGCCAGTAAACGAGTATGCGACGAAGACAGCGGTTGGCGAAAACTTGGATTAGGCTTGAGATGTCTTTTGTGACCTTCCACGTTTCGCACCCCTAAAGCAACACGGATTTGACATTTGACCCGAAGATTTTGAGTTTAATCCTTCGGGTCAGTTTCCGCGATTGCCAAACAGGTCTCAGCTGCGCGAAGGTAGCTCAAAAAAAAAAACCTACCTCTCTACCTAAATAAATCAATATTCGTTTAGCAGTTAAGGCGTGAAAACTTAGTAAACAGACAGAGTTATTGTCGCATTTATTGTATTGTATTTAACATTTACTTAATAGTCAATAATTCGATACATTAAGGACTTTGTTATTTGAATATTTCCACAAGTCAACTTTAAAGGAAATATTAAGCGCCTTCTTCAAAATTTATTTAAAAATTTATTATTGGAATAAAAAAATATACAGGTGGAATCAAATTCTGTGAAATAATAACTTACGGCAAACTTAAGGAAAGGGCAAATTTTTATCAAAATACTTATTATTGACTATGTTAAGTTTAATTTAATAATTCATCAAGCCATATCAACAATTGTTTATAAATAAGAAATAGGGGATAAGGCAAAATACAAATGATGGAAACTTGACCTTCCATACTAGGCAGATACCTGTATCTTAGAATTAGTATAGTTATTAGTCAGTCCCTCCAAAAAAGAAAATTACAAATGTTTTTAATAGAACATGCAAGCACCTATAATTTTCACCCAAACATAGTCGAAGTAATGTTGTAGCAAATAGAGTTAAAAACTAAATCTAAGTTAAACTTAAATTAAGGACTTAAACTGAAATTAAATTATAGTATTAAAATTAAATTAAATTTATGACATAAATAAAATTGCCAATAAAGTAGGTTCCATTTTAATACTAAGCATATGAACAATAAATTAATTATAGAATGTCTAACTCATCTAATTTATGTCAGTGGTGTAAACTTATAACTATTTGTGTCAGTAATTACCATGTTCGGTTTGGTTTAAAACTTTAAACATCTGTTGAATTTACGTTAGTTAAAAACCTACATACGGAGATGCGAAACAAATTGAGCTACAAATTGCCTTTCGCGCCAGTGAATTCACGCAAATGTTTCGTGGACGTGCAGAGAACAGACTAGATGTGGCAGTGTTCCGATATTTTATATCTACCAAGCATCCTTTAGATTTAAAGGGTCGGTTGGGTACTTGGGTAGGTATAGGGTCCTCGGAATAAGTAGGAAGCACAAATTTCATTATAATTATAAAATTCTACAAACTATGTATTTAATTGAAACCAAAGCAAAAGCAGTATGTAAGGATCCTATCAGGTAGCGTTCTGTAGTATTTGCTTACCCCACGGGAAAAAGAAGTGAGCTTATGTATGTAAGTGTACCACTTGCTAATGTAGTCCTTACATAATCCTTTTGCTTCGTCTAATTATCTCGTATAATTATTTTAATTCATAAATGATTACGGTCTTCTGTGATCGACATCAGAAGCGAATTACATGCGTCATGTTTTAATTATTCTTATCAATTAAAAACTTTACAATGTAAGATCAAGATTATGTTTCTATCCACATAAGAAATAATATAAATATCTAATACATACAAATTCTTTTAAAAAGACTGCTTTGTTCTCATGGTAACGGTCCATAAATTTTATTATTTAGCCCAAATAGTTTTCAAATTCTTTAACTTGTTTGCAGCATAATCCTGAATCCATAGATAACAGCGCAAAAAAAGGTGACGGACCTATTTGACACTTATTGCCTGGGGTTCTTGATTTCCTATTTTAATTTGTCTTTTCATAAATATTTGCTTGACTTACGTAGTTATATTTCATAATATTCAAATTCTGACAAATAAATAAAATTTGTTCTAGAAAATAACATAATATCATATATACATATAGACTGTAAAAAAATCTAACAAAATAGTTTTCAATTATTGTCTGTGGGAATAGATTGTACATACAAACATATACAGATTACGAAGTGCGCACAAGTATTTTAATTAATATTTACCTACAGTGTCTAATAGGAACATTATTTAAGCTATTCTTAAAGATGCATTGTTTAAAGCCGAAAACAAAGGCAATCTTTTTACATACATAACTAACTTGGGTAGATTTTGTATAACCATCGTAAACTACTAACATTTTGCATTGAAATGTGATACTCTGCGGGCCGATTTGCTGTAATAATTATGAGCTTACGGATAGGTATCGTTCCTACATTTCCACCAACATCCATTACCAACACATAAAAGCTCCTGCGGGAAGGCGCAAAGTGAGAATACATCATTAAAATTATTCCACCGCTGAGATTACATAGAAAAAGGGTTGTCGCATAGTTTTAGTACTGTCACGCCTTTCTATATCTTTCATTAGCGACCCACCCGGGGCGGAGCTGGGTCGCCCAGGTACTAATAATATAATATACCATCTGATTATCTAGCGCAATACAATTTAAATTGCTTCGATGGCCTATATTGTGCACATATTTTCTAAGAAAATTTTAACTGCGAATCGGTCGAATTGCATCGCATGGTATCCATGTAACGTACTTGTAATTTTGCTTGTAATTTCGGCTTAGTAAAAATCGCTTATCGGTATTATATAAATAATAACAGCCATCAGATCTTTAAGGTTAAGACAACGCTTGCCGAGGTCGGTCCGTGGATGGGTCACTATCTTTATATATTTTCCTCCGTGCCTCGAAAAGCACGTTAAGCCGTTGGTCCCGGCTGACGTTTAAGATCTTTGACAGTCGTTACGGGTAGTCAGAAGCTTGAGATCTGACACCAGTCTTGACAAGGGTTATCGTGTTAGATAGGCAGTCGCTCCATGTAAAACACTGTACTCAGCTAAATCTGGTTAGACTGGAAGCAGACCGTGGGGTCTTATTAGTTGAAAAAAGGATAGGCAGATTAGTTAATGAGAGAGTGGTGAGATATAAATCGAATCCCGTCGAGCTATCAGGCAGGTCGCTAAAAGCGCGGAGAAAAAAACAGAGATAGACAGCGACATTGTTTTATATTATTTAGAGATTTATATACTGTGTTCATCCACAGCCCCTGACGATCATAATCCTGGTGATAGCGGCAGCTGCAGGGATCGGCATCGACAACACTGGTGAAGCCATCTCGGGGCTGGTCCTATTCTACATCTTCCTCACCACGGCCATGGTCTTCGGTGTCATATCATCGTACTTCGTGGATCTGTACCCAACGTCTTACAGGTGAGATAGTCACGTCTGTTTACAATTTACCTACACATTTAGTGAATTATGATAACGTCTCATATTCATATATATTGTGGTGCTAGCCTAAAGACTCCCGTAGACTGGCGCGAAACGACCGTGCGACAACGCTGCGAGGACGTGTTTTATAAAAATCGATCTAGATAGACAATCTCTCAAGCGTCCAGTACGTGATGTTATGAAATGGTGTAAACAATAAACAGACATGCGATTGCAGCAATGTCGAGAGATTGGCCGTCATTTATTAAAGAGTCCTGCTGTATTAAATTTAAATGGGAACAATTCGGGCACATACACTTACAAACAAAAAATGATTTTTTTAAATCAATCCACAATTGACGGAGATATCGGTGAAAATAAATAAAAAAACATACATACAGTCAAACAACTCCTTTTAGGAAAGTCGGTTAAAAACCCAACAACACTTACCCCAACCCAGGAATAGCACCCAAGACCTCATTCTCAGCAGTAGACCAACGAGGCAGTTATAAAAATATAAACAAAATATATTGACTGTGTTGTCCTGTTGTCCTCTAGAAAATATTATTCTCAACATAAAGGCGCCTTCGGGCCTTGTAGAGAGAGAGCTGGCAGGGTTTTCGTGTAACCATCATCGGGTTAAAAATTTGATAGCTGAGTAGATGCGGTTTTGCTGAGAGAACACCGAGAATATACGTAAAACGTATACACGTATAAACGTATAAACTTAGCACTTTTGGATTTCCAAAAACGACACTAAACAGGCAGGTAGCAGGGCCATTCATGTAATAGGATGCGGCTTGATACAAAATTATATAAACAGGCAAATCTGACGTAGAAATGGTGGGCTTTATCTAATTATGACGACTTTAAAAACTTCGGGAATTTTAATTGTCTTCAGAAGGGAATCCTCCTCTTGGCATAATTGTTCTAGGCATAATATTTTCATAATATTGTAGGCTTAACGTTTTCGCATAATTTTTATTAGCATCATAATCCTGTAGCATAATAATACTTCAGCATAATGCAAAGGTTATCATAACTGTCTTTTGGCCAATTTTTTTGGCATCATTCGGAGTTGCATACATTTTTAAGGCATAATATTTATTCGTCGTAATAATTTTATGTTGAATGTTTGGTTAGGAGTCAATTCTCCCCCGGTAGGTTCTCGCATTGTTGGGTTGGGGGGGGCTCAGTAGCCCTGGCTTGGTCAGCCACGGTGAAGGGAAGAGAAACCAGAGAAGGGGCCGCTCGTCAGCGCTTTTGCCGATTAGCCGACTTGGGCGACATCGCAACTGAGGCGGGCCGTGATGAAATATGGGAGGCATCGCGGCTGAGAGTTAGAGGCTACAGGGGAGAAGAAGTGTCGGTATAGCGTTGGCCGCTCTCCCTTTTCCCGTGGCCGTAAAGTGGTAGGCGGGGCCACTGACCTGAACCGTCACAGGGGGACTAAGGGTGCAATACACGGGGTCGTCTGGTGCCCAGGTGCTGGTTTGCTCCTTGGGGTGGTAACGGCGTACAATATGTTCTGCGCGTCCCACGTAACTTTAACTTTTACCCTGAACATACAACTTAGCTCAAAAACCTTGCCAGCTCCCCCCTCTAAATTGCTTGCAAGGAGTTATGTAAAATTCAAACTTTATCTTAAGCTATCGTTACCTACATTTAGGATAGATTCACGCCTCATTTATGAAGTTATTATTAAGTATTCATTCATTGACAAAAACTATTGACCTACAAAACTGTTAATTTTAGCCAATTTACAAACAAATATAAAATTTATTTTAGAAAAAATACATCCTAGTGTTTTTGACACTTATCACACGATGTTATTTTATTATGTTTAGTTATTTGCTATCTAGGATGTTAGAAACAACACAATTAACACATTAAATTGATGCAGATAAATAGGTATTTTGTTCATTCTATTACAGGATCTCACAAAAAAGCGACAAAGTAGAATAGACTACATAAAAGACAAACAAACAATAAAAATTCACATGCTACCACCAACACAGCGAATATATCCAGCCTTGAGTGACATGTAATATTCTAGCTAGATTAGACAATTTCATAGAATTAAAAACATATTTTGTTTCTATCAAAAAAACATGTAACAAAGATTGAAAGCCTATAAAACGATGGCCTTAAAAAGTCACATTAAATTGAATTAAAACAAATCACTTTTCATCATCCTTTGAAACCTAGATACCATAAGCTTGTATCAATGGACTGTGTCATTGAACTGACCTTATGGTCATAATGATTAACCTGAAAACAAACCATTAGTTTATTTTATAGTTACAGTACCTGGGCGACCGAGCTCTGCTCGGGTTAAAAAAATATACTTTTTCTAAAAATGAAATCTAGCTAGATCGATTTGTCACCCCCAAAACCCCCTGCAAACTAAATTTATGAAAATCGGTGGAGCCGTTTTCGAGATTCAGATTATATATATACAAAAATTGCTCGTTTAAAGGTATTAGATAGACAGATAAGACTCCTAGAATTACAAACTGTGTTATTAAATATAGGCTCTTATTCCCCGAATAGTCTTAGTCAGTTACAGTAGTCACAGCGGATCTTTGTGTTAGTTATTTTTCGATTTTTAGTGTTTTGCTTTAGAAGTCGGTTTTATTTTTTTGTTAAAAAGTTTTTTATTTTTCACTTATAGTGGTACATAATGGACAAGACCTAGTAAGGTACCTATAATACCCACAGTGATGCCAGTATAGATTACCCAAATAACATGTAACTTGAATATAACCGGTGGAATGAGAGTTTACCAGGGTCAACTGTACTAATCTGCATCTGCGTACACGTTTAAAGCATACTGACGTGGTGGTATGTTATAAATGTAAACAATAAACAGACATGCGATTGCAGTAATAGCGAGAGACTAGCCGTCATTTATTGAAGATTTCTGTTACCTGCGGTACACAGGTCACAGGCACAGCCGAAATTTCTTTATAAGGTGTACATGGATAATAATCTTAATATAACATCTGCCAACTTTGACGGCACAGGGTTCTCGTGGCAGTACGCACGAGGTCATTGGAAACAGCAACAATAGTTCACACACGCCTGCTTATCATGCAGTTTCATAACGCATCTTGTTTCCAGGGGTATGATAGCCTGCCTCGGCATGATGGTGGCTCGACTGAGTGCGTTTGCTGGCACCAATATACTCAGCGGGGCTATGACTGACCACTGCTCAACGGCGCTGTATTCAGGAGCTGGAATTGTACTGAGTGAGTATACTCATTTCACCCTCACAAGAATGAATGATCTATTGACGCTGGCATGGCGCTGTGGACGGAATGATTTTATTTTGTAATGGTCACAATAGACGCGATAGGGAGCGGATATTCGGATGTGGAGACGCACATGAACGGTCGATATAGTGAAACTTCAGGCAAGCCGATGTCCAAATGTCCACTGTCTTACGGCTGAAATGATGACCATAACGTCAAAAGCCCAAAATGTCTTAAAGTATTATAAGATTACTATTATATATAATATATAGCAAGATAAGATTCGACTGCTAGGCGGCGTATCAAGATAAGACATATACCAGTTTTTAAGTTAACCAGCAACAATACAACTTTAAAAACCGCATCCGTGCAGTAGTTTTTGCATCAAACGAAACTCAGTGGGCCGAACGAAGAATAAATCAACGCGTACAAACATCCTCCGTGACAAACAAAAAAAAAACCAAAAAATAGTTATTTATGCTACAAGTGCGGAAGGTAGGTGATTTCCGATGAGTGGCATTTTTATTCACGAGCGAGCGAAGCGAGTGAGTGGATAAATCGACACGAGTCGGAAATCATCTTACGTACGAGTATCATACAATATTTTACTATGCATTGTGCGAGGAAATAATAAAAATAATAAAATGAAATTACTAAAATGGCGGGCTTATTCAAGCGCGTTCAGCATATCCACAGATTAACTAATAGTTCCTCGGGCATATCTACTGCGCATGTGCGAATAGCTGTCACATCGTAACGCAATAAGGCACGAGCAAAATATACGTTCTGCCAAACATATTTAATTAATATTTAAAATTAATTTATTAATCAAAATCAAAATCTAGAATAATTAAAAACGCCTAAAATAAAGTATTAGTTTTATTTTACCTTTTATATGAATGATAATCTGTACATAACTAATTTTTAAAACTTTTCTCAAATAATAAAAACTCTATGCGTCGGGCTGACGTTGGAGTTAAAAATTAAAAAAGTACAGGAAAGTAAAAAGCACTAGTGAAAAAAAGTGACACTTTCCGCACAGTTTGGCTGCTTGAAAACCGCTCTTTTCGAGGACATGCATTGTAAAGAAAATTTACATCTTTTGCTGATAATTATAATTATTACATCTTAAATATCTTCAAGACACAAACATATCTGAGCAACAATTTTATTACATGAAATGTCACTTAAATAGTCTCTTTTTAGAGGATCAAACTCTACCCTACGCAGTCGTACTTTCAACCACTAGACAAGCAAAGCTGTAGAGCGTCGACAATTATTGTATTTTTCTAGACATTAAAAGTTATGTTTCATAATTTCCAGGTGGCGCTGTGGCAGCCTATTTCTTACCTTCAGACAGTTCAATACGCTCTTGATAGCAATTATTAATCATCGACCAATTACTTATACGTACCTACTTTATGTTTAAATGTCTAAATAATATAATTAATATTTATCTTAACGGTGTTTTTATTTACCAATCTGTTATTTTAATTGTTTACGTTATTTTTTATGGAAGAAATAGTGTAAATGGTTTTGTTTATTTTATGAATGTTTTACTGTTTTTGAAGTACGAGAAAAAAATGTCCAAACGATTTTAATGTGCACATTAAAATTATGCTTAGAAATGCCTTTTTATTGATCAGGGATAGGACGGTATGGAAGAAGAAAAGGTGTTGCGCCGACCACAATTAACATGGGAAAACGGCAGGAACAAAAAGAAAGCATTTTTATTGATGAATTATATTTACCCCGTATTTTTAACTAGCTCTGTCCCACGGCTTTAATCCCGTCGTCTACCATGCAGGAACCAAGCATGTGACCCCAAGTAACATAAGACAAGGGCAGGAAAAAAGGAAGAATGCATTTTTATTTATGAATTATATTTACCCTTTTTTTTTAACTAGCTCTGTCCCACGGCTTTAATCCCGTCGTCTACCATGCAGGAACCAAGCATGTGACCCCAAGTAACATAAGACAAGGGCAGGAAAAAAGGAAGAATGCATTTTTATTTATGAATTATATTTACCCTTTTTTTTTAACTAGCTCTGTCCCACGGCTTTAATCCCGTCGTCTACCATGCAGGAACCAAGCATGTGACCCCAAGTAACATAAGACAAGGGCAGGAAAAAAGGAAGAATGCATTTTTATTTATGAATTATATTTACCCTTTTTTTTTAACTAGCTCTGTCCCACGGCTTTAATCCCGTCGTCTACCATGCAGGAACCAAGCATGTGACCCCAAGTAACA
The DNA here is from genome assembly GCA_949775005.1 of Orthosia gothica. Taxonomy (NCBI): domain Eukaryota; kingdom Metazoa; phylum Arthropoda; class Insecta; order Lepidoptera; family Noctuidae; genus Orthosia; species Orthosia gothica. The sequence goes on from OX459037.1 coordinate 38,680,974, forward strand.
TAAGACAAGGGCAGGAAAAAAGGAAGAATGCATTTTTATTTATGAATTATATTTACCCTTTTTTTTAACTAGCTCTGTCCCACGGCTTTAATCCCGTCGTCTACCATGCAGGAACCAAGCATGTGACCCCAAGTAACATAAGACAAGGGCAGGAAAAAAGGAAGAATGCATTTTTATTTATGAATTATATTTACCCTTTTTTTTAACTAGCTCTGTCCCACGGCTTTAATCCCGTCGTCTACCATGCAGGAACCAAGCATGTGACCCCAAGTAACATAAGACAAGGGCAGGAAAAAAGGAAGAATGCATTTTTATTTATGAATTATATTTACCCTTTTTTTTAACTAGCTCTGTCCCACGGCTTTAGTCCCGTCGTCTACCATGCAGGAACCAAGCATGTGACCCCAAGTAACATAAGACAAGGGCAGGAAAAAAGGAAGAATGCATTTTTATTTATGAATTATATTTACCCTTTTTTTTAACTAGCTCTGTCCCACGGCTTTAGTCCCGTGGTCTACCATACAGGAACCATGCATTTGACCCCAAGTAACATAAGGCAAGGGCAGGTAAATAGAAGAATGCATTTTTATTGATTAATTATATTTACCCTGTATTCTTAACTAGCTCTGTCCCATGGCTTAATACACATACAATGGGCAAACTTATCGCGATATCTTCCAGGCAACCATCCAGTTTTCGTTTAGTAAAACAATTTTCTTAATCGTAACAGCTTACTCAAGTAAGGCCATGTCATGCAATGCATAGATAGAACATAACGAGAAGCGCAATGACACAACGTTTGCAATTTATTACAAAATGTGAAGCATTTTGTCGATTTACTGTAAAATTAGTTGAGTTATTAAACATGAAAAACAACCAAGTTCTGCAATATGAAATGATTCGTTATTGTTTTTAATTAATTTAATTGTCATAGACGCGTTTCGATATGTATAGATTCGGTAGAAACAAAAACGAAAACGGTGAGGAAGGCGCTTTACGTTGACAAATAAAACAGATTAAAAAAACCGGCCAAGTGCGCACACCGAGTGTGCGAGTCCAACTCGCACTTGGCCGGTTGGTTTCCGTAAAAACACCTACATTAACCACAGTAATTAGGTATAAAAATACTGAAGTTCATAAACAATGAAAGCACCGAACATTGCTCTAACGAAAGGATTTTTTTTTACCGTTCCAAGTACATTTTATAAGTAAGTTTACTATTACTCGTAAACTTGTAAAGTTTTCTTAGCTGTGATAGTTTTCCTTTTAATTTGGTTATATATGCTACTACCATGAATTTTTCACATATGCAAAAACAACTATTAGCTATATAGTAGCGGCTTTAGGGTAGGGCGCAGTTGGGCGTTCGCCCAGGGCCGGATATAAAGGGGCGCCGCAGCGGCCCCTATGAAGCACAATGACACATGCTGGTAAGGAAGAATAAGCAGTGTTAAAGCAGTCCGTTATCAAAATAGTGCCCCATCTATGACGTTTTAATTACTTTGTCTATTGAAACTCAGAAAACTGATGTTCAAGTCTCTCATGAGGCTACTACTCTAATTGAACAGTTAAAAGATTTCAGCTTCATAGTTTCATTGGTTGTTTGGTATGAGATACTTTTACAAATAAATGTCGTTAGTAAATCTCTATAATTATGTTCGTTCCGTATGGTGTCGGACGTAAAGAATCTCACCATCCCATATCTTCCCGTGGGTGTCGTAAGAGGCGACTAAGGGATACACCAGAGAATGGGCAGCAGCGTTCTCTGTGCTCTTCAACAACAAACTGCGATCGCCAACCCGCCTGCCAAGCGTGGCGATTAAGGCAAACCCCCCCAAACAAAATGAATAGCTTAAAGAAAAAACGGCCCCGAGTGCCCGGCAGCCCGTCTACCCTCGACTACGGTAGCGGTCGAGGCGATGGCGTGGCAAGGGGTGCGAAGAATCCCCGGAGTGAACCCGGCTACCCCAATAAACACCGACGACTGGCCCTGGCAACATACAACACGCGAACACTCCGGACCGACGAGAGGATAGCCGAACTCGAGGAAGAATTGAGCAGGTTGCGATGGAGTATTATAGGGCTATCTGAAGTCCGAAGAGAGGGGGAGGACTCGATAATCCTCAAATCCGGTAACCTGCTCTATTTCCGAGAGGGTGACCGGCAGTCTCAGGGTGGTGTCGGGTTTATCGTCCACAGGTCCCTTGTGAACAACGTGGTGAAGATCGAGAGTGTGTCGACCAGGGTGGCGTACCTTATACTCAGAATACCCTCGAGATATTCGCTGAAGGTCATACAGATCTACGCACCGACCTCAGCACACCCCGACGACGAGGTTGAGACCATGTATGAGGATATCTCTATAGCCATGCATGGTTTCAAAACTCACTTCACCGCTGTCATGGGGGACTTCAACGCGAAACTGGGCAAACGAGACGAGGATGAGCTGCAAGTGGGGCAATTTGGAGTTGGACGTCGGAACCACCGGGGTCACCTAATGGCCAGTTTTATGGAGAAGGAAGGCCTCTATATGATGAACTCCTTCTTCAGAAAGCGTGAGCACAGGAAGTGGACATGGCAAAGCCCCGATGGTGGAACTAAAAACGAGATCGACTTCATCATGTCAACCAAGAAGCAAATGTTCAGTGATGTCTTTGTGATCAATTCGGTGAAAACCGGGCGCGATCACCGAATGGTAAGAGGCACATTGGACATTAATATCAAGCTTGAAAGGTCTCGACTGATGAAGTCAACGCTCCGTTCAGCACAGATCCAGATCCAAAACCCCGAGAGCTTTCAGCTCGAACTTCAGAATCGTTTCGAGTGACTAGGGAGCTCCGTGGACGAATACAGCGACGGGTTCGTGGAAGCTGTCCATACGGTCGGGTCCAAGTTTTTCAAGACCCGCCGTACAGATGTAAACAAAAAGATCTCTGATCCTACTCTCAACCTTATGAAGGAGAGGCGTGAGATAATCCTGCAGTCTTCAGACGATGCGTTGAAATACCGGCAGCTTAATAGACGGATCTCAAAGTCCTTGAAAAGCGACCTCCGCCGCTATAATACTGAGCGTATTAAAAACGCAATTGAGCGGAATAAGGGCTCCAAGGTCTTTGCAAGAGATCTGTCTATTGGACAGAGCCAGCTCACGAAACTGAAGACCGATGATGGCAGGATTGTATCCGCCAAACCGGAGCTTCTAAGGGAGATCGAGAAATTCTATGGGCAGTTGTACACGTCAACCAGTAAACCCGTCGCGAATCTAGTAAAAGACCCTAGAGCTAGATTGACCCGTCACTATACCGAAGACATACCGGACGTCAGCCTGTACGAGATTAGGATGGCTCTTAAACAGCTTAAGAACAACAAGGCACCGGGTGATTACGGCATTACGGCCGAACTCCTGAAGGCGGATGGAAAACCAATACTAAAGGCCCTTCAGAAGCTGTTTAGTGCCGTCATACTCGAGGGGAAAACGACACAGGCATGGTGCAGGGGTGTTGTGGTACTCTTTTTCAAGAAGGGTGACAATGCCCTATTGAAGAACTATAGGCCCATCTCACTTCTTAGCCATGTCTACAAGCTGTTTTCAAGAGTCATCACGAATCGTCTCGCGCGCAGGTTTGACTATTTCCAGCCTCCCGAACAAGCCGGATTCCGAAAAGGCTTTAGCACCGTAGACCACATACATACGCTGCGGCAGGTTATACAGAAGACCGAAGAGTATAACCTGCCTCTCTGTTTAGCGTTTGTGGACTACGAGAAAGCCTTCGATTCAATCGAGACTTGGGCTGTACTGCAGTCTCTCCAACGGTGCCAAATCGACTACCGGTACATCGAGGTGTTGAAGTGTTTGTACAAAAACGCCACCATGTCAGTCCGACTTCAGGATCAGGCCTCGGAACCTATCTTTCTGCAGCGAGGTGTGAGACAGGGAGACGTCATATCTCCGAAACTGTTCACCGCTGCACTGGAGGATGTCTTCAAGGTTCTGGACTGGAGAGGGCTAGGCATCAACGTCAATGGCGAGTACATCACTCACCTTCGGTTTGCCGACGATATAGTGGTCATGGCTGAGACCATGGAGGACCTCAGTATAATGCTCAATGACCTCAGTAGAGCTTCCGAAAGAGTGGGTCTTAAAATGAACATGGACAAAACCAAGGTTATGTTGAATGCCCATGTAACACCCACTCCTATCAAGGTTGGAGACTCTACACTCGAAGTTGTGGAAGATTATGTCTACCTGGGAAAAACGATCCAGTTGGGTAGGGCCAACTTCGAGAAAGAGGTTAACCGTCGAATCCGACTCGGCTGGGCAGCGTTCGGGAAATTGCGCGGTGTCTTCTCATCCAACTTACCACAGTGTCTCAAGACGAAGGTCTATGACCAGTGTGTGTTGCCAGTGATGACCTATGGTGCTGAGACGTGGTCGCTCACAATGGGCCTCATCAGAAAGCTTACAGTCACGCAAAGGGCAATGGAGAGGGCTATGCTCGGAGTATCCTTGCGTGATCGAATCAGAAATGTAGAGATCCGCAAGAGAACCAGGGTTACCGACATAGCCCGAAGAATTGCCAAACTTAAGTGGCAGTGGGCAGGGCACATTGCTCGCAGAACGGATGGCCGATGGGGCAGAAAAGGCTTGGGGGAGGCCTATGTCCAGCAGTGGACGTCTTTCGGCTGATATGATGATGATGATGATGATGAAATCTCTATAATGAAGTCATGGATCTCGGTAAATGCACAGAAATGTTGAAACATTGCTGCACTTTCTTGGAAGAATATAGAAATACAGGCTTTGATAGCGTCATTTTAATTGCGAAGGAATTGGCTGAAGAACTAGAAATTCAACCAGTATTTAGAGCCTCAAAAATAATTCGATGTGTTAAGGTATCAAGCTGGTGAAACTGCCCGTGATGACCCTATAACTTCTTCAGGAGAAAAAAATGTACTTGAACTTTTTTACTGACTTTTGGACACTACATTAATTTCAATCAATGAAAGATTTGAATTACTCGGTATCTTGATCTTTTTTATACAATACTAGCTGACCCGGGAAACTTAGTTTTGCCATAAAAACACCAAACATTTATCTACCCTACCTACCCTAACTTACACTACCTAGCCTACCCTACCCGACCCTACCCTACCCTACACTACCCTACCCTACTCTACCTTCCCTACCCTACCCTACCCTACGCTACACTACCCTACTTAGGGTTTCAATTTTCTTTTTTTTTCTTTCATAAGCCATCTCCTAAATAGTCCAAACAAAGCTTAAACATTTGGTTTGGATAGGTGAGCCCGTTCTTGAGTTATAAAATAACAACGAAAAGTGGCATTGATTTATATATAAGTGTATATATAGATAGATAAAATAGATACCAGAAAACCCGACTTTGTCAAACTTTGTAGTGATCTCCAATTGGAATTAACTGTAGCCTCTAAATCAGATATAGATGGATGTAAGTATGTTGTGTGATAAACTCGTATGTATGACTTAATTTTGATTGTTCAGAATATAGTTAAAATGAAATTAATGTAAACATCGTCGTTGATAACCTTTTATAAGAGTTCGCCGATTGAAAGGCTAGAAAAGTAGTTTTTTTTTAATAACTGGTTATTTCTTTAAATAAATGGTTATATCCTTAGCTTTTTACCCGGCTGCAAGGAAAGGGTTTGGTTTTTCGGGTGTATCTTCTATGTATGTAATATTCTTTATTACCTCGTATCTTTCAAAGCACTTGACGGATTTTTATAATTAAGACATCATTAGATAGGTATTGGCCGCCCAAGTGTTCTTAGATAAGTGACGTTAAAAAAAGAAACATGGCGGATTTTGGGCACCATATTTTAAGGGTTGCGGTAGTGATTTTTTTTCTTCATGCTGTGCAGTCAAATAATCCCAGTTCTATGGCAATAGTCAAGAGATTTAATTCTACTATCATCGAGATTTACCGGTTAGCAAAATATTATAAAAACGAAGTGGATGCAGCTTCCGTATTGACGCATGCTATTATGGCATATAATAACACCATACACTCAGCGACAGATTTTACGACTTTTGAACAAGTATTTGGGCATACTGATGCCGGAAATGTATTTAATGTCGATAGGGGGAAAATTTTAACTCAGAAATTATATAGGAAACGTCTCTGTGAGTACTTTTACTATACGAATTTGTAACCGATAAATTAAAAACAGATAAAGTGAAGGTAAGAGATAAAAAAAGAGGTGACACACCAGTCCTTAAGACAGGAGATAATATTTATATGAAAAATACTAGGACAAGGAAAGCTAAGGAAAAACCTCGCTATAAAAAGCCAAAATCTCTGGTGAAACTGAACATAATATAGTGCCTTTAGAATTAAATAAAATACCAACTAGAGTGAAAGATTTTTGATTTAGAATCCTTAAACTTTCAAATAGATAATAAAAAAGCGAAAATCATAGAAAGCAAATTAAGTAATGAAACTTTAGGTATAGAAAACCAAATAGAGTATTTAATTAGACTTAATAAAGATAAATTGTATCAAATTTTATCCCATAATCATAGAAACAAACGAGCTTTGTTTAACCCTCTGGGCTCATTTGTAAAAGCTATATCTGGTAGTTTAGATGAATTTGTTGCAATTAAATATAATAAAGAAATCCTTTCACTCCAGAATAGAGAACATGTAGTCGAACGTAAAGTGTCATCAATGCAAAAAGCTTTCGATAAATTAGTAAATGACACAGAAATCTTAAATCTATCATTAAAAGATTAGGCTCACACACTAATGGCATAGAAAAACTAGTTGAAAATGAATTCAAATTTAACAAGTTACTACGAATAATAGATAAGAGTAGATACAAATCTTTAACACTTTTTCTCTAACTAAATAGAACATTATGCTATATAACAATTATTTTCTATTACGATACATGACAAATCCCATAAGTTTTATTCTTTTGTAATGGAAAGCTTATGCGGGGCGCGCCATTTTTATAGTATCTAATATACAAAGTTTTGATTCCAATTTTACTTGTCTGTGGCAAGTGCCCGCTTTAGAGCATGCACAGTTAATACGGTGATGTGCTGGGTTTTAGCGCCATTCATACGTTTTGCTGTTCTGATTTCGTTTTGACTCTTTTACCTTTTTTCTTTTATTTAGTAGGTTCAATCCCAATGTATGAGTGTAGATAAAGTAGTGTATGAAACTGCATATAACTAGGTATTAAAACATTCGTGTGAAACTATTAAAAACATCGCCTACGGCTCGGTTTTTAAACACACGCTCATGTTGTAATACCCCTTATTAAGCAACATTTTCAAAAACTACTGTTATAATATGAGTACAATGGCGGTCTTATAGCTGACAGCTATCTCTACCAGATAACCTTTAGATGGACTGAAAAAAACATAGTATCAATAATATGGGGACTTAGCTCATGGAACTGAAATGATAAGCAAATGCGAAATCGTCAACGTGCCTTGCCTAAAGCGGCTCTTACCCAAGTCCCCAGCAAAAACTAAACAAAAATATCTTTAAATATTTTCGAAATAAATGATAAATCTTCCAAAACTAAATTTCAGTTACCAGCTTTAAATAGGTAAGGAGGTAGCACGTCCTTACAATATATTATATAAATATATCAATATATCATTTTATTTCTTGTAGGTAATCCAGAATTACCTTCAAGATATTACCTGCCTTGTTACCACATCAACAAATTGTGTTTTAACTTTAAGATATCGCAACTCCGGGCCCCAAGATACAGGCGCAGCCTAGTTTGGGTACCTTTGTTTTTTCTTTACTTTATTAAAATATAACTTGTTACGATTACTAATAGCGCTAAGTTAGATTAAGAAAATGATTGTAACAATGGCTTAATAAATTTATTCTTATTCTTATTCTTATCTCGCATCAGGGGTGACACATAGATGCAAAACCTTTGATTATTCCCGACATATAATATATTCTCTAACTTAACTGTTTAGAATAAAACAAAGTCAAAATACAGTATAACGTTTATTATGTATTATTTGGCTTTTGATCTCATTGACGATCAGTACTTCACCATCTATATCCGTATCGGACATACAATGACAAACATGAATTTTGTAATATAAAATGTCGTTTCATGCATTAATATTCTAGTATCAATTTAGTTTATGATTGTCATCATCATCATCATCATCATATCAGCCGAAAGACGTCCACTGCTGGACATAGGCCTCCCCCAAGCGTCGCCACATTGAGCGGTCCCGTGCGTCCCGCATCCAGCGAATCCCCGCAACCTTCACCAGGTCATCGGTCCACGTGGTGGGAGGCCTTCCAACGCATCGTCTTCCGGTTCGCGGTCGCCACTCCAGAACTTTTCTGCCCCATCGGCCATCCGTTCTGCGAGCAATGTGCCCTGCCCACTGCCACTTAAGTTTGTCAATTCTTCGGGCTATGTCGGTAACCCTGGTTCTCTTGCGGATCTCTACATTTCTGATTCGATCACGCAAGGATACTCCGAGCATAGCCCTCTCCATTGCCCTTTGCGTGACTGTAAGCTTTCTGATGAGGCCCATTGTGAGCGACCACGTCTCAGCACCATAGGTCATCACTGGCAACACACACTGGTCATAGACCTTCGTCTTGAGACACTGTGGTAAGTTGGATGAGAAGACACCGCGCAATTTCCCGAACGCTGCCCAGCCGAGTCGGATTCGACGGTTAACCTCTTTCTCGAAGTTGGCCCTACCCAACTGGATCGTTTGTCCCAGGTAGACATAATCTTCCACAACTTCGAGTGTAGAGTCTCCAACCTTGATAGGAGTGGGTGTTACATGGGCATTCAACATAACCTTGGTTTTGTCCATGTTCATTTTAAGACCCACTCTTTCGGAAGCTCTACTGAGGTCATTGAGCATTATACTGAGGTCCTCCATGGTCTCAGCCATGACCACTATATCGTCGGCAAACCGAAGGTGAGTGATGTACTCGCCATTGACGTTGATGCCTAGCCCTCTCCAGTCCAGAACCTTGAAGACATCCTCCAGTGCAGCGGTGAACAGTTTCGGAGATATGACGTCTCCCTGTCTCACACCTCGCTGCAGAAAGATAGGTTCCGAGGCCTGATCCTGAAGTCGGACTGACATGGTGGCGTTTTTGTACAAACACTTCAACACCTCGATGTACCGGTAGTCGATTTGGCACCGTTGGAGAGACTGCAGTACAGCCCAAGTCTCGATTGAATCGAAGGCTTTCTCGTAGTCCACAAACGCTAAACAAAGAGGCAGGTTATACTCTTCGGTCTTCTGTATAACCTGCCGCAGCGTATGTATGTGGTCTACGGTGCTAAAGCCTTTTTGGAATCCGGCTTGTTCGGGAGGCTGGAAATCGTCAAACCTGCGCGCGAGACGATTCGTGATGACTCTTGAAAACAGCTTGTAGACATGGCTAAGAAGTGAGATGGGCGTATAGTTCTTCAATAGGGCATTGTCACCCTTCTTGAAAAAGAGTACCACCACACCCCCGCACCATGGCTGTGGCATTTTCCCCTCGAGTATGACGGCACCAAACAGCTTCTGAAGGGCCTTAAGTATTGGTTTTCCACCCGCCTTCAGGCGTTCGGCCGTAATGCCGTCATCACCCGGTGCCTTGTTGTTCTTAAGCTGTTTAAGAGCCATCCTAATCTCGTACAGGCTGACTATGACTCCGGTATGTCTTCGGTATAGTGACGGGTCAATCTAGCTCTAGGGTCTTTTACTAGATTCGCGACGGGTTTACTGGTTGACGTGTACAACTGCCCATAGAATTTCTCGATCTCCCTCAGAAGCTCCGGTTTGGCGGATACGATTCTGCCATCGTCGGTCTTCAGTTTCGTGAGCTGGCCCTGCCCAATAGACAGATCTCTTGCAAAGACCTTGGAGCCCTTATTCCGCTCAATTGCGTTTTTAATACGCTCAGTATTATAGCGCCGGAGGTCGCTTTTCAAGGACTTTGAGATCTGTCTATTAAGCTGCCGGTATTTCAACGCATCGTCTGAAGACTGCAGGATCATCTTACGCCTCTCCTTCATAAGCTTGAGAGTAGGATCAGAGATCTTTTTGTTTATATCTGTACGGCGGGTCTTGAAAAACTTAGACCCGACCGTATGGACAGCTTCCACGAACCCGTCGCTGTATTCGTCCACGGAGCTCCCTAGGCACTCGAAACAAAATCAAAAATCAAAATCAAAATCAATTTTTTTATTTCATATAGGCCTACATGGGCACTTATAAAACGTCGACAATGTGCACGGTTCGGGTTGGTAATTTCCTATGGAGAAGAACCGGCAAGAAACTCCATGGTTACTCTTTTAAAAAAAATGGTTTGGTTTTACAATATTTCCTTGTTACAGCATTAGTACTTAGATATGTGGGGACAATGTGGGCCCGACAATAAGTCGTAAGAAAACAAAAAAAAAAAGATTACATATTATTTAAACAAAAGAAAATAAAACGAGTTAAAAAGTTAACAAGCATCTAGAAGGCCTACAATGTTCACACATTTACAAAATAATCGGTAAAGGAATCTATACAAAAGTAAAATAAAAAAAAAAGACTAAATCTAACATGTGGCACAAATATTGTTATCAGTGCTGTAACTATTCTATAAACGATTCTGGAGTTCGAGCTGAAAGCTCTCGGAGTTTTGGATTTGGATCTGTGCTGGACGGAGCGTTGACTTCATCAGTCGAGACCTTTCAAGCTTGATATTAATGTTCAATGTGCTTCTTACCATTCGGTGATCGCTCCCGGTTTTCACCGAATTGATCACAGAGACATCATTGAACATTTGCTTCTTGGTTGACATGATGAAGTCGATCTCGTTTTTAGTTCCACCATCGGGGCTTTGCCATGTCCACTTCCTGTGCTCACGGTTTCTGAAGAAGGAGTTCATCATAGAGAAGCCTTCCTTCTCCATAAAACTGGCCAGTAGGTGACCCCGGTGGTTCCGACGTCCAACTCCAAATTGCCCCACTTGCTCATCCTCGTCTCGTTTGCCCAGTTTCGCGTTGAAGTCCCCCATGACAACGGTGAAGTGAGTTTTGAAACCATGCATGGCTCTAGAAATATCCTCATACATGGCCTCTACCTCGTCGTCGGGGTTGCCGAGGTCGGGGCGTAGACCTGTATGACCTTCAGCGAATATCTTGCGGATATTCTGAGTATAAGGTACGCCACCCTGGTCGACACACTCTCGATCTTCACCACGTTGTTCACAAGGGACCTGTGGACGATAAACCCGACACCACCCTGAGACTGCCGGTCACCCTCTCGGAAATAAAGCAGGTTACCGGATTTGAGGATTATAGAGTCCTCCCCCTCTCTTCGGACCTCAGATAACCCTATAATACTCCATCGCAACCTGCTCAATTCTTCCTCGAGTTCGGCCATCTTCTCGTCGGTCCGGAGTGTTCGCGTGTTGTATGTTGCCAGGGCCAGTCGTCGGTGTTTATTGGGGTAGCCGGGTTCACTCCGGGGATTCTTCGCACCCGTTGCCACGCCATCGCCTCTACCGTAGTCAAGGGTAGACGGGCTGCCGGGCACTCGGGGCCGTTTTTTCTTTGTGCTATTCATTTGGTTTGGGGGGGTTTGCCTTAATCGCCACGCTTGGCAGGCGGGTTGGCGATCGCAGTTTGTTGTTGAAGAGCACAGAGAACGCTGCTGCCCATTCTCTGGTGTATCCCTTAGTCGCCTCTTACGACACCCACGGGAAGATATGGGATGGTGAGATTCTTTACGTCCGACACCATTATGATTGTATGCTGTGTATATCGCATCATATTATAGACATTGTTTGTATTATTGCTTCTATGCAGGGTGAGCTTCCGTTGATGGCCAAGTCAATAGATATGAGGAAAACATCATTGGATTAAAAAAATACAATATTCTTAGACAGGAATCGAAACCGTTGATGTGTTTGTATGAAAAGTGTTGACATACCATATTATTACACCATCGGATAGTGTTGCTTATAAGTTTTAAATTCTGCCAAGTAATGAGTTGTGAATGAAAACAGCACATTTTTACCTGACTGCCGAAGGAGGGTAATGTGTTTATCAGTCTATGTATGTATGTATGTTTGTTCCTATGTGGCGTTCCAAACGCGTTGGCCGATTTTGATGATTCGTACGTCAATCGATTGGTCTTAACCCTTCTAGTGTCACTGACTACATTAAAATTTAAAAATAGAAAAATGGCAGCTTTCCGGTGCCATATTGTGGGGGCTCAATTTATTTTTTTCTTCCAAGCCCATCGTGGGTGTATCAAAATAAGGGTTTTAAGAGGCGTTTTCAAAAATATATTACACTTATGTGATTGAATGTACCTAATTCGAAAAAAAAATAACTAAAACGTGTTAAATAAAAAATTTATTCAAAAAATCTAAAAACCCGAAAGCTTGAAATGCGAACTAAAAAGACGTAAAAAAGAAAAACATCATGCTGTGCAGTCGGAGGATACATCTGGTTTTGGTCAGCCAGCTTGCGAATATGTATACTCCGACTGCACAGCATGATTTTTTTCTTGTTTACGTCTTTTTAGTTCGCATTTCAAGCAGTTGGGTTTTTTGATTTTTTGAATTATTTTTAACAAAACACTTCGTTACTTACAAGCAGTATTCATTAAATCTTAATCCTTTGAGTGTTTTTCGCTTATTCTTCATCCACGCCCACTTGAAAAACTCAGGCTGTATATGGTACGTCCTGTGAATAACCTAATGTAAACGCAAACGCCCTCTTTAAAAATAATTCTCTTAATTTTATTATACCTCAAAAACAAACCAGTACAAAAAATAATTAAAAACCTCTTGGGTATGAAACCCAAGTGATGTTTGGTGTAAACATCATTGTTTAGACCAAAATTTGAAATCTCCCAAGACATTAACTGCAAAACATATTTTATGAGTTATAAATAACTTAAAACATGTTTTAAGTTATTTTAATCAGAATCGGAATCACAATTTTATTTGCTAAAAATGTAGGTACAGTTTAAGATAAATAACATAAAAAATTAGATCAGCTACATTTTACCTTACGGCGTGCATCACATTATATTAATAAAATACAAAAAATTACAAACATACAAACAAAATACAAAAAAAAAGATAAAAACAAAAAACAATATAAACTAACTAACTTTTAAACTCTTTTTATTTTAGGTTTACATTTATTATTACGATAAAAACTTAAAGCTCTTCCGTCAGTAAAAAGTTTCCATTGACACCACATAGCACGGTATCATTGGTGACGACTTGATACGAAACTACTTAATAAAATCTTCTTCCTAGCACAATTTCAATTTAGGTGGGCTCTCCTATTTTTTTGGCGCCAGGAAATTCTGTCCTGGGTTGTCGCGGTGGGCAGTTCCTCCAACAGGAGTTTTGTCATACAAGTCCACCACGTAGCCGGAGCTCGTCCTCTACCTCTCTTGTGGTCAGGTAGTAGTAATGCTTTCTACATGTTCATCGTCTCTTCGTTACTATAATATTCTTAAGTATTACTTAACAATAGTTTAGTAGCTTAATTGTGAACGGAAATTGCCTTAATTTGGATAATTACTTACATAGTCATAATAACGTTAAATATTCTTTATGTCGTGGTGGCCCAGTGGCTAAGACCTCGCCTCTCGTGCTTGAGGTCGTGGGTTCAAATACGGGCAAGTAACAATACGACTTTTTCAATTCATCTATGTACTCTCTAAGTTTATCATGGACATCGCTGAAAACGGCGAAGGAAAACATCGTGAGGAAACCGGCAGCCCAATGCGTAAGTGAATTCGCAAGGCTCGACCGCCATCAATCGACCAATCACATAGATGGAAATCCACATCGCGTCTTTCATCTCGCATGTGGGAGCCTTCTACCACATGCGAGAAGTGGGAGAGAGATTCATGTCGGATGGGATGTTTCCTGGGTGATAAAACAATTTATTCCGTCAGTGAGATCAAATAATATTGGACACGTATTTTTTGCTTTACCAAATCAATAAAAAATTATAAAGTTAAAGCGCATCAAAGTTCAGGAGTGGGGGCCTGTGACGTCACTAAGGCAGTATAAAGTGTACCTACTAGCGGCGTGACGTTTTACGATATTTCAACGCATTATATCGTCGTCAGTTTAAGTTTACGTGTCAAAAGAAAAATTACGTGTCCAATATTTTTTATTAATCTACCTGACGGCCAAAACACTTATTTCAGTTAACTACCCTATTACTTTCATTTGGGGTCCGTTTCTTAAAAAAGAATATGACCGTCGCGGTCCGTAAGGTTTAAAAAGCCAATTACTCTCCCTCCCTGGACCTTTACATCGTCACGATTTTAATAAATAGGTTGGCGGTCCAGAATCGGACCGCGGCCGCGGTCCGCCATTTGTTGACCCATGCACTAGACCAGGGATGGCGAACCTATGGCACGCGTGCCTGTGGTGGCACGCGACAAAATATGTTGGGCACGCTTAAATGAGGATATTTAGAATCTAGCTAATTTGCAACAGCAGAAATGACACCAACTCCTACTTTTTAGTATACAAGTTATTTTTTTTGTCAATTAAGACAAAGTCTAGAAAGATGTGGGGGAGGCCTTTGCCCAGCAGTGGGACAGAGTGGGCTGAATAAAAAAAAAGACAATGTCAAAATTTTTTGGTGGCACTTCATTGTCACATAAAACAAATATATAATTTAAATGGCACGTTTTCTAATAAAGGTTCCCTGCACTAGACCAACGAAGCAGTCAGGCAAAAAAAAAGTTATTAGTCACTACTACTCAATTAATAATGTCGCTGTCACAGATTAAGTGACATTTTGGTAAGGGAACAATTTAAATGCACACCAAAATATTGTTTTGTCCCTAAGACTAATTACCGAGTAAAATATATTAACTTCATATAAATTAAATCCACTCTATACACCGAGGTGCCTCAAAAACAACGTTTAATGTTCCAAAATAAATATACACTCATCAGAATAATTGTACGTCTTGTATTAAATTGTTTTTGCTTATCAAAATTGATAAATGCTCACCAAATATTGTTTTACTGAAATAATAACATTCAAACCGAAAATTACAGTTCTAAATAGCTTTAGTGTAATCAAATGATCCAACCTGAATCCAATAGTTATTTATGCTACAAGTGCGGAAGGTAGGTGATTTCCGGTGAGTGGATAAATCGACACGAGTCGGAAATCATCTTACGTACGTGTATCATACAACATTTTACTATGCATTGTGCGAGGAAATAAATAAAATAATAAAATGAAATTAATAAAATGGCGGGCTTATTCAAGTGCGTTCAGCATATCCATCCACAGATTAACTAATAGTTCCTCGGGCATATCTACTGCGCAAGTGCGAATAGCTGTCACATCGTAACGCAGGCACGAGCAAAATATACGTTCTGCCAAACATATTTAACGAATATTTAAAATTAATTTATTGATCAAAATCTACATCTAGAGTAATTAAAAACGCCTAAAATGAAGTATTAGTTTTATTTTATCTTATATATGAATGATAATCTGTACATAACTAATTTTTAAAACTTTTCTCAAATAATAAAAACTCTATGCGTCGGGCTGACGTTGGAAATTAAAATTAAAAAAATACAGGAAAGTAAAAAGCACTAGTGAAAAAAAGTGACACTTTCCGCACATTTTGGCTGCTTGGAAAACCGCTCTTTTCAAGGACATGCATTGTAATAGTTATTTATGCTACAAGTGCGGAAGGTAGGTGATTTCCGATGAGTGGCATTTTTATTCACGAGCGAGCGAAGCGAGTAAGTGGATAAATCGACACGAGTCGGAAATCATCTTACGTACGTGTATCATACAACATTTTACTATGCATTGTGCGAGGAAATAAATAAAATAATAAAATGAAATTAATAAAATGGCGGGCTTATTCAAGCGCGTTCAGCATATCCACAGATTAACTAATAGTTCCTCGGGCATATCTACTGCGCATGTGCGAATAGCTGTCACATCGTAACGCAATAAGGCACGAGCAAAATATACGTTCTGCCAAACATATTTAATGAATATTTAAAATTAATTTATTGATCAAAATCTAAATCTAGATTAATTAAAAACGCCTAAAATAAAGTATTAGTTTTATTTTACCTTTTATATGAATGATAATCTGTACATAACTAATTTTGAAACTTTTCTCAAATAATAAAAACTCTGTGCGTCGGGCTGACGTTGGAGTGAAAAATTAAAAAAGTACAGGAAAGTAAAAAGCACTAGTGAAAAAAAGTGACACTTTCCGCACAGTTTGGCTGCTGTAAAATATATTATTGTCAAACTAAGATTACAGTCGTTTCCCTTTATATATATACCCTGCAACCCGCACAGCCGCCACCGGAACGTGACGCACAGACCGCGGCACGCCACTTTCGATGTCCACTGGGAAATTTTCGATGATTTTAAACAACAGTTTTTTTGTGAATGGGAAGTAATGACGCCAATCAACACTGATGATTGGCTAACCGGTAGATGTAACTGTCCTGCATTCTTAAAACAGTATATCTGTAAGCATTTGCTGGGTTTAGCAATCAGGCTGAAGTACGTGGAATCACCTAATATCCCTATTGGTGAGAAGAGAAAGAGAGGGCGGCCAGCTAAATGTAAAAAATCTCTATTGATTCAACAATTTTGTTCTTTTGTCAGTTTTTAGAAAGTTTCTGTGATTGACTGATTTTAACTATTGTGTTCCTTGAAGTGCCATTGATAAATCTTAAGTACAAATTAATCTTATATGTACCTATAAATATATTAAACATAACTTCATTTTCTTTTTATTTTTATTTTCCTACCAGCGATTCATTTTATTACCTATCATTTGTGTCGCAGTAATTATTATTGAGAGTAAAACATTTATTTGGCTATGTTATCATATTTAATCAAATTCATAAAACAATAATGAAGTAACATGTGTTTGGGATACGCAATATTATATTTGGTATTAAAAATAATTGTACAATCGACCGTGTGCACCTTAATAATTTTATCGATGAGGGTAAACCGGTGGACATATTATGCATAACAGAAACAAACATGAATAAGGACGATCATATGCATGTTCACATGCCTAACTATACACTCCACACATATTATTCACGAGAATTTAGGAACGGGGGCTCGTGTATACTAATGAAGAATACTCTAATGGGAAAGAAAATTGATGTAGGAAAATGGAGTAAACCAAACATTATTGAAGGTTGCGCAGTTGAGTTGCAGAATCACTCCATAATAGTCTTGTGTATATACAGACCTCCTAATATGGATAAGGTCTCATTAAATACATTCCTTTTTAATTTAGATTTGATTCTCAATGACATCTGTTTCAAACGTAAGAAAAAAATCATTTTATGTGGTGATTTCAATATAGACCTTTTGAAAGATAACTATGCCTCTCGCAGTTTTAAAAACCTATTACAATGTTTCAATCTGAAAATAGGTTTGCTCACACCTATACGTCTTTGTAGCGGCACCTGCATTGATAACATTGTTGACAATATACGGGGTAGTAAATGCGTTACTATCGAATTGGCAATTTCAGATCATACAGCTCAACTACTACATTGTCCAGTTAAAAAAACTTGCATTCTCCCTTATTGGTAAATATTTAGACGTAGTTACTGTACAGAAAATATGCAAAAATTTAAACGGTGCTTACAAAATTTAACATTTAATGATATATATTCCTGCAAAGAACCCAATGACGCATTCAATAAGTTTTACGACACGTTTAAACTTTTTTACGATATGTGCTTTCCGCTAAAAAAACTTAAGCGATATGCAGTAAAATCACCTAGGTGGATCAGTAAAGGAATCAAATTATGCTGTAAACGAAAGCGCGAAATTTTGTGGCAATTTCGGAAAGACCCAAACCCCAATACTAAATCAAGTTTTAAAACATATACGCGACGATTAAAAACTATAATTCGTCTAACAAAAAAAGCCCAGAATAACAATCATATTAATAATGCGTCCAATAAGAGCAAGGCTACATGGCAAATAATAAATAAATGCAAAAATAATAAGCCGGTTGAAGGAATATCGAAACTTATAATAAATAACGAAGATATAACTGACCCAAAAATAATTGCACAAACCTTCAATGACTATTTTATTAATGAAATTGAATCAGTATCTGACATGAACATTTGTAATCAAAGTTTAAAACTTGACATGCATCTTGAATCTTTATTTTTAATACCCACAATTCCCTCTGACATTATTAAACTAATAAATTCGTTAAATAATACAAATCGCTCTGGATATGATGACATCACAACAAATGTGATTAAATATGTATCAACTGTCATTGCACCAGTACTTAGTTACATAATAAACATGTGTTTAGAATTGGGTGTGTTTCCGGATCGGCTAAAATTGGCAGTAATAAAACCGCTACATAAGAAAGACAGCCCATATTCTCCAAAATAATAGAGAAAGTAATATACAACACATTGTACTCTTTTTTTGAACGGAAAAATCTTTTTGCTGATGAGCAGTACGGTTTTAGGAGAAAAAAGAATATCAACATGGCGATTTTTAATCTCTTCGATAGAATTATTACTAGTATTGATAATAGAAGTCCGGTAGCTGCTTTATTCATGGACATGAGTAAGGCATTTGATTTTGTTGATGGAACTATATTGTTAAAGAAATTGGAAAGATATGGAGTTAGGGGCAATGCTCTGAAACTTTTAAAATCGTACTTGTCAGACAGAAGACAAGTTACGAGAATAGATAAAGTATGTTTTGCTTCAAAAACTGAGCGTACGTATTTGTCGAGTCAGAGACCCAATAACTATGGTGTACCCCAAGGTTGTATTTTGGGATCATTATTATTTATTATATACATCAACGACATGCCCAGAGAAACACATCACCCTATGGTTTGACACCCTTTGTTTGCTGACGATAGCACAGTCGTTTTTAGTGGCAACAATGATGCGACGACACTTGAGAGTGAGATAAACCACTGTCTCCAACTATTAGTAGAATGGATGGGCGCGAATAATTTGAAAATTAATATTGACAAAACCAAAATAATGACTTTTGAGCAAATGACAAATCATAAAAAACCAGACATAAAATATAAAGACAAAATAATCTCAGACACTAACACTACAAAATTTTTAGGACTAGAGCTAGATAGAGATATGTCGTGGAAAACTCACACCGACAGTGTGTGTAAACGCCTGAGCCAGCATTCATATGCTTTACGCAATCTCGCAAAGGAGGTACACCAAAAAGTCTTGGTCACAGCGTACCATGCATATGTTACATCTACGCTACGCTACGGGATTATATATTGGGGTAACTCCACGAATATGGAGACGGTATTTAGAGCGCAAAAAAGATGTGTTAGGGCGATATGCGGTATTCATAACACGGAAAGCTGTAAACCGTTGTTTGCGTATTTTCGCATTTTAACAGTACCATGTCTGTACATATACGAAGTGGCTGTCTTTGTTAAAACAAACTTTCACCTGTTTGAAAAACTACATAGCGCAAGACACAGAAATAAAATAAGCGGTAGACAGCACAAAAAAGCAGTTTTTCATAAAAACTTTACAGGAATGGCTCCACAAATTTATAATAAACTACCAAATTCTTTGTTAAACATTAATGACATCAACATATTTAAAAAACAATTGAATAATTTACTGCTAAGCAAGTCATACTACACAATACATGAGTACCTGTCAGACAGAAATTTTCCTGTATAAGTGGTGTGATTGAGGTGGATACTTGGGTCCGACTTGTTTGCTTATTATTTTATTAATTACTATGACATTGTATAATCTGACATTACTTATCAATTTTAATTAATGATATTGTTTACATTTTAAGGTTGTAATATTAATTACTGGCATTGTATACATTTAAATTTTATCTATGACATAACATACATTTGATCTCTTTAATTAATGACATTCGTATAGTATTTTAAGTTAATTTATGATATTGGATACGTGTTAATTTTTGACATTGTAAGGATTTTAAGTTCTGACATTGGATGCGTTTTAATTTTAAATTTATGACATTTTATACCTTTTCTTAATTTATGACATTTTATACTATTTCTTAATTTATAACGTTTTATAAGATTTTTTAATTTATGACATTGAATACGTTTAAAAAAGTGTATTATTTTAGATATTATTGTAATTATAATTTTGCATGCCTAAATTGGTGGAACACGGTTGACTGCGCATTCACCTGACATCTAGAAGTGTATTTTTATGTACTGTGTTGAGCAATAAATGTATTTGAATTTGAATTTGACCGTTTGCTTTTTACCCGACTGCCGAAGGAACAATAATGAAGTAACATGTGTTTGGGATACGCAATATTATATTTGGTATTAAAAATAATTGTACAATCGACCGTTTGCTTTTTACCCGACTGCCGAAGGAGGGTAATGTGTTTAACAGTCTATGTATGTTTGTTCCTATATGGCGTTTCAGAGACCAAACGCGTTGGCCGATTTTGATGATTCATACGTCAATCGATTCGTCTTAACCCTGCGGGTGTCATAGGCTACATTAAAATTGAACAATAGAAAATGGCGGATTTTGGATGCCATATTGTGGGGGCCTAAATTTTTTTTTCTTCAAATCCCATCGTGTGGGGTATCAAAATAAAGGATTTTAAGAGGTAATTTCAAAAATATTTAACACTTATATGTATCTAATTCGAAAAAAACAAACTAAAAAAATCATGCTGTGCAGGCGGAGGATACACCAGATTTTGGTCAGCCAGCCCACGAATATGTATCCTCCGACTGCACAGCATGATTTTTTCCTTGTTTACGACTTTTGAAGCAGTCGGGTTTTTTGATTTTTTGAATTAAGTATTTTTATTTATAACTTTTTAGTTTGTTTTTTTTGAAGTTTTTTTATTCATAACTTTTTAGTTTGTTTTTTTGTAGAAATGAAGCTATTTTCCTTTTTATGCTATATAAAAAGGAAAATAGCTTCATTTCTACAATACTTCATGAAAAACAATTTGGTAACCATTTATTAATTCTGGCAGGTACGAGTATTTAGAATTTATTGGTAGTATAATAGGTGCATTTCTGGTAAGCGTTTAAATACGAGCCTTTTGGTAAGTCACAGAGGGGAACACGGGGGAAGTTCCCGGTGTGACGCCATAGGCTCATAGTTAAATAAAGGGAAATGCATTATCGATTTGAACAGTAAAGGCGAACGGCAGGCCTGTATGGGAATTTCGTACCGCGAATAAAATTTCGTATTTTGGGGCATTTTTTGTATTAATTGGTAGATATTCCCTTTTGAAATTCTTAGATTTTTAGAACTTGGGACGTAAAAGTTTCAAAGCAGTTTTTTTTTTTTTAACGTTATGTACTAGTGTACCAATGTAGATTGTTACCTAACTGTCTTGCGGCTGATATGATGATGATGAATTTCTAAAAACATAATTGCGTTTAATGTACGATTTATTACGTTTATTTATTAAAATCTTTTTATTGATATGAATAATTAATCCGAAGTTCTAAAAATAGTAAACTTACATGAAAATAAAAGGCTTAGTTGCCTTAATAAGTGGTACAAATTCTCTAACCGAACAACAAAAAAAGTATGCGATACAAAATCTGCCACTCACCAATTTACGGATACAACAATGCGCCTTTATACTACATTTATGTCACACTTGAATTAATTTAGCTAAGGGTATAAGGGGCAACAAGAAACAAGAAACTAGGGATTCAACTTTTTAGCTGTAACAAGAATTTAGGGATGTAAGTGCCGTGACTTTTGTTTTTTGCCTGATTCCCAAGCTACAGATTACCCTCTTACTAATAAACACGGAATAAAGTTATACCAGGTATAACACAGGTATACCCATACATTTTCATAGGTTTATACTTGGTATAACTTTATACCGCTTTTATTAGTAAGAGGGTAACTGTCTAGTTTGGAACTCATAAGCAATTTTATCAAACAATATTTAAGCTACTCTGAGATCAAATTTCAACTTGTTTAGAACCGTGTACCTGCTACCATCTGGATGAAAAAATATTTCTATTTTCGATTAACAATGGATACGCTACTTTGTTTCTATCATATAATTATATGATAGGTCATACGAGCATAATACAATTAGTCTGATGACCATCATGTTTTAACTACGTGGGAAAAAAGCGTTGATTTGTCTAATTAAAACGGGAAATTATTAACCAGGCGAAAAATATACTGAATGGCCGTTTATTATACTAAGTAAGCAATTATTTATCCGGTTCGAGTAGTACATTTAGGAGGTTTTTGTGAGCTGCGGTAATAATATTGTTACATAATTTAATTGTATTTGGGGTTCTAATTTAGCATATTATTTTTGAACAACCATCAAGGCGACATCGCTGTGCAGCGCGGGAGTTCGGGTGTATTCGTGTTTTCAACGAATTAGTCCAAGAGCGAGCGAAGCGAGCTC
This sequence comes from Orthosia gothica, assembly GCA_949775005.1. Classification (NCBI taxonomy): domain Eukaryota; kingdom Metazoa; phylum Arthropoda; class Insecta; order Lepidoptera; family Noctuidae; genus Orthosia; species Orthosia gothica. The sequence goes on from OX459037.1 coordinate 38,703,456, forward strand.
GGGAGCTTAGAGACCTATTAACCTAATCTATCCGTGTCGGGGGACACGGATAGGTTAGGTTCGCTAAGCCTTCCTACATGTTAGGTTACTTTAGACCCTGCAGACAGAAAAAGGAGACACAAACTTTTATTTTCAAGTCGCTGTTTTAAAGTTTTCATTTGTTGCCCACTGTTTGTCGCTCACTTAGTATTTTAGTAAACCATATTGAGTATTCTTTACACCTTTAATTTGAATTTATTTTCGCTCGTTTAAATACTATCTAATCAAAACCTTAGGTTGGAATGTGACAAGAAACTTAGGCAGAAACTTCTCCACTAACGTTTATTTGGTAATTATTCTACCTAGCCTTTCCCCAATTAAATTACAGTTAAATACCAGTATTTCACATGCAGCGACTGCCTTACTGATTGCCACAACTTAGTAACTGGGTAACAAAATACGCCCGATACGAAGAACGAAACAACGGACGAAAAATCTACATGTGACAACAGAAACCAACGGCTTATGTGCTTACCGATTTACTACTCTAGTCTAGATGTATTTATTTATCAAAGTCTCGATATGTAAGCAAGACATCTTCGGATCGGCCTCGGCAAGCGTTGCTTATCCTTGATAATAAATCGACCCGTGCAGCTATTATTTTTTAGTTACTTCACTAATATTATGTAAGTAAATATTGAATTGTTTGATTGTATATTTTTTCCAATTAAAAAAGTCTTTTTTTAAACAAACTTTTTGGCTTACCGTGCACTGTCATGAAAACCAAACGTATATGCAAAATTTCATATTCATCGGTTAAGGATAACCGCTTTGAAATTCAGGAGCAAGATTTGACCCGTACATTGCAAGTTATTTTATTCGAATTATGTACAAGCTTTGTATATAAGCTTTATATATTTTTGAAATAACCTCTTAAAACCCTTTATTTTGATAACCCACATGAAGTTTGCAAGAAAAAAAAATATAGGCCCTTACAATATGGCGCCCAAAAGCCGCCATTTTTCTATTTTTTAGGGAATTTCACAACTGGGCTGTACGCTTATTTAAAGTATTCCCAAAACGTTTGGGCGTATGGGTGGGATGTCCACCATGTACCATAGTGCATCGCCGTACCTCTTGTAGTCCGATGATAGAAGGGCTAGGCAGAATCAAAACGAGCAATTCCATCGCTCACTTCCCTCAAGAACCGACAGGCTGGCAATTCGCCGTCGATGTTCAAGGCTCTGGAGTTTTGACTCGACCAGTGCGGCTGCCATTATTATTCCAGAAAGTGGGTTAGGCCACGGGAGCGAAGCCTTGGGAATAAGCTCATACTCAATGCCCTTTACAAGTAGCCATTCAGGTGTTCGTGTTCGTGCTCGTGATTGCAAGCGCGACTGTTTGTCGGGGTCTTGGGTTCACTCCCTTGATCGAACAAAATGTCATTGGGTTTTAATACTAGAAATATTTCAGTAAGAGCCCCGAGTCTTTTTCTTCTTCGTATCACTGGCACGACAGTCGTTCATATTTGCTTGGCCCAAAACTTGGCCATTTCCACGGTGGCATCGCATAGATCACCCTGTGGTTTAGCGCACAGAGGATATGACAGGAGATGGGGTATGTCTTGCAACTCAGCGCCACATGCACACCCTGCTGCTGCCCTGACGGTTAGGTTGGCGTTACACCTTCCTACTTGGGTTCTGTGGTGGTTCAGGGACTGCCAGGTAGATCACGGAAGGTTAGACGCTGCGGGAAGATGCTGACTTGGTAGTAAATACTGAGTGGGTGGTGGAAAATGGTACTGCCACGGTCTCTCGACAGGGCAACTACCGATTTCAGGAAGCTTTTCAGGCTTTGCGTCGACCCGGAGTGCAGATGTATACATAGTTTAAACATAAATAGAGGAATGGGGTATAATAGTGACCTTTAACCAACCCCGTCAGGTTATGTAGGTTTGCTTATATTACGGGCTTTTATTCAATTGGTCTTGTTAGTTTGTATGTGTAGGGAACATCTTACAACTGAATTTTAAAACAGTTACCCCAATCAATTGTACTAAAATTTGGCATACAAGTTTTCTGTGGGTGGCAATGCACAATAAGCTTAAAAGTCCTATTTAAAAACAATGGAATTTATTAGTTGTTAAATGGAAACCAACAATAAACAAACTCAAGCTACTGCGTCGTTAACCTAGTGAACATAAGCGTTATAACTGAACATGAGGGCCTGGGGTCAATTCCCTGGTCAGCCAAAGTGTAGTAAGGGCCTTTCCTGATGGCGGGATGCAACTTAAATTGCGTCGATAGGCGATATATTTTTCTAAATCTTCAAAAAAAAGGAGGTAATAATTCGACACGTTATAATATTGTTGGAATTGCACAATATTCACATGTTACTCTGTATGGGCTTCTAAACACGGCTGCCAAATTTCATAAGTGTATGTTTGTTTGTGTATATGTTTGTCCACGCATTTCGCCGAAACTACTTATGAGATCGTGATCATAGTTTTAGTCTTTACTAGCTTAACGGCTTCGTCCGAGTGAAAAGTGTTTTCTTATCCCAAGGGAACTTTAGGTATACCGGGGTACAAGTATATATATACTTTTCATAAGTAGCATATGCGCTTTTCCAAATTTTAATCTATCACTGTGTGCGTATTGGTCGCATTGCATCCATGTTAACCTCCTTGCAATATCGCTTTGTAAAAATCTCATCAGTGTGACATAAATTAAATCACTTTGGTTTTAAATTTTATCATCTGGGATTTCTTTACAGTCGCATCTTCTTATTCATATTCTATATTGTACACTAAACAAAGTTATACAAATACAAAAGGACAACTTATGAACAAAGGCGAGCTTAACCCATCATTACGTTCTCTGACAGCAAACCGATGTTATACAGAGATTTACAAAATTAGGACAGTTAACCAAAGCGCACAACAAAAACTTATAGACTAGACAAATACATCATGTACTGCATACAATGCATAAACATAATCTATTTATATAAAAATCTCTTTCTTATTTTATAACTCAAGAACGGGCTCACCTATCCAAAAAAAAAAATTAGGCCTTATTCGGACTATTTAGCAGATGGTTTAAGAGAAGAAAAAAAAATATTAAAAAAAAAACTTAGGGTAGGGTAGTGTAGGGTAGGGTAGTGTAGGGTAGAGTAGGGTACTGTAGCGTAGGGTAGGGTAGGGAAGGTAGTGTAGGGTAGGGTAGGTAGGGTAGATAAATGTTTGGTGTTTTTATGGCAAAACAAAGTTTGCCGGGTCAGCTAGTAAATAATATATATAACCAAAATACATATATATTTATGCGTCATGTTGACAGGAACCTATTATAAGGGATTTAAACATAACTAGTGAATTGTGGGAGTCCTCTGTGTAGGCATTATTTTACGTTAACAAATTGACTTATAAATCGACCTACAGTAAAATTGATTTATTAGATAGCTGTTCTTAGGGAAACTCTTCAACCCATCAGCCTAATGTACTATAGAGTCAGCAGCGAGGACGTACCCTTAGCAAGTCACAGCGATGTATTAGGTATTATATACCGCTGTTAGCTCTCGGCTCGGATCAGTAGTGTTGAGCAGCTGAGAGTGATATAGTACCGCGAAGCTGTGCGAGATTGCCCGAAGACCCACGTCTTAGATGGTTGCTCAATAGAACTGTGCGGTTATCGGCGAAGTGTGTGACTTTAAAAAAAAAAGTGTTTTATTGAGGTAGGTTTTAAGTTTTTTATTTATGATAGCCCTTTTATACGACCCTTATTATAATGGATAATCAGAACCTCTTATTGTTATTTTATCTTTTATTTCTTTAATTGAAGTTTATGGTTTTCTAAGCCATTGACAGAGAGTAGTGAAAGGAGAATAGAGGTGACTTTTCCCAGCTGTGGAAAAATAATCTAGGCTAAATTAATCTAAACTTTTTATATTATAAATATATTTTATTACGTATATCCGTAACTGCTTGTTTTTTACAAGCGCTTATTTATGTTCTAATAAAAAAAAAACCAAACAACTTTTCTAGCCTTGACTTCTAGATTTGCCACTGCATCAAAGGATGCAGTGCCATATTATCTATGATTATACCATAATCACAAGTAAAATTTTATAAACCCCGACACATTTTTATTGCATGCTACATAATTTATCTAGTAGTAGACACGCTTCGATCGACAATCTATTGAACACTTCATTATGACACGATATCTTGCGAAAACACCCCGATTCAAACAGTAAATCGCAGATAACTTTTGAACATTTGAACAGCTGAAGCGATTTTCATCAAACATAGCTAAGAACACTTTCGATAAAGTCACCAATCAAAGTCAAACAGAATCGGTTCATCCGTTTAGGAGCTATGATGTCACAGACACACAAAGACACATATAGGTACACACGTCAAACTTTGACACCCCTCTTTTTCCCTCGTGGGTTAAACTAACTGTCACCGAGTGCATCAAACTGCTTAAAAAGTTATCTTGTTTGTATTTGTAAACAGTTTCGGCTTTGCCCGAGGACAGCGATGAAGACTCATTTTTGTTACCTAATAAATTCTTCCCCTCCCCCATTTTATACCCGCTTCTGTATGTTAATTTTTTGCGGACAGGTATTTTGATGTTTTCTTGTGGTTGTTACTTATATCGTATCTTATACGATATAAGAAATATATAACTCATATATCATTTAATGATGATAATAATTATATGGTAGATAATTTGATACTTCGCAAATAGGTTGCCTAGCTAAATCGCGTATCGATGTTGTTAAATAATAAAAGTTGTAATTAAATGTATGTTGTCATTCATTATTGACAGTACCTAGGTCAGTGACTGTATATCTAAAACACTATCTTTAAAACAATATTATTACTACTCGTCCACTAATCTCATCCAAAGGTTGTCTGGAGGATGTCAAGTTCTGCGATAAGACCACAATTACTCCACAACTACCACAAATAACTCACATTATGAATTATCTCTTCCTGTGCTCATATCTGTGCTATAAAATGTGTAGGCCTATTTATATTACCTACTAAAGAGACAATAATAAGTTAAAAAAAACAATTAAGTATAGTAGGTAATTATTAGATGAGAAAAATATGTAGTCGTTATTAAATTGTCATACAATGTACCAGGGTTTAGTTATTTTAATTAGTTGAATCGTATTTTTACCTGACTGCAAGGAAAGGGTTATGTGTTTTGCGCGTATCTTGTATGTGTGTATGTATGCAATATTCTTTATTACGTCATATCTTCTAAACCGCTAGACCGATTTTTATAAATAAGACTTCGATAGATAAGTCTTGACCGACCAAGTGTTCTAGTCATCATCATCATCATCATTTCAGACGAAAGACGTCCACTGCTGGACATAGGCCTCCCCCAGGCGTCGCCACATTGACCGATCCCGTGCGTCTCGCATCCAGCGCCTTCCCGCAACCTTAACCAGGTCATCGGTCCACCTAGTGGGAGGCCTTCCAACGTATCGTCTTCCAGTTCGCGGTCGCCACTCCAGAACTTTTCGGCCCCATCGGCCATCCGTTCTGCGAGCAATGTGCCCTGCCCACTGCCACTTAAGTTTGGCAATTCTTCGGGCTATGTCGGTAACTTTGGTTCTCCTGCGGATATCATCATTTCTGACGTGATCACGCAAGGAAATTCCGAGCATAGCCCTCTCCATTGCCCTTTGGGTGACTTTAAGCTTTCTGATAAGGCCCATTGTGAGCGACCACGTCTCGGTCCCATAGGTGATCACTGGCAACACACACTGGTCATAGACTTTTGTCTTGAGACACTGCGGTAAATTGGACGAGAAGATACCACGCAGCTTCCCGAACGCCGCCCAGCCGAGTCGGATTCGACGGTTGACCTCTTTCTCGAAGTTGGACCTACCCAACTGGACCGTTTGTCCCAGGTAAACATAATCGTCTACAACTTCAAGTGTAGAGTCTCCGATCTTGATAGGAGTGGGTGTTACATGGGCGTTCACCATGACCTTGGTTTTGTCCATGTTCATTTTAAGACCCACTCTTTCGGAAGCTCTACTAAGGTCATCGAGCATTTTTCTGAGGCTCTCCATGGTCTCAGCCATGATCACTATGTCGTCGATCAGTGTTCTAGTGATAGGTGAAATTCTAAAATAACAAACATGGCGGATTTTGGGCGCCATATTGTGCGGATTTCAAATTTTTCTTCTTCTAAACCCATAGAGTGGGTATCAAAAGGTGATTACAAAAATAGTATGTATTTTTGTAATCACCTTTTGATACACACCCTCATATATGCTTAAAAGTATATCAAAAAAGAAAAAAAAACTTAAAAGTTGTAAGTAAAAAAAGTAATTTAAAAATCAAAAACCCGACCAGAGGATCAGGTGGTCAGCCAGTTCGCGAATATGTTTCCTCCGACCGCACAGCATGTTTATTTCTTGTTTACAGCATTTAGTTCGCTTCTAAGCAGCCGGGTTTTTGATTCTTAAATTAACTTTTTTTTAGGACGGGCGGTGTGAACGAAGTCTATATATCGATTTCTGATTTATCCCCTTGAGGGCCTGAAACGTGGGACCCACGCGTTAATAAGTAATTAATTATAACACGTTGTTAACTCCAAATTCTCATTTCAGAAACCAGCCCTTATTACTGTGTCTGTGTTGTATGAAATATTTAACAAAACAAAAAGCAGGCAGCAGGGGATGAGTGTATTGCCAACAACCGGACCCATATCTGAAAGCCAAGCTACTACTGAGAAATTCCTGATGGACAATTAATAACACTTGCTCCATCAGAGAACTGTCGAACCCAGGACCTTCTGTTCTGCTCTGCCGCTTGAGACCATTAGCACACACGAGCCAATCATTTATTTTTAATAAATAATACGCCGGTGTCCCGCCATGCATTGCTTTATAACTTAAATTATATAAAACAAGTTTTAGAGACCCCTGACACAAATACCTTTTGAACTACATAACTTATCTAGTAATAAACACGCGTCGATCGACAATCATACAGTAATTATAACATGATATTTTGCGATAACACCCCGATTCAAACAGTAAAACGCCCATAACTTTCAAACGGCTAAGCCGATTTTATAAATCATAGCTAAGAATACTATCGATAAAATCATATTTAAAAAAAAACAAGCGAAATCAAAATCGGTTCATCCATTTAGGAGCTATGATGCAAACAGACATATACACAAATACACATCAAACATATAACACCCCTCCTTTACCGACAGGGACGTGATATACCCAACCGCTGCCATTTTTATCGTATTACAGAGTCAATCCCTCATTTTAAACAAAAACAAATAAACATTTTTTTTCAATATCGTAAAGAAAAATTATGTAGATATCTCCGGATTGTTGCAAACTCCGTTAGTTTATAATAAATTGCGTGCTATTGTAAACTCTTCCTTCTCGACCATTGTAAACTTGTTTTTGTAAAGGTCCTGTATATTTTTGTGGTGTAATTATATATAAAAAAATAAGACATGGGTATATTTTAACTATAGAATTGTTGGGATTTATAGTATTTGAAATTACCTGTATACAATAAATCGAATTTATAATCTCACAAGATTAATTACAAACTTACGCCGCCAATAAACTGGTGACATATAGTATATGAGCCTAAGATACACCATATACCTAAGATAATCGATAACATCCTTTAAACCCGAATTTAAAATGTTATTTAAATCTTCGTTTCTTTTAATATTACCTAAATGAACTGTACTAAAAAAATCAATCAATATTGTAAAACTATAAAATCGCTCAGTAATGTTACCTCACATTCTTTATCCTTATATTTTGACATAACCTTATTAAGTAACCAAGCACGTACTTTTTTTGCTAAGTAATGTATTCATCTCACCGTCCAATTGCATCCATACTTATATAAAAAATGCAAAAGTAACTCTGTCTGCCTATCTGTTAACACTTCACGCTTAAACCGCAGAACCGATTTAGACGCAATTTGGTATGGAGATAGTTTGAGACCCTGGGAAGGACATAGGTGGATTTGTATCCCGGAAATCATGTAAACCAATCTTTTCTCAAGTACATGCAAGTCGTGGGTCAAAAGTCAAAGTCAAAAGTCAAATATATTTATTCAACTAGGCCGATAAACGGCACTTTTGAACGTCAACTAAATTAAAATTTACAAGTAATAAAAATTGATTCTACCGTGCATTCGGAAAGTAAATTGTTATGGAGAAGAACGCACAAGAAACTATGGAGTTTCTTGTGCGTTCTTCTCCATAACAATTTTAAACACCAATTTTTTTTAAAAGATTAATGTATGGACTTACAATATTTACATAAGTACATTCATTAATAAATTAATATATGTGAGGACGATGCACCCAGAATAGCTCTACACACTATACTACGTACAGGTATATATGTATATAAAGTATTAAGAAGCATTCACAGGAAAATTAATGAATTTGATAAGTAGGAACATGGTTCTCACATACTTACAAATATTGCAAACATAGGTAAAATACCTAATTCAACAACAACGGAACAGTGTGTGGGCAAAGCTATTTGGGTATATTATTGACTTTGTTAAATAAAAGAAATAACGCTATAACTAGAAAGCCGTTAACCCTCAAATGGACAATTTTTACTTTTTAATAGAGAGTGACAGAGTTCAAAATTCTCTATCTTTCTATATAAGACACATGTCTGGAATGTAAATAGTTCCAAAATTATTAAATTTTTGTAGGCCGTTAAGTAACATAATTTACTACGATTCCATCACTTGAAAGCGTCTAACCCACACTTCTTCGCTAAATGTACTTTAAAGAACCTTAACTGCCTGATGCGATGATTATTTTCTAGCCTTTTGCTTAACTACAAGAACGTTATCTGATTATTCTTGACTATAGAGGCGCAAAAGGACTATAACTACTTTATAGTTAAGCATTTAAAGAACAGTTTCAATGATAAACTTAACTTATTTGCAGTTACTCGCCCTTAACGCTTTTTTAGTTAAGCATTTAATTTAGTAAATTTCTCACAACATTTTGCTTGAAAATAATTCATGCCTTTCTGCCAGATTTTGCTTAGCTACAAAGCAGCTAGCCTCATTACTTAACTAAAAGGCAGTTAGCCGACTCTCGCGCTGCGTTCATTCCGGGGGTGAGCGCGAGTGCAGTTGGTGTTGCATGTAGTGAACCAGCAGCCTAATGCGCAAGTGAAATCGGCAAGGCAAAGGGTTTGACCGCCATCGATCGACCAATCACACGCGAGATGAAAGACGCGATGTGGATTCCCGTCTATGGGGCCTTGCCGAAAATTGCCACTTGCGCAATTAGGCTACAGGAGCCTGCAGCCCTGTAGGCTTTGTACGAGTTATGCGATGGCGTTAAAGAAAACGTTCTATTATGTCAAAATGGCTTAAGTTATTCTCGCGATTGATTAATTACGTTAGTTTTTGTGGCGAACAATATTCGTTCAGCGTTTTGTTTTTTTTTGTATTTTGTTCCTAAATCTATGTATTACCTTATTAGCACAACTACTCACGCCCTGTTTTGAAACGCGGCATCTGCATTTTTCAATGGAATTTGTACAATTTTTTTTTTACTTTTCTTAGTAAATTTTATAAGTTTGTCGACTATTACTCGTAAACTTGTAAAGTGTACTTAGCTGTGATAGTTTTCCTTTAAATATTCGTTAAATATACTACTGACGTGAATTTTTCACATAGGTACCCAAACGCAACCATTTATCTGGCAGGGGAGAGGAACACTTGACTCTAAATTTTACGCAAACGGGGGATCCGATAAAATGAATCGAAAACTGGACACAGACCCGTAATATTTTTGAATGGCCTAAGTCTAATGGCTTAAGTCTCAATAAAAAAATGATTTTTCGTGGTTTTTATTTTACCACTTTGTCAGCGTGATTGATATAGTATATCCATACCAAATTATAGATTTCTAGCACTAAGTGTCTCTGAGCTAAGCTGCGGACGGACAGACAGACATGGCGAAACGATAAGGGTTCCTTGTTGAATACGGAAACCTAAAAAGGACTGCTAGCTAAATATTCTTGAAGTCCCTTCCACCTTTCTTGGGTCGGATTTTCTTGTACGACTGTTTGTAAAATGTTTTCGTAGACAGTGACCCCTAATTATAAGTACAAGAGAACAGTTTTTATTTAAAAGGTAATCAAAAAAAATTGTTATCTATTAGGTTGTTTTTTTGTGTCTGTCTATCTGCGTCACTACCAGACGTTGTTTCAATGGTTCTTTAAAAAAAATCATATCTTAGATTATAATTACAATAACAGGTATTTTTATGAATTATAATAGGTACCTAAGTTTCTTGTTGCTTAATCCTATGCAAGCAAGGAACTGGTACTTATATTTATTTTATTATAATATAAGTATTATCATTCATCATCATCATTTCAGCCGAAAGACGTCCACTGCTGGACATAGGCCTCCCCCAGGCGTCGCCACATTGACCGATCCCGTGCGTCTCGCATCCAGCGCCTTCCCGCAACCTTAACCAGGTCATCGGTCCACCTAGTGGGAGGCCTTCCAACGTATCGTCTTCCAGTTCGCGGTCGCCACTCCAGAACTTTTCGGCCCCATCGGCCATCCGTTCGACTAGAATAAGTATTATATATAATATAAAATTACTAATATAAGGAGTGGACCTACTCGTGGAAAAAGACCTTAAATTTTAAATATAAGTACCCGCAGCTTCGCTCCCGTCAACTGCCTACCCTACCCTACTTACCTATCCAACTTACCTACCTACCTGCACAGAATATTATTTACTCTAGGGAGAAGAATATCGACTTCATACAAAAAAAGTAAAGACAGGTTTGCTGCCCGCCATCTATTAGCACTCCAGAACACCACACTGAAACGAAAACATAATAAACACCTATCCATAGCTGGGACTCCTAATGAGCTCCTACCGAGCTGGGCCTCGAAACCGGAACCTCGGGCGTAGTAGGCCACCGCGTTAATCATTAGGCTATCCAGACGGGCAGTAGCGACAGCAAATTTACGAACCACATTGCACACACAGTAATGTCAATGATGACGTTGACCGTCATCATTGACATTACTAGTATGGTTAGATACCTAAAACCTCATAAAACGTATTTTTTTTGTCTCGTGCATTAGGTCCCGAATTATTATTTTTACTCTAGCCACACCTGAAATAGCCCTTGAAAGTAAGTCGTTGATTCGACGTATAGAGTTGACACCGCCTGCCTATATATAGTTCTTGCCAAACTTCTTGGCCGTCCTGAATTTCGCAATAATGGCTGTGCAGTAATAAATCTCATACAAAAACAGCACCTTTTCGTTACTTGTGAATCGGAAAGCCAACTTTAGGGCGGCTCAGAATTTTAGCAATAACTATACCTACCTACACAACTTAACTTGTTACTTACCCTACCTATCTATCTACCAACAATTTTTTTCTAGTGTTTTTCTACCACGGAGAACCTTATCACCGCCATTCAGAAAATGACGTCAAATGCACAACATCCATTTGCGTTCGTTGTAATATTTTACTTCTTAAACACTTTAAAATCATTTAACTTTTTATAGGAGGAACCGATTGCGATGAAACAAAAACTAAGTAATACTTCAAGTTACGCATAATTTTACTCACATATTTTACGTGATGCGTGCTCAAATAAATAGACAAACAGATAAGTTAAACAGACCAAAAATCCAAAAATGCTGGCAATGGGTTCTGTTGGTTATACTTTAACACCACTTTTTTTAATATTTTCGATGTACAAAAACGACTTTTCTACAGATTTATTATATGTATATTGATTTTCCTGAGTCAAGTAATGTTGTAATATCTCCGTAACGGCAATTACTGAAGCATTCAAATTAAAGTGTTGCTGGTTATAAATCTATAATACAAACGCTTGCCTTTACTTTACTTTTTTTTTGTATGAAGTCAATATTCTTCTTTCTAGAGTAAATAATATTCTGTGCAGGTTGGTAAGTTAGATAGGTAGGTAAGTCGGGTAGGGTAGGCAGTGACTAGAGCGACGCCGCGGGTACAGCAAAAAATATAATTATATATAAAATTTAAGGTCTTATTCCGCGAGTAGGTGCGCTGGTTAGATTACTATACTTTTATTATAATAAAAGAAATATAAGTTCCTGTTCCTTGCTTGCATATGTTTAAGCAACAAGATACTAAGGTACCTACTAACCAAAAGGTTGTCTGTAAGAGATTGCCCTGTGCGATAAGACCGCCCATTGTACACTTTGTTTGAAAATGTTTGTTCTGTATGTATTTTTTTATGGTGTACAATAAAGAATACCTGTTATTGTAATGATCTCAGTAATTATAATCTAAGATATGTTTTTTTTTAAAGAACTATTAAAACCAACACACTAATGACAACCTACTTGAAGTCCAGACAATTACTGTCCATACCAGGTTACCTGGAAGAGATCGCGCAATGCGATAAGGCCGCCCATTGTATTTGTATTAATTTTAAGTTTCTTTTTATAATTGAATTTTAAGGTAAACCTACTTTCTGTGCAAATAAAGAACTATTCTATTTTATTCTATTCTATTCTAATAAAGCAAATAAATAAAACAACGACCGGTAGTGATGCAGATAGACAGACACAAAAAAAAACTTATTAGATACTTATATCCAATTTTTGAGTGTCTTTTATCGTGTTACCCAGTTACTGGGTTGTGGAGGTCAGATAGACACCCAGTCCGTATAAAGTACTGGTATCCAGCTGCAGCCATTAGACTGTAGGCCGACCCTAATCATTAAGTAATTGTTTACCTATTTATTTATAATATTCTTTATTGTACACCACAAAAATATATGTGCGGGACAAACATTTTTAAAAGCAAGTGCACAATGGGCGGTGTTAAAGAAAAGCACTACACACGACTCAAAGCTAAAGACAAAGAATATCGTTATGTTAGGACCGGGGGAGGACGTATTTATGTTAGAAAATCCGTTAACATGTTAGATTCCGAGGCCAAGATTATAAAAGATATGGATTCGCTACTACTAACTTAGGCTACATAATAATTGTACTGTACAAACTTTAGCAGATTACAAGAACAAAACATAAAAAACGTTTTTACAAAAAAATACTACCAACTTCAAATAACAGAACTACAAAGTGATAAATTATTTTATTTTTGGCAGTCGGTGTCTTAGGTGGGTAACAATTTTTTGCGTTATGGACAACGACTTCCAAAAATAAAGTTATTTTTCACTTTATAGTTTTGTTATTTGGGACTTTTTAGTTGTACCTACCTAATAGGCAAGTAGTTAGGTAAGGTACCTATAATGCCAGAATAGATTACCTGAATGTCATGAAACTGAACATAACCGGTGAAATGAGAGTGTACCAAGGTGAACTGTACACATCTGCGTACCCCTTTAGAGCGTACTGGCGTGATGTTATGTTTTGAAATGGTATAAACAATGAACAAACATGTGATTGCAGCAATCCCGAATTCGCCGTTATTTATTGAAGAGTTCTATTGTATATCTCACCAAATTAAAATGGGACCAATTTCGGAATATACTCTATCAAACAAAAAAGAATTTTCAAAATCGGTCCACAATTGACAGAGATATCGGTGAAAATAAATAAAAAAAAAACATACGAGAAGTCGAACATAGAACCGCCTCTTTTTTGATAAGTTGGTTAGAAAACAGTAAGGCAGGGCAAAACTTTACAAACAACCTTTGGATCGTCACACTGCAAATCAAAAGGCATAGGGGATGCAATGATAAATGATAAATGAATGATAAATAAATGATAAATGATTTTATTTCTGTAAGTTGGTTTGTACAAACGCTTTTACATGTCTAACATATTTTTTTTTAAAAACTAGATGAGGTCGGCGTTTCATATCTGACTACTCTGAGAAGAAAGGCCGAAACAAACTCAGAGGTCACAGTCTCTTTTAAAGTCCTGACAAAATCTTGGTTCGATCATGTGAAGACCATGTAGACTGATGTCTGAAATGGTCTTTTGAGGAAAGAACCAGCCAGATTGAGTGGACCTGTCCAGTCAGTGCACGCATTTGTCAATAACCGAGCAGCTCAACTCAGAATTTAAGGAGCTCAACAATTCGACGAACAATACCAAAGAAAGGACATTCGGGTAGGCCGCATAAACTACTCAAACTGCCAGACCATGATTAAAAACTAAGATAAATTAAAAAACAAAATAATGATCCACATAGTCTTCACATTCACAATAATTAAAATAAAATAATATAATACTTCAAAAAGTAAATATTCTTGTCATTGCAAGAAAACAAATAAAAAATTTTTTTTAAAAAATAACAAAATTCATGGTGCAAAATATTTAAACAAAAAAAAAAAAACTAAATTAATTTAATTGGAGCAGCTCACTCCCAAGCCGTTTTATCCTCAACGTAATCTTTAATGCTATAAAACGCTTTTTGGCACAACTTACGTTTAATGAATGATTTAAATTTATTAAGACTTAGATTTTGTACGTGGCTTGGAAGCATATTATAAAAGCGCACACATTGACATCTAAACGAGCCACCTATTTTCTTGAGCCTTGTTGTAGGTATTACAAATTTGTGTTTGTTCCTAGTATTTATATTATGGATATCACTGTATTTTTTAAACAATTTTATATTTTTATGGGCATATAAAAGATTTTCATAAATATACTGAGAAGGCACAGTCATTACATTAATCTCCTTAAATTTCTCTCTGAGAGAGTGTCTCGGGCTTAATTTATAAATTGATCGAACAGCTCTTTTCTGCAAAACAAAGATAGTCTGGATGTCGGCGGCATTTCCCCACAACAGAATACCGTACGACATTACACTATGAAAATAGCTAAAGTATACTAAACGGGCTGTCTCTATGTCCGTTAAATTACGAATTTTTCTAACAGCATATGCTGCGGAGCTTAGCTTCTTTGACAATTTATCTATATGTGGGCCCCACTGAAGCTTAGCATCCAAAGTTAAACCTAAGAACACTGTGCTATTTTCAGGATTCAATTCTTCGCCCTTTATCAGCACGTCAGTTTTCACCTGCCTAACGTGAGGTAGGGTAAACTTAATGCATTTCGTTTTTTTTTCATTAAGAAGTAAATTGTTAACATTGAACCAGTGAACTACATTTGAGATCGCGCTATTTACATCGTCAGTAACCAGCTGCTGACGTTTAAGTTTAAACAAAAGTGAAGTATCATCCGCAAACAACACTATATTATGGTTATCCTTTATGAGGTAAGGCAAATCATTAATATAAATAAGAAACAAGAAAGGACCAAGAATCGAGCCCTGCGGGACTCCCATTGCTACTATAGATCCAGGAGATCTTTTTCCATTAACGTCAACGCTCTGAATCCTATTACTCAAGTATGAAGTAAGAAGATCCAGAGCGCTGTTCCGGATCCCGTAGTGGCGGAGTTTCCTGATTAGGGTTTCATGAAGAACACAATCAAATGCCTTGGACAAATCACAAAAGATGCCCAAGGCATCGCACTTATCCTCCCATGCATTATAAATATGTCCCAAAAGCTCAACACCGGCATCAGTAGTTAAACGACCCCTTGTAAAACCGAACTGTTTGCTATGTAATAATTTATGTTTATTAAAAAATCTTTGCAATTGCTCTAAAATTAATTTCTCAAATATTTTACTAAAAGTAGGTAGTACTGAAATAGGTCTATAATTTGTAGGGTCTGATGTAATACCTGATTTAAACAAAAGTATTATTTTACTATTTTTCATTAGGTCAGGAAACTCCCCACAGTCGAAACAATTATTAAAGATAATAGCTAAACTAGGTGCGACAATATCAATAATAGACTTGGCGACTTCAACAGAATGACCCCACAGATCAGCAGTCTTTTTAACATTTAATGTGTGAAAGGTTTTAATTATGTCTCTACAAGTAATATGTTCAAAAATAAATTCCGAATCGCAAACATTAACATTTTCTTTTAGCAAAGACTCAGCAACAGAAGGTGATGAGTTTAAGGATTTAGTAGTAGAAACGGGAATATCTGAAAAGAAATTTTCAAAGGCCAGTGCGACTTGTGAGTCTGATTTTATGATGTTGTCATTAATAGACAGGCTGTAGTCAATATTTCGGTTACCAGATCCTCCCGTTTCACTATTAATAATATTCCAAGTCGTTTTAATAACATTACTACTGTTTTTAATCTTCGAACTCAAATAACGCGACTTGGCCAAAAAACAAACTTTTTTAAATAATTTTGAATAATTTCTAACATATAAATTAAATTCAGCAGTGTTTACATAAGTCCTTTCATCGTACAGCTCATAAAGCCGTGTTCTACTTTTATGAATACCAATGGTAGCCCAATCACTGAATGATGCATTACCATTAACGGAGATTGTCTTGGGAATAAAGGTGGAATTAAATTGTTTACAGTATATACTAAAAAAATCATCATATTGATGATTAGGTTCAGCATGAATTGGCAAAATTGGTAATTTATCAATGAGTTTAACTTTAAAAGCTTTCAAGCGACTTGCAGTTTTGGGGTTAACAGTGATATCCTTTTTAGCCACTTTGTTGTTTTGGATTGGTATAGTAATCCTCTGCCCGCAATGATCAGAATCTAGTAAATTTATAATTTCTTTGTGGACTGGTACAACATTAGTATAAATATTATCTAAGCATGTGGCACTAGTAGGGGTTATTCTTGTGGGCTCCAAAAATAGGTTTACAAGATTGTAGGACTGAAACAGACTTATTATTTTACTACAAGAACCTGAGTTTTCCAACAAATTAACATTAAAATCACCACAAGTTATAATGGATTTATTAGTGTTACAAATCTTGTGTAACACTTCATCCATTACCTTTTCAAAGCAGTCATACAATCCTGAAGGGGGTCTGTATACACTTAATACAATAAACTGCTCCAATTCTATACCAGCTATTTCAACTGTCCGCTCAACAGATAGGCTCACAATATCCTTACGGTCTTTAAATTTAAGCTGGTTACTTACTAAAATCAAGGAGCCACCATGTATAGCATTAACTCTGCTGAATGAACTACCAACCTGGTGATTATTAAAATTGAACAATAACTGGTGGCTTTTAAGCCAATGTTCTGTTATACAAAGAATATCAATACTGTTAAAATTCATAAACAATTCTACTTCTAAATCTTTGTTCATAAAGCCTTGAATATTTTGATGCACCAGGTTAATACTATTTACTGAATTAAAACTTTTATTTGATTTTATTTTGCAATTTTCATTTTGTAAAATTTTGCAAGAGGTTGACTCTATTGTCCTAATTTGTAATTTAAATTATTATCAATATCAATTACTGATACCAAATTATTGTCTGAATTACATAACATTTCTTGGCATTGTTCAATAGAAACAAGTTGTTTAGCCAAATTCTTGGCTGTAATAGAAAAATAATATGATAGCGACACAGCTATCTGTCTTTTATAATACTTTGAAAGAAAGTACCTATCCGTAAAAAAAATATCTTTTGTCAAATAAAAGTGATTACCAACATAATTGTTAGTGTCAATTAAATGGAATAAATTACTACTATAAGTTAAATGCAGTTTGATTTTCAAATTCCATTCAGGGTTTAACCTTAAATATTTATTTGTTTCAGAACCTAGTAGTTTCAGAACTTAGTTAACACAGTGTTTAAATATTATCCAAGCTAATGAAAGAGTCACTAAAAATGGGTTACATCACCAAAGGAAGACATGAGCGGAAAAGACGGACGAAACGTAAGTTTGAACAAATTGACCTATTAAATATATTTCTTTTACCTTATAAATAACTGGCTGCCGCCCGCGGCTCCGCCCGCGTGGTATTAGTATCCAATATCTTTACCAATTATAGCCTTTGTGTTTGTCTGATGTATTAGCTATATATTTCTGTAAAGTTTCATCAAAAGCCGTTCCGTAGCTTTAGCGTGAAAGAGTAACAAACATCCATCCATCCTCCCAAACTTTCACATCTATAATAGTATTAAGATTCGTTAGCTTAAGACGGTACCACAGATTACTTAATAGTTAACGGTACCCTGACCAAAAAATCGACATGAGATTTGAGCATTCATATTGGTCTAGCGGCACTGGTGGCGCATGAATTACAGTAGTGAATACGCCCAGATTTTAGAATAAAATCTTTATAAAATCGAATTTGGGTCTTCTGAAAAAAAAAAATTCTACAAAAATGTTCGTTATTAAATTGTCTATCCATTAGTCTTAGTACAAAAAATAATTAATGAACACTTTACGAGGAGATGCATAATATCAATAATTATTTCGCATTTTTATGTTTTTTTTGGAAGGATATTAGTGAAATATATACAACATTTAAAAAAAAACTAAATCAACCATTTTAGAATCAATATTATGTAGAATTTTAATGTATTTTTATTAATTGATATTTCTTTTTAAATAACGAGTAAATAGCTCCTAAAAACAGCACAAAAATCGGCTTGCGCGGCGTTTTGCTCGGGGTGCCGCCTTAAGAGCTTAGATTCATACACTATTGCTTGAAAAGAGAAACCTACCCACTGATAAGTGGCGTATTTACCACTAGACATAGTGGGTCATAGGCCGGGTATCTCACCGCTAAATTATCGCAGAATTAATGTGACAAATTTTCAAGCACGAGTTATCTGCTGTAATTGGTTGAATGAATTTTTAACAGTCAATCACAGCAGATAACCGGCTTTTATTCGTCGATTACGTTAACAGCCCGATGATAGAGTGTTGAGAAACCGGGGGATAGGGGTGGTGGTAAACAGTGAGGGCATCGGGTAACCTGCCGTAATGTGCCTACGTCTTGATACCTGCTCTTTCTAGTTTCTGAGAACGTTGACTTATGATCAAGCTGTCGTAGCGTAGGGGTACGTTCACACGGAACATCCGTATTTAACGGATCCGTCGCTACTGGGGGTGTTCACACCATATTTTAGTCTGAGTACCACTAACTTTCAAACAAAACGGATCAGTATTTTAATACTGTTGGTGTGTGAACTCGCTCATAAAAGTACCTACGCCCGCGCCATTGCCGAATACAAACTTATACGATAAAGCGGACGTAGAAAACGGACTGCTATATATTTTGTCGGATCGGTATTTTACTGGATTTGGAATACTGTCATGTCTGTGAACTCGCTTATATAACTAAATACGTCAGCGTCGAATAAAAACGTACACTATAAAGCAGACCTGTAAAACGGACCTCTAATCTGTGTGAACGAGCACTAACTCATTATTTATTTGTCACAATGATGGTCGCGCGACCACTGACCATCTGAATGATTTATTATCCCTTGCTAGGCACCACTGTTAGCAGAAATAACTGCACAGACCTGAAGCTCAAGACAAGTCACATTCTAACAAAAAGCAATGCGATAGCGATTAGTAAAATGGCAAAAATGTATGGGTTTGCAATTTGCAAGCACTACGGAAATATTATGTCCGATTTCTTAAGTTATGCCATTAGGACCATCGTTCAAATAATGTCATTTTGGCCCGTATTCCAGATGCTCATACTCAACTTAAACTCAAAATTGGCCACACACACCTACCAATCAACTGCCAACCAATCACAACTCTCTGTTTGGCATAAGGTTCTTCAGCTTGACAAGAGCCCAGACGCCCCAGACGTTACGTTGGAAATGAAATTCCAAGTTAGCAAGTATAAGTACGTTCCAAGTACATGCTAACACTACTCAATTCCACTGATTTTGTGTTAAAAGAGTTCGATAACGTTTGGAGCGTCAAGGATTTTGGATTTGAGCACGTTAATTTAAAAAAAAAAACAAGCCAACCAATCACAACTGTCCATTGCCAGAGAGAGAGAGTTGAGTTGAACTTGAGCATGTGGTTTTAAAATACCGGCATTAGTATACACTCTAGAGTCTTTAATGGTATTTTGAGAATCGCCATTGCCGATAGAATGAATATTCGGTCTAGGACATCAGAATTTTTTAAAGATCCTGTTTTTTTTCTCTTTTTCAGTAAAGTTCCTAGTAAGTTTAGTGCTAGGAGCGACCTGCCTGGCCGGAGCCATGTTCACTGTGATGAAAAACCCAATAGGGATCATCTCTAAGTATGTGAGTACCGATTGTCTGTTCTGCTACAATTTGTGTCTTTGATTTTGTTATCTCTCGGCATTCTCGGCAGTTGATAAATTTTACTGTAATAAACATACATTCAAAAAACGAATACTGAAAACTATAGACGGAGACCAATGACAAGCAACCAATCTTCTATATTCTATATTATTCAACCTTTTTTGGTTTTCATTTTTTCAAAAATGTTATCTTAACTTAACCTTGTGTAAATTTGCATCTTTTAATTTTAATTTGAAATATCTGACATTAGTCCGTTCGCATGTTTTATGCATAAATCCCAGTTACAGGCAAACCTATAATTGGCCATGACAACTGTAATATGCATATTTTGTAGAATAGTTTTATGTATCGCATTTTTATGTAAGTATAGCTGTTGTTTCCCTAAATAAATAAATCAGGATTTTACGATCTTGAGCTTTCGGTTGCGGAAACATTCCAACTCACTACGTGAAAGAATTAGAATAACGACTTTTTTTTATAACCTTTAGGCTCGCGCTTGACCACAATCTCACCTGATGGTAAGCGATGATGTGGTCGACGGTGAAACACGCTTGCCTAGAAATAACCTATTCACTCTTGACTTAAAGAATATAGATTATAGCTATATATAGCCTATATATAGCCTAGATTGTAGCTATCGGGAAACACAGTCTCCGACAGGGAATTCCACTCCTTAGCTGTACGCATAATAAAAGTGTTCCCAAAACGTTTTGTGCGTATGGGTGGGATGTCTACCATGACACATTACATAACATTTTTTTTTTATTTGATGACATATTTGTTTTGTTATCAATTAATGCGTAAAAATCGAGACTCCGGTCAATTAAAATCGTGATTGTTTAGCGACATATCTATGCCGCCATTTACGAACTAATTACCCGACGCCACAAAAATGCTGCATCGTGAATTCGGCGCGATTTGGAGTCATACAGTACTCCGACAACAACTGTCGGGCATTTTCTAGACCAGACACAACACCCGTCTGGTCCCAGGATCCTCCCTGTTTTATGGAGGATTTTTGTTTATTATTAGGAAGAAAGAAAAAAAGAAAAGAAAGAAAAAGTGTTTATTTGTCACAAAACGACATACTACATATATATTATATTATTGTATAATAATAAATACCCAAATACAATACAATATTATCAGGCTCACGTTTGACTACTATCTCACCTGTAAGCGATATAGTAAGCGATGATGTGGTCGACGGTGAAACACGCATGCCTAGAAGTAACCTATTCACTCTTGACTTCCAACCTGTCTTTGCGGGCCTTTCCATCCTATTCCGCACACCTCCGAAATGATGGCCATCTTAATAATCTTAGTTAGCCTTTAGGATTTTCTTGATCAAGTAGAAAGATATGACGATCCTGAAAGCCATTTGGTATTCCGGTGGGTTCCATTCAACGAATCAAAACACACATATACCTATTGCCCGTATGATTTGAAGAAAGATTAAAAAGCCATTGTGTCTCGCGTGAATTCACATTTTAGTCAGTCAAGGGGTTAAAGGAGGATAGCACCGATATATAGTAGTAGCCAATTTTGTAGTCCAATACTGGAATTTGTAGCCTTTAAAAAGATTTAAGAATTGTGGTGGACTTGATAATTCCTTAATTCAAACGATTGAATTAGTATGTTTTTCGAGCGTATGTATGTCCATTTCTTTAGCACGCTCTAAAGCCCAAATGGCTTGACGGATTATGACATAAGAGGTGACGTTGGAGTCGTCTCAATTGTGGGAGTGACATAGGCTATAAATAAGGGCATCAAATGAAAGCCACTTAATAGGCCATTCCAAATATATATATTGTAACACTTTTATGTTCCTATTTTGGCACAAATTCAAGATAAGCGTAACTTTGATAGCAACATAAATAATCTTTTACCACATAATTTATTTGGAGAACTCGTTCATTACTAAAACTAAAAAGCCCGAAATAAAACAAATTGTAATATAAACAAAAAACCTAACTGCTAAAAATTAATTAACGGAAAAGAGAAAAACAAGTACTAGATATAATTTACACATTAAATATTATATGACAGTTAATTAATTTTTAGCAGTCGCGGTTTTTTGTTTTCATAATAATTTGTTTTTAACAGACTTGTACCACATGTACGCAAGCACTTTCGCAACTGATATTGTGGTCGACGATGGGGCAAGCTTGAACACTTTAGAAGTGCTATTTTTTTAAATCTCACCGTAATGACTTAGTTGAAATGAACTAGAAGTAAGTTGTCAATTCCTGGCATCGCATCGGTTGGAATGAGAGCTTACTTCATCTAAGTCATCACGTGTCTACAAAATAGACCAGCTGATTAACAAAGAATCAACTTCTTGCAGTGAACTTCACTCGAAGAACCTATTTGTGCTCGTGCTTATTGGTAATCTGTTTCTACTCCAGTGCTCTCGCGTGGACTACGGCACGTACGTCCACGAGGGGATCAGCAGAGAGACGGACAGCATCCACCTCTCTGCTTACCTCTTCAACATCACTAATGCTGAGCGGTTCATCAGCGGTGAGGATGACAAGCTCAAGGTGGAAGAAGTCGGGCCTTTTACTTACCAGTAAGTACTAAAGTATATTAATCCAGCTGTTTTCTAGTGACTTCTCCCGAGTCGCCTATTCCGAAGTAACTGTATTACTGAAAATAATCGAGTACTAATTGTGTAAATTCTTACAAATATTATAAAAGCCAATGCTTGGATGAATCGATGTATGATTGTTACTCAATCACGCCAAAATGACTATACGGATCTGGTTGAAATTTGGCACAGATCTAGATTATAGTCTGGAATAGCACATAGACTACTGTCATCCTGATTCCAGGTGTAATGTTCCCTGGAGAGTAAAAAACACTTTTCATGCGGGCGAAGCCGCTGGCAGAAGCTAGTCTCCCTATAACTGATGTTTGCTAGCAGAGAACCCAATTATATGTTAAACTCGCCTTTGTACATAAGCTGCCCTTCTGTATTTGTATATGTTTGTTTTGTTTTCAATAAAGAATATTAAAATGAGTTCTGTTCTGTGCTTCTTCACTTCTGTACTTCTATTCTTATGTACTTCTTCACTTCTGTACTTCTTCTGTACTTACGCACAAAGATTTTTACCTACTACTTCATAATATTAATTTAGATTATAGCTGAATCTTTACACAAGTGACATTCTATATGATAGCGTCTCGATAGCGATTGGAAAAATTATAGAAATGTATGAGATTGCCAAGAGCTATCGAAATGTCACGGTCAGAATGTAACTTTTGTTACATGTAACACGACTCGAAATGTTACTTTTAAGTTTATTTTAGGACCTAGTAAAAATATTGAAATATTTTCTAGCATACAAAAAAAAAAGTGAAACGGAACGCATTTTGCCACTGGCAACACTGGTTTCGTCATTCCCCATCACTGTTAGAATAACATTTTGTCGAGGGCCTCTGGTTCTTTAACATAGGTACCTAACATAATATCTTTTCTAGAAGTGTGATAAGCTAATGCAGATATACGTATAGTAGACAAGTACCTGGGCGACTGAGTTCAACTCTGGTGAAAATAGATAAAACATTTTTGAAATATGAGACTTAGCTGAATCGTTATTAAAGAAAACCCCTATACTGCAAATTTTATCAAAATCTTTAGAGCCTTTTCGAGAACGTTATTACAAATACTGCTCGTTTAATATATAGTATACGATAGGATACTGACTGTAATGTCTAGGTAGTCTTCTACTATATAAAAATAAGTCGGGTTTCTTGCTGACGATATAACTCCAGAACGCACGAACCGATTTCCAAGGTTTTGCATTCGTTGGAAAGGTCTCGGGCTCCGTGAGGTTTATAGCAAAGAAAATTCACGAAAAATTAAAAAAAAAGCATTTTCAAGCGGGAAAATCATTTTCACATATAGCGCCATCTCTGATACATAGCATGTACTACAAAGATGGCGCCGGTGCGTGATACATTGTTTGACAGCTACTAATTGTTCTCTTATCAGTTAATTTCAAGTAACAAACCGGTATTGTGTTCACTGTGAAATTGTGAAAAAAAAGTAAATAAAGTTAAAGTTAAGTTAAAGTTATTCGTTATTTAAGGTCTCGGGCTCCGTGAGGTTTATAGGTAGGGTAGGGTAGGGTAGGGTATGGTAGTGTAGGGTAGGGTAGTGTAGAGTAGAGTATTGTATGGTAGTGTAGGGTAGGGTAGTGTAGGGTAGAGTATTGTAGGGTAGTGTAAGTTAGGGTAGGGTAGGGTAGGGTAGGGTAGTGTAGGGTCGGGTAGGGTCGGGTAGGGTAGTATAGGGTAGGGTAGGGTAGGGTAGGGTAGTGTAGGGTAGGGTAGGGTAGGGTAGTGTAGGGTAGGGTAGGGTAGGGTAGGGTAGTGTAGGGTAGGGTAGGGTAGATAAATGTTTGGTCTTTTTATGGCAAAACAAAGTTTGCCGGGTCAGCTAGTATATTATACAATTAAATATAGTTCGACCTCCTAAAATATATGCCGAATTTTTACATAAACAGTAAATTTTATCTAAAATAATCTGTAATCAAACGCAGCTGATCAATTTAAGGCCATCATTAAGACGATTTGAATAAATCAACCCAGATAAAGTAATTCAGTGGCCATAGTTGACCGATTAAAGAAAATTGTAGGTACCAATTAACTCTCGTCAAATTAGTCGACATAGTTCTTTACCTCACTTGAATACTTATATAAACGTACCTACCTGCCTAGATTAGTATGTAGGTGTGGTTTACTATTGTATAAGGTAATATTTACATACATAGGCATCATTATTTGCATTAATTAGATGTATGTATGTATATTATTAGGTAGGAACAATTATGTGTTATAAATATGTCTTAATCCATTGTGACTTCGCTAGGTGTTAAGTTTTGTAAAGTCACCGCCAGATAACAAAAAATAAATGTCTAACACCTGTCTACCAATGTATTTCAATATTTCAAAACGATACGAAAAAAATATAACGGTAGTGTCGCTAACACGTTCAAAACAAACGTATCGCGGTAAGGGGCGTCCTTGACCCTTTCGCTTGACATGAGTTAAGCTGAGAACAAATTATCGTACGCGGCTGACGGACGCGACTTACAGCCGCGGCTGATATGTGTGCACAGTTGTATGGGACGAGGCTGCCAGATCTCTATCAGACGTCCGAACGCCCAAGGTGACGTCCGCAACTTACGTCCGATAGTTGCACAATGTAATGTATATTCATTACCTAGATACTCTATAAGTCGCGTCCGTAAGCCGCGTCCGATAATTTGTTTCCAGCTTTATAAACCTGTTGGTTAAAACCATATTCAGTCGCATTTATTTAGGTAGGTACTTACTAGTATTATAAAACTCATACCAAATTATAAACTTTATTTGACTATTATTATCAGTAATGAGTTAATAACTCATAAACGCGTCGACCTATTTACATGATTTAAACAGATAAAATGGTTCTACGCCTATATCTTCTTAATTCTTTATTGTACACCAAAAACAATATTTAATACAATGTGATAATAAAGTACATGTACAAAGGCGAGCTTAACTCAATGTTGAGTTCTCTTACAGCAAACCATAGATTGACAGAGAATGATGACAAAAGAGGGTAGGATCCAGTGTACAATTTTAAAATAACATAATTATAATCATAAAAATAAATATATACATACATATATATATACAAATATTTATATCTACTAACATTGCGTTAAAAGGAAATGCTCTTTAATTTTCCTCTTGAAGACATCGAGAGAAGGGCAGCGTAGGGAGTGTGGGAGAGAGTTCCAGAGGTGCACTGCAGTTACAGAGAAAGAGCCATCATAACGGTTGGAAGTGTGACGTGGAGTACGAAGGAGAAGCGAAGTAGCCGTGCGACAAGGTTTGCCCCTCGGGACGAGGTACTCAAACCGTTCGCGAAGGTATTGGGGAGAAATAGGATTGTGCAGGATATTATAGAGAAGGGATAGGATGTGGGTATCTCGTCGACGCCGAATCGGCAGCCACTTCAATCTGGTCTGAAAATCCGACACATGGTTGTACTTGCGGAAGCCGAAAATAAAGCAGATGCACAAGTTCTGCAATCGCTCGAGTTTGTTTAGGAGTACCTCCGTTGCATCTAGAAAACAAACATCCGCATAGTCTATGAGTGGTAGAAGAAGAGATTGAGCAAGAGTGACCTTAGTGTGAAATGGTAAGAATTTTTGGAGACGTTTAAGAGACTGAAAAGAGTAGAAGACCTTTCTACTCACATCAGCAATATGAACCTCCCAAGAGAGGTTAATGTCTATATAGACGCCCAAGTTTTTTGCGCTTTTGGAGTAGTACACAGTAGCACTGACTTATACTTTACTGGCGGAAGAGACTGGGAATCCAATAGATTGAGCATGTATCTGCCACCAATACCAATAATGAGCGCTTGAGATTTAGTTGGGTTCAGGAGGAGTGCAAAGGACTGAGTCCACTTGTTGATATTTTCAAGGTCATCATTGATGGCAGCCACAGACTCGGCGAGTTCACTCACCTTAAAATGACGATATAACTGCAAGTCGTCCGCATAGAGATGAAAGTTAGAAGTTATTAGGACCTTAGTGATAGCATTTATAAAAATTGAGAAGAGAAGAGGAGAGAGAACACCACCATGAGGAATATCTTTCATTTCAGACCAAAATCTTATTAACATTATAAATGCGAAAGTTTAGATGTATGGATGTATGTTTGTTACTCAATATTGCCAGAATGGCTGACGATTTATACTACGCCGAGCCTCGGTAAACACTTTAAGACTACTTTTCCACCAGAGATGTAATACGCTACGTTGCTATAGATGCGCCTGATATCCACCAGTCATATTCACTGGTCCACATAGCATAGTACTGGTAGAAACGGGTTCAACTAAGCTATGTTTTTTTATATGGAAGGATGAAAGCTATTGGCGTGAGCTATACATGCGGTACTGGTGTAGCTATATGCAGAACAGATAACCTACAGTAGTCCTTCCCAGTGCCTTCCCTGCTGTCGATGCATCGTATAGCTCAAGCTGCGTATCCTCCTCGCACATCTTACTCGCTCCGCTACACAGCTTAGCATTAGTGGAAACGGTCACATAGTTTCGAAGCTTAGTTATCACATCCTCGCAGCATAACTGCATAGCACATCTCTGGTCAAAAAGCAGACTAAGCTGTTGGTCCGGCTATCATTTTTATCTTTAACAGTCTTTACGGGTTAGTCAGAAGCCTAAGAATTCGACACCATTTTATCAAAGGGGTGTCGCTTTACCCAATTGCTGGGCTGTGGTGTGGGGGGTGGCATCCGGTTGTACTGGAAGCCGACCCCATACTTGGGATTATCCAACACGTCCTATAACAATTTTTTTTTTCTTACAGAGAAAACAGAACCAATGATGACCTGGAGATAGACCTGGAGGCTGGCGTGATGCGGTACAGTCCTCGGCACAGGGTCACCTTCCTACCTGAGGAGTCTATCGGCAACCCGGAGGACATAATCGTTACCATGCCGAATATTGCCATGTTGGTGAGTTGGTAATTACAACAGCATCATCAGTGTCCCATACCAGGTGTCGTCCCTCCTATAGTATGTATGTGAAATACTGTATGCTTGCTTCACATAATGTACGGACGACATGAGGGTACATAAATACACATTTATCATGAGAGTGGAAAGATGAGTCGACCAGTTTTATTTTACTCCTATTATGCCATATATGCACATACTTACAAGGTGAGGTCTAACCTCTCTCGTGTGGCTGTGCCACTCACATGCATTAGCTGGTTTTACCAAGTGTCTTGCCATACTCTTGTTACCTCTTCGTGCTTGCACTCCCACGTACTCTATAGAGGGCTCTCATAACTGTTATTTGACTGCATTTTACTTATGGCTATACACCTCTTTTACCTAGCTGGGCATCGGTCGACTTGCTCCGGTCTAAACAGGGTATATCCCTGGTGACTCTGATCATGTTTGTATATTAGTCACTTAGCCGGACAGGGGGCCTATGGCCCCCCGGAGGCCTCCACCATCCCCATAGCCTCGCCACGGTTGCTCCAGCTCAGTCGACCGTGCCAGTGTGTTTCCGGATCACACTACCATTATATGGGAGCTCCAGGCTTCCCTGTCCAATGTCCTTGACTACCAAGTGTGCTGTGCACTGCAAGATTGGACTACCAATAAAAGAAAGAATGACATGCTACAACAATCGTCTCATCTTTCCACTTATCATGCACTTATAGGTCGACATAAAGATATTGCAAAGTAAACACTCACCTGGGGTCTTCTTGGACCTCCTAGAAGCTCGTAGCTCCTACCTTGTCTTGCAACAACCTTTTTGCACACTTTTCATACTTGTCTTCATGGCAGCCACATTTTCCCGCCATGCTTCTAGCACAGTCCCAACATAAAGTTAGTCAAAGCCAAGAGTGGTGTTACCACAATATAAGATATAGATTGACATTACTAATGTTGATACATACCGATTGGTAAATGGCAAATCGCGCAATGCTGCGCGACACCAGGCTTATCTATAGTTTCGTATCGAAACTTTTTTCGTTTAGTGACCAAAACCCTTTCATTGACGTGCTGCAATGTACTATTCCGCACAGGAGACCATGGACGCGGACTTTTTAACGCGGAGTGACCGTGGGAAAATCTCTAGATTATATAAACCACATTGATTGGACTTCGTCCGCAGAAACGATTACAATCTCCGATGTTGGCAATCCCAACCCTGCGATTCCTTGCGTTGAGAAAAAGTATAAACACTCACCTGGATAGGCAGGGATCGAAGGTATCAGCACACACTCGGGACATCAGGGCCGGCCGGCGTGGCGAATATTCAATATGCACTACAAGTTCACGTTTTTGCTTGATTTCACTTCACAAGGAGGGTTACGAGAACCAATCGGTTAATCAGTTTCTAGCGAAGCCTTTTGGGTATTTATTAACCCTTTTTTAAACGGACACAGCGCGGGAGCAGTTATCTGCTTTTCGCCATTTTTTTTCAAGTCCCAGTTCGCACTCTCACCGCAGTGAGGCGCTAGCGTGGCGCCAGCGGGATGGCGCCAATTTTAAATTAGGAAGGGAAACAAATTGGATAGGATATTTAGAAGGATAGGCTTAATGTTTATCCATTTCCCCCCACTCGAAATCGACCAGGATTTCGCAAGCCAAAAGACTGCCAGAGTACAACTAGCAGTGCTCGAGAAATATAGAATTCAAACTTAATAAGCATAATTACCTAAGTGTCTAAACTATTTTAATTGAACAATACTGATCAATACACAATATTGTTCGAGGTATAAGATAAGATAATAATTAGTTAATTGGTAACGGACAGACCTTAACTACTGGTCTGCGCATAGTTTTACCGTTTGCAGTTCGAAGAGTCACAACCCTGACTATGTTATCTGATCCCGGATGAATCTGTTGTATACGAGCTAATTTCCATAGTAAAGGGGGAAGATTAGGCTCATTAACAAGGACTAAACCGTTTAATTTAAGGTTGGGTGTATCTTTGAACCATTTAGTTTTTTGTTGAAGTGTATGCAGATAATCACGTTGCCAAGCAAGCCAAAAACTTTGAGTTATTTTCTTGAGCATTTGCCAACGAGAACGTGGACATAAGCATTCACTAACAGGTTCTTCCGGTAGCGAAACTAAAGGACCTCCCGACAAGAAGTGTCCCGGAGTCAAAACGTTCGATTCTTGCGGGTCTGAAGACAAAGTACAAAGTGGGCGTGAATTTAACACAGCTTCCACTTTAGCGAGAATCGTAATAAATTCTTCCAGCGTTAAAACTTGAGCACCAACTACACGCTTAAGGTGATATTTTGTGGACTTTATGCCACTTTCAAATATGCCACCAAAATGTGGTGCACCTGGCGGGTTAAATTTCCATTTTATTTGACGGATAGCCAAACCATCTGATATATCAACTTGATGTTTGCGAAGCTCGCCGGTTATTTCGTTAAGATATTTGTTTGCACCAACAAAGTTGGTGCCACAATCTGTAATGATTGTATCACACATTCCGCGACGGGAAACGAATCTATCCAGAGCCGCGAGGAATGCTTCGGAACTCAACTCAGTGACGGCCTCCAAATGGACGGCTTTCGAACTCAAGCACACAAAAAGAGATATGTATGCTTTATAGGTTTTAGCTCCACGTCGACGACTTTCCTTTACAATAAAAGGGCCACCAAAGTCAATTCCTGTGGTTTGGAAGCATCGAGAGGGCTGAAGACGAGCGGCAGGGAGCTTGCCCATCATGGGTTGACTGGACACTGGTTTTACTTTGAAGCAACGCACACACTTTGAGAGTGCGGTACGAATAAGTAGTCTTAACCCAATTATCCAGAACCTTCTATGAATTAGGGACTGTAAAGTCCGAGGGCCACAATGCAGATATTTTAGATGAAAATGCTCGACAATCAGCCTCGACAAAGGACTCAATTTAGGTAAGAGAAGAGGATGTAACGCAGATGGCGATAGATTAGCCTCATCGATGCGTCCCCCCACTCGCAATAAACCATCTTCATCCAAGAAAGGAGACAGTTTTTGAATCGACTTGTCGCATTGTTCATGATTTTTCACTTGACTGACGTGAGACGACATATAATGGTCTTGAGTAAACTTGACTAGCGTCTTCATTGATTTATCGAGTTCAGAACTGCTAAGGGCGGAGAAATTTCTATTTGAAGAAACAACCTTTGCATTTGATATGAAACGGAAACACCATGACAAAGTTCGTTGAATCTTTGTCAGAGAAGAAAGCTTAGAAGTTAACGTCAGAAGTGGATTATCAGATTCAGCAGCGTGTAGGCTGCTTGGAACTGAAGTTTTTAATTCCGGCAGTTCTGCATTTACGAGCAACGTACGTTTGCAAGGCCATTTATTAGGCGACATTCGCAACCAAGAAGGCCCACTCCACCAGAGTGGGTGATCAATTAATTCTGAACAGAGAACACCGCGACTACAACAGTCGGCCGGGTTATCCTCGGTGGACACGTGAAACCAAAATTCGGGACCAATTAAATCGGTTGCTTGCACGACTCGATTTGCTACATACATCTTTAGCAAATGAGGTGCCGTGTTGAGCCAAGAAAGAGTGGTGGTACTGTCCGAGTAGGCTTTCATAGAATTTATGTGAATTTTATCTTTGAGTAAGTTGTGCATGTGTGACATAACTTGCGCTAGAAGCACCGCTGCGCTGAGTTCAAGTCTATTTATCGTTGTCGGTTTTAACGGAGCCACTCGAGATTTACCTATTAACAGGTGAGTGACCGTGGTAACCTCATCCACAACACTACAAAGATAGACACAACAGCCATACCCTTTGAGTGAACCATCACAAAACCCTACCAAATGCACTTCGGCAAGACTAGAGGGCATAATCAGTCTCGGTAGTGAAATATTCTGCAGATCAGATAAGTTGGCTGCTATTAAATGCCACGCCTTAGCTAAATGTGGCGGGATACCTTCGTCCCAACCTAAGTTTAAGCGCCACATTTCTTGTAATAGCGACTTTGCAGAAAACACAACCGGGCTTATCCAACCGAGCGGGTCGAAAATGCGGGCCACTATAGAGAGGATAGATCTCTTAGTAAATTTTACGTCGAACGAGTCTGAAAACTTGTAGGAGAAATTGTCGTCCGATGGATTCCACCGTATCCCTAATATCTTGACAAACTCATTTCCAGCATCATCGAAGGATTTAGAAGTCTGAAGATGGTCAGGAGGAACATTAGACAAAAGAATTGGAGTATTCGTACTCCACTTACGAAGTTCAAAATGACCCTTTGACAATAACGAGGTAACATCCTCTTTTAATTGTTTCGCTTCATCAAGAGATGAGCATCCGGTAGTGATGTCGTCCATGAATGTATCTTCACAAAGAACTTGAGCGGCGCGGCTTGAGTATTCAGAACCGTGATCCTCAGCAAGTTGACGCAGAGTGCGAATAGCTAAGTATGGGGAGCTGCTGACTCCATAAGTCACGGTATTAAGCTCATACTCATTCAAAGCCTCGTTAGGCTCGTCACGCCAGAACACGTGTTGATAACACCTGTCCTCAGGACGTATCAATATCTGGCGGTACATTTTGCAAATGTCCGCAGTGAAGACAATATTATGAAGTCGGAATTTCGTAACTAAATCGACGATGTCAATTTGAAGTTTCGGTCCAACATGAACTACATCATTCAGAGAACGATTATTTGTAGTCCGACTACTAGCGTCGAAGACTACCCGGAGTCGTGTCGTAGAGCTATCTGGACGCACGACGCAATGATGTGGAATTATATAACGATCAGTAGTCGAAGAATCTGCAGGCTGCATATGTCCTAGTTCTTTGTACTGGTGCATAAATTCCTTATAATCAGCTTTCAGCTCGGTCTGATTAATAAGACGCCTTTCTAAGCTGAGAAAGCGATTAAAAGCTTGGCGAGACGAGTCGCCTAAAGAAGGCGCATCCTTCTTTAACATTATAGGTACCACGTAACGACCTTCACGTGTACGGTAAGTATCCTGTTTATACATTTGTTCACAGAGATCATCTTCCGGACCGGAAATTTTACATTTCGGCGGTTCTTCAGAATCCCAGAACCGTTGAACGATACCTTCGAGCGTGCAAGAGGACGCGAGGAGTGACGTAACGGATTCACAGCGAATATTGTTAGGTGGTGTGTTATGAAAATATTGACCACTTATCACCCAGCCGAATACACTAGACAAGGCGCAAGGTAATCCGGGACCGGGAGTGAAACGTGAGCCAGTGTATATTTGATCAAAACACTCGACACCTAACAGTAGATCGATCGGACCGGATCTATCGAAGTCGCGGTCGGCGAGATCAAGGTGTTTGAAATGATCCTTGACGTGCAACGGTAACGTTGACGAAGGCAGCATGGAAGTAATTTTAGGTAAAACTACTAAAGGTAAGTCGAACTTAGGCGACTCACAAGAATGAGGTATTATTGTAGCGAAAGTATAACCTTTTATGTCACAAACATTACTTTGTCCGAGACCGGTAACGTTCAAATTACATTTTCTTATACGTAAACCCAGGCGGCGCACGCATGCGCTGGTGATGAAAGAATCCATCGAACCGCTGTCAATAACGGCGCGTGCACACTGGAGCGAGCCATCCGCGTGACGTACACGAACTACCGCTGAGCCAAGAATCTTCGTACTACAATTTGAACCCGAAGTTAGTGACGTAATACAAGTAAGTGTGCTAGTAACTTTAGCGGAACTTTCGTTATTCTCGTTTGAATTAACAGAAGACGTTAATAAACTTTTATTTTCCACATGTAATAACGTGTTATGTTTCGCGTTACAAACAAAACATGTGGTTTTAGATTTACAATTATTATTATCGTGACCGGGCCTTAAGCAATTGGCACACAGGTTAAATTTCGTAACGAAATGTTGACGCTGTTCAAGTGTCATAGAATGTAACTTGCCGCATCGGTAAATGGAATGATTTTCATTACAACATAAACAAGCTAATGAGCCCGATGCATTATTATTATTACTTTGGTTCGTAGATGCTACAAATGATGATGACCTTTGCTGACCTTTATTACGAAACTGTTTATTGTTATTAGAAGAGTTCGATGGAGTAGTCGAAACCGAGACCGGTTGACTAACTTCCAGAATCTTAATATAATTTTGTAAATAAACAATTAAGTCATTGAACTTAGGCATCTCGTGAATATTTTGTAACTCGAACCGTTTCCTAGTTTCAAGGTCAAGTGATCGCGATGCAATGTGAAATAAAATAAATTCACTTAGCTCATCAATTTGCAAAGCACGTAGCGCATTTACGCTTTCATATAATGAATTGGTAAGTTCGGACAAATTTTCAAGTGACGGCTTGTTGACAGAAGTTAATTTAAATATTTTTTCTAGATAAGTATTTGCTAAAATGCGCTTATTGTCATATCGATCTAATAAAAGATTAAAAACCACGGAATAATTCGACTCGGTTATAGGTACGCCCCTGGCCAAGGTCAGTGCACACCCAGATAAACACGACAACAAATAATGAAACCTTTCCGTGTCTGAAAGTGAACTATTGTTATGAATAAGCGGGATGTAACTATCCTTGAAGGTCTGCCAGTTTTCTATTTTCCCATCGAAATGCGGAATTTTCAATTTAGGTAGTTTCACTTGAACAATAGAAACCTCTCGACGACAATGTGCGGACGGATCGGCGGCTGCAGGCGTGTGGGGCGCAGGCAGCGACGTCGCAAGCAAAGATTCGGCAACTTCGATAGACGCATAATACAAATCATCAAATGACAACATCGCACTCAAATCTATTTCTGACTTGGGTTTTAACTTTAACTGTAATCTATTAACATTTTCGCTGGACTCCATAAAAGCAGCCCTAATCTGATCAATCTTCTTGTATCTAGCCTTGAAAGAGGATAGCTTAGAACCATCTTGCAGAACATCTTTAGACAAATCGTAGATAATCTGCATACACTTGAAATCATATTCGCGTCTTTTAAGATACGCCTGTAATTCAACTTCATCAGACATATTTGTTAACTTACGTATTCACGATAAATAAATGAGATAAGAAGGTGAGTAGGTAAGTACCTATCCGAACTGCAAGCGCAATATACTTTAGGCACTACTAAGCGTACCTACTTTGGCAAGTAATACAAGTTATGAATTTAAATGTGTAGTTATAAATACCTATTACGATTTAGACACTATAAGTTATCACTTTTATTCGTAATAAAATTGAGGTAGGTAGGTAATTTCTCGAGCACAACCATTCGACCATGAAACATTCCTATTAGCTTTATACCAACATCAGTTATTGCAAGGAATAGTCATACAAGAAATACCTATTTTATTCCAGGTTTCAATTCAAACCTTAAATACGATTAAATTTTCTGAATAAATAATAATGATCAATGAGGGTAGGTTAGGTACAATCGTGGTCCGCTGGCTAGCTTAGCATGTTGCGGGAACCCGACTTGAATACCTACCTTTTGCGTTGTTTAAATAAATTATGAAATATATTTATTTAACGCGTGATTCTTACTTGTTATTTATTAAATTAATAAGAATACACGATATTACAACGCAATATGTACTCATTAAACGAGATTTTATGATTAATAAGAGAATGTGAGGGTGCGTAGACTCCTCACAGGAGGCACCAAAAAGAATGATTGGACTTCGTCCGCAGAAACGATTACAATCTCCGATGTTGGCAATCCCAACCCTGCGATTTCTTGCGTTGAGAAAAAGTATAAACACTCACCTGGATAGGCAGGGATCGAAGGTATCAGCACACACTCGGGACATCAGGGCCGGCCGGCGTGGCGAATATTCAATATGCACTACAAGTTCACGTTTTTGCTTGATTTCACTTCACAAGGAGGGTTACGAGAACCAATCGGTTAATCAGTTTCTAGCGAAGCCTTTTGGGTATTTATTAACCCTTTTTTAAACGGACACAGCGCGGGAGCAGTTATCTGCTTTTCGCCATTTTTTTTCAAGTCCCAGTTCGCACTCTCACCGCAGTGAGGCGCTAGCGTGGCGCCAGCGGGATGGCGCCAATTTTAAATTAGGAAGGGAAACAAATTGGATAGGATATTTAGAAGGATAGGCTTAATGTTTATCCACACATATTGACGTCTGGAAGGCACTTTTATCCGAATGGCAATGTAGGTGGGATAATTCCATCAAGGGCCGACACCTCCACCAATTCTTTCCATTCTTTCGCGTGCGGCTGGCCAGGACGTGGCTGGAGGTGAATCACTGTGTTGCCCAATTTCTCACAGGGCATGGTAACTTTAAAAGTAAATTATTTTCCTTCAAGCTTGTTGCCTCGCCTTTATGTCAGTGTTCTAGATCTGACTGCGAATATGTACAATTTGCACATCATATCTTATGGGAGTGTATTCTTTAGCAGAATGAATGCAATACTATATTAAATAATGCACAGGCTGTTCCAGGAGCTGTTTACTATACGGACCTTGTGGAAACTAGAACAAATTTCCGTGCGTTCAAGCGTTTTTGCCATACCTATTATTGGAATCAAATATAAAAGCTCACAATGTTAGGACCCATTAAAATGAATGCAATTTTTTAACCGTGGAGCCAGGCAACTGGGATTATCCCAGTTGTATCCGTATTGGTCTTTTTTGTTCTGTCTCCTGCTTGATATGGAGGGAAGTGGAATTTTATATTTTTTGCTACACCTCCTTTATTCTTTTCTGATTAATTTCGTTGCGGGATTCAAGGTAGTTAAATTCATTCTCCGGGACTTCGAGCTTCATTGCCTCTGCGCTTTTCTGGTGGTCGCCACTGTTGATTCTGGCTTTCAGGAGTTGCAGTGGTTTGGGAATAGTGCGGTGGGATTGTCCCAATAAAAAACCCCTTTCATTAATTAACCGGAGTCTCAATACTGCTTCATGGTTTTTCATTTCTCTTCTTTAATTTACAACTAGCTGTGCCCGCGGCTTCGCTCCCGTCAACTACCTACACTACCTACCAATCAGATTTTTTCAAGTGTCACTCTTCCGCAGAAAATCTTAACACCGCCATTCACAAAATGACGTCAAATGCACATATCCATCTATCAAATATGGAGTTCAACTGTCCGAGTATCTGAATTGCGTGTGTTGTGATATTTAACTTCTTGAAGACAAAACATTGGTTTCGTACATTTTACGTGATGCGTGCACAACTAAACAGACAAAAATTCTGGAATGGGTTCGGTTAGATATCTAACAATTTTTTTTGGTAATATTTTCGATGTACAAAAACGACTTTTCTATAAATATTAGTCTTTATTTTATTTCTTGATATTAATGATTTTATTTTTGGAGATTTTCTTGCATGCCGTATTGAAAAAAGGGAAAGGAAGAATATTCGTTTATTTGGCATCGAAAAAAAGGCACATATCCAAGTATAAATAAACGAACGAAAGTAAATATAACCTTGCTTTAAAAAAAAAGTTAATAAAAAAATCAAAATACCCGACTGCTTAAAAAGCGAACTAAAAAGACTTAAACAAGAAGAAAATCATGCTGTGCAGTCGGAGGATACATATTCGCGAGCGTACTGACCAAAGCCAGATGTACTTTCCGACTGCACAGCATGATTTTCTTCTTGTTTACGTCTTTTAGTTCGCTTTTTAAGCAGTCAGGTGTTTTGATTTTTTTTTATTAACTTTATTAATTTCTAATTTTTTAGTATTACTTACATTTAAACATGTAAGTATTAATAATTTTTGAAATCAGCTCTTAAAATTCTTTTGAAATCCAAATGTAGCCAGTGACACTCTGGAACGCCACATAGGAACAAACATACATACGTAGACTGATAAACACATTACCCTCCTTCGGCAGTTGGGTAAAAATAAGGAATATAAAAGAAAATGAGCCTCTATATAAGTGTCATACGTCGTCAGCGTTGGCAATGGTCAAAAGAACAATGGCAGGTGCCCATACATTTTTTTAGCTGAGATTA
Organism: Orthosia gothica; assembly: GCA_949775005.1. NCBI lineage: Eukaryota > Metazoa > Arthropoda > Insecta > Lepidoptera > Noctuidae > Orthosia > Orthosia gothica. The sequence continues at coordinate 38,741,106 of OX459037.1, forward strand.
AATTCCTACGTCTTTAAATGAAAAATATCTGGTTTAACTCAGGGTGATGTTCTGAATTAGTTTGTGCAAGATTTTTTGTTCGAGAATGTCGAGAATAATAGATATTCAGTCATAAACTTTTGTAGGTTATGTCTGGGTAACTTTTAATAATGTGTTTAATAGGTAATAATATTCAATTTCGTGGAAGTAAAAGGGGAATATCTCATTAGCATTTCCCTTACCTATTTATTTCAGCATGAAATATATAATATACTCTTTGGAAAGAGTATATTTATTTAAACTAAGCGACTTTGACGTTTATCAAAAGGTCGTCGTCCTCGTCAACAACCAAGCTATATTTTTTAAACTTGGATACTAGTCTTTTTGCCAATCATTAATTCAAAGTAATTCATTTATTTCTACTACACTACAATATTCTTACCTACCTGCGAGGAACATCTATACTTAGTCATAAACTGTATTGTTAACTCATTTACTGCAATAAATACATTAATTATATTATTAATTAATATAGTTACTACTTGTCACTTAGTAGATAAAATATATAATGGCAACACTAAGCTAGAGAAATTAACCAAAAAATCAAATATTTTTTATTTATTCTGTTTTGTTTTTATCCGTTTTGAACCAGCCCAATAATATATTTAAAAAATGTAGATAATTAATAGAAAGTCTTTCGTATATAACTCACTTTCAGACGCTCAAATTTAAGTCAGCTAAAATCTCGCCATTGTTCTTTAAGGGATTGATCACGTGACATTTCCATACATTTTTGTCATTTTTCCAATTAATTTTTCAATTCCACGCTTTCGATGATAGCATGTCACTTGTCTAGGGCCTTAGTTCAGCATAAAAGCCAGAAAACCGTATTGCTTCAAATTACGTGAATGATAAAGTTACTAGTAGTAGCTTAGATGTAACGTAAGGATGCCTGATGGCTTCGACCGCCATTTTGGTAACAGACTTCTAGTACCTGATAACCTAATTAATACGCGAACTTGCTATCATAATCACTCTTTCGCACGGGGCTGATATTTCCGAGTGAAAGGTGTTCACTAGGTCTACGCCGGATATCTGTCAAATCTTCTTTGGAATCATATTAGTATCTTGCCCAAATTATCCTTTTCATAGATTACGTCCAATTACCAAAAAAGGTAAACTAGGAAAAAACTATTTTCTTAAAAAGTCTAAAACAGTAAATCCACCTACTATTATTTTCAGAGCATGGCCTCCGCAGCATCCACCTACGGCTACTTCGCCAAGATGGGCATGAACATGCTGGCCTCCCGCCTGGGCAGCAACGCCACGGTGCAGATGTCTGCCTATGACTACCTGTGGGGCTACAACGAGCCGCTCATCAGCCTGGGCAACACCTTTCTGCCCGGGTGGATCAGCTTCGATACCTTGGGACTGTTGGATAGGGTGAGATTTCTTTTCAGGTTACAAAATTCTTAAAGGTTCAGACTTTTTTATTCTAATGCCTAGATGTTAAGTCCTTTTGAAAAAATCTTCCTCAACTCCACTCCATTCACCTCAGCTGTTATGATAACGAAATTAATCGCCAACTAATGTCAATAAAGATTTAATTCATTGAGTCGAGGTTGAGTCGAGTGTATTCATAAATCATAGTTGTATTGTAAAGCTTAATTTTAAAACCCGCCGATCCCGAGGGAGGGGAAACATTTCATCACGACCTGACTTCATCCACTGCTGGGCTTAGGCCTCTTTTTTATTGGACCAATCCCCACGCCCCTATGCCACTCTGATCCAGGTTCTTGCAAAATCTTTGCTGAGGCACAATGTGCGCGATAGTCCATCACTACTACTGTCTTCTTTGTAATAAATTTTATTTTTATGTTTCCAGCTGTACGATGAAAAGGAACCGTTCAGGATAGAAGTGAGCGCCAATGATGAGGATAAATTTATGATCAAAACTGTTAACGGTATTGGTGGTCTGCCAAGTTGGGGATATCCGGAGAAAAAGTAAATAATCCATGTTCACTTGCTATTTTTGTAACCACATGGTGTAACACACTTCAGGATGTCTAAAATACTTTATTTTCTCCTGTAAAGTGGGGACGTTTACAAACCTGTAAACTCACATCAACAAACAGCCAGACCTGGTATTACTAGGGAACTTACCCATACTACGTGACTCAAATTAGGTTTTTGTCACGTAGTCGATATCCTCTAGCCACTCGACTATTCATATAGGCCACGCCCCTTTGTATGATATTCTAGACAGTTCCTATTTTTTTGACACGATACGCCATATAGGTACGCACGCACTTTTGGCGTTACGCGGCAAGCGCCTTATTAATAAAGTCAGATATGAACCAAAGTATTATTTTTTAAACTTCTTTTTGCTTATAATCATTAATTATTTTAATTTTTTATAGTCTATAGGCTGATAGTAAGCGATGATGTGGTTGACGGAAAGCACGCTTGCTTAGGAAAAGCTTATTCACTATTGACTTAAAGGCCCCTAGGTTATAGCTGTCAGGAAACACAGACTCCGGTAGGGAATTACAATCTTTAGCTGTACGCATAATAAACGTTTTCCCAAAACGTATTGTGCGTATAGGTGGGATGTCCGACCGATGATGAATGATGTGGGACGAACTAAGAATTTTTTGGAATGTAGGACAAAACTTCGGGCCGAACGAAGAATAAGACGAAACGGACTAGGTGGAATTAGATCATGCAATTCCATCACACACTCCCCGAAATGTAACCGATAAAAAACCGACAAGCTGGCAACTCGGCGACTAAGTTCAAGGCTTCAGGTTGACCAGTGCCTCATTGCCGATGAGCCTCTTGGCCCGCTTTTCGATCGATTCCAGTGCATCAAACTGGTATTTAGAAGATCCGTCCCAGCGATGAGAACAGTACTCCATGCATGATCGAACTTGCGCTTGATACAAGTTGAGCAGCTGGCCCGGCGTGAAGCACCTCCTCACCTTTGCAAAGATCCTCAACTTTTTGGCAGCCAGCTGAGCCTTAGCCTCAATGTATAATGTATGGTCCAAAATTGAGAGTCAACCTAACGCCAAGAACCTCAAGATGGTCCGTTATTGGCACAGCGAAAATCTTTTTAGCGGAAAAAAAACACGCCTGGGTTTTAGAAGCATTAAACCTGACCAGATTGGCTTATACTACGGGTGGTCACCGAAGGGCAGAGGGGTTTAAAATGGGTCCCGTGGTATGGATACTTTGAAATGATATAATACTTTGACTGTCATGATCTTAATTCTCATTTAACCCAATTAGCCTACATTGTCTCACTGCAGAGCAAAGACCTTCCTCTTAATTATCAGACAGTAATTTCTTCCTCAATAATTACATTTTTAACTCCAAACCTTCCTCCCCAGCACATTCTGCAACAGCTTCAACAACACCTACGAAGGCATAGTCTACCCTCCACAACTGTCCCCCGACCGCCGCCTGAAGATCTACCGCAACGTGCTCTGCCGGTTCATGGAGCTGGAGTACACCGGACAGAAGACCATGTCCTTTGGAGTCCCGGGCATGACTTACAAGTTTACCAACAGAAGCTACAGCCAGATTCCTGAGAATGATTGTCTGTGCAGTAAAGGGGTGTGCCATGATGGGGTTTCGGATTTGTCGCCTTGCTTTTATGGTGAGTAATGTAATTTAATCGCCTAATTGGCTAATACTCTAATTGCCGCTGGTCCAGGGTTTATTCATTTTAATGGGTCCTGCTTCCAATAATAGGTATGGCAAAAACGCTTGAACGCACGGAAATTTGTTCTAGTTTCTACAAGCTTCGTAAAGTAAACAACGTTTTCCATGGTGCTAGGCAACTGGGCATATCCCAGTTGTGAGACTTTGTGCTTTTTGGCCTTGTTTGTTCTGTCTCCTGATTGATATGCAGGAAAACGGAAATTTATATTTTTTTCTACTCCTCCGTTATTCTTTTCTGATTTATTTTGTTGCGGGATCCAAGACATTTAAATTCATTCTACGGGACTTCGTCGAGCTTCAATGCCTCGGCGCTTTTCTGGTGGTCACCACTGTTGAATCTGGCTTTCAGGAGTTGCAGTGGTTTGGGAATAGTGCGGTGGGATAGTACCAAAAAAAAAGCTCGCCCCCTATTATATAGAACTTAAATAATGGTGAAATGCGAGTGTACCAGGTATACGTCGCTTACCCTTCGGGGAGTACAGGCCTTTTTGTTTATTTGCTTTGAGAAATGCTCTGCAGTTATGTGTGACTCCAACCCACTAAAATTCCACGTTGTCCGCTGTGCCGCTTATGGCGGTAACACGGGCACGCGTTGGCACTCACCGCGAACCCGCCGCAGCTGTCCGTCACCGGACCCTGGTCTGGGGAGTACCCTCCATCACCGGCGCACCAAAACTACACTGTAAGCCGTGACCACTTCAGGGACCTAACCAGCACACGGGTACCAGACGACCCCATGTATGGCACCCTTGGTCCCCTTGTAACGGGTCAAGGACAATCAGCAGGTTGCGGGTCAGGCAGCTCCGCGACCTACATGTTGGCCGCTACGTCGTCGGCTTATCGGCAAAAGCCCTGACGAGCGGCCCCTCCTCGGGTTCCTCTTCGCTTCACCGAGGGTGACCAGCCACGGTTACTGAGCCCCCTCGTCTCGATAATGCGGGAACCCGACAGGGGGGGCTGGGCTGCAACCCTTAGCTGCGTTATCGTATGGGTAAGGGACGCCCCTTACGACATTGCGGATGGCCTTAGTTGCGATGTCGCCGAAGCGGCACCGCAACCTACTTGTTGGCCGCTACATCGTAGGCTTGTCAGCAAAAGCCCTGACGAACGGCCCCATCCTTTCAAAATTCAAAAAAAAACTAAATTGTTTATTTCTTAACCAAATGAAAACAACAAGTTTTGATTGGAGCCTCTTTTTAGGCAAAAAATGCGTGTATTAAGAGACTCCGCTCTTCCATAGCAAGATAATTTTACAAAACAGAACAGAAAACAGTAACATTATTCGCGTGATTGTGTATTCGTGTATGGGGATGGTTTGTGTATGTTTTGTGTGTGTGTGTATATGAGTGAAAGTGTGTGTGTGTGAATGTGGATAAGTGTATGTGTAGACAAAAACGGGTGAGTTAAATCATATGTTGCAAGAGCGCCTCAGTATCTTCATAAGTAATTGGTTTTATCCAATTGGTTAGCATTTTTTTACATTTATGTAGTTGTTTAGTGTATATGTATACCTCCTTGTTTACCCTATTATAAAGCTGAGCAGAACGTTTGTTGCATTGTACAGTAGCGAATTTCGTTTTAGTTTGTGGGATTTGAGCGATCATTTCTTTCCGTCTTTTTGATGTTATATTTGCAATCTAGGGAAGTGTCTTATGTTTTTTTATGATTTTTTTAGGATTGTATATGTGATGAACAGTTTTCTAACAGAAAGCAGGCCACTAATTTGATATAGACTGTCATTAGGGTATCTGATCTTTTTAAAATAAATTATTTTTATTAGTGCACGTTGTGCTCGTTCTACATCTATAAATCTTGTTTTTGCCGCACCGCCCCATATGGGGATACAATAGACTATATATAACAGATTGCACAAGTGCCACATAAACTTCATTAAGGAGATTTCTATGAAAGCCTACTTTTTTATTTATATTTGTGGGGATGACACGCCGTAATGTTTTAAATATCCATCCTAGTTTCTTAACTCTTCCTGAAACATGGTCTAGGTGAGCATACTATGATATTTTTTAGTCAATTATGACTCCCAAATGTTTAGTTTGTGAGAGTTTATTGATTGCAGGACGCTTACAATTATTATTGGAAACGTTATCACATGAGTGTTCTTTAATGCTAAAGGTTACATTAGGTTGTGAACGATTCGAGATAGTAAAACAAATGTAGTTAGTTTTTACTGTGTTTAGTGTCAGTAGGTTATCGTTGAGCCAGTTTGTTATTTGGACCATGCCCATCTCCGCCTTGAACCTAACATCGGACCTCGATACGGTCGGCCTTTTCTTTAAGTTTATAATTAGATTATTGTTGTCAAACCATGATATAATTCTATTTAATGTCATATTTATTTCATTTTCTTAAGTATTGGGATCATCACACTTAATGATTACGGTGCTATCATCGGCGAATAGTACGATGGAGTGGTTTATTTACCTCGGATAGTCATTTATTTAGAGCAAAAAGAGGGGGGGCACGCTACTCTGAGATACGCCGTATTTAATTACCTCGCTTTCGGAACGTTTTTTTTTTCGTAATTGGTAATTGAGGATATTCGTGTGATTTCTACAGATTGCTATCTGTCCGTTAAGTAAGATCGAATGAGATCAAGTATATTTCCCCTGATACCATATTTTTCAAGTTTATGTATTAGTGTAGGAAAATCCACATAATCAAAAGCCTTAGTTAGATCCATAGAGATAGCACATACAGGATTTCTCTTATCTACATTTGACAAAATGGGGAGAAGCAGGTCATCTGTTTACGAAATCCCTTTTGTTCATTTACTAATATGTTTGATTTCTCTAGGTAGTTGTAAAAGGACTTATAATTACTTTCTCAATTTTTTTTTAAAAGACGGGTGTCAACGCGATAGGCCTATAATTTGACAAAATTTGTCTATCGTTTTTTTTTGTGCACTGGTACAATTATTGACGTTTTTAGTTTCTCAAGGAAGATTCCGCTAGAAATACACATATTAATTATGTGACTGAGATGTGAAGCTTTGGAATGAGACAATTCTTTAATAACCCGTCATAACAACAACACTATTAGTTTTTCGAAGTGAGTTAATATGATTATTTATATGTTGAGGTATGGTCGGCTCCATAAATAAAGTGTTTGAAGTATTTGAACGTAGGTACGTTAATTTCTGGAATGGTTGTATTTTTTGGTTTCGTAACCTGATTAATTAAAAAATGGTTAAAAGCCTGAGCTATATTTAATGGGTTTGGGATTTTCTGTGTCCCTGTTTGAATTTGTGTTATTGGTTCTTTAGGGAATATGTTCTTAGGTCTTAGAATTATTAATTATATGGTCCATGTCGCTTTAGTTTTTTTTTTCTCAATGAAGTAGTTATTTCGTGATGATTGTGTTAACGTAATAACTCTTATAACCCATACGCACAAAACGTTTTGGGAACACTTTTATTATGCGTACAGCTAAGGAGTGGCATTCCCTGCCGGAGTCTGTGTTTCCCGACAGCTACAATCTGGGGTTTTTTATGTGAAGAGTGAATAGGTTATTTCTAGGCAAGCGTGTTTCACTGTCGACCACATCATCGCCATCACGTGAGATAGTGGTCAAGCGCGAGCCTATAGAATATAAAAAACCCTGCAAGATATGTTGTACGGAACCGCACATTATTTTACAGACTCACGCGCCAATAGGTTTTCTTATTCTTTGTGGTCGGATTTGTTCTATATTGCCATAGCAAGTGCCGAGTGATCCATTTTGATTTTTAACTGACTTACCAAAAAGGAGGAGATTCTATGTTCGTCTTTAGGTACGTTTTTTTTTTATATTTTCACCTTTGTCTCCGTCAATTGTGGACCGATTATGAAAATTATTTTTTTGCTTGAAAAGTATGTTTCGGAATTGGTCCCATATTAATTTGGTGAAGATCTAATGAAGAACTTCAATACATAGCGGAAAATCTCTCGGGATTGCTGCAATCGCATGTCTGTGTATTGATTATACCATTTCATAACATAACATCACGCCAGAACGTTCTAAAGGAATACGCAGATGTTCACCTTTTCACCTTGGTAGGTACACTCTCATTTCACCGGTTATATTCAGTTTCATGATATTCGGGTAATCTATTCTGGACTGATACTGGTAGGTTACTAAAATACTTGCCTATTGGGTAGGTACAAGTGAAAAATAAAAAATACCTTTTTACAAAAATATACTACCGTCTTCCAAATAAGAAAACTGCAACAGTAGTCGAAGTATCCAAAAAAAAAAAAACATCTATGGAGGATAAAGATCCCTTGTATATATTACTACCTAAGATATACAGTTTATTATTTTCGTTAGGATCCGATATCAGAGTTTTTAGAATTACAGGATTGGTCGGTGGTACATAAGCAGGCAACCTTTTATCTTGATTTGTAATATAATTTTGTCAAGATCAAGTACAACAACTTGCTAAATTGTTGATACGATCTTCTGCATCTTCAGTCAGTAGTAGGCACCATTCGTTGTGCCCTCAACATTCTGTTTTTCTTGCCACCTAAGGTCCTGCGTTTGTTGTATCTCTTTACAAACACTGTTTCAGGACTACCAGTGGTGCTCTCAAACGCACACTTCTTGGACACAAACCCGCTGTTGTACGAGCGAGTTGAGGGTATGACTCCCAACGAGGAGCAGCATGGCAGCAGTTTTACTATAGAACCTGTAAGTAATACTGAGCTATAAAGAACAGGATAAAGCTTGATATTTATTTACATTAATCGAGGGCTTTGCCGTTGTTATAGTGATTGAGTCGAGTGGAGTTCCTTAAACCGGACATGGAATTCGATTACATGAAGTCAGTTTTCTTACCTGGCTCCAGCACTTTAACATACTAAACTAAAATTTTGGGGCCATACCTATTGAATGTGCTAAGCAATCACTAAACAGTGTCTAAGCGATCAGACTGTTTATTATGCAATTCCTGCATAAACCTTGAAAAAAGTTTAGTTTTAAAGACAGGCCTAAGAAAAGGTAGATGGAAACAAAAGGTAGTCAGTTATAGCGTGATGGCTGACAGGATGGTATGGAAGATGTAAACGTGTAGCGCTGACCCCAAGTGTATGGAAGGGACAAGGTCAGGAAGACGATGATGATGATATTTTATCTATTTATCAATTATTTTTTCCAGATGATCGGCATGGTGATGGAGACGAAGTTCTCCGTGCAAGTGAACGTGATGGTACGCGACGTGAGCTTCAACGGCAAGATCAGCAGGTTCTCTGACATGTTCGTGCCTATTGGTTACTTTAAAATTGTGAGTATCTATTTGTAACATCATTATCATTTTTAGGGTTTTATACATCAAAAGGTGAAAATAGGAATCCTTATAAGATCACTCTCTTGTCCGTCTGTCCGTGTGTCACCACCGATTTTTTCAGGAACGGGTGGACCTAGCAAGTTGATTTATACCAGATACTGAGGTCTATTGTGCCTATTAGGTGTATAAAAATCATGGTCCTGAGTCAACACGGTAAAAAAATGTGCGAAAATTTAGATTTTCGTGAAAACTTGTCATCATTATATCATCATATCAGCCGAAAGACGTCCACTGCTGGACAAAAGCCTCCCCCAAGTGTCGCCACATTGACCAGTCCCTTGCGTCCCGCATCCAGCAAATCCCCGCAACCTTCACCAGGTGATCGGTCCATCTGGTAGGAGGCCTTCCAACGCATCGCCTTCCGGTTCGCGGTCGCCAATCCAGTACTTTTCTGCCCCATCGACCATCCGTTCTGCGAGCAATGTGCCCTGCCTACTGCCACTTAAGTTTGCCAATTCTTCGGGATATGTCGGTGACCCTGGATCTCTTGCGGATCTCTACATTTCTGATTCGATCACGCAAGGATACTCCGAGCATAGCCCTCTCCATTGCCCTTTGGGTGACTGTTAGCTTTCTGGTGTGGATCACTGGCAACACACACTGGTCATAGACCTTCGTCTTGAGACACTGTGGTAAGTTGGACGAGAAGACACCGGGCAATTTCCCGAACGCTGCCCAGCCGAGTCGGATTTGACGGTTAACCTCTTTCTCGAAGTTGGCCCTACCCAACTGGATCGTTTGTCCCAGGTAGACATAATCTTCCACAACTTCGAGTGTGTAGAGTCTCCAACCTTGATAGGAGTGGGTGTTACATGGGCATTCAACATTACCTTGGTTTTGTCCATGTTCATTTTAAGACCCACTCTTTCGGAAGCTCTACTGAGGTCATCGAGCATAATACTGAGGTCCTCCATGGTCTCAGCTATGACCACTATATCGTCGGCAAACCGAAGGTGAGTGATGTACTTACCATTGACTTTGATGCCTAGCCCTCTCCAATCCAGAACCTTGAAGTCATCCTCCAGCGATGAACAGTTTCGGAGATATGACGTCTCCCTGTCTCACACCTCGCTGCAGAAGGATAGGTTCCGAGGTCTGATCCTGAAGTCGGACTGACATAGTGGCGTTTTTGTTTAAACACTTCAACACCTCGATGTACCGGTAGTCGATTTAGCACCGTTGGAGAGACTGCAGTACAGCCCAACTCTCGATTGAATCGAAGGCTTTCTCGTAGTCCACAAACGCTAAACAGAGAGGCAGGTTATACTATTCGGTCTTCTGTATAACCTGCCGCAGCGTATGTATGTGGTCTACGGTGCTAAAGCCTTTTCGGAATCCGGCTTGTTCGGGAGGCTGGAAATCGTCAAACCTGCGCGCGAGACGATTCGTGATGACTCTTGAAAACAGCTTGTATACATGGCTTAGAAGTGAGATGGGCCTATAGTTTTTCAATAGGGCATTGTCACCCTTCTTGATAAAGAGTACCACCACACCCCTGCACCATGCCTGCGGCGTTTTGCCCTTTAGTATGACAGAATGAAACAGCTTCTGAAGGGCCTTAAGGACCGGTTTCCAACCCACCTTCAGGAGTTCAGCCGTGATTCCGTCGTCACCCGGCGCCTTGTTATTTTTAAGCTGTTTCAGAGCCATCCTAATCTCGTACAGGCTGACGTCCGGGATATTTTTGGTATAGTGTCGGGGCAATCTAGCTCTTGGGTCGTTTGCTAGATTCACAACGGGTTTACTGGATTATGTGTACAACTGCCCATAGAATCTCTCGATCTCCCTCAGAAGCTCCGGTTTGGCGAATACAATCCTGCCATCATCGGTCTTCAGTTTCGTGAGCTGGCTCTGCCCAATAGACAGATCTCTTGCAAAGATCTTAGAGCCCTTATTCCGTTCGATAGCATCTTTAATACTTTCGGTATTAAAGCGGCGGAGGTCACTTTTCAAGGACTTTGAGATCCGTCTATTTAGCTGCGGCGTATTTCACCGCATCATTTGAATTTGCTTCATTAGCTTGAGAGTAGGATTAGAAAGCTTTTTGTTTCTATCTGTACGGCGGGTCTTGAAAAACTTAGACCCGACCGTATAGACAGTTTCCACGAACCCATCGCTGTATTCGTTCACAAAGCTCCCTAGGCACTCGAATCGATTCTGAAGTTTGAGCTGAAAGGTTTCGAGGTTTTGGATCTGGATCTGTGCTGGACGGAGCGTGGACTTCATCAGTCGAGACCTTTCAAGCTTGATATGGATGTTCAATGTGCCTCTTACCATGTAGTGATCGCTCCCGGTTTTCACCGAATTGATCACAGAGTCATCATTGAACATTTGGTTCTTAGTTGACATGATGACGTCGATCTCGTTTTTAGTTGCACCATCGGAGCTTTGCCATGTCCACTTCCTGTGGTCACGCTTTCTGAAGAAGGAGTTCATCATATAGAGGCCTTCCTTCTCCATAAAACTGGGCAGTAGGTGACCCCGGTGGTTCTGACGTCCAAATCCAAATTGCCCCACTTGCAGCTCATCCTCGTTTCGTTTGCCCAGTTTTGCGTTGAAGTCCCCCATGACAACGGTGAAGTGAGTTTTGAAACCATGCATCGCTTTAGAGATATCCTCATACATGGTCTCTACCTCGTCGTCGGGGTGTGCCAAGGTTGGGGCGTAAACCTGTATGACCTTCAGCGAATATCTTGAGGATATTTTGAGTATAAGGTACGCCACCCTGCTCGACACACTCTGGATCTTCACCACGTTGTTCACAAGGGACTTTTGGACGATAAACCTGACACCACCCTGGTACTACCGGTCACCCTCTCGGAAATAGAGCAGGTTACCGGATTTGAGGATTATCGTGTCCTCCCTCTCTCTTCGGACATGTCAACACTTCGTATTTCAATGATTTTTATTATTATTAGGTTTAGCTTTAAATAAAGCACTAACATCTTTTCTTTTTCCAGGTACAACCAAAGATGTTAGACGATCAAATATTCAACCTAAGAAGGATCCACGTCTATGGCCCCTACATCCTACTAATTGTGCAAGTAGTCCTAGTCGTTGCTGGTCTTCTACTTCTAGCTTATTCAGCAAGGATACTGTACTGCCACTGGATTTGTGCCAGAAGAAAAGCCACGGCTTTTGATAGTGAGAAGATAAACGTGAATAAAACTTTGTCCTCGCAACCGCTTATGAAAAGAAAGATCAACGCCATCTGTTGAAGTTTTTGAAAACTGTTTGTGAAAAAATACTGTGTGATGCAATTTAATTTTGTTGAAGAGGCAAATGGCAAAAAACTGCAAAGTGTGACTGACATACGTAAGACTTTTTCGAAGGTGCTGGCTATACAGCAAACAAGTAAACATGCAGTCATTGACGTATATATCAAGGAAAGGGCGGACCGCACGTTTTTCTGACGCCACAATTTGGTCATACAAAGGTCATAATACTAGACTGAGAGCAATTTGCCACGCGGTCGGCTTAGACAGCAGGATACATTTATGATGTCATATTTCTTGTATTTCATTATGGTGTACGGATATGCAAACGTCCGGACAGCCGTATCTTTCCCTACTATATACATCTATGCATGCAGTGATGTACACTGATAGAATGGTCAACCGCATGTCAACTATTTAACGCGCCCTTTATTACTACGACATAAAGGTCAATTTATAAAGGTTTCTGTAGCTGTGCTGTTGGCTTTAGTCATAGTATTTAGTTGCCAGATTCTTACCAGAGTGAGACTGTTTATGTTTTAGGAACATATTAGTATTATTGTAGATCTACTTCATCTTCGTGTCGATGATTCCAAAATTAAATGTATCATCATCATCTTCCTGCCCTTGTCCTATATTACTTGGGGTCGGTGCAACACGTTTTCTTCTTCCATACCGTCCTGACACCCGTCACGCCATCACTGACTTTTCCCTTTTCTTTCATATCACTCCTCACACAGTCCATCCATCCATCTTTTCTTTGGCCGTCCCCTCCCTCTCCATCCATCCACAAGTATATTCATAACTCTTTTAGTAACATGCGTTTCATCCCTCCTCATCACACGACCATACCAGGACAAACGGTTTCCTTTCAACTTGTCCAACTGTCACTGGTGCCACGTTCAAACTTCCTCTAATATACTAATTTCTCACTTTATCCATTCTCGTCACTCCGCACATCCATCTCAACATTCTCATCAGTCGCAAGTTGTTTCAGTGACCTGTCGCCATTTCATCCATCCCGGCTTGATCCGGTGCGTTACGTCTCGGTCTACCTCGCCATCCTCTTGGACAAGCGACCCTAGGTACCGGAAGCCCGAGCATATCAGTATAGGTGTTCCAACGACAGCTGTAGGCACGCAACTGGAGAGAGCACCAAAATCGCAGAAAATGTATTCGGTTTTAGTTCTGCGCAATTTAAATGCGCAAATTAAATGTATATTTACCAGAATTCAGCCACGCCAACAGCAAGCCAGCGTTGTCATTTGCCTCACAAAAGTCTTTAAGGTGCAGGTATAGTAATAGGTAGGTAGGAATAAACTTATCGGTGAAATGTATATTGCCATATATTCAGCCATGAGTCACCTGTAAATAATGCCACTTAAAAAGCACTGAAATTAAAACGACTAATTTAATAAATTAGCGAAACTCTAAAGATGTGAGAGGTATGTATGTACTTACAATCCTTTTTAACAATATCCAAATATTGTTGTTTGCTTAAATCAACAAAAAGGTTTTTTTTCTTTCTTTATGTCAGTAATGTCTTTGATTTTGACCTGTATTTTTATGGATGTTGATAAAAAAAAATTGCCGATCAACTAACAATAAAAAAAATAAAGGTCCTCGTAACAATTGCAAACTGACGGGGTTAACGACCGCAGGTAGTAAAGTTATTTTTGTTTTGTCAATAATCATGACGTCTGTAGAGTTTCTGTGTTTTTGCCGTTTGACCCTGTATCGATAAATAAAAAACCGGCCAAGTGCGAGTCGGAATCGCGCACGAAGGGTTCACTACCATTATCCATAGTCTTTAATTTCAACTGTCTAGCTATCACGGTTCATAATAAGAGATACTGCCTGGTGACAGACAGACGGGCAGTGGAGTCTTAGTAATAGTGTCCCGTTTTTACCCTTTGGGTACGGAACCCTAAAAAGATATCAAATTTAAATAACCTTCAAACCACCTGTAGTACTATTCGGTAAACATCTCTCCGTAACAAGTTCAAGTTCTAAGTTGAATGACGGTCCACTTTACAAAATTTTTCATTTTCACACAAAGTAGAGCTATTCTGTACACATCTCACCGTGGAAACACATTTATAGCTTTATGTGGAATGACAGATCACTTCACGCTCACTGAACCTAAGTTTTCATAGTGTGTTACGTCACTTAGAAAAGTGTTATATCGAATAACACGTCCCCGTAAGTTTACTAATACGAAACACTTCACAACGAATGCACGCTACCACGAAAAACTTAACACTGTAGATATGCGACCTCGAATAATCGAATCTCTAATTTCACCAATTCGAATCACTTAACAACAAATGCGCGCTTCTACGAAAAACTTATTGCCGAAGCCACGCGACCACGCTTAACCAAACCCCTAACGAAAGACACCAATTAATTTCGAAATTATGATTTTTATTGTAAATATTAAATTATTGTCATCATTTCTGATTTTTATTTTTCCCTTCATTACGTACACCAAAAGCTTTAAGATTTGTATCATTTTTAAAACTTCTTTTTGAATTGGTAATGCCGAAAGTCTGAAGGCTAGTTTTGCTTAAAAAAGGCTAGTGTTACCAAGTTACTGGGTTGCACAGGTCAGATAGGCAGACGCTTCAAGGAAAATAATACAATTCAGTATTGATACCTACCCCAAAACAGTCGGGAAAAGGCTAAGCAAATTGTTAGATTGATTACTGATTAAAACTCCAGAGGCTCTCGTCAATTAAAATTCTATCAACGAAAGTATCTCGATATAGATTGGTATAATGCCAAAAACGTATGATACTGCCAAGCGCAATCAAAATGTCACATAATATATCCCTCAAATTTTGCCTATTTTGACAATTACCATGGAATGAGTATTAGCAAGATAATATAATATAATATAATATAATATAATATAATATAATATAATATAATATAATATAATATAATATAATATAATATAATATAATATAATATAATATAATATAATATAATATAATATAATATAATATAATATAATATAATATAATATAATATAATATAATATAATATAATATAATATAATATAATATAATATAATATAATATAATATAATATAATATAATATAATATAATTATGTAATGTAAACATATGAAAGTAACTCTGTCTGTCTGTTATCTTTTATCCCGATAAAGTGATCCTTTGGGACAATAAATAAATAAAACACTTTTTACGCGGGCAGAAGCTAATAGCAGATATTTGTAAATTATTGACGTTCTGTAGGTCACTGCACACAGCTTTTTCAAATCTTACAAAATAATCTAATGACGTATTGTATGTGCAATTAATTGCATTCCATCAACAATACGACTATTAAGCTAAACAATGTAACATTCACATACAGGTTGATTTATAATTCATTGGCAACATTTCAGGAGGTGAAAACATCCAATGAATAGCTTTTCATTTTTAATTCTGTAATACTCGTATGACACAAAATCGCGTTTCAGTAGCTACTAACATTCATCCAGTTGGTTCTCATAACTTGGCAAGAAGTAGGGAACAGTTGTTTTTTTCGTGATTTCGTTCCCATACTTTTTTTTTAAAATAAAACGTTGCCCCACACTAGGAATTTCTTCCTGTATCGTGGGTGCGTTTACAAACATATAAACTCACATACACAAACACCCAGAGCCGGAACAACTATCTGTAGGTCATACAAATATTTGTTCCGTGCGGGAATCGAACCCGCGACACGCAGCGTAGCAGTCAATCGCTCAACCACTGCGCCAACCGTGCGCCCAAAACTAAAAAAATAAACTAAATATTAGAAAACTAAATTCTATAAATTTACCGAGTTCCCAAAAAGGAGGAGGCTCTATGTTCGACTGTATGTATTTTTTTTTTTTTTATGTATTTTCACCGACCCAATTCTGATTTGGCCCGAATTGGTCCCATATAAATTTGGTGATGAAGAATTATTTATTTATGGATCATCAACTTCAGAGATATACAACATAACTCTTCAAACCTAATAACTACATATTTAACTCAGAGGTAGTTACTAACACGAAGTTAAATTGACATTCTGTTTTATAATATTGTCAATCGTCCTCGTGTTTAACTAACTCGGAGATAATGTTATCATGCAAGTGAGCCTAACAAGGCAATTTAAATAAAAGCTTGTCATCATTATTTCAGCTGAAATACAAAGCCTTCCCCAAGTTTCAACACACTTTTTTTTCAGGAATTTTTCCTGTATCTTGGGTGCGTTTACAAACATAAAAACTCACACACTATCTGTAGGTCATACAAATATTTGTTCCGTGCGAGAATCGAACTCGCGACACGCAGCGCAGCAGTCAATCGCTCAACCACTGCGCCAACCGTGCGCGTGTGATCGGTCCTGAGCGAGACGCATCTATCGGATTCCCAAAACCTTGACCAGGTCATCGCTCCACCTGGAGAGAGGCCTTCCAAAGTTGCGTCTAACGAAACGCGGTCGTCACTCCATAACTTTTCGGGAACTGGAACCAGAACCGCGAGCAATGTGCGCTACCCTCTACCAATTAAGTTTGGCAATTCTTCGGGTTATGTCGGTAACGCTGGTTCTCTAGATATCCGTCTTAATTTCTGATTCGATCATGAAAGGAAACTCCGGCCATAGCCCTCTTAATTGCCCTTTGGGTGACTTTAAGCCTTCTGATTAGGTTCATTAATGGTCATGTGTTTAACTGCCAATGAATAATTAAATATCACCCTGTTTACGTTTTACCTACATGCAACCATCAGACTGTATAAATAAACCTCTGTTTGTGCCACCGACTTAGTGTAGACAGATGTGTCGATCTTAAGACATTATTTTTATGAGTGTTAAAACGGTTAACTTGAGACATGTGCAGTGCGTGATTTTTTTTTAAATTTTCAACAGTAACTGAGTACCTATTGAAAACACCATACATTGCTTTTAAAGGAGGGTTTGTCCCTTTGTCATATTTTTTTGGGCTTTCCGACACTCTTCAGCCGTCTGTGGAGATACGCATTGGCTCCTGATAGACCCCTTTCTTCCGCTGCTGTTTGTATGATATAGTTTTTGTTGAACATAGGTTGGTTTGGTGTTTTGTCACACGGGGCACCGATTAGAGGCTGGTACACAATCGCCCGGTCCAGGATTTTAGCGTGTGGACTGCTAAGATTTTTCCCCATACGCCCAGGTGCATTAGCCTGATAGCGGCTCGCGCCGCCTCCTGCCTAGCGAGCATGGGCGTACCCAAGACATTTGTGACAAGACATGATAAATTATGTCGTGTCTTACAATTTGTCTTAAATGCTAGCACGGTTCAAACATGTGACATATTTTAAAGGCGCGACATGCGTTTCTTGTTGCTGCCCGGCGAGCTCGGCCTACTGTACATGGCTTGAATCACACATTTCATCGCAGTTTAGGCGATAAAGCCATTTTGTCTTAAATAATAACACCGGCGGCGTGAGAAAATTTCCTGACGTTTATTTGGGACTTATCGGGTCTTAATTGCTAATACAGGCGCATCAATTTTGTCACAAATGTCACATTTTGACAGATGATTCAGAAAAATGTATCACTTTCGTTCGTAGGTGGTGATAAAATATTATAGTTGAAATAAAAAATATTTACCTTCTAATTACAAAAAAAAAAAAAATGGCAATAAATTAATTTTGTGTGTGTGGTGAGATGTTACAGGATTATTATTCAATTTTATATTATTACTTTTTTATAATTGTTTTTTTTTTATTGTTATTCTTATTTTTAATTATTATTTTATTTTGATTATTATTTTCTTTTATACCATGTTCTTCTTACTTTCTACATTTTTAAATATTTCTTAAATAAAACCCCCCAAAAAACATTTAAAATATAAAAAATAGGGGCCCACCGGGTCCAAGCTATTATATTTTTTAAGTAATTATTAAAATTTTCACAATAATTATATCTTTGGGGGTTTCTGGAACAGGGTGTAAAGTCCCACAAACCTCCTCAGAAAAGGGAGGATCCTCCGACCAGACGGGTGTTGTGTCTGGTCCGGGCAACTGCCCAACGGTTGTTGTCGGACTGTTGTATGTGTTCTTATCGCGCCGAAAACTTTACTTGCGCGATGCAGGATTTGTGTGACGTCATGTCATTAGTTTGTAAGTGGCGGCGTTGGTGCCGCTACATCACTCCCCTCCGGAGACCGGAGGTCGATAGCAGGTTAGGTTGAGTCGTCCGTACATCTTGTGATGTGTGCCTGGCCAGTCAAAGTCAAAGTCAAAGTCAAATGTGTTTATTTCAAGTAGGCCATTATGTGGCACTTTTGAACGTTAAAATTTACATTCAAGATTGTAATACCAGTACTATTACCTAACAACAAAACCATTGTAGAATAATTATCCATATTCGAATTTATAATTTTTTTAATCATTTGCTTGAAACTAATATTATGGTAGGTTGGTATGGTATGGTAGGTTACAGTGGAAGGTTGGTTCCAGTGAGTCGGAACCGGAAGTCGTAGAGTTCGCGGTGAGTCGGAACTGTAAGTCGCAGTGTTCGCGGTGAGTCGGAACTGTCTGCGGTTGTGCCCCAGTGAGTCGGGGTGATGATATCCCAGTGAGTCGGGATAGAGTTGCTGGCTCCAATGGGTCGGAGCGGTGATGATGTCCCAGTGAGTCGGGAGAGTGCTGGTGGCTCCAGTGGGTCGGAGCGATGATGATAGAAGCTGAGGGTGCTGATCAGGAATGCGCGTCCGCTGCATGCTGGTGGTCAGGATACCCCCGTAGATGCCGTGGGTACTGGCTGGCTGTGTGACTCGCTGCTCGAAAGCTTGAGAAAGTGATGATGACATCACGTCGGGGTCACCAGTTTGGGGGTAAGTGGAACAGGGTGTAAAGTCCCACAAACCTCCATAGAAAAGGGAGGATCCTCCGACCAGACGGGTGTTGTGTCTGGTCCGGGCAACTGCCCAACGGTTGTTGTCGGACTGTTGTATGTGTTCTTATCGCTACATCTCTATGTTATCAAACAAACAATAAAAATAAAGTGCGCATAAGTCTATGGTCGTGGGTGAAATATTAATTTTTTCCCAACAAAATTAAAAAGTTGTTTATCTGTATGAACGCCACACTTTTTAACCGACTTACCAAAAAGGAGGAGGTTCTATGTTCGACTTCTTGGGTTTTTTTTTTTTATGTATGTTCACCGATATCTCCGTCAATTGTGGACCGATTTTGAAAATTCTTTTTTTGTTTGAAAGAGTATGTTTCGAAATTGGTTCCATTTTAATTTGGTGAAGATCTGATGAAGAACTTCGGAGATATACAACAGAACTCTTCAATAAATAACGGCAAATCATTCGGAATTGCTGCAATCGCATGTCTGTTTATTGTATATACCATTTCATAACATAACATCACGCCAGTACGCACTAAAGGGGTACGCAGATCTCTCATTTCACTGGTTATTTTCAGGTTTCATGTTATTCGGGTGATCTATTCTGGCGTTATAGAGTACCTTACTAAACAACTTGCCTATTTTAGGTGGGTACAATTAAAAAGGGAAAAATAAAAAACATTTTTGCAAAAAAATACTACCGACTTAAATAAAAAACTACAAAGTGAAAAATAATTTAATTTTGTGGAAGTCGGTGTCCATATCGCAAAAAAAAATGGGAATAAAGAAAGACACCGACTTCCACAAAATTAAATTATTTTTCACTTTGTAGTGTTTTATTTGGAAGTCGGTAGTATTTTTTTGCAAAAAAGTTTTTTTTACATATTATTTTATTTGGCCGTCTATTCAGATTATGTCGCCTATGAAGTCAACAACAAGAAAGGCATGTCGCGCCTGTAAACTATGTCACATGGTTGTCCCGTGCTAGCATTTAAGAGAGATTGTAAGACATGACATATTTTATCATAACTTGTCATGACCGTAGTTCAAGTCGAAAACCAAGCAAAGTAAAAAAAAAACTTATAAATTCATGTTGGGATGCTGCTAAAATGGGGGTAGCAAAGGGGGGGGCTAAATTTTGTTTATTTTTTTCCTAGGACATACCGTTTTCGAGATACCATTTTGGAAATATAGAGCGTTTTATGCAAAACGGAGGCCCATAATTCGGAAACAGTGCGTCGTAGGGCTATGTTTCTCAGAACCTAAATGGTTTTATGGCCAAGGTTAAACCGAAACTGCAATAAAACTGTAAAATTTCCGAAAAAGAAAAAATAAACGTTAAGAAGTTATGCCACAAGTCAAGAAAATATCTCACGCCGCCGTGCAAATTTAAGACAAAATGTTTTTATCGCCCAAACTGTGATTAAAAGTGTGACTTAAGCGATGTCACAGTAGGCCGTGCTCTCCGGGCTGCTGTATGTACAGGTCAAGGGGAGTTAAATAACTCCATGGCTGCTGTTGGGGTGGTTCTCATGCAGCCAGTGGTAGCTGAACAGGCCAGTCGTTGGAATCGTTGTAGTCTGGTAAACGTGGTCGAGAGTTCCGACCTTGTCCACCAAACCAGACAGCCAACATTGGCCTGATCCGCTCTGTATCTGCCACAGATTGATCTTAGGGGAAAGCTCCCAAAGCGTGACGATAGCGGTTGGAAAAATGACAAAAATGTATGGGAATGACATATGCTATCGAAATGTTACGTGATCATCACCTACAGTTTAGCATTACGGCATAATGTCTTTGCTGAAATCGAATGAAATTTGTCTAAAGCCTTTTATCTAGAGCTTCAGGTGTACATGAGCCTCAAATCTCAATAGAAAAAAAAACACTTGTTTACCAACCGGTACCAAAAAAAACTTAGTCTGATTTTAAAGTAGATTTGTATCTAATCTATATCTACGGCATGTTGTCGAAAACAATGTGTTTAATTGTTCAAAACTTGTTGTTTATTATTTAGATAAACCTTCCAACTAAACAAATTATTAAGCGCCTGGATCAACATTTTTGATTTTATTATTGTGTATTATTTTTCTATGTATTAACTATTAGATTCTAAAATAACGAAAAAGATTTATTGTTGTTACATATTGTTTATTTTAATTTTACGAAAACTGTATCTAATATAAGCTGTGGAAACGTAGTGGATTGTACATTTGCTCATAGTATACTGTGTATCTACGTAGATATAACATACAATGTAGGGTACGATTTTTTGTCTGCCCAAATAAAATAAAATAAATTAAACAAGACGTACGTCAATATAATAATGAGCGAGAAAATTATGAATCTCAAAATCATTAATTTTATAGTTTTTGTGCCATTCATCACTTGTGCTAAGATTTATGAACGCCGTAGAATGGCTTCAGTTGCTAGATCTTATCACTGTACCAACAATAAATGATTGTAAAAAACAATAAACTAGCGACGCAATTTAAATTCTGTTCATAAGCGATATCGCGCACGTATTTTCTAAGAAAATTTCAAGTGCAAGTCGATCGAATCGGTTGTATTGCATCCATCTAAACGTACTTGCATCAATGCAATCGCTTATCGTTGCGATATAAATTGAATCGCGTCGAGCCTTCAGGAAAGTCGCCTATTATATTATTTAGCGATCTTTGAGCTCTTTGACTTGCTATGTATCTAGTAATTACTCACTAAGTACTTAAAATATGAATTAATTAAGTGCAAAGTTACATGCTTTTAGTTTAAAAGTACTTCAACTATATCTGATTCTTGCTGCCGCCCGCGATTACACCCGCGTGGAAATAGTACATCTCCCAATATCTTCATAAATTATAACCAGTGTGTTATTCTGATATATAAGCAGTATGTATTATTGTAAAGTTAAATCAAAATTCATTCAGTAGTTTTAGCGTGAAAGATAACAATTTTATTAAAAGTCGTAAAAAAATTACCTTTTCATAATATTAGTGTGCTTAAATCATCATCATCATTTGAAAATTCTTTCACGGAAGGAAAATTGCAAAATCTTTGTTTGCAGCCATCTCCGTGGCTGGCAACCATCTTTTGGGCTGCATATCTCATGTGGGATAGACCACAGGAGAGAAGCCGTGGGTAAAGATTTATCCTTTGTCTAACTTTTTACCAGATAATGTTGGACTCAGCTACCGATCTAAAGATGCAGCTACCACCATATGACCGGTACCACCGGCTCTTAGGGCTTTCGGGGTTTCTGACTACTTATTCTCTTTGTCCAACCCTCTTCCCAGTTAAGCTGGGGTCGGGTCTCTTTGTAAGTCTGCTCTAGAGAACTCTGTTCTGGACTGTCTGAGAGCTCAAGTTCTCTTTCAGGACCTCTTTCTGCATATTTACCACCAGGTGGCGGTCGGTCGCCAACTTCCTCGCGGTCGATCGGGGATAGTTAGGGTCTTTTTGATAGGTGTGTCTCAGGATATTGTCGTACCACTACCAACGCAGTCTGCTTTCTTTGACCTTCTCGCCAATCGGTACTGCTTTAAAGGAACACCTGACATACTCGTTATGCAGTTTGTCTAGACGGGTTACTCCTCCTGCCCATTGAGCATTTCACTTGTACGCAGTGCCGTTCCCTCCGGTGGGTTCCCGCTTTGTCGAGGTGGGGGGACCCAGTAAGCCGTGGCTTGGTCACCCACGGTGAAGCGAAGAGGAACCCGAGGAGGTGTCGCTCGTCTGGGCTTTTGCTGATTAAGCCGACGACGTAGCGGCCAACAAGTAGGTTGTGTGATGTCGTATGAGGCCTCCCATACCCATACGATACGCGGTTGAGGGTAGGAGGCCGCGGCGGGAGAGTAGTGCCGATATTGCGATGCGCCGCTCTATATTCCTCCCGCGGCCCGGACGGTGTCGCCACCGTCTGAAGGCGGACGCGGTGAGGCCGCAGGGGTGGTCCCTATCCCCTGCGGCCGAAAAGTGTTAGGTGGCGGGGCCACTGACCTTACCCGTCTCAGCGGGACCAAGGGTGCCCTACATGGGGTCGACTGGTGCCCATGTGCTGGTTTAGTCCCTGGGGTGGCCACGGCGTGCAATGTGTTCTGGTGAGCCAGTGATGGGGGCTTCTTACCAGAGGAGGGTCCGGTGAGGGAAAGCCGCGGCGGGTTCGCGGTGATTGCTAACACGTGCCCGTGCTCCCGCCATAAGCGGCACAGGAGGACACCGTGGAGCTTTAGTGGGCTGTGGCCCACATAACTGCGCTATCTCCCCGTGGTAGCGCAATATGCATGAACAATTAACAAGGGCCAAAAAAAAATGCACTCCGCTCTGTAAGTCGTGGCTGGTCGTACTACCGTTTTTTACACTTTTCCCTTAACACGGAAGGAGCATTTTGCGGTCACACCACCTGCGGAACACCTGATAATGATCTCCATTTGAGCCAGGCGGTTTTAATGCGGTTGTCTACACCCTTATCCACATAATTGCGTCAGAGATAAGCACAGAACCCAAATACTTAAAGTAGCCCACTTGGGTTAGCGCACGGTTATCTATAAAAATATCGCAACCTGTTTGTACTGTCCCTCCGTAGTCACATTCCAAACACTCAGTTTTACTCCTGTTTATGCGTTGCCCATGTTTTTCTTGTCCTTAACCTTGTCACCCAGCGACTGAGTGTTTCCTGCTTATCTGATGCATTTTTAAATACTAGGTGTATATTGTCCGCGTGAAGCATATATTTGTTTATTTATTTGTTTATTTTATTTATTTCTTACCACAAATTTACAGAGAATAATTTTTTAAAGAGTCTAAGATACAATTGTCTAATTAATTTGTGGAAGACTGGTGCCTAAACTAAGTTTTTTACAAAACCTGTATGTTAGGTCACCAGAAAATATAGGTACTCCGGTGCTGGGTTTTGTATGTCCCGTGTGATATATAGTCCATGCACAAATTAAATATTTGTGGGCTCAGGACTGATCCCTGATGGACTACTACCTCCAAGCCGAATGGCTCACCGAGACACTGTGTACATGTCCTGGACTAATGCCACGTAGTATTCCGGGAAATCCTGGACTCTAATTGCCTGCCAAACATGGTTTCTTGCTCGGAACATCCAGTTTGAAGTGCATACGCAGAGATTACGTTCAAAGGTAGCTTGGCCATCCATTGCTAATTTAACACTTATTGTTCGGTTTTCCTGCCCACTTTAATGATTCTCACTTTCAGATGTTCATCCAATACCCACTCCGTTTCTTTTGGCATCAGTCCCATGATACACAGGCTCATAGCTATTTCCGATGTCCCTTGATTTCGACCTGTTCCATTGGATTTCTTGAATGCAGCAGGTGTTGATTTACCTGGCTTTTAGAATTTCGCTGAGTTTCTTACTGCGTCCAGTCATTGTGCCAAGGTTCCTTGTTGCGAGTCTGAGTTTGTTGAAGGCTTTTGATTGTTAACGTTGGTTCTTGTCCTTAGATTCTCTTTTTTCACATTTTTATCCACGCAGCTTAAGGGGAACGCCCTAGCATTGAACTAACTCATGTTTCTGCTTTTTACTTACTCATATTCTTGTCATGTACAAGGAGTTTAGGTGTTTGGCTTAAAGTTTTAAGACCGGTTGCCACCTGACGCCAAGAATGTCCTTCTCGTAGTGCCACCGTTGGCCGTAAACGTGCTCTTCCGCCGCCATCCCTTCTGTACGGCCCAACCTAGGCGCACAGCACTAACCACAACCTCTGCTCCAACTCTTTAGGAGAAGGCTCCAGCTAGGGGTTTGATGTCGAAGTATCCTTCTCCGGCCTGTTGGTCCGAGGCAGGTATTTTATTTCTCTCCTACCCTTCTTATCTGGTTTCCACGATCCGTCACCTGGGGGGACCCGTTCTTGACATGTAACATTAATGAAAGTTATCGTCCTCTGCCTAGCTTTTCTTTGACTTTGCTGGTGATGGCTTCCAGTCTAACCGGATATAGCGGGATACCATTATTTTGCACCGAACGACTGCCCTTTATTATTGCAATCTTTTATTTACTTTGGCCTGTCCCGGTGTCTGTAATAAAAACTTGTATTTCCCGGTGTTCGAAGCACACACGTTTGTTTGTTGTGAAAATGTATTCTTTTAAAAGCTAGTTAGTTAAAAAAAAAAGAATACTTGTTTTAAAAACAAAAAATCAAAAAACTAAACCATTTAAAGGTACTTTTGAATTGCCAAACAAATAAAAAAACGTTACGGTTGAAACAGCAATCAATAATTATTGCGCAGAGATTGTACTATCATCGCGCGATTATCGCTTTACGTCAAAAAATCGGCAAGCTTATTTTTGCGAAATAATTGCTCTTCAATCTCGAATCCGCATTATGTATGAGCAGTAGCCACACCATAATAATTTTACGACAGCACTGCTAACAATAAAAATCTAAAAAGGGGACTAACGAAAGGTATTTACAAGGCAGACGTGAATGGAAACGCCGGGAGGGGACGCCCTAGAAAGACATACGTAGACCTTATAGGTGATGTTCTTCAGAAAGGCCAAGTGCGCAGTACTCATAACTGGCGTGTGTGTATGACTAGATGTATGAATGTGTGTGAAGCAAAAGAAGTATGTTATGATCGTAGCAGGTGGCATTCTGTAGTTTCTGCCTACCCTCATGGGAAAAAGGCGTGAGTTTATGTATGTATGTATGTAATTGTAAGTATTTTACGTTTCATAGCTCAAATACGAGATGATGATGTCCATTTTGTAATGTCCTAATGCATTATCGATTCGATTTCATATACCAATCGACAATCACGAAGTAATTTTAATGGATTTTCGTCATCCAATTTTTTTTTTTTTTTTGATTATTAATATATTATGTAAATAAAAAGAAAATATCCAATATTCACTGCCATATATTTTACTGTTACACAGATACTTTATAACTGCAAATATTAATTTAAACAGAATATTGGAGCTAAATAGTAATCTGTAAAAAAACAGCGTCCACAAAGTGTTGCATTTTAATAAGCTGGTGACTTAATCAAAGGATAAATTTTATAAATCATTGGACAGGTATAAAAGCTTCTGTTATAAGTGACTGTCAAAAAAAAGACTTGACTTAAAGGCCTCAGTAGCCAGGTCATTAAATTGATCGCGCAATAATTACACAATTATTGCTGCTTGCTGTAATAAGCCCGCCGGTGTCTGTAATTATAGCTTGCAAGATAATTTTCTCCCACTTCCAACGGGAAATGGGTCAATATTCCATCTCAATATAACACTCTGGTTCGATTGAGATGAAATTTTGAACATACATTTGTTTCTCGAGACAAAGCATTTATTGATATAAAAACTTGTTAAAAAAATCTTTTATACAAAAAAAAAACTACCGGCTTCCAAATAACAAAACTACAAAGTGAAAAAAAAACATTATTTTTGGAAGTCGGCGTCTTTGGTAGGAACCATTTTATTACGTTTTGGACACCGACTTCCAAAAATAAAGTTATTTTTCACTTTGTAGTTTTCTTATTTTGAAATCGGTAGTATTTTTTTGTAAAAAACTTTTTTTATTTTTCACTTTTTAGTTGCACCTACTTAATAGACAAGTAGTTTAGTAAGGTACCTATAATGCCAGAATAGATAACCCGAATATCATGAACCTGAACATAACCGGTGAAACGAGAGTGTACCAAGGTGAACTGTACTCATCTGCGTACCCCTTAAGAGCGTACTGGCGTGATGGTATGTTATAAAATCATCATCATCATCATTTCAGCTGAAAGACGCCCACTGCTGGACATAGGCTTCCCCCAGGCGTCGCCACATTGGCCGATCCCGTGCGTCTCGCATCGGTCCACCTAGTGGGAGGTCTTCCAACGTATCGTCCTCCGGTCCGTGGTCGCTATTCCAGAACTTTTCGGCCCCATCGGCCATCCGTTCTGTGAGCAATGTGCCCTGCCCACTGCCACTTAAGTTTGGCAATTCTTCGGGTTATGTCGGTAACTTTGGTTCTCCTGCAGATATCATCATTTCTGACGTGATCACGCAAGTAAATTCCGAGCATAGCCCTCTCCATTGCCCTTTGGGGGACTTTAAGCTTTCTGATAAAGCCCATTGTGAGCGGCCACGTCTCGGTCCCATAGGTGATCACTGGCAACACACACTGGTCATAGACTTTTGTCTTGAGACACTGCGGTAAATTGGACGAGAAGATACCACGCAACTTCCCGAACGCGGCCCAGCCGAGTCAGATTCGACGGTTGACCTCTTTCTCGAAGTTGGACCTACCCAACTGGACCGTTTTTCTTTGAGGATACTTCTTTTGCTTCACACACATTCATACATCTAGTCATACATACACGCCGGTTATGAGTACTGCGCACTTAGCCTTTCTGAAGAGCATCACCTATAAGGTATGTCTTTCTAGGGCATCCCCTCCCGGCGTTTCCATTCACGTCTGCCTTGTAAATACCTTTCGTTAGTTGCCTTTATAGATTTTATTGTTAGCATTGCTGTCGTAAAATTATTATAGTGTGGCTACCGCTCATACATAATGCGGATTCGAGATTATTATATTATTATTCGAGAGATTGAAGAGCAATTATTTCGCAAAAATAAGCTTGACGATTTTTTGACGTCAAGCGATAATCACGCTATGATAGTACAATCTCTGCGCAATTATTGCTGATTGCTGTTTCATACGTAACGTTTTTTTATTTGTTTGGCAATTCAAAAGTACCTTTAAATGGTTTATTTTTTTTTGATTTTTTGTTTTTAGAACAAGTTTTTTTTTTTTTATACTAGCTTTTAAAAGAATCCATTTTCACAACAAACAAACGTGTGTGCTTCGAACACCGGCAAATACAAGTTTTTATTACAGACACCGGGACAGACCAAAGTAAATAAAAGATTGCAATAATAAAGGGCAGTCGTTCGGTGCAAAATAATGGTATCCTGCTATATCCGGTTAGACTGGAAGCCATCACCAGCAAAGTCAAGGAAAAGCTAGGTAGAGGACGATAACTTTCATTAATGTTACATGTAGTCAGACACATACGTTCTCGGGGAACCCTCACGGTCAAGAACGGGTCCCCTCAGGTGATGGATCGGGGAAACCAGATAAGAAGGGTAGGAGAGAAATAAAATACCGGCCTCGGACCAACAGGCCGGAGAAGGATACTTCGACATCAAACCCCTAGCTGCAGCCTTCTTCTAAAGAGTTGGAGCAGAGGCTGTGGTTAGTGCTGTGCGCATATGTTGGGCCGTACAGAAGGGATGGCGGTGGAAGAGCACGTTTACAACCAACGGTGGCACTACGAGAAGGACATTCTTGGCGTCAGGTGGCAACCGGTCGTAAAACTTTAAGCCAAACACCTAAACTCCTTGTACATGACAAGAATATGAGTAAGTACAAAGCAGAAACATGAGTTAGTTCTTTGCTAGGGCGTTCCCCTTAAGCGACGTGGATAAAAATGTGAAAAAAGAGAATCTAAGGACAAGTACCAACCAGCCTCCCGAACAAGCCGGATTCCGAAAAGGCTTTAGCACCGTAGACCACATACATACGCTGCGGCAGGTTATACAGAAGACCGAACGTAAAGTATAACCTGCCTCTTTGTTTAGCGTTTGTGGACTACGAGAAAGCCTTCGATTCGATTGAGACTTGGGCTGTACTGCAGTCTCTCCAACGGTGCCAGATCGACTACCGGTACATTGAGGTGTTGAAGTGAAAAACGCCACCATGTCAGTCCGTCTTCAGGATCAGACCTCGAAACCAATCCTTCTCCAGCGCGGCGTGAGACAGGGAGACGTCATTTCTCCGAAACTGTTTACTGCTGCGCTGGAGGACGTCTTCATGGTTCTGGACTGGAAGGGGCTTGGCGTCCACGTTAATGGCGAGTACACTCACCTTCGGTTTGCCGACGACATAGTGGTCATGGCTGAGACCATGGAGAGCCTCAGTAAAATGCTCGATGACCTTATTTTAGCTTCCGAAAGAGTGGGTCTTAAAATGAACAAGGTCAAAACCAACGTGATGTTGAATGCCCATGTAACACCAACTCCTATCAAGATCGGAGACTCTACAATCAAAGTTGTAGATGAATATGTCTAACTGGGACAAACGGATTTATCCTCTAGATATTCTGAGTATAAGGTACGCCGCCCTGGTCGACACACTCTTGATCTTCACCACGTTGTTCACAAGGGACTTGTGGACGATAAACCCGACACCACCCTGGGACTGCTGGTCACCCTCTCGGCAATAGAGCAGGTTACCGGATTTGAGGATTATCGAGTCCTCCCCCTCTCTTCGGCATTCAGATAACCCTATAATACTCCATCGCAACCTGCTCAATTTCTATTCGAGCTCGGTGATCTTCTCGTCGGTCCGAAGTGTGCGCGTGTTGTACGTTGCCAGGTCCAGTCGTCGGTGATTGTTGGGGTAGCCGGATTTCGTCCGGGGATTCTTAGCACCCCTTGCCATGCCGTAACCTCGACCGCTACCGTAGTCGAGGGTAGACAGGCTGCCAGGCACTAGGGGCCATTTTTTATTTGTGCTTTTCATGTTTGTTATAGAAGCACAGAGAACGCTGCTGCCCATTCTCTGGTGTGTCCCTTAGTCGCCTCTTACGACACCCATGGGAAGACATGGGATGGCGAAATTCTTAACGTCCGGCACCATACGGAACATGTTATGAAATGGAATAAACAAAAACACATACGATTATTTATTTATTTAAACTTCATGTACAATGGTTGTACATAGGCGGACTTAATGCAGCAAAGCATTCTCTACCAGCCAACCTTTGGGTTCAAAGAGACACAACAGTGGTAGGTGTACAAAATAAAAAAAATAAAAATATGAACAATAATTAAATTCAGATATTAAAAAAAAAACTACCTAGTTATAACTAATAAAATACATAAATAATTTCTAAAACAATAGACTAATAAAGATTATAATAAATAACAAATTCTAAATGAGATTGAAATTTAAATATAATAACTATGACGAAGACAAATAATAGTTCCGGATTCTACGCTTAAATGACAATTTACTCTCAGCTTTTTTTTGACGATTGTAGCAATCTCGAGAGATGTTCCGTCATTTATTGAAGATTTCTGTTGTTTATCTGAGAAATTCTTCATCAGATCTTCACAAAATTAAAATGGGACCAATTTCGAAACAACCTCTATCAAACAAAAAAAAAATTATAAATCGGTCCATAATTGACGGACAAATCGGTGAAAAAAAAAACATAAAGTCGAACATAGAACCCCTCTTTCTCTGAAAGTTGGTTAAAAAAACTAGTGAAACCTACCCGTAGGACTAGATGACTTTGCAGTTTTAAAAATTAGTTTTTAGTGTGTGGACGATAAAAAATAAATTCGAAAACTGCACAGTTTACCTACGTAGTATGGACCTTTATGCCGTTAAAGATTCATAAGGTTCTCAATCTGAGTGACCCCAGTTTTGAAAGTATCATATCTGCAGTTTGGTCTAGTGCCCATAGCCTATAAGGAATCGCCTTAGAAAGTTTCCCAGTAGGTACCTGACCTGGTGGTACCACGTGAACACTGTTGCTAAGGATTTCAGAACATAAACAATTACATTTTCGCTGTATTTGATTCTTATCATAATGTTGAAGGAAACAATGCTATTTAAAATAATAAACATTTCACTTCCCATCGTATTTATGTTCCGATTTTCCATCAGTTAGTTAAGTTATTTATTACTTAATCTTAGTAACAAGATAACATGTAAATATGCTACTGACGAGTGCAATTCAAGTTTCGTAAATTAAAACAAAAATCTATATATACAGGGAACATGCTAAAATTAATTTAGTTCAGTCAGAAGGGTCAGTGTTACCGGTTTAAGTATTAAGGCAGTCAATGGATATTTTTCTTTTTTTAAGTGTCAGTAAACCAATAAGTGTTATTATTTAAGTGGCCTTTGAGTTTATGGATTTGAAATAAAATTGAGGTTCCAAAATTTGTTTGTGCCTTGTTTGTGCCAACTTAATATTGCACGATCTTTTTCGTTAAGGGTCTCTAGCTCTATGCATAAGTACGGTTGCATCTGATATAAGGTAGGCAAGTACGATTTTATGACCTCAAGCTATAACTCTAAACAATTAAACGAAGTCACTGTGCGCGTCTTTCAACGTCATTTCTATTTGTCTGCCATCTTCTTCTAAAACTTGCAACGGATTTTAACACGGGTTTCACTCATAGAAACAGCAATAAGGGAGGTAGGTTTATGAATGTCATTTGTCCTGTTTGAAGTCGGTGCAGGTGCTGGTATCTAATATTTAGTGTATACTTGTTGTGTGTTCCACAATATATAGTCAAAGGAGTTTTCTTCATTGCAGAAACATGGGAGAGTAAGAATAAAACCGTGCAGTATTTTAATATTTTTGAGGATAACATCAAACATGGTGCTCCTGAGTAGAAGAGATGCCATCAACAGCCGGATTACAAGTCGAAGTGGGTATTCAAACATTATTTCTAGTAGATACCTCGTTGATCTATTAAAATGCTAGAATGCGTGAATGAGGTTTCTGGGGGTTTGGGTTCGATCCCTGGTTTGGGGAAAAATCTTATTAGGTTTTTCACTAGGAAATGTTGGTTAGGCGCCTGAAGCCTATACTTTATCAGCTTTAACCTTTAACCTTTCTTTGAACTTTCCTTTTTTGTTTTGTTTCTTCTTAAAATTATATGTTAAGAAATGAGCTGTATTGGTCGGTTGTCAAATTATGGGCATGTAATGCGGAGGAATTAGGAAATAGTAGAGTGTTTTTTTTTCTGTCATCTCGTGCTTGACCACTATCTCACCCGATGGTAAGCGATAATTTGGTCGACGGTGAAGCATGCTTGCCTAGAAGAAACCTATTTACTCTTGACTTAAAGACTCCTAGATTGTAGCTATCGGGTAACACAGACTCTGGCAGGGAGTTTCACTCCTTAGCTGTACGCATAATAAAAGTATTACCAAAATGTTTAGTGCGTATCGGTGGGATATCCACCATATACCGTAGCCGCATGTCTGGTATTCCGATGATAAAACGGGCTAGGCAGAATTAGATCATGCAATTCCTTCGCACACTCCCCGAAATGTAAACGATAAAAAACCGACAAGCTGGCAACTCAGCGACGATGTTCAAGGCTCTGGAGTTTTGACCTGACCAGTGCCTCATCGCCATTACCTCTTGGCCCGCTTTTCAATCGACTCTAGTGATTCAAGCTGGTGTTTGGCAGATCCGTCCCAGAGATTAGAAAAAGTACTTACTCCATGCATGATCGAAGTTGAGCAGCTGTTCTGGCGTGAAGTACCTTCTCACCTTTACAAGGATTCCCAATTTTTTGACAGCCAGCTCAGCATTGGCCTCAATGTATGGGCCAAAATTGAAGGTCGATCAACGTTCCGCCAAGAAGCTCAAGATAAATGAGATTATGTATGTGGATGGCTATAACTGAAGGGAAAAACAAAGAATCGAGGAACGGGCTGTGTAAAATCAAATCAAATCATTATTTATTTGCTCAAACATGAGTATCATAAACACATGACAAATTGCCAGCATGAAGAGTTGTTAAAATAAAAGATCATGGAACGTCATGTTTGCCTTGGGCAATGGCATGCAAATATTGATATAGAATAAAGTTCAAAAAAAATCTAGATTATTAAATTAGCAATATTAAAATATGTGCAAATGTCAATAAAATAATGCAAGTCTACATTACCATTCTAAAATGTCAGATAAAAAAAAAGATATGTGAAAATAATAAATCACATCAAAATAATCATTCTAGAATGTCACATTAAAACGTATAAAAACATTTGTCAAGATATCAAAATAATAAATTAGCAGAATAATAACAAAATGATCACTTTAGAATGTCACATTTCAAGATTCAAAATCAGAATCAGAATTGTATTTGTAAAACATAGGTTACACAGCAGTGTGTGGGGTGTTACAACATTAAAGATACTCTCTATGTTTTGCCATGGGGCGTACAAATATGATTTGCAATATTCAATATAATTAATTACTGATACAATACAAATGATTACCAATAATAATAATAGAAAAAGAGTCAGAATACACACATACACATTTCCGAATCAACATCTTAATAAATCAACAATTAGAAGCGTCTCATTATAAAAATTCTAATGTACATGTCAATTAGTTAAATATCCAAATGTTAAATGTCAAATAATAATCAATCCATAATAAAACACAAAATTTAAACAATAGTACAGAGTGGTCAATAATATTAAAAAAATGTAGTCAAACTTCATAAAATAAGATGTTCAAGATTCTATAATTTTCAAAACATGAGTATAAATAAACATAGAGTATGCAAGTTGTGCAATTAAATATTTGGATTAGTCATGTATGGCCTTTGTGGCATACAAACATTTAAATGACAATGGAATTAAAAATGTCCCACAAAACAAAATACAATTATAATAATTGTGCATTTGAATGTCAATTCGAAAAAATTACAAGTATATGCCTCTAAATAATAAAATAATCATGTTTAATAATAAAAAAGTAAACAGTAACATGTAACGGTACTTATCTCAGTTCACTACACTACACTGCCAAATAAGCCAAAGATGAATCAATAACTTTGCTAGGTAGATACTTATATAGTATTAAATTTTATCAATAAGGAACTTTATCAGTAAAGAAAGAAAAAAAGAAGAAAGAAGTATGGATGAAAAATATTTGTGGCGAATAATAGAGCCGTGTCGAAGAAGAAATGTTGTGCCGACCTCAAAATTAAATACATTGTGATAACGACCAGAAAATGCTGATAAATCGTTTTTAAGTTTTATACAGGAATAAGCTGATGTTTGTTACAGATAGAATCCTGGCCACACTGCTAACAAGCGTGGTGTTCCTATTAGTGCCGATATTGATCATAATCTTAGATCCCGTAGATATCATCGTTAATTACGTGAGTATAATCAGTGTGTACCTAGTAATAAAATCATTAATTCTGACAGTCATACTTCCAAGTAAACGTATTCAAAATCAACATTATACCAAACCCAACCCAATACCCAAGATTCCTTTTCCCTCCAGCATATATAATTATTTAATAGCCACGTTTTGGCAAACTGATGTTTCATTGTGATACCAATTCTCTTTAAAACCTACGAACAGTATACCCTAAGGCTCTGAGCACCTTTTTTACATCTGCCTGAATATCGAATTTATCTAAGTAAAAAAGGGCCTCTGTCGTTTTCACTCATTTTTGTTTTCTGCTACTTCGGACATCGAACTCAGTCTTTTCGTTAGTCGAGTGAGTCGAGCTCGCTCTATCTATGCCTCGGTCAGCCTTGATGTTGTCTGGCGGCCCAAAATGTAATAATTTCAGACATTACAAGTTATTAGTTTACCAATCCTACCTTCCCTTTCTTTTTTATATTCTTTGTTCTTATAATACCTGACGTATCGCATTGTTCCAGAAACTGCGCCTAGCTAAGGGCACAATACTGTACAATCTACTCCAGCATGAGATCCCAGCCGCGCGCCTGGCGGTCTACGTCTTCAACATCACCAATGCTGTTAGGTTCCTCTCTGGAGAAGATTATAAACTGAAGGTGGAAGAAGTTGGGCCTTTCGTGTTCCAGTAAGTAACTAAAATTTCATTATAAGAATCTTCATCTGCCTTCCCTTTTAACTACTTCGTTGGCCTTGGGTAGTGTGTGAGGACTTGTCTCTCTAGGTGCCAGATGGCAACGAGCGCCAAAAAGCCATATGCGAAAAACCATTTCCAGCGAAAATAAAATGTTGAAGGCGCCTTTTGAAAGGGGCGGGTGCAGTGTTCCCAGATCATATTTATAGTTAACAAAAAAAACAAAGCGACTTTCAAAACAAAAAACTACAAAGCGAAAAATAACTTTATTTACAGAAGTCGGTGTCGAAAAACGGTAAACAATAGGGACCAAAGACACCGACTTTGGAAAAGTAAATTATTTTTCATTTTGTATTGTGGATTACATAGTTTTCTTCTGAAGTTAGATTTACTGAATCAGTTAATAGACATACCATTCCTGGTAAAACTTGAATGGCATACCATTTTGATCAACCAGAAATTTTAATAAATGTGGGTGTACTAGGTGCACCTCTGCTTTACCCTTCGGGGAGTACAAGCGTGATGTTATATTAGAATTTTAATTTCAGAGAATACCGCTGGTATGAGGATCTAGAAATGAGTGAGGATGGCAAGAATCTGGGGATGACGCCAATTATGAGATCAGAGTTCATCCCAGAAGCATCCATAGCTCACCCTAAGGATATCAACCTCACGCTGCCTAATTTACCTTTTCTTGTAAGTGATGTTCTTTAACTTTGTTATCATTTGTGAGTGGGGAACCACTAAACCTACTTAAAACCTGTAAGACTACACGCTTGTGGAGGTATGCGGAACAGATAACAATTTGCTACAATCATTATCATCTTCATCATTTCAGCCAAAAGACGTCCACTGGACATAGGCCTTCCCGAACTGATCGGTCCTGTGCGTTTCTCATCCACCGGACTTCCGCAGCTTTGGCCCGGTCGTCGCTCCACCTAGTGGGAGGCCTTCCAAAGCAACGTCTTCCGGTTCGTATGTCGGTAACCTTGGTTCTCCAAAAGCTGTCTCAATTTCACTTCTGGAGACTTTAGGCCTTCTGATGAGGCCCATCATGAGTGACCACGTTGCGGTTCCATAAATCATCACTGGCAACACACACTGGTCATAGACTTTCGTCTTGGGACACTGTGGTAAGTTGGATGAGAAGATACCGCGCAACTTCCTGAACGCTGCCAGCCGAGTCGGATTCGACGGTTGACCTCTTTCTCGAAGTTGGACCTACCCAACTGGACCGTTGGTCCCAGATAGGTATAATCGTCCACAACTTCGAGTGTAGAGTCTCCGACCTTGATAAGACTGGGTGCAACATGGGCCAACATGGGCATTCAACATCACCTTGGTTTTTTTCATGTTCATTTTAAGACCCACTTTTTCGGAGGCTCCACTGAGGTCATCGAGCTTTGTACTGAGTTCCTTCATGGCCTCAGCCATGATCACTATATCCTCGGTAAACCGAATGTTAGTGATATATTCGCCATTGACGTTGATGCCTCTCCAGTCTAGAACCTTAAATACATCCTCCAGTGCAGGGGTGAACAGTTTCGGAGATATGACGTCTCCCAGCTTCACACCTCTCTGCAGAAGGATAGGTTCCGAGGTCTGATACTGAATTTTGACTGATATAGTGTCGTTTTTGTAAAAATACTTCATTACCTCAATGAACCGGTAGTCGATTTGGCACCGTTGGAGAGATTACAGCTCAAGTCTCAATCGAATCGAAGGCTAAGCAGAGAGGCAGGTTGTACTCTTCGGTCTTCTGTATAACCTGCCGCAGCGTGTGCATGTGGTCTACGGCTACAATAATTTAATTATTCTTAAAGTGTTAATTTTACTGCAATTATGTACCACCAATTCATGTAATTATGTGCTCAATATTCGACACAATGTTAATTGCTTGTGAAAAAATTATGAAAAAGTATCACAATCCCCATAGAAAAGTTTGGATCCTTCGACAAGGTGTTACGTCTGGTGGATGATTGCCCGACGACGGTTGTAAAGATACAAATCGTGCCGAAAACTATGCTTGCGCGATGCAGGATTTTGTGACGTCGGGTCATTAGTTTGTTTGTGGTGGCATAAATCCCTTTACCTACAGGCTTTCGTTCTCTCTCACTTTTAAATCCATCAAAAGTTTGTCTTCTCTACTTTTTCTTTTATTAACTTTTAGTTTTTTTTTAACGGTTTCATTATCGTGAGTATTCTTAGCTATGAAGTATTGTTTGAATTGGGGTAATTTTCGCAAGAAATCGTGTTATAATTATGTGTTCGATAGATTGTTGATCGAATCGTGTCTAGTACTAGATAAATTGACAGTCATTCAGTATCAGTCTCAGGCCTGCTGGGAACGTCTGACCACTGTCTGGTGAAATCCGTATCGATCTGCTCTCCTCCAGATGAGAGTCCTACAGGCACGAGGTGAGTATGGTGATACGAGTCAGCAAACCGGAATGACATGCGGCAGTTTATTGCATCTTATCCTTGGCGGCATGCGTGCTTCTCCTCGGGTGACTCCTCATGCTGTGCTGAAGTGTTTGCGGATGTGATTCGGCAAAGAATGAAGTATTTTATTTCATTCTCTAATATACCGCTTGGTCACAATTCCCGGTCTTGGTATAATGCAGAAAGCGCCCACGCTGAGGCCTAAAAAGTGTTTGTCATCCAAGCCTGGGTCAAGGCTTTCGAATACAAAGTTAGAGCGCGTAGGGTTCGCGCGAGCAAAAGAGCCTTTAATTCTACCGCCAAGCTCTGCAAGCGGGTTTTGCGTGGGACACGTTTTGATCATATTGGACGAATCAGGGCCAAGCTGGCATCGCATCCTACGGGTAATAAACAGTTTTTGTCCCGGTCTAAAGCGGTTGCGGTTCGTTTCAACCACATAAGGAGGTAAACTCCAATGCTGAAACCTAATGGGTCGCTGGCTCACGCCGCAAGTGAGAAAACAAATTTATTTAATAAAAACTTTAAGCACAAATACAAAGGCGGACTTAATGCCTTAGGCATTTTCTACCAGCCGTCCTTAGGGTGATTAAGAGAAGGTAACACATGGAAGGTGCAACTGAATGAAAGAACAAGTAGAAAAAAGAAAATAAAAAGAAATTAATCATTTCTTTTTATTTTATTTATTCTACTTACGGAATTGCTACGTTGTCAAAGATTAAGGGTGAAATAGTTAATCAAGCTTTCTCAAGCTATAGGGACTCCCAACTATGATAGCCTGACACTTAGCAGGGTTAACCGCCACTCCAAATCGGTCCGACCAGCTTTTAATCGCAATTAAATCCCGGTTTAGCCCCTCGATCGCATCCGATAAGCTGCCAATACTCGCCTAGCAGTAGAGTTGTAAATCATCAGCATAGAGATGATACGAACACTGAAGTACGGTGGTTATAAGATTGATGAAGATAGAGAAAAGAAGAGGAGATAAAATACCGCCTTGGGGTACGCCAGCTGCTAGGTTGCACCATCCTGAAGAAGAGTCTCCGGACTGAACCGACTGCTGTCGCCCCCGAAGATAAGAGGGAAACCATTCTAGTACCTATTGAGAGACCATAAGATAGGAAAGAATTTACAAAAGCACATCGTGATTGACGGTATTAAAATCGTTGGAGAAGTCGATTAACACTAAAGCAGTAACTTTAGTGTCCTCCATTCTCCGCCTTATATTGCCAGTCACTTTAAGGAGAGCTGAAACGGTACTGTGCACGGGCCTGAAACCAGATTGAAATGGGCTGATGAGGGAGTTGTGGTAAATGAAATGGGACAATTGTTTATGAACACAGGCCTCGAGCACTTTGGACAGAAAGGGAAGGATAGAAATTGGGCGAAAGTGACTGGAAAGTGTGGGATTGGGCATTTTAGGCAGGGCTCGAACATGGGCTTTACGCCACAAGGAAGGGAAAGCACCGGAGAAAAGAGAAAAGTTAACGATGTGGGAGATTGCAGGAACAAGCTGATCCAGAGCCGACACGATCATATGTCGTCTGATGTTATCGCAGCCCACAGCTCTGGATTTAATTGATAAGATAATCGTTTTGATCTCTTCGGGGTCGACTGGTGTGAATACAAAGGTGGCAATATTGGGACGCGTCAGACCAGCAAGGTAGTCCATAGTTTGGTACTTGGTTAGACTGTCTAGCATAGGTAAAGTGGAGAAAAAGCGGTTTACATCGTCCAAGCCAATTGTGTTAGGAAGGTCTGAATGCCGCGATTTGCCGATACCCAGGGTTCCAAGGAATTTCCAAATATCGGCAGAAGAGGAAGAAGAAATGGTATTTAGAATGTGGCGGCGTTTAGCGTTGCGTATCATCTGGTTACACCGATTCTTAAAAGTCTTGAACAAGGATCAATTGTCCTCTGACCGATCCTTTTTAAATACCCAAAACGCGCGGTCCCTCCGTCGCATTGTCATCCGGATTCCCCTATTTCGCTTCAACTTTACTCTCCTGACAGGAGAATGAGTATCATAAAGTTTGTTTATAGCATTGTTGAACACACAAACTTTGTCATCAACTGTAGCAGCTTCTTGAAGAAGTGTCCAGTCAATATTCGATGCATCTCTCTGAAGTTGATCACTATCCATACGTGCAAAGGCACGCCTATACTGGAATGTGGGTTTGGGTTTAGGTGATTTAAGAACATAGGACAGGAAAATAAGGTCGTGATGAGAAAAGCCAGGGGCATCATGTTGGCCATGCGGGGAAACTAGGGAAGGATTAGAGGTGAGGATCAGGTCAAGCCAAGTATCTTCACCAACTTTGTTATGATGAGTGGGTTTAAGAGGCAGTACATGAAGACTGGCTGACTCGACAAGATGCAGGAGTTTACGGGACCGAAGGGAGTTGCGAATTTATTTGCATCTCTCTTTGTAAGCAATTCACGTCTGGACGCTGGCTCTAAGTAACCACCTCATTGTGACTCTTCAATGTCGGCGATCGTAGTTCACACTAAAGAGGTTTGGAGAGTATTGTGCAGACTAAACGTGAACAAGGCCAGCAGGCCTGACAGCATTCCAGCAAGATTATTAAGTCAGTGTGCGCCTGAACTGTCTCCTGTGTTGATTCGCTTGTTCCACCTCTCTCTTGTAAAAATAACGTTGCCGAAATCCGGGAAGCTTGCAAATGTACAACCAGTGCCCAAAAAAAGGCGACCGTGCAGACCCTGCCATTTACCGTCCGATCGCCATTGCGTCCATTCTGTGCAAGGTTATGGAAAGGATACTGAACAGTAAGTTGGTGGCCTACCTTGAAGAAAATGATCTCTTCAGTGACTGACAATATGGTTTTCGCCAGGGACATTCAAATGGCAATCTTCTTGTGTATGTCACGCACTGCTGGGGCGACGCTATTGAGAAACAAGGCGAAGCACTTGCTGTATATGTATATCTCGAAGGCCTTTGACAGGGTCTGGCATGCAAGTCTACTTAGCAAGCTTCTTGCTGATGGCTTGCTTTGTGAACGGACGATCCGAGTAGTCTTTGATGTTCTCTCTGCAACTTTTTGCCTGCTGCACATCAATGACCTACTTCTGCCTGGTATTTTTGGGTACGCAGATAACAGTACTGTTTCAGAGAGATACTTGTCCAGCGCAAAAACCTGCGGAGATGAAGTTCATTCCTTGAGTGAGGCTATAGTAGAGCGGACAGATTTGACCTTATGCCATGTTAGAATCATGAATGGAACTCTATATAAAAGTATTGAATCTGTATAAAAGCATTGATATCTACCAAGATAGCAAGCTTTGAATGTCAAGATGGTTGTTGGTTATTTACTGTGTATCTAGGGTTATTAATTCTTTACAAAGTGCAACTCCAATCCTGCATCGAGTATTGCAGCCACCTTTGGGCTGGCTCAGCAAAATATCAACTTGGCGCGCTTAACTTGCGCGCTTCAAAGTTAGAGTGAAAGGCATCTTCTGTGTAAGCTCACTCCATTTTCGACATAGTCTCTGTTACCTTGACTAGAGTCAAGAGCAACCCCATTTTAAATAAAAAATATAAAAAAAGACACTTTAAAAGTAAAACTAGTTTATAATATTCCTTCATTGTTCCAGAGTGCAGTAGCTGTCCTATCCAACTACCCCAGTTTCGTCCAATATGCTTTCAACATCATGGCGGCCCAGATAGGGGCCAAGCCCTTCATTAACATGGACGTGCACAACTACCTGTGGGGCTATAACAACCCTCTGGTCAGGATATTGAACAGCCTTGCTCCTGGACTCGTATATTTCAACAATTTTGGGCTACTGGACAGGGTAAGACAAATTTATGTGATACTAGCTGCCGCAAGCGGCTTCGCACGCGTGAATAGTGTTTTCTTCTCCGAAGGTCAGCCTTTCTGGCGTGATTTTGGTAACAGACATAAATCTAAACCAGGGATCACCAAATGGCGGCACGGATCCGGACATATTTTGTGCGGACCTATCTAATAAAAATATAACTTTCTTTTTGGAAGTCGGTGTCCATAACTAATTTAATGATAATTTATTAAATGATCTATTGAATTGAATTGTAATTGTGAGGATAATGATAATTTATTAATTAATCTAATGAATGATAATTTTAATTATATTTTATTAATTGATCTAAATACTGCAACGATTATCTTACTACACAAAAAAGGTAGTAGGGACGATATCGCTAACTACCGCCCGATAAGCTTGATGTTGAACTTGTATAAGATATTCGCTAAGGTAATTCTGGACCGAATTACAAAGGTATTAGATGAAAACCAACCGAAAGAACAAGCAGGATTCCGCGATGGATTCTCTACGGTAGACCACATTCATACGATAAAACAGGTTATTTAGAAATACAACGAGTACCGAATGACGTATTACCTTGCATTCGTAGATTACAACAAGGCTTTTGATTCGCTAAAATATCCGTGTATATGGGAAGCACTACTGAATCAAGGAGTACATAAGAAGTATATAAGACTAATTAAGCAAATCTACACAAATATGACAGCTAGGGTAAAAACAGAAAGAGTGGGAGAACAATTCGAAATAAAGAAGGGTGTGAGACAAGGAGACCCACTGTCGCCGAAACTCTTTTCTGCCACTTTGGAACAGGCATTTAGAAATCTAGACTGGGACGGATATGGGATTAAAATAAACGGAGCAACATTTAACCATCTGCGCTTTGCTGATGATCTCATTCTCGTTACCAATAACCCAAAACATCTACAGGAAATGCTTGAACAGCTAGTAAGAGAAAGTAACAAAGTTGGACTTCAGATGAACACATCGAAAACGAAATTAATGACCAACAGCTTAAGAGTACCAATATCGATTAACAACGGAAGCATCGAATATGTCGAAGAATATCTATACCTCGGACAAATTATCTCCCCAACACAACTCACTGCCAAAGAAATCCAAAACAGGATTAACTCGTCATGGAAGAGGTACTGATTAAAAGAAATTCTCAAAAACCCATCAATACCTCTCAAACTAAAAAGCCAAACGTTCAACTCATGCATTCTTCCTGTTATGACGTATGGCTTTCAAACATGGCCTCTTACTACCGAAAATATAAAACATGCCAACATAACATGGAGCGTAGCATACTGAACCTGAAGAGAAAAGATAGAGTGAAATTGAAAGTCATAAGGAATAAAACAAATATTACAGACGTGACAATCACAATAAAAAAATATTTTAATTTCAATTTGGGGAACAG
This sequence comes from Orthosia gothica, assembly GCA_949775005.1. NCBI lineage: Eukaryota > Metazoa > Arthropoda > Insecta > Lepidoptera > Noctuidae > Orthosia > Orthosia gothica. Next base: position 38,783,551 of record OX459037.1, read on the forward strand.
ATAAAAATCGCTAGCCGCCAGATCTGGTTGGTCAACCAATTCGAATCCAGCTTGCTGAATGGCAGCCATCGCAACTGCCGACCTTTGCGTGGGTGCGTTGTCGTGATGAAACAGCACGCCCCTTCGAAGTTTCCCTCTCCTTTTCTCTTTGATGGCATTCCTCAACTTGGGCATTAAAGCTGCTTTATATTAGGCTGTAATAGTGGTTCGACGCTCCAGGTAATCAATCAACAATATCTATTCTTAGTCCTAAAATATTGAGGCCATAAAATCGCCAGCCGATGCCAAGACACGAAACTTCTTCGGAGTGATGATGGCCGTTTCCATTGCGAAGATTGCTGTTATGTCTCGGGATCAAAATGATGGACCCATGTTTCGTCCATTGTTACGAAACGAGACAAAAAAAAATCAAAATCTTCTTGAAACTTGTCCAACAATATCTTCGAAATGTCAAGTCGATTTTGTTTCTGACTGTCGGTTAACATTCTCGGCACCCATCTTGCGGAGACTTTATTCATATTCAAAGATTGTTTCAATATGGATTGAATACTTCCATATGAAATGCCCGTTTCTTGAATTAAGTATCGGATGGTAACTCTTCGATCGCTCAATACAATTTTCTCGACTTTCGCAACATTTTCTTGGGTGACTGACGTCGATGGACGGCCGCAACGATGTTCGTCTTCCGTGCTCGTTCTCCCTACTCGAAATTGACAAGCCCACCTTGCGACAGTGGAATACGGCGGCGCAGACTCTCCTAATGTTGCCTGCAAATCGCAATCTTTTAAACAGAGGTATTCAATAACGGCTCGCACTTCGTTTTTCTCCATTTTCGAGAACACGTTCCGACACAAAGCAAACAAATGACTACATTCAGAAAAAAACAAAAGAGAATCGATGTTTCTTTTTTGTATTAATATTACAAATATGTATCTGAGCTATGCCTGCCAGTATATTTTTTCTTACCAAGGAGTATGTCGTTCTCACTACTTTTTGATCCCACCCATTGATTGAATGATATTTTTTTTACATATATGTTTTAAAAATGTAAGTTCATGTAGCATAAATAATGTAAATGTTTGCATGCCGAATGGTAAAATATGGCTGAGTTTTGAGATCATAACAACTATTGTTTACTACCCATATTTGCAAAATAAAATTCTATTCTATTCTTAAACGCAAAAGAATGGTACCTACCAAAGACACCAACTGCCATAAAGAAAGTAATTTTTCACTTTGTAGATTTTTTATTTGGAAGACGGTATTTTTTTTGTAAGTAAATAAGTTTTTACACCCTGAATACCCTCTCATTAAGAACAAAAGAAAACCTTCTTGAATTGGAAACAGCTTTGGATAATGTTAATTGGGGCTTCCTCGGCATGAGTGAAATTAGATCAATAGAAAACTAAATAGAAGAACATGAGAACTACATTCTGTACTACATGGGTGAAACTAAGGGGCCAACATGGAGTAGGCTTTATGGTGAAGAAGCATTTTAAGAATCAAATCTTAGAATTCAAGGGCATATCTGAAAGAATCGCTATGCTGAACATCTACTTGCTAGGCTACAAAAACAATCCCACCGCACTATTCCCAAACCATTGCAACTCCTGAAAGCCAGAATCAACAGTGGCGACCACCAGAAAAGCGCCGAGGCAATGAAGCTCGACGAAGTCCTGGAGAATGAATTTAACTGTCTTGGATCCCGCAACTAAATTAATCAGAAAAGAATAACGGAGGAGTAGGAAAAATGAAAATTTCCACTTCCCTCCATATCAAGCAGGAGACAGAACAAACAAGGCCAATAGGCACAAAGGGTCATATACAACTGGGATAAGCCCAGTTGCCTAGCACCACGGATAAAAAATTTGCATAAATACATATTAATGGGTCCTAACATTGTGAGCTGTTATATTTGGTTCCAAAAATAGGTATGGCAAAAACGCTTGAACGCACGGCAATTTGTTCTAGTTTCCACAAGGTCCGTATAATAAACAACTCCTGATGCAGCCTGTACATTATTCAACATAATATTACTTTCATTCTGCCAAAGAATACACTCCCATAAGATATGATGTGCAGATTGTACATATTCGCAGTCAGATGTAGAACACTGACATAAAGGCGAGGCAACGAGCTTGAAAGAAAATAATTTACTTTTAAAGTTACCATATCCCGTGAGAAATTAGGCAACACATTGATCCACTTCCAGCCACGTGCTGGCCAGCCGCACGCGAACGGATGGAAAGAATTGGTGGAGGTGTCGGCCCTTGATGGAATTATCCCACCTACCATTACCATTCGGATAAAAGTTCCTCCCAGACGTCAATAGGTGGTTTAAATAATCTAGAGATTTTCTCACGGTCACTCCGCGTTAAAAAGTTACTAACACAGTTGGACAATAGCACCAACAGAAGCAGCAGAAGAAACTGTTGAAGATGAGTTCTACAATCAGCTTTCAACTACATTGGAGACAGCCCACAAAAACCTAATTTTCATGGGCGACTTCAATGGCAAAATAGGTAAACAGAACCAAGGAGCAGAATCAGTAGTTGGAATCTATATCACAGAGAAAAGAAGCAAGAACGGTAAAAGAATAGTAAACATGGGCTTCAAGAAAAACTTAACCATTATGAACAGCCTTTTCAAGAAAAAAACAGTCAAGAAATGGACTTTGATATCACCTGACGGGACGTACTGAAATGAAATAGACTTTATAACAAGCATTAAACCCAAATCATTCTTAAATGTAAACATAGTTAACAATCTTAACCTTAACACCAACCACCGCATGCTCAGAGCAAACCATACACAAACAACAAAAGAAGCAAAGAAATCACTACAACCAAAAGGGGTGTGCATTGACATCATATAGTGGGTCACTAAAGTAAATAAAAATTGAAGAATCAAACAGCACACAGGTAATCTACAATAAAGAAATAAGCACCATCTAAGATATGAAAAATAGAATTGTTGCAAACTAAAATACACTAACTCCTAAGACAATAGACCTCATAGGTACAGAAAAGGAGAGAGTTCCTCAAAAACAGAAGAGATAAAGCTAAACTCCCAAGAAATAACTAAATTAAGTAAAGAAATTGGCCGCAATATAAAACAAGATAAATTAAACAAAATAATTGAATGTATCAAACGCCACTTAACCAAAACAGAAGGAATTAACAAAGCATTAAAAGAACTAAGAGAGGAGAAGCTATCCGAAAATTTAAAAATAAGAAGGAGGAACAAGAAACTAGGAGACAGCCAATTCTGAAGATTGCAACAGATTATAACCGCAAACTATACTCTTCCCAAATCACATTAAAATCCAACATAGACCTTAAAAACAACACTGAAGAAGTCCCCCCAATCCTAGAAAGTGAAAAGGAAAAGCTGCCGGAACTGATCACATATCCAATGAGATGATGAAAGTGTCATTGCCCGAAACCTTATTTTAGAGACAGAAAACATACCCATCCAATGGACAATATGCTCTATAATTCTGATTCATAAGAAGAGAGACCGATCAGATATAGGTAACTACCACCCCATAAGCCTGATGTACAATATAAACAAGGTGTTTGCAAAAATAATACTAAAGCGCATTACCAAAAGCCTGGACGACAAGAGCAACCAAGAGAACAGGCTGGCTTTAGATCAGGATTTTCCACTTTAGATTACATCCAAGTTATGAAACAGCTCATTATAAAAGTAAGGAATATAACTGCTCACTATATATGGCTTTTATTTACTAAAATAAAGCATTTGTAATAAATATGTTGAACTGGTGGATGCCAAGCTTAATAGCTTGGCTCATCGCCGCAAGGTTGCCTGCTTGTCGGTCTTCTACAGACTGAACTTCGGTGAGTGTGCTCAAGAGCTCCACGACCTTATCCCACCAGCCCCCTAAATAATCTTTTTCTTCTTCAATCAAGATATTTTTCTTTTGTTCGCCTGCTATTTGCTTCGATTTCATTTGAATGAGATGGAAGTATATTATACCAAATTGCTGAATCTTTTACTACCTGTTTATATACTAGGCTATGTTTCACTAAAAATAACAAAGCTTCTAAGAAGACGTCTTGTAATTCATTAATCCTTCGTCTTTCAAAAGCTTCTAGAATGTTAGAGCCCTCCACATTTTTTCCTACTTATATTTTTTTTTCAGCTCTACGATAACGAGTCAGACTATCGAATTTTGGTGGGAACCACCAACCAGGACCGGTTCAAGATCAAGTCGGTGAAGAAAATAAGGCGCATACAGACGGAGGCCATCAATAATGTAGACGAAAGGTATAAAACGTGCGATTGTCGAAAACTAAACCAAATAATGAAAATCAATAAATACGATGTACAATATGATATGCTTTATTATGAGATGATAAACACAAACTAAAAAGATTTTGTCAAAGTTCGTCATCACCGCGCTATCGACACAGCTTTCATTCTTATTTTATAACTTTTTACCCGACTACGGTGAAGCCAAGCAGAAGAAGGCCTAATTCGATTTTTAGACATTTTCAAAAATACATACTAACTTACTAATATTATAAATGCGACAGTAACTCTATCTGTCTGTCTGTTACCTGTCACACTTAAACCTCTGAACCAATTTAAATGAAATTTGGTATCGAGATAGGTTTTATCTCCGTATTCATCCTTTATCATCTTATTTTTATTTATTTTATGATTAATGTACTCGTAGACACAGAAAATACATACAGAAAACACATCATGACAAAAGAGTACAAAGGTACTGCTTTTTTCTTAATAAATTTCTACCAGCAGACCCGTGAAAAGGAGAAATGAAGAAGAAATGTAGACAAATACTCGTAGTGTATGAGAAAAGGTAGAGAAAAAAAACCGGCCAAGTGCGAGGCGGGCTCGCGCACGAAGGGTACCGTACTTGGTAAATTGCGGTTTACGATTTATGACGTATTAAAAAAAACTACTAACTAGATCTCGTTCAAACCAATTTTTGGTGGTAGTTTACATGGTAATGTACATCATATATTTTTTTAAGTTTTATCATTCTCTTATTTTAGAAGTTACAGGGGGAAGGAACACACATTTTACCACTTTGGAAGTGTCTCTCGCGCAAACTAATCAGTTTAGAAAAAAATGATATTTTTGAAGACCTATCCATAGATACCCCACACGTATGGGTTTGATGGAAAAAAAAAAAATTTAGTTTCAGTTTCAAGTATGGGGACCCCCAAAATTTATTGTTTTTTTTCTATTTTTGAGTGAAAATCTTAATGCGGTTCACAGAATACATCTACTCACCAAGTTTCAACAGCATAGTTCTTATAGTTTCGGAAAAAAGTGGCTGTGACATACGGACGGACGGACAGACAGACAGACAGACAGACATGACGAATCTATAAGGGTTCCGTTTTTTGCCATTTGGCTACGGAACCCTAAAAAGTGAACGACTAACCTTAGATATAAAAACATACACAAATAGTGTAAGTGATATTGTATACTTAAATAAATACATAACTCTATAATATATAGACACTAAATATATATACATATGCTTATAAATATCAGATTTGAGAGCAAAGATTCTCTTTTAATCGTTTTTCAAAAAGCGAGATAGTATTTAGATCTCTGATGCTAGGTGAAAGTGAGTTCCATAATCCTACAGCATGGACAGAGAAGGAACAGGAATAATAGCTAGTTTTATGAGGATGGGATTTAAGGAGAGATCTAAGATGTGATCTTGAGGCGAGCGTAAGAAAATCGCTCACGCTGGTAGGAAGGATAAGACGGGTTGTGTAAGATGTTGAAGAGGAGAAATAAAATCCGAGTGTTCCTGCGAAGACGGATTGTTTTGAGTTCATTACGAAGGTGAGAAACATGATCGTACTTACGTAGACCATAAACAAAGCGAATGCATAAGTTTTGCAGGCGCTCAAGCTTGTTTAGTAGCTGCTCTGTGGCATCCAGGTGGCAGGCGTCGGTATAATCTATAATCGGCTGAATAAGTGTTTGCACCAAATAAATTTTCGTCTTTAAGGGCAATAGACTCTGAAGGCACCTCAGCGAATGGAAGGAAAAATGAACCTTACGACTGACTTCGTTTAACTGAGCATGAGCATGCCACGAAAGATTGGAGTCAATTATTACCCCCGGATCCTCTGCGGTTTCGGTAATTCTATGTGAACACCGTCGAGATATAGAGGCATCAAAGAAGCAACTTTAGCCGCACTGCGAATGAATTTGCTGCTTGTGACCATTACCTGTGATTTATTTGGGTTAATTTGTCGACCAAATGACTTATGACTGATACATGATACATTATGACCGGGTCATCATCATTTCAGCCGAAATATATGCTGGACATAGGCCTCCTCCAAGCCTCGCCACATTGACCGATCTCGTGCGTCTCGCATCCCGTAACCTTAACCAGGTCGTCGGTCCACCTAGTGGGAGGCATAGTTTTCCAGTTCGAGGTCGCCATTCCAGAACTGTTCAGCCCCATCGGCCATCCACTCTTAAGGGGATTAAAAGGTGGTCGAAGTTTGTATGGTGAACTAATAAATTTCTGAAGCAAGGAGGGGCCCACAAACCTACCATATTATTGCCCAATATAAAACATAGGCTATTCGAATACCTTTACCTACTAATGCTACTCAGAAAAAGTCGCGAGCAAAGTCATACATAAAAACAACCATGTTTTCAGAGAGCTAAACTTCAAAGAAGATACGTATGAAGGAGGCGCCTACCCACCCATGCTGACTCCAGAAGTCTCCCTCAATCTGTACCGGGTAGGTATCTGCAGGACCTTCAATCTGGAGTACATTGAAAGCAGGATCATGGAGCAATACGGCGGCGAGGCCTTGGTGTACACCATCAGCAATAAGACCTTCATGAACAATGTCAACCCCGTCACTTTGAAGACCTATCCTGATGGAGTTATGGATATTTCTGAATGCTATTATGGTAAGTTTATTAGAAGTTCTTGCCAGTACTAAATCTAAAAGCAGTACGGTGTTGGGTTTTATAAATCGCAGTGATCCTATTAGGCGAAACAGAATTTCGAAATAACTGTAATGAATTCAAAACTAAAAGTAGTGAATTCTTAGCGGAAGAACTAGTCCACCATGGCAGAGGACAAACGTGTACGGAGTGGGGAGAGGAAAGCCTTAGCCCAGCTGTGGGCCGTATTATGGCTAATAAGATAAGAGCCTCTTTATAAATTACGAATTGAACGAAGAAAAGAAGGGATCATAATGGTATTTGTATACAGGTCTACCTTTTGTATTACACAAAACACGTTTCCTGGACGCCGACCCCAAGTTAAGGCAGCGCATCGATGGACTACCACCAGACAGAAAAGAGCATGTCAATGAATTTGTTATAGATCGAGTAAGTATTGTAGACTCTAGCTTTGCCTTTAATTTTCCAGAATGAGGAACTACGAGTATGATAGTAATGTCCATCTCTTACGTCTTGAATGCTTCTTTGTCTTAGCCCATTTGTCCCATGTTTGTCAGTTGTCAAAGCTTTACTCTTACTTTACATTTTATCTCTTTCTTCCATTTATCATCTTAGTAGGAACATCCTTGTTCCATAAATTAGAATTAAAATTTATTTATTTGTAATGTTAATTGGGGTAGGTGTAACACCTTATTTTTCTTCTAATCCGTTCTGTCAACCGTCACGTTATCACTGACTGCATTTTCTTTCATATCATTTCTCACACAATACGTCAATCTTTTCTTTGGTCTTCCTTTCTCTCTCTCCGTCCATCCACATTTATATTGGTAATACTTTTAGTAACATGCATCCCTCCTCATCACATGACCAAATCAGGACAAACGATTCTCTTTTCACGTTTTATTCCTAATTCCTTTCTTTCATTAATAGATCATTTACTGCCTCTCCATAAGCCACTCGTGATATGAAATGTTCTCTTACAGAAAGCCAGCATCACGTTCGACACGAAGATGGCCATACAGCTGAGCATGATGCTGGATGACATGGAAAACAACAGGGGCACCAAGATGATGTCGCATTCCGTCATTCCCGTCTGCCATGTCAAGCTAGTGAGTTATGAGTCCTTTACCTTATCGCTCTCTTACTCCTGAGAATCGTGATTCCGTTTCAGACTGTCATCGGCTTTTCTCCATCTGTTAAGATCAGCAGCCTGGTGGAATGTGACACTAATCGGTATCGCTAGCTGCTCCGATATTTGATCCGACCATATTTCCATTGATCACTATATTTGATCCGGCGTCGGCCTCTAGGTCTATGACCTTATATTTTGCCGGTTACCATAAGTCGTGTGAGTTATGTAGCAATTTTAATTACTTATTTAGGGATTAAGTCAAAATAATACAATAATAATTTTAGCGTAACTTACAGGGTGTGCCTGACACCGACGCGTAAAATTCACGAAAAGGCTACACACTACACAGAAATACCAATAACAAAATAATGAACGTCATTAATCTCAATAATGATCGGTTACAGAAACATTTACTATCGAGCACGCAATGTATTATAAACAAAGCGATATCAAAGTACCGCAATGAAAGTAGGCACGCGCGCGCTTTCTGCTAATACCTTGTACGTAATACGTAAGTAACGACTTAACTATCTACACGCTAACACACAAGGCGGCGATGCCGCGTGCCGCCGCCGTATTACTTTTGTTTGACCTACGAATATCGCCCAATGACAAGATTCACTATCATTTTTAATCACTCAGAGATACTGGTGATATTACTTATTTAAAACTCTCAATATATCAATCCCGACAAGGATTATCAATAAAACAGAAGCTTGTAAATTGTGGTATTCGTTCCACACCATTTAGTCTACTTACGTTCTATAACACACTATACAAACCACACTTTCATATCTTTTGATATTGTATCTACTCTTAATTCATTTTTATGTATTCTTTGTATTATAACACCTGAAAAGCATATGTTTAGTTATATCTGATTGATTTGTATTCTTCAACTTAATTTATATTGCTTATTAGGTAAAATCATGTTTTTTTTTATACTCTGACATTTTCATCTGATATGACCTCTGTCTGTCTATTTTTTATTTGCTTAAGGTACATAACATAGGTACCACTGTGACGAGGTCCATCCTTCCATATTGTTTCGATCACTTATTACTGGCAACCTTTTTATAGCAGGCCACATCATCATTTACTTTTCATATTATCATTCGATTTTCAATTCAAATTCAGAACGCCACATTCTTTCCCCCATGCACTCTCATTCCACCCAGTCGCCACTTCATTTTTAGAGCCCGTTGAGGCTTGTTACTGTCTGTGACTTAAACCATCGTCTAATATTGTTATAATCTTCTGAAAAAGCTGTGTGACAATACTATACTTGTGTATTTAATCATTCTGGCGATAAATAAATATTCCCCAGTGTTTTCGCTGTGTCTGTTTTCTCAACCAATTGCTAATGTGGTCCGGTAAGGTACCCTCAAACTGAGCTAGCTGACAAGAGGGTAGCGGGCCTACCGGTACACCATGGACTACCTAGACCTTAAGCTAGTTGTACATTATTTTAAGGGCAGCGCAGACTGCCCCGCCTCTGTAAAGCCGTTTTTTATTCGGTCTGGTCTGTTTTTTTTAAATTGGGATTTGAATTCAAAATTTAGTAGGGATGGCATAACGAGGAAAAAACGGGCGTCAGCTTTTTAGTTTGGAAGCTAGACTGAACGCTGAAAGTCGGTGGACTACTTAAAACCTAATACCAAGTGTACTATCGTATCTGTAAACTCTTTAATCTTTAATATATACGGCCTGTGAATGTTTATCAAATCGTTCATGAAAATGTGGTTCAATAACCTCGTCGACCACCGCTTCATTTTAAAGGGCTCGTTTGATCGGTGTATGAAGCCACAGCCCGGTCGCCACACTCCTTGCTGCCTGTGCTACTGCCTAATAGTCGGGCTAACGGGCAGGTCCCGTTAGCCCGACTATTAGTTCAGCTGCCTTGACCATCTATCTGCGTGCCTGCCTTTCCGTCCTGCTTCCTACTCTACAGCCTACCTATCCGTTTGCCTGCTTGTCCGTCGTGGTGCCTGCTCATCTGCCCACCTCGGGCATACCACGTCTTCCTGCCCGGCCTGCTGCCTGATTAGCTGCCTACGTCGTGCAAAACCGGCCCAAAGCTTTACGATCAATATCCTTTTTATTTTCTTAGCTTTAATTTTAATAACATTTTTATCTTAATTTTATTAACGTGGCTTACGTATAGCTCTACTGAGCTATACGTATCGTTACAAAATACATCGCGGTCCAGTAATGTAGGTGTCAATAATAATGATTAATGAACTAACTAACAATAAGTAACATCATTGCATAAAGTTACTAAACTTATGTTAAAGTTGATAACTCAAATTGATCTCAAAATAACGTCGTTATCAGTAAAAGGTAACACTTTTTTTAAATTAATGCATCTTCGATAAAGGTTTAGTAAAATAACTTTGATTCATAATAATAATAGCCTTTATTTTACAATCTTACATAATACATGTTCTCTTTAATACAAAATTGTCTTATTTGACACCCGTTTCGCAAAGTTTAGAAGTTTTGTAATGCAATACGTTACATCCGTAACTCCAGTTTGTTTCTTAGTTTATCATTGAGCATGCAAGGAGCATGCTCAATGTTAAACTCATGTCCATACCATGTTGACAGGTCTCTAGTTTTCGTAGATTACGCTCCATTAAACTCCATGTCTGGCAGCCATATGACATCACAGGCAAGATACACGAGTCAAATATTGTTTTCTTAGATTTAAGTGGTATATCGGGGTTCTTCGTTATTTCTTTTAGGGACCAGTATCTTTTCCAAGACAGATTAATTCTGTTATTAATCTCTTTAGTAGTTGTGAGGTCCTTCGAAGATATTATTTGACCAAGGTACGAGTATTCTTCTACGTATTCTACTTGTGAACTTCTAATTGACTGCAATAGGAATTGTCTACGTTTGTGAGGTATTCATTGACAATCCATTTCCACTTACAAATATCAGTTTTCGAGCATTTCCTGTAGACTTCTCACGTCACCCGAAATAAGTATCAAATCATCCGCAAATCTTAGGTGGTTTATTTCGTATCCATTAATATTTAGTCCGTAGTTGTTTCATTCGAGACATGAATTTGAAAATTCAAGAACTGCTGAGAAAATTTTGGGTGACAGCGGGTCTCTTTGTCGAACTCCTCTTTTTATTGAGAAATCCTCACCCACTCTTTCTGTTCGTACTGTAGCTCTCATGTCGTTGTAAATATTGCTAATGAGGTGTATATATTTTTTGTCTACTCCCTGTGTTCCTAACGCTTCTTATATTTATTTTTGTGTGTTTAAGTGAGTCGAACGCTTTATTGTAGTCTAGTCGAACGCTTTATTGTAGTAATTGATACCATATTACTTTTCTGGATAACCTGTTTTATGGTGTGGATATGGTCTAGTATTGAAAAGTCACTTCAAAAACCTGCTTGTTCCATTGGCTGGTTTTCGTCCAAAATATTTGTTTTAGAAGATGTCCCTATTATGAGTTCGTTAGATATGGCGTCTTCACCTGGTGCTTTTCCTCTCTTTTATGATTCAATTGCCTTGCTTTGCATTCTTCTCGCATTATATTTGGGACCACTTCCTTCTTTTTGTCCTCATAGATAGTGGATTGCCATGGTTCAGAAAACAGATCCTCGTCACTGTACAGCTCTCGGTAATAATCTGTTGCGATTTTTAATATTTCGATTTTATCGGTGTGTACTGTTTTTAATCCAATCTGAGCTGTCCCTCAGTTGCTGCCAAGCCTTTCTAGTGCCACCTGGTTTGTTTCTGTTCTTGTGCTCTGTCGACGTTTGCGTATATCTCCTTTCTGTTGGTCTCCTTATCTTTAAACAAGATCCTTCTCTGTTCAATTAAATTCCTGGCTTTCGGTCCTACTTTTCTTTTGTCGGTTTATCTATACCAGTATTATAAAGAGGAAAGATTTTTTTGTTTGTTTGTACCGAATAATATGAATCTAGCAAAAGACCCTTGAGCTAGATTGACCCGATACTACACCGAAGACATTCCAGAAGTCAGCCTGTACGAGATTAGGATGGCTCTTAAACAGCTCAAAAACAACAACGCGTCGGGTGATGACGGAATTACAGCCGAACTCCTGAAGACGGGTGGAAAACCAATTTCCGTAAAGGCTTTAACACCGTAGACCACATACATACGCTACGGCAGGTTATACAGAAGACCGAAGACTACAACCTGCTTATCTGCTTAGCGTTTGTGGGCTGAGCTACGAGAAAGCATTTGGTTCGATCGAGACTAGGGCTTTGCTGCAGTCTCTCCAATGGTGCCAAATCGACTACTGGTACATCGAAGTGTTGAAGTATTGTCAGTGTCAGTTCGACTTCAGGATCAGACCTCGGAACCTGTCCTTTTGCAGCGAGGTGTGAGACAGGAAGACGTCATATCACCGAAACTGTTCACTGCTGCACTGGAGGATGTCTTCAAGGTTCTGGACTGGAGAGGGCTAGGCATTAACTTCAATGGCAAGTACATCACTCACCTTCGGTTTGCCTAAGATATTAATGGTCACGGCTGAGACCACGGAGGACCTCAGTACAATGCTCAAGGTTGGAGACTCTAAACTCGAAGTTGTGGATGACTATGTCTACCTGGGACAAACGATCCAGTTGGGTAGGGCCAACTTCGAGAAAGATGTCAACGTCGAATCCGACTCGGCTGGGCAGCGTTCGGGAAGTTGCGCGGTATCTTCTCGTCCAACTTACCACAGTGTCTCAAGGCGAAAGTCCAATGACCAGTGTGTTTTGCCAGTTATGACCTATGGTTCTGAGACGTGGTTGCTCACAATGGGCCTCATCAGAAAGCTGTCAAAGACCAAAAGGCAATGGAGAGGGCCATGCTCGGAGTTTCTTTGCATGATCGAATCAGAAATATAGAGATTCGCAAGAGAACCAGGGTTACCGACATAGCCCAAAGAATTGCCAAACTTAAGTGGCAGTGGGCAGGGCACATTGCTCGCAGAATGGATGGCCGATGGGGCAGATAGGTTCTGGAGTGGCGACCGCGAACCGGAAGACGTTGCGTTGGAAGGCCTTCCACCAGGTGTACCGATGAACTGGTGAAGGCTGCGGGGATCCGCTGGATGCGGGACGCTAGGGACCGGTCATATGTCCCAGTAGTGGACGTCTTTCGGCTGATATGATGATGTTGATGACGAAAAATTCCAACACAAGAGGGTCCAGAATGATGTACTGCATGGTATATATTTGGCTTGGCAAAAAAAAAAGTACCTACTACTTGTAAAGATACCCATAAAGAAATGGCACTTGTGTAAATAAAAAAACCGGCCAAGTGCGAGTCGGACTCGCGCACGAAAGGTTCCGTACCATTATCGCAAAAAACGGCAAATAAATCACGTTTTTGGTGTAACCCAATACTAAAAACCGAATAAAATAAATATTTAACTGGAAATATTTATTTTATTCGGTTTTTAGTATTTGTTGTTATAGCGGCAACAGAAATACATCATCTGTGAAAATTTCAACTGCCTAGCTATCACCGTTCATGAGATACAGACTAGTGTCAGACCCGTTTTTACCCTTTGGGTACGGAACCCTAAAAAGGGAAACGGCCACGCGGAAGCTTGCCCACTCGATGGTCAGACACGTTAACGTAAACGTCAATTTGTAATAAAACTGAATAAGCACAATAAGCACCCAGATCAGGGCGATCACAGGACTCCCGGTGACCCCTGCCCTGAGAAGAGCCGAAAACAAAGTGGCTTGGAAACAGATTGTCAATGACTCCGTGAAAGCTTTCCAAGATGAGTACGACCTTCAGTTATGAAGATAACGAATAAGAAAAAGAGTGAACCTTAAAGTATTGGATTAGGAGCCAGTTTTCGAGTAAGAGTGAGACGATTGCGTGGACTAGGTGAAAATTTCTAGCTTCATTACTATTCAGATCAAAATCCGTCAGCTCGCATGACTGTCTTGTAACTAAACTCTCAGGAAATTATTATAAATAATTAACTGCATATGTAAGTGTTATTAACTTAAGCTAGTTAGCATCATGGTTGACTTATTTTGACCTGTGAACCATTTAGACTCGTGGAGAATCTTCTGGCGCAGTTTATACATGGTTATGAGTCAATGATCTTTTAAATGATTTTATAGTGATTAACTCATTTAAAATGGCTTTCAATGCACTTACTGAATCCTTAAGTTTATTAAAAGTAATTACAACTTAGTAAAATTCCGCACTCGGGTCTACCAGCGAGCAATACGGAACAAAGTATCTCGGTGTCAAAATCACAGACCGCATACGGAATAGTTAGTTATACTTCGTTCCAATTCGCAGACGTAGGCAACACAGCCGCCAAAAAAATTGGAACTGAGCTGACCACATCTGCCTGAAAATTATTTTAATACAATTGTTACACGTAAATGTTAAACATTGGTAAGTTTGCTTAGATAATAGGATCCCTATCCCGTCCCTATTTAATTCCTATATTTATGCGTTGAGCCAGTTTATGGCTACCAACAGACTTTAAAGACTTGAAAGTGTTTTTAATATTTTTTCCTTTGTTTAAGATGGACTTTTATACACAACATTTCATCCCCCATGATCCGCCCCCCAAGAACGGAATTCTCAAAAATCTGAATTAGATTTGAATCTTCAGCCCAAACCCAAAATTCGAAGATCGTAACTTCAAAACTGACCGACTTTCATAAAACTTTCATCCCCTATTTCACCCCCTGAGGGGTGGAATTCACAAACATCCTTTCTTAGTGGATGCCTGCACAGTATAAAGTATCTATGTGCAAAATTTCAAGTCTCTAGACGATTTCATTATTCCCATGACTTCATCCCCCTTTTCACCCTCATGGGGGTGGAATTTTCAAAAGCCCTGAGAAACGTGAAAATTATTTTTTAATCTTCTGCCTAAACCCAAAATATGAAGATCCTGACTTTAAAACTAACGGATATTCATACAAACTTTCATCCCCTATTTCACGCCCTTAGGGGTGGAATTTCCAAAAATCCTTTCTTAGTGATGATGATGATGTGTTGATGGTCAGTGAGTGAGTCAGTCAGTCAGTCAGTCACTTTCTTCTTTTATATGTTCTGTTATAGATTAGATAGATAGAAGATGTATGTATGTATGTGTATGTTTGTTCCTATGTGGCGTTCTAGAGACCAAACGCGTTGGCCGATTTTGATGGTTCTTACGTCAATCGATTCGTCTTAACCCTGCGAGTGTCACTGGCTACATTAAAATGAGAAAATAGAAAAATGGCGGCTTTTGGGCGCCATATTGTGGGGGCCCAAATTTTTTTTTTCTTCTAAACCTATCTTGTGGGGTATCAAGTAACATAAGTGTTATATATTTTTGAAATCACCACTTTCACCCTTTATTTTGATACCCCACACGATATGTTTAAATGTTCTAATTCGAAAAAAAAAAACAAAAAACCCGACTGCTTAAATAACGAACTAGACTGGTAGAAAATGCCTAAGGCATTAAGTCCGCCTCTGTACGTTTGTGTGCATGAAGTATTAAATAAATAAATAAATAAATAATAAAGACGTAAACAAGGAGGAAATCATGCTGTGCAGGCGGAGGATACACCAGATTTCGGTCAGCCAGCCCGCGAAAATGTATCCTCCGACTGCACAGCATGATTTTGCCCTTGTTTACGTCGTTTTAGTTCGCTTTTTAAGCAGTCGGGTTTTTAGATTTTCTGATTTTACTTTTTTTTATCGGTTACATTTCGGGGAGTGTGATGGAACTGCACAATTTGATGCCGCCTAGCCCTTTCCATCATTGGAGTACAAGACGTACGGCGATGCACCATTGGTACATGGTGGACATCCCACCCATACGCAAAAAGCGTTTTGCGAATACTTTCATTGTGTGTACTATTGTGCTAAGGAGTAGAATTTGCCGGAGTCTTTGTTTTCTGATAGCTACAACCTAGGGATATTTAATTCAAGAGTTAATAGGTTACATCTAGGCAAATGTTCTTCACCGTTGACCACATCATCATTTAATAGCAGGCTAGATAGTGGTTAAACGCGAGCCTATCTGAAACAAAAATTTAACTACAAGTATATTGTTATATAGACATAGACATGGGATTCCGGTCATGCCCACATATCCTAATACTGTACTGGGCTATGGTTACTAAATTCAGCATCTAGCTACTCCACGCTTAAAAATCAACCAACTGAGTATCAAATGTTTCTTCTTACAGGACCAACCGAAGTTAAGAGAAGCGTCATTGAGCAAATTCGTACTGGTGTACACAATAGCACCCTACATAGTGCTGTGTTTTGAAGCAGTATCTATGCTCATCGGCCTAGCGCTCCTGGGACATGCGGTCCGCCTGGTGTACTTGAACCGGACGTCCAAGACCAGGGGAATGCTCTTCCAGAGCACAGAGGATAAGATATTGGTAAAGGCTGAACGATCACTGATAAAACACTAAATTAATAGGATTTAAATGATATGTAAATTCATTCTGAGATGGTGTGGTATTAGAACAATTGTATAATGTAAATAGTAATTTTAAGAATAGAGCATTAGTTAAACATATTTGTTTGTTTTATTTAATATTATGTATGTACTTACTCTTTCTTTTCTACGCATATAAGGCATATGGTCAGATGATGTGATGCTGAATTGTGGCTAAATGCTCAAACACCTGCACCATGCACATTTTCGAGACCAGCGCTAGGGCTATCGACGTGCGTGGCCGAGTACTGAGGTGACTTATACAGGGTGAGTTCTTCAAGTGGGCGTGGATGGCCAAAGCCAAAACTATAAGGAATA
Organism: Orthosia gothica; assembly: GCA_949775005.1. Lineage (NCBI taxonomy): Eukaryota > Metazoa > Arthropoda > Insecta > Lepidoptera > Noctuidae > Orthosia > Orthosia gothica. The sequence goes on from OX459037.1 coordinate 38,800,400, forward strand.
GCGAAACACACATCGTTCAAAAGTGCCGTTTATTGGCTTAAAAGAATAAATATATTTGACTTTGACTTTGACACTCAAAGGATTCACGAGGCCGATTTTGATGAAAACTAAAACTGCATCATTGGATTTTCGAAAAATCTATAAAGGAATATTGTTTAAAATACTTATTATTTACTATGTTAAGTTTAATTTAATAATTCATCAAGCCATATCAAAAATTGTTTATAAATAAGAAATAGGGGATAAGGCAAAATACAAATCTTAGAAGTCAGTCCCTCCAAGAAAGAAAATTACATATATTTTTAATAAAACATGCAAGCACCTATAATTTTCACCCATACATAGTCGAAGTAATGTTGTTGAAAATAGAGTTAAGAACTAAATCTAAGTTAAACTTAAATTAAGTACTTAAACTGAAATTAAATTATAGTATTAAAATTACATTATATTTAAGACATAAATAAAATTGCCAATAAAGTAGGTTCCATTTTAATACTAAGCTTATGAACATAAATTAATTATAGAATGTCTAACTTATTACAAAATAAAATTTATTACATGGATTACAATTGAAAAAAATAATTAAATTAAAATCATAATAAAAATAATAATTTTATAATATTAAAATTCGAACAATAATTGCTATGATAACAAAATTAAACTAAGGTCGGGGACAATGTTACTATTGGTATCAGGGCGTGTGTGTTCATAGTGTAGGTTGTGTGTGTTGTGTAGGGATGCGCATGTATGTGTATATTATATGTCTATCCGTATAAATGTATGTAGGTGTTTTATTTGTTCAGCTAATGTTCCTCCGATCCATTGTAATTGAGGCTGAGCAACCATGTCTGCAATGTGTTTTTGCAGTAAAAGTAACTCAAGCCAAAAATACCAAGGTGTCTCTTGACGGTATTGTATATCTTAGAATCCCCGGAGTGAACCCGGCTACCCCAATAAACACCGACGACTGGCCCTGGCAAAATACAACACGCGAACACTCCGGACCGACGATAAGATAGCCGAACTCGAGGAAGAATTGAGCAGGTTGCGATGGAGTATTATAGGGATATCTGAAGTCCGAAGAGAGGGGGAGGACTCGATAATCCTCAAATCCGGTAACCTGCTCTATTTCCGAGAGGGTGACCGGCAGTCCCAGGGTGGTGTCGGGTTTATCGTCCACAAGTCCCTTGTGAACAACGTGGTGAAGATCGAGAGTGTGTCGACCAGGGTGGCGTACCTTATACTCAGAATATCCTCGAGATATTCGCTGAAGATCATACAGGTCTACGCACCGACCTCGGCACACCCCGACGACGAGGTAGAGACCATGTATGAGGATATCTTTATAGCCATGCATGGTTGCAAAACTCACTTCACCGTTGTCATGGGGGACTTCAACGCAAAACTGGGCAAACGAGACGAGGATGAGCTGCAAGTGGGGCAATTTGGAGTTGGACGTCGGAGCCACCGGGGTCACCTACTGGCCAGTTTTATGGAGAAGGATGGCCTCTACGTGATGAACTCCTTCTTCAGAAAGCGTGAGCATAGGAAGTGGACCTGGCAAAGCCCCGATGGTGCAACAAAAAACGAGATCGACTTCATCATGTCAACCATGAAGCAAATGTTCAATGATGTCTCTGTGATCAATTCGGTGAAAACCGGGAGCGATCACCGAATGGTAAGAGGCACATTAAACATTAATATCAAGCTTGAAAGCTCTCGACTGATGAAGTCAACGCTCCGTCCAGCACAGATCCAGATCCAAAACCCCGAGAGCTTTCAGCTCGAACTCCAGAATCGTTTCGAGTGCCTAGGGAGCTCCGTGGACGAATACAGCGACGGGTTCGTGGAAGCTGTCCATACGGTCGGGTCTAAGTTTTTCAAGACCCGCCGTACAGATATAAACAAAAAGATCTCTGATCCTACTCTCAAGCTTATGAAGGAGAGGCGTGAGATGATCCTGCAGTCTTCAGACGATGCGTTGAAATACCGGCAGCTTAATAGACGGATCTCAAAGTCCTTGAAAAGCGACCTCCGCCGCTATAATACTGAGCGTATTAAAGACGCAATTGAGCGGAATAAGGGCTCCAAGGTCTTTGCAAGAGATCTGTCTATTGGGCAGAGCCAGCTCACGAAACTGAAGACCGACGATGGCAGGATCATATCCGCCCAACCGGAGCTTCTGAGGGAGATCGAGAAATTCTATGGGCAGTTGTACACGTCAACCAGTAAACCCGTCGCGAATCTAGTAAAAGACCCTAGAGCTAGATTGACTGTACGAGATTAGGATGGCTCTTAAACAGCTTAAGAACAACAAGGCACCGGGTGATGACGGCATTACGGCCGAACTCCTGAAGGCGGGTGGAAAACCAATACTTAAGGCCCTTCAGAAGCTGTTTGGTGCCGTCATACTCGAGGGGAAAACGCCACAGGCATGGTGCAGGGGTGTGGTGGTACTCTTTTTCAAGAAGGGTGACAATGCCCTGTTGAAGAACTATAGGCCCATCTCACTTCTTAGCCATGTCTACAAGCTGTTTTCAAGAGTCATCACGAATCGTCTCGCGCGCAGGTTCGACGATTTCCAGCCTCCCGAACAAGCCGGATTCCGAAAAGGCTTTAGCACCGTGGACCACATACATACGCTGTGGCAGGTTATACAGAAGACCGAAGAGTATAACCTGCCTCTCTGTTTAGCGTTTGTGGACTACGAGAAAGCCTTCGATTCAATCGAGACTTGGGCTACAGCCCAAGTCTCGATTGAATCGAACAACGGTGCTGCAGTCTCTCCAACGGTGCCAAATCGACTACCGGTACATCGAGGTGTTGAAGTGTTTGTACAAAAACGCCACCATGTCAGTCCGACTTCAGGATCAGGCCTCGGAACCTATCTTTCTGCAGCGAGGTGTGAGACAGGGAGACGTCATATCTCCGAAACTGTTCACCGCTGCACTGGAGGATGTCTTCAAGGTTCTGGACTGGAGAGGGCTAGGCATCAACGTCAATGGCGAGTACATCACTCACCTTCGGTTTGCCGACGATATAGTGGTCATGGCTGAGACCATGGAGGACCTCAGTATAATGCTCGATTACCTCAGTAGAGCTTCCAAAAGAGTGGGTCTTAAAATGAACATGGACAAAACCAAGGTTATGTTGAATGCCCATGTAACACCCACTCCTATCAAGGTTGGAGACTCTACACTCGAAGTTGTGGAAGATTATGTCTACCTGGGACAAACGATCCAGTTGGGTATGGCCAACTTCGAGAAAGAAGTCAACCGTCGAATTCGACTCGGCTGGGCAGCGTTCGGGAAATTGCGCGGTGTCTTCTCGTCCAACTTACCACAGTGTCTCAAGACGAAGGTCTATGACCAGTGTGTGTTGCCAGTGATGACCTATGGCTCTGAGACGTGGTCGCTCACAATGGGCCTCATCAGAAAGCTTACAGTCACGCAAAGGGCAATTCGAGAGGGCTATGCTCGGAGTATCCTTGCGTGATCGAATCAGAAATGTAGAGATCCGCAAGAGAACCAGGGTTACCGACATAGCCCGAAGAATTGCCAAACTTAAGTGGCAGTGGGCAGGGCACATTGCTCGCAGAACGGATGGCCGATGGGGCAGAAAAGTTCTGGAGTGGCGACCGCGAACCGGAAGACGATGCGTTGGAAGGCCTCCCACCAGGTGGACCGATGACCTGGTGAAGGTTGCGGGGATTTGCTGGATGCGGGACGCACGGGACCGATCAATGTGGCGACGCTTGGGGGAGGCCTATGTCCAGCAGTGGAAGTCTTTCGGCTGATATGATGATGATGATGATGATGACTAGCGAATATAGTTCTATGAAATCCACCGACAACACCCTATGTTTCAATCTACCTGTTGGAGCTTCTAGCGGACGAACTAGATGTTTACGCAAAACACATTGAAGGACGTATCACTGTCTAACAGTCAGTTTTTTACTGTCAGCGTATAATTGGAAAGTAGTGTATCTGAACCTTCAGAACCGCACGCTAAGCCAGAGGGCTCTGCAACTTGAAGAAGACGAGTTTTTGCTGCACCAGGCCAAACCGGAAGACAATAAGAAACCATTGACTGGCACATTGAGCCATAATTGCAGTATCATCTGCAAAGGTCGCAATTGGGTTGTTTTCCAGTTCTGGGATGTTACATGTGTATAACAAGTATAAGCCAGCCCCAGCTTTTATAGTTTTTAGCTCAGAATATGCGTCTTCTTGCCGTATTCTAAACATTCTATTAGCTATATACGATTCTAAAGTATCTGCAAATTCTGGTAGCATGCGTCTGAGCTTGAATATTAGTCCCTTATGTCAATCTTTGTCACAAGCAGACTTTCTTATTATCAAGCGTTTTTCAATGATGTGGTTCGGTATACCTGGCCTATTTAATTGTTGAGTGTTTTTCGCTGAAGCCAAATTGATGATTTGGAATGAGGTTTTTATCTTCTATTATTGGTTTTAACCGTTTCAGTGACAGTTTTTCGAATAGCTTTGATAAATCGGGCAACAGAGTATTAGGTCTATATGATGATGTTTCAGGTGGTGGTTAACCAGGTTTCGCAATCATAATGACTTCAGCGACCTGCCACGGCTCAGGTATATATTTTAAGATAAATGCATCATTGATATGCTTGGTCAGCTTTACTATAGCTTTGCGCGGGAGATGTTTTAGAATTTTCCCTGTAATGAGGTCGTAACCCGGAGACTTTTCTATCTGATGTTATTTTGAATCACAAGCTTAATTCTTTGTTTTTATGATAATCTTTCACTCTCAAGTATTTCTATCGAGCTTTCATTGGGTTGAAAAGTTTCTTCTAAGTGTTGAGGAAACCTTAACGCTTTTTGGTCATTGCTTATGGCCCATTTTCCGTCGCGATCTTTAGTGGGCGGTATTTGTTTAATTGGCCTTTTTAGATTTCTTGTTGCTTTCCAAAGGGATTAATCTGTTGATTTGTCATTGTTAGCTGCAGAAGGTTGGTATTCAGAGATTCATCCTCAAACTGTAGAACTTTTCTCTTTCATCGTTTAGTTAGGTTATTTAATGATGTTTTATCTTGCGGGCACCTTGTTTGCTGCCACAGCTTCCTTTGTTTCCTTTTCTCAGAGAGTAAATCTACAATTGCCTTAGGATAGATAAATCCCCCATATTTACATTTTAATTGCGGTGTGTTGTTCTACGTATTTTGTTGTATATTAATAATATATTTGTCTACTTCTGAATCAAGCTGATCTTGCTTATTTATTGTAGTTTTAACCATGAAACTTATTAACCAGTGTTAAGTGGCTTTCTTTGAGTAGGATTTATGACTAAGCATTAGTATAATCGAAGAGTGGTCAGATTTCATATGGAAACCTTCCTCCAAATTGACGTAATTGGCGGATATATTTTTGCATATGAAAAAAACTATAGGATTCGGTATTTTCTGGTGGGCCAGTACGTTGGTTTACCCGTGCTAATAACTTCTGAATTCATGTTTTTCTTTAACTGCACTTAAGAGCTGCCTTCCCTAAGTTGTAGTAAGTCTTGATCCCCAATGCGTGTGGTAAACATTAAAATCGCCGCCTAGGATAAATCTCTGGCGTTATAGTTCAAAGATATGTAAATATCGCTCTTTTCATATCATATTCCGTTAAGGTTACACTAGTCGAAAATTCTTCCATACAAACGTAGTCTAGAGATTACTCCACTATTTGACGATGTACGTTCAAAATAAAAAATTATATCAATTTGTCTCATCATAACAAAAATGTAAAAAAAAATATATATTTGAAAGTTATGAGCGTCAAAAGTTCAATATTTCAACACTAATTTTAACGCATCTTTAGGCGGAAACAAATACCATAAGAAGAAGGAAAATTGCAAAACGGCCTCCATACAGGGATAGATTAGTAATTCAACAATGCAAATAATTTTATTTTGAAAATATACATTTAGTAGTTTTTTCATGATATCTAGACTTATAAAAAATCGCGCGCTCGTTTTCGTACTAAATCATCATCCAATTCGCTACAAACTTGCAAAAGTGCTAATTCATACACGAAATAGCTTCTTACTGCTCATTACAACATCTATTTCTTTCGCACGTGTTGTCGGATAAGATAGCATGCATTTTAACCCCGCGCACAATATAGTTCGTGCCGTCGACTAGTTCATCCTTAAGGACAGTATATGGCTGCAATATACATGTCACAGCCACAGCTTGAATGTCTTGTTCTTCATTTTTACACTGCACGTAGTGACTAATGTTGTCTTTAATTATAATCGCGTTACCTCCTCTGGTAGAGTTGTCAGGGTGGAGCCATGTATCCTCTAAATTTGACAAAAGATTGCTTAGTGGTGTGTTTCGGAGACCAAACACACGTCTATATTTTCTGTGTCAAGGACCGCCTGCAACTCATTTTGATGTTTGAGGAGCCCATTAGAGTTCCACGCCATTATTTTAAGAGTGTTATTCATTTTGGATTATTTAAAACAGCTGTTTTAGTGCTGGGTTCTAGTTTCTCTAATCTCTTGTCAAGTGAGGTAATAAATACACTTTAAGATCTGAATAACTCATCCTCTAGATTCAAAGGCAGACACTTTTCAAAGGTGAACTTTGTTTTGCAGCTTCCGCATAGGAACCAGTGTTGGTTACTTGCATAGGTTTTGCAATTGACTGGACACTTGCTTTCTGTGCCTGTTTATCAATATTATGTAAGGTACACTGCTGGTTAGTTGGTACCACAAGATTCTTTTTAATATTTTTATTTTTCATAATTTTAATCTGTTTAGTTACTTCACACCCTCTATAGTTGGCAGGGTGAGGAAGACCACAATGAACATATTTTGGCTTCTCTAGCGGAAATTTGGTACAGTTGGCTATTAGATGCCTGCCAGTACATTTTACACACCTTGGCTCTTTTCTGCAGTATTTATGAATAAATATGCCTGGCATCTGTTGCATTGAATGATTGTTGGCAGAGTGGACTGCCCCATCCAAAGACACTGGGTGGAAGTAGGTATAGGTTTATGTTAAGTAGAATTAAGTACTAATAACACTAACATAGCATTTAAGCACAATCTGTTACTAACCACTTACAAGTTATGGACTGCTGTAGGTCTGAAATAAAGATATTTTATTTATTTATTTATTGGGGAATGAGTTTAGGATTTTTGAGTGGGTGTATTTAAATTTTACACCCTCTTTTATTAAATAATAAAATGAACTTATTGAGTGGTTCTTTACTCTTCCAGCTCAATTTGTTGTCTACCTTTTTAGGGTTCCGTAGCCAAATGGCAAAAAACGGAACCCTTATAGATTCGTCATGTCTGTCTGTCTGTCCGTCCGTATGTCACAGCCACTTTTTTCCGAAACTATAAGAACTGTGCTGTTGAAACTTGGTAAATAGATGTATTCTGTTAACCGCATTAAGACTTTCACTCAAAAATAGAAAAAAAAAACAATAAATTTTGGGGTCCTCATATTTGAAACTAAAACAAATTTTTTTTTTCCATCAAACCCATACGTGTGGGGTATCTATGGATAGGTCTCCAAAAATGATATTGAGGTTTCTAATATCATTTTTTTCTAAACTGAATACTTTGCGCGAGACACTTCCAAAGTGGTAAAATGTCCCCCCCCCCCTGTTACTTCTAAAATAAGAGAATGATAAAACTGAAAATAATATATGATGTACATTACCATGTAAACTACCACCCAAAATTGGTTTGAACGAGATCTAGTAAGTAGTTTTTTTTTAATACGTCATAAATCGTAAACCGCAATTTACCAAGTACGGAACCCTTCGTGCGCGAGTCCGACTCGCATTTGGCCGGTTTTTATTTTCAGTCCTTGTGATGTTAGATCGTTTTTGATTGACGATCAGGTTGGCAAGAGTAATGTAATTTCTTCACAACATTTCTAATTGGTCTATCCTGCTTATTCTCGTACGAATGCCAATGGTAGTCTTTTTCTGTCAAAAACCCTGGCAATTACTCCATAAGAGTATTCTGTTTCGGCGTTCACCTTCACATAATCCCCATTCATAATTTTAGCGGTAAATGATTCAGCTGGTTAATGTTTCAGTTAGCGACTCAGAAAACGTTTTAGTTCTTAACTTCGTCTATTATGATTGGCGGTGGTGGGGCACTTTTCTGACGGAAGTCTCTTTAGCATTTTTTCTTGTTCTTCTTGTTGGCTACTTGTTCCGGGTTGTTGTTTTGGAGAAAGGGAGGTGTTAAGCGTCCTCTTTTTCCTGCTCTTGGCCCTTATCCACTCAGTCTCTTTAGGGAGTTCATCTTCATCTGTGCAATATTCAACGTCACTTTTAGCACGCTGGGCAAATATGTTTGTCTCGCTTTCCAGTTTTTCTAAGGGTTCTATATTTTCTTTCCAAGAATTTAATTCTCCTTTAAAGACTTGTATTTGGTCCTGCAAGCTATTAAAGTGATCATTCAGTTTACGTACCGTAACTTGCAGATTTTCTCTATCCGCGTTCTCCTGGGTGTAACAGTCATACAACCGCTTTTCCAGTCAGTTTTTATCTAAAATGACTGTGCAGCCATTATTTAGTTGGTTGGGCCCGTTTAACACCTAAACAATTCATGATTTTCGCACGTCTAACTGGGTCATGTCAGTGACCCCGATAGATCGACGTATGTACACCGCGGCGACGCACCGGTGTTGTGCTGCGTCTGTAGAATACTCTTATCTAGAGCATGCGCGCGCGATCGTACGTCCGTTCACTATTGTAATTAAACAACAACTGGCCGGCAGCATAATCCTCACCAGCCACCACCACCACCAGAGGAAGCCAAACAGCACCATATCATCCGCGTAGCTGATGTTGTTAAAACACAACCCGTCAACAAAACAGCCCATTTGCGCACTGCTGAGTCCCTCGATCAATGCATTCAGTTACAAGTTAAAAATATTTGGGGAGGTTAAGCTCCCCTGCCTCACGCAGTCACGCCGCACTGCAACCTGTACGTTTGAGAATAGTCATTCCCGCTCCTTAATACGTTAGTTTGGTTGCCGTACCAGTACCTTAAAACGTTCAGCAGCTCATTGGGTATCCCTGTTGCCTTTAATTTATCCCAAAGAAAGTCGTATGAGACCAGGTCGAAAGCTTTAGAGAGATCTCATAAACTGGTGTACTCCTGTCAGCGTAGTACCTGACAGTGTGCTTAAGGCACGCGATTGCACTTTTGGTGGATAAGCCAGGTCGGAAACCAAACTGCGCAACGTGTAAAGATATAGGTATTATTTTCTAGCTGTACATTAAGCACACTGTCAAGCACCTTAGCGAGAACCGTTGCCAGAGAATATAGTTCAACCGATCTGATGAGTCTTCTGATTTGTTTTTAATTACTGGCCACGACCACCGTCCTTATCATACTGTCAGGCAAGTCAGAGTGTGCGATACAGAGATTAAACAGTAAAGCTAAAACTCTGGGCAAGAGGCAACTCGCATGCTGCAAGTGCTCGATACTGTGTCCGTCATGACCTGGGGCTTTCCTTCCTTTATATTTTTAAGAGCTATCTTAACTTCTATAGCTGTGATAAGAGTGAAAATGGGTCCTGTTTGGACTTCAGCATCGATCACCCGCTGCACAGGTCCCAACGGTGATCGAACCATGAAGTGGTCCTTGAACACCTCGGCTATGAGTTGCGGTTCAGTTACCCCATTAAAGCTCACGGGGAAGCCCTGTGCCGCGCTCATCTTATTGGTACATTTCCAGAAACTACGAAAAACTGAATTTGCGTGTAGTTTTTTTTTTATTTATTATAGGCTTGCGGTTGACCACCATCTCACCTGATGGTAAGCGATGATGTGGTCGACGGTGGAGCACGCTTGCCTAGAAGTAACCTATTCACTCTTGACTTAAATACCCCTAGATTGTAGCTATCGGGAAACACAGACTCCGGCAGGGAATTCTACTCCTTAGCTGTACGCATAATAAAAGTATTCTCAAAACCTTTAGTGTGTATGGGTGGGATGTCTACCATGTACCGATGTCGCTTCGCCGTACGTCTTGTAGTCCGATGATGAAACGGGCTGGGCGGAATTAGATCATGCAATTCCATCGCACACTCCCCGAAATGTAACCGATAAAAAACCGACAAGCTGGCAACTCGGTGACGGTGTTCAAGGCTCTGGAGCTTTGACTTAACCAGTGCTTCATCGTTCAGTGTTTTCTTCGTCTAAACTTTCTGTAACTTATATGGTGTACATAATAAAGAGTATTCTATTCTATTCATCGCCGATGAACCTCTTGGCCCGCTTTTCGATCGACTCTAGTGCATCAAGCTGGTATTTGGCTGATCCATCCCAGAGATGAGAACAGTACTCCATGCAAGATCGAACTTGCGCTTGGTACAAGCTGAGCAGCTGTCCTGGCGTGAAGTACCTCCTCACCTTAGAATTAGAATTTTATTTATTTGTAAGAATGTAGTTTTACATAGTATGGAGTTAAAATTTTGTTAGTTCTATACTTTCTACCACGAAATATATGGTGTACAAATATTTAATTGTCATTCTTAACTTAGTACATAATTCATTTTAAGATTTGCGATTTACATTAGGTCCAATATGAATTAGTATTATTAAAATTAGATAATTGTTACTTTAAAATGTCAAAATTAAGTTCATGTCATCTTGGATTTTTACAAGCTGGGGATCCTTCGCAAGGATCCCCAGCTGTTTGGCAACCAGCTGAGCCTTTGCCTCAATGTATGGGCCAAAATTGAGAGTCGATGTCAACAAAACATCAAGAAGCTCAAGATGGTCAGTTATTGGCACGGTCGCATCTCGGAAAGTTGGACCCGGGCAAATTGGCTCTTTTTAGCGTTAAAAAGCCTGGGTTTTAGCAGCATTCAACCTGACCAGATTTGCATCGCCCCATTCGGAGACTGCCTGCAATGAAAGGTTCAAGCACTCCACCATGGCCTCCCGGAGAGACTGGATCTGGGGCCCGGTAAATAATAAATGATAAATGATTTTATTTCTGTAAGTTGGTTTGTACAAACACTTTTACATGTCGATCATATTTTTTAAAACTAGTTGAGGTCGGCGTTTCCTATCTGACTACTCTGAGAAGAAAGGCCGAAACAAACTCAGAGGTCACAGTCTCTTTCAAAGTCCTGACAAAATCTTGGTTATATCATGTGAATACCATGTAGACAGATGTCTGAAATGGTCTTTTGAGGAAAGAACCAGCCAGATTGAGTGGACCTGTCCAGTCAGTGCAAGCATTTGTCAATAACCGAGCAGCTCAACTCAGAATTTAAGGAGCTCAACGATTCGACGAACAATACCAAAGAAAGGACATTCGGGTAGGCCGCATAAACTACTCAAACTGCCAGACTATGAGTAAAAACTAACTAAGATAAAATAAAAAACAAAAAAAAAAATCTACATAGTCTTCACACTCACAATAATAAAAATTAAATAATATAATACTTTAAAAAGTAAATATTCTTGTCATTGCAAGAAAACAAAAAATAAAATAAAATTAAAAACAAAATTCACGGTGCAAAATAAAAAAAAACAAAATTAATTGGCGCAGCTCAATCCCAAGCCTTTTTGTCCTCAACGTAATCTTTAATAGTATAAAACGCTTTCTGGCACAACTTACGTTTAATGAATGATTTAAATTTATTAAGACTTAGATCTTGTACGTGGCTTGGAAGCTTATTATAAAAGCGTACACATTGACATCTAAACGAGCCACCTATCTTCTTGAGCCTTGTTGTAGGTACTACAAATTTGTGTTTCTTCCTAGTATTTATATCACTGTATTTTTTAAACAATTTTATATTTTTATGGGCATATAAAAGATTTTCATAAATATACTGAGAGGGCACAGTCATTACATTAATCTCCTTAAATTTCTCTCTGAGAGAGTGTCTCGGGCTTAATTTATAAATTGATCGAACAGCTCTTTTCTGCAAAACAAAGATAGTCTGGATGTCGGCGGCATTTCCCCACAACAGAATACCGTACGACATTACACTATGAAAATAGCTAAAGTATACTAAACGGGCTGTCTCTATGTCAGTTAAATTACGAATTTTTCTAACAGCATATTCTGCGGAGCTTAGCTTCTTTGACAATTTATCTATATGTGGGCCCCACTGAAGCTTAGCATCCAAAGTTAAGCCTAAAAATACTGTGCTATTCTCAGGATTCAATTCTTCGCCCTTTATCAACACATCAGTTTTCACCTGTCTAACGTGAGGTAGGGTAAACTTAATGCATTTGGTTTTTTTTTCATTAAGGAGTAAATTGTTAACATTGAACCAGTGAACTACTTTTGAGATCGCGCTATTTACTTCGTTAGTAACCAGCTGCTGCCGTTTATGTTAAAGTGAAGTATCATCTGCAAACAACACTATATCATAGTTATCCTTTATGAGGTAAGGCAAGTCATTAATATAAATAAGAAACAAGAAAGGACCAAGAATTGAGCCCTGCGGGACTCCTATTTTTACTATAGATCCGGGTCATCTTTTTTCATTAACATCAACAGTCTGAATCCTATTACTCAAGTAAGAAGATCCAGAGCGCTGTTCCGGATCCCGTAGTGGCGGAGTTTCCTGATTAGCGTTAGTAGAGTAGTCGGTAGCACGAGCGTTGGACAAGTATCTCTCAGCAACAGTGCAGTCGTCTGCATACCCAAAGGTCAGGCAGATCGTTAATGTGCAGCATGAATAAAGTTGCTGTGAGTACCGATCCCTGAGGGACCCCGGCATTGAAATCCAATTGGTCCAACGAGCAGCCATCGATAACCACTCGAATGGACCGATCTCTCAGGAAGTCTGCAATCCAATCACACAGACTACCGGGCAAACCGAATGAAGGAAGCTTACCAATAAGGCTTTCGTGCCAGACCCTATCAAAATCCTTCGAGATGTCGAGGGAGACGGCAAGCGCTTCCCCGTGCCTCTCGATGGCCTCACTCCAGATGTGAATGGCATACGCTAGAAGATCCCCAGTAGACCGATTTCGGCGGAAGCCATATTGGCGGTCACTAAGGATATCGTTTGCTTCTAGGTACGCCAGGAGCTTAATATTGAGTACACGTTCCATACTCCTACAGAGTATGGAGGTTACAGATATGGGTCTGTAGTTGGCCGGGTAAGCTCGACTGCCCTTCTTGGCTCGTTAGCTTGCTTCCAAGCATTCGGCACTTTTCCAGCCTCATACGAAAGGCGGCATAGGCGTGTCAAGATCGGAGACAGTTCAGGCGCACAGGTTCTAAGAACTGTAACTGGTATGCCGTCAGGACCGCTAGCCTTGTTCACGTCGAGGTTGCGCAGCACCCTACGGACGTCCTTTTGATGGATACCAATGTCCAACATTCTCGTCTCGCAACCATCAGGAGAAGGAGGGGGCCGCGCCGCACCAAGATTCAGACGTGAAGATTCCGCAAAAAGAGAGGCAAATAAATTTGTCTTCTCCTCAGCGGAGTGGGCTAGTGACCCGTCGGGTTTCAGCAGTGGTGGTAGTGAGGGACAGCAGAAGTTCGACTCGACTGATTTAGCCAGGGACCAAAACGCTTTACTACCTGCTGGGTAAGAAGCAAGTTTGGTCCCTATTCGGCCGATGTGGTCGAACCGAGCCCTTCGCAACACCATCTTGCAGGACTTGGCAGCCCTGTTGAGGGCCTTCTTCTTCTGACCCACGTCACTTGCCTTGCGCGATTGAGCGTCGACCCAAGCCAGGTTATGTGAGGCTAAGATGTCCATTTTAATGGCCTCATGGTGATTTTGACACCACTTCAGCTTCCCTTTAAGGACTTTCCGTGTTTCTATCATATTCTCGTACAAAGTACTTGATGACAGTCGGCCGTGCCAGTATCTTATAATGATCTTAACCCGCGCCTCCCCGTGCGCGTCACGGACGTTCCTGTTTCACCCTGCTACACAGTTTTGATATCTAGGCTTTTGCCGGTGTGTGGAACCAGCTGCCAACCCTAAGCAGTGTACTATGTTACTGTACAACTCATCAATCACTACCCTATGGTTGGTGTCAGTGCAAAACATCCCACTACAAGATTTCAGTTGCATAGGAAAATCAATCTCGCTTAGGTAATTATCACACAAATTTTAAAACTGTGGTATTTGCGCGGACTTTCTTCTTTCTTTCCCCCACTTGATATCGCCTGATATTTGTGCACACTGTTTACCAAGTTTTAGCTTGATTAAATCAAAATTACACTTGATTAAAAGTGGAAAATGGTCAGACCAATATATGTCATATTTAACGTGGACACTAGGAATTAGCGGTAAGGCTGCTTGTTGGAGTATAACGCTGGCCATTTTTATGAAGGTTTTCTTTTTGAATTAAGTACTCTCTGTCAGCGCTGTCTCTGTCTATCGGTTTAGAAAAATATATGTCATGTGTCTGTAAAAATAATATATTAAATGTTTTTACATTGTTTCCACTGCGTTCGTATTACTCATTGTAATACTGCTTTAGTAACTGTACAATGGTTTAGCTATCTTCGACTTTCTTTTGCCTTACTTATAAATGTATAGCTGTCCGAACTCATTTTATTTACATCTACACATAGCCATTCCTGATCACAACAAAAGTAACTCAACTAAAAAAAAAACAAAAAAAAAACTCTGTAACTCGATAAAAAAACTATTTAACTGGGTGTGAGTTAAAATCCCCAGGTCAAACTCTGATTCCACGCCACTCTTGTCTATAATTGCACTTATAGTTCCTAAACAATCCGAAAATTCGGTTAAGTTATTCACATTGTCTACAGGTAGGTACACACTAAATATCAACACGCGACGGTCACATAACGATATTTTTATTGCCGCGATACTTGGATTCAATAAAGAGTATCTATTCTATTTTATTATCGCACGGAATTGCGCACACACAACTGAACATACTTTTTCTCACAATAACGCAACACCAACGTAGGGCCGACCCACAAGCATTCCCGCCGATGTGTCTACTGCCGACGTGCCAGTGCTGCCAAACTCCTCATCCACTTGTGACAAGCAAGACAGGTCATGTGGCAGCAGCCACCTTTCAGGAAGAGTGAGTACCTATATCCACTACCTTGCATAAAGATCTAACGCCCACCATTGACCTTTTATGCGACTTGCTATTAATCACGGCAATGACGGCATTATGCATAATAGCGTCATTTGACATTGCCATTAGATTGAGTTTTTATTAAATGCCTCAACCCTTACTGGAGCGTCCATGTTGTTCTTATCATGGACAAAACAACGGTAAATAAAATCTTCAGGTCAAAAGCGTCTCAAAAGCGGTCATCTAAGAAAGTCTTCAGCTTGTGTTTTGGCAAAAACAGTTTGTACGCGTTATGTTTCTCACTCCTAATCATTAGTTTAATAACCGTAACATTTTCCTGTGATTTTCTGCATATGTAATCAGTTATATATTGATCGCTGGCGTCTTTATGGATGTTGTTTATAAAAAGTGGGATTTTACTTCCCGTACCCGCTTTAAAGTTTATTTCGAGACTATCTGAGACACGCCCCATCCTACCCACAGGTTTATTATGCCTCTTTATTGTCTTTTTATTTACAACTGTAATCCATTTGTCAACTTGCATATACTGTAGCGTTGTGAGATCTCAACTGAAAATAGTCGAATGATACTAATATCAAAATTAGTCGGTTAATAGTCACATCTCTAAAAACACGGCACAACTCTAACCTTCCGGAATACTGTCACTCGTTCATTTCTGTTCCGGTGGCTTAGCTGACTACATACTTTCGATCCTCACGATTCTGTGTGCCCCGATTTAGGGGCTCATTGTACGGGCTGAGGCCTGACGTTCTCCTACTACTTGCACGCTGCCAACTACCTGCACGCTGCCTACGCCCACCGCCAGGTCCTTTTATCTGACACCTGCTGCTTACCGCCGTGCCAGCCTACGCACGTGGCCTGGTCTTGCCTGCCTACCTGCGGCCTGCCGTCGCGCGAGCCGGTGCCAGCGCAGCCTACCCTGCGCACCCTAGCTGCTACAGTTCCGGCGACCCTATCGCTGTGCCGGTGCTGACCGGTCCCCGCGTCTACCACGTGCTGCCAAGGG
Organism: Orthosia gothica; assembly: GCA_949775005.1. Lineage (NCBI taxonomy): Eukaryota > Metazoa > Arthropoda > Insecta > Lepidoptera > Noctuidae > Orthosia > Orthosia gothica. The sequence goes on from OX459037.1 coordinate 38,816,480, forward strand.
ACGGTACCCTCTTACTATTTTATCCGCGTGAGGGAATTTGTTCAGAACTGAGTGGCGCTAGAACCCACGACCTAGCTGTTTTATATAACCCTAAATATATGTATTAAATTAACAAGCTGTTTTTCTAACTACCTCCTAACTATCAGTTAGCGGCCTGCACAGCTTACCTAGCGCAGACCAAGCCGTTACAATACCATGATTTCCTATTGGTTTCGGTGACTCATCGCCGCCGCTGGCATAAACAGCTGACCGCTTTGAAGTAATATCAATCGCGGGCGAAACAGGTTATTGTATTGTACGCTGGCGCGTAGGTAAACAACTTTGCTCGCTTTTCTCGGAAGCGGGTACCTTTTTGAGATTAGTGGGTTGTTTACTGATTTGATCCTTTTTACTGATTGTTTCCTCATTTTGGATACCAAAATCGTAATTGTACTCTGAAATAAATGTCTGACTACATTTCATTATTAGATTACACCAACGGTGTCAAGACGTCCTGTGGTATCCTATAATAAACGACAGAGCAATACGTGCCTACGTCTACCTACTTATTAATTATTAAGTTGTCACACACATCGGTGACAGGACGTATCCATGTGGAGCTCTGTGCTTACTGATAATTTGAGTGTATTATTATAAACCCCAACCCCTAATTAGTGAACACCACATTGGCGACGAGTAAAAGCGCAGTGAGTAAAGTGATTATATCAAATAATGTCCCACTTACGGAAATTGGTCAGCAACAAAAGTATTATTTTATTGCATGTGTTTTGGAAAAAATAAAAGATAATGAGGGTAGTAAGTAATGGAAATGTGAAATTCAGCAGAATGTTATTTTTATAATTATTTGCCTATTCATGAGCGATCCGCATCGGCGATAAGCTGAGGGATGTGCTACATAAATCATTGAAATCATTACTTGACTTGTGTAAATAAACAAAACCGTGTACCGAAATGTGGTTATGAAATTCAAATAAAAACTACATTTCGACAGCAATAAAAAACTCAAACCCGGTTTAATCCGGTTGACCAAATCCGTTTGCTAATAAAGCGATGGAGCGTTACCAAAGTATATAGTTATAAAACGATCCATCGCACAAAACAATAATCACTTATTCAAGTTCAACAGTTATTCAAGCAAAGCAAAACTATCTATTTTCTAAACTGTCTAATTTTCAAAACGATATATTTCTCAAACATCACTCGTTACTTATGAAACGAAACCAAAGCTGTGTCACAACGCTATAAATCCCCGAAAACTATAACACACCCACTTGAATTTGTCAACGTAGCTGGTTGAAGAGAATAAGCCAGATAGAGCGTTTTGATGCGTGCGAGTAAGAGAGCTATATTCTTTAGGGTGGATGATAATTTGACAATGCGATAATGAAGCTTATTCCTAAGTAACTTAGGACGATATTATTATTATGTAAAACTTCGTTTTGAACTTTGACTTTGTCGCATACGTTGCGATTGTAACCTGCGACACAATTGTTTCGAATTTCGATTTACTATCTCGATATGTACTAGCAATCACATAAATGCAATGTTAATAGCAGGACGTGGAATCCAGCCAGTCCTAAGCTTGGTAATGTACTGAGGGAAGTTCATCGAATACTATAAAAATCGTTTGGTAAACGTGTTTAAGTTAAACCGTAGGGTAACACATTAAACATTTAGAAATAGATAGTTGCCAAAATAGATAGTTTTGTCAAAGGTTGACCAATGATCAACGGTGTCGTGACGTTGTTTAAAAAACGATAACGACACATCAATTGCCAATCATATCGAAAGATATTATTAGATCTAAAGAGAAAAAAAAAAAAAAAAAAAAATGATGTCAATCATATCGAAAGATATTATTGGATCTAAAGTGAAAGGTCGAAATAAATGATGTCAATCATATCGAAAGATATTATTGGATCTAAAGTGAAAGGCCGAAATAACTGATGTCAATCATATCGAAAGATATTATTGGATCTAAAGTGAAAAAAAAAAAAAAATGATGTCAATCATATCGAAAGATATTATTGGATCAAAAGTGAAAAAAAAAGAAAATGATGTCAATCATATCGAAAGATATTATTGGATCTAAAGTGAAAGGTCGAAATAAATGATGTCAATCATATCGAAAGATATTATTGGATCTAAAGTGAAAGGCCGAAATAAATGATGTCAATCATATTGAAAGATATTATTGGATCTAAAGTGAAAAAAAAAAAATGATGTCAATCATATCGAAAGATATTATTGGATCTAAAGTGAAAGGTCGAAATAAATGATGTCAATCATATCGAAAGATATTATTGGATCTAAAGTGAAAGGCCGAAATAAATGATGTCAATCATATCGAAAGATATTATTGGCTCTAAAGTGAAAAAAAAAAAAAAATGATGTCAATCATATCGAAAGATATTATTGGATCTAAAGTGAAAGGTCGAAATAAATGATGTCAATCATATCGAAAGATATTATTGGATCTAAAGTGAAAGGCCGAAATAAATGATGTCAATCATATCGAAAGATATTATTGGATCTAAAACAAAATATTTGAACGGTGAACCGTTAATTGATGGCAATTAATCGAAACGAATTATTGGGTCAAAACAAGATGTTTCAGCGATGAATCGTAAATTCATTCATTCAGTTATTTTATCGAATGATAAAAATGAAAAAGTTCCACTTCGATAAATTCGAAGCAATGTGATGCCAAATTAGGTATAAACTTGTTGTTAAAATTAAAAAAGTATCATGAAATTTGTTAAGGCTAAATAAGAATCAAATCGAATGCATTTTGTACTGACTATTATATTCAAATAAGAAAAAAAAATAAAGAACCGTTTCCTGAGGTGATAGACTGGGACTCGAGTTAACTGGCAGTCTGGCACTTAACAGGTACTTGAGGGACTTTTGTGCGGCTTGCTAGCTAGAGTTTGTTTATTTAAACATTCCAACGTAAACAGAGCCACACTGAACTCTTGTTATGAATAGAGCTTAATCAGTTTAAATATAAACTCAATTGTTAATTTTATAATTAGCATTTTGATTATTTTGAAAATGTTATAATTATTGCAAGAAGTTAATTTGAATGCAGCTAATGCAACATGCACTGTAAATTTAAATGTAAGTAGCAAAAGCAAACACTAGAGTCAGCATAACGTTGTCAGAGCCAAAATGCAACAAGTATTTGCCTTATTAAAATTGATACATGAACAAGAGGTATAACCTCTTTTGTCGATATGGCAATACAATCACAAACGTGATAACTAACGGTTTCTGCCGTATTTATGCCAATGTAGAGATGAGCACTTTGGCACTTAAAACTTAATGCAGTAAACTGCTCCTGAGTTACAAAGATAATGCTCAGTTACCAATTCCTAGTACAATGAATGAGAACAGAATAAAAGGAGTTTTCTAATGTTATTTCCAAAAACACTACAAAACAAAGGCCAATAAAAGAAAAAGTCCCAACTTTTGTCAAATGACAAGATAATAAAAGCTTAAATGAGAAGCTTAAAAGGTCCACTTTACTAGACTATATTTTTCAAGTCAATGACGATGCAACAATTGATTACAAATTTGCATGTGCAAAGCTTATTGGATGAACAGTTAAGACAGTAAAACTGGCTCTAAATGATTAGTGGTAAAAACTAATAATTTGGGTAAAAGCTGCCATTGACCCTAATGTACCTACTACAAAAGGTTTTGGTCTGAATTCCACTAAAAATAAACAAATTTCCAAATTCGAAAAGATTTATCTAGAGATTTCTATTTTCAAAATAATTCAATCAATTTGGTCAACGAATCTTGTGGATGAAAGCTACCATTTTCGTTAATGTACTAAAACAAACACTTGGTCTGAATGCCACTGAAAATAAACAAATGTTCAATTTCGCAAAATTAAATCTAGAGATCTCTATTTTCAAAACAATTTGACAACCTCATAGTTAAGTCCCAATTCCTGGAATCAAAGGTAAAAACACAATACGAGCTAAAGACATCATGGAACCCGTAAATAAAACCATAATCTAGGGTTTCTCCAAGTTTTAAAGCCTGATAATGATATTCTTATAATTTGGACATGCATATAGCCTTAGATAATATATAATACTAAGGTAGTGTTGCTAAGAAAACCACACTTATCACTCCTAAATTCCAGACAGCAATATTTTTCTATAAAGTTAAAATCAAAAATGCTTTTGTTCATGCATATTAAATATAGAATATATATATATATATATATATAATATACATATATTGCTTGGCGAAGGAGCGCTAAAACTTATAAACAACAAATGTAATAAAAACAATGAAAGAAAAAGGGAATTGTCAAACGCACGCGTCTGCTACTGCAATTGATCGAATCCAAAATTTGCATCACTTGACTGACGTTTAATTGTGATGCGTTTATAATAATTTAACCGGTTGGTGAAATCGACGGTTAAACACAAACGCTCAATTACTTGGAAAGTATAAAAGTAATCCAGTTTTCTGGATCAATTTTGTTGGCAAGTGGATCCTTAATTTCACAACTATAAAATCGATCTATAGTTTTGAAACTAAAATATTGTGTCTCTATATTGCCTACCCATTTCATTTACATACTGCAGATTGCCTTTGCTTCATTATCATTTAATTGTTTTCATACTATTTACAATTGAACTAAAACTAATAATATTATTTGAAATTAAAATTGAAACTTCTGAGTGTATATTGATATTGTTAAATGACGAAATCATTTTATATTATTATAATGATGCCTAAGGGAGAAAAGTTTCTTAAAGTTGGTCTTCTTAATGCTGGTTCATTGGGTACAGGTCATGATGACTTGATTAGTGCACTCGTCAGGCATTGTTTTGACGTTATGGCCATTAATGAGACTTGGTTACGACCGGGCGAGGACGGGCGCGCTCCAGTGGTGCCGGGCTACCGTCTGCGCCACACGCCGCGGCCAGCGAGTGTGCGCTCGGGTCGTGGTGGGGGCGTCGGTTTTTATTTGCGGCGGGGTTTGAGCGCGCGTGTATGGTCTGGTGCGATCGATCCACGGTTCGAATCGGTCGAACAAATGTGGTTAACGATCTCAATGAACGGGAAAAAAATTGCTATAGGTACAGCCTACCGACCACCATGGCAGGACCTGATCCTATTCCTAGATGCCATAACGGATTCCATTAGTTCACTGGGAAATTGCGACCACTACATTTTACTTGGCGATTTCAATGTTAACTTGCTTGACACGAATGGCATTAAAACTAAGAATGTAAATCAATTTCTGAATTGCCTCAGTCTTTCACAATTGGTCAATACGCCTACCCACTTTACATCTTCCAGTGAAACCCTCATCGATCTCATGTGTACTGACCTACCAGCAAGAAACACAACGGTGGTACCTGTCGGTTCAATCAACGGCCATTCGATTGTATCTGGTGAATTTCACATTAAGCATGACAAGTTCAAACCGTACTTGGTAAAATTTCGGCCTCTTAAAAATGTGTGCGCGAAAGGCTTTAATTTAGACTTATCATTTTTAGACTTTGGAGTAATTTCAACGCTTGACAATGTTAATGACATGGTGCATGTCTTTAACACCCATATAACCTCCCTGTTTGATGTTCACGCACCGAAGAAAACGTGTACTATAAAGGAAAAATCATATCCGTGGATTACGGATACAATCAAGGTTATGATGCGTTTGCGTGACGATGCCCTTAGTAGTTATAGGAAAACGAAAGCCGATTCAAAAAAGAAATATTACAAAGAGCTAAAACACTTAGTGATTCGTTCGTTGTACAACGAAAAAGTTGCGTACTTTAAGCAAAACATAAATAATAAAATAAAAGACCCTACATTATTATGGAAAAATTTAAAATCCACCTTATCGCCCTATAAGCCCATACAAGACCTTCCGTCGCACTTTATAGATCCTGAACTAATTAATAACAATTTTTTAACTGTCCCCGGTAACCCCGTGGCAAGCACATCACTTATATACTACTATGAAAATCACAGACATGGAGAAGAAATTTTTACAATCACTCCAGTGGAAGAGAACGACATCTCTCGCGTTGTCTCCAACCTTAAAAGTAACGCTGAAGGTTATGACAACATTACCCTTGATATGATTAACATGACCTTGCCGCATACGTTAACTGTTGTGACTGACATAATAAACTGCTCCATACTGACGTCTACGTTCCCCGACCTATGGAAAACTGCCTCCGTTAGGCCCTTACCAAAAAATGCTAATCCTTCCACTTTAAAAGACCTACGCCCAATAAGCATATTGCCATGTTTATCGAAAGTATTAGAAAAGGTCGTTAGTCGCCAATTAACACTATTTTTGGAACAAAATAACGTCCTTCCTGATTTACAATCTGGTTTCAGAAAGCAGCGTAGTACATCTACTGCTTTACTGGATGTAACTGATAATATATTATCTGCACAAGATAGGGGAATGTGCTCAGTACTGGTTTTACTCGATTTTTCCCGTGCATTTGACGCAATAAATATCCCGTTATTACTATCCAAGTTAAGTTATTATGGTTTCGACGCCGGTGCCGTGCAATGGTTCCGCAGCTATCTAACTAATAGGGAGCAATTTGTTGACTTGCGTTTGGGCGACGGCACTACCCTTAGATCGACACGCATTTCTGTAGAGAGAGGAGTCCCACAGGGCTCCATATTGGGCCCGATTCTTTTTATTTTGTACTGTGCGGATATTGTAAAGTGCCTCCAGAAATGCAAGTACCATATATACGCCGATGATGTTCAACTTTATATATCTTTTAGACCTGACGATTACATTAGTGCTATTAAGGACCTTAACGATGATCTTGAAAGAATCGCCGCCTGGTCAGAGGAGAACTGCCTTTCTTTAAATCCTACTAAGACGAAATATATGGTATTTGGCACAAGACAGCAGTTAGCCCGACTACCTTTGACATTTGACTTGGCAATTATGGGTGAACCAATTGAGCGAGTGTATGAAGCGCGAAATCTAGGTGTCATTATGGATAAAGACCTCCGTTTTGAGAAACATGTAGCAGACTCGGTTAGAAACTGTTTTTATCGCCTTAAGGTTTTATACAATATTAGACCTTATTTATCCGAAAGACTACGGGAACAGCTAGTGGAAACCCTGGTTCTGTCCAGGCTGAACTACGCTGACACGGTTTACGGCCCGCGCCTATTGGCTCGTACAGACCGCCTCATCCAAAGGGTACAAAACGCTTGTGCTCGGTTTTGTTATAATGTTCCTTACAGAAGTCATATAACACCTTTTCTGAACAAGCACTTTGTACTGAAGATGAAGTCCAGACGCAAACTACACTTGGCTTGCCTTCTGTTCGGTGTGGTAAAATATCAAAAGCCGGATTACCTTTATAACAAGCTAAGTTGGGTTGCGAGTAGACGGGAATGCGGTAGAAGACAATGCTCACAACAACTCTCGACTCAGTCTCAGGGTACAGCTGCTTTTAGAGGCAGCTTTCGTTATGCGGCTTCCAAAATATGGAATAACTTGCCACCACCGATTAGAGCAATGAACACTATACACGTTTTTTAGACGACGCTTACGGCAGTATCTTATTGAAGCACAAAGGAAGCTAGATATGGTCGCACTAAATGTTTCAATTATATGATATATTTATCTACCCGCATGATTCGTAGTGTTATTCCTGCAATGCTACCTACTCATTTTAACACTATTTATGTACATATTCCCATATTCCTCACTATTTTTACAGAATACAAATTTATTTTATTTAGGTATACATACACACGTCACCATGCGGTATAAAACTGATTTACATCCGCCACCTCAAACATCAGGTCCAGTTGAAAACCAGCGTCAGGCACTAGTTGTCTGGCATTTCTGCTGAACTGGGCCTTTTTGGCGCAGCCGTGAGGCACACTGCTGCTGATTTCTTACGTCAGACTTTTTTTAGTTTTACTTTATTTGTATTTTTGTCTGTTGTATTAATATGTTGTGTGTCTTTCTGTGCCAAATAAATATATTTTCTTTCTTTCTTTCTTTCTTTACCCTTGGCTACCATGACACAAAAGTTTGTATTGCACCCAAGTAGTCGCTAACACCAGTTCTGTTACTTTAGTGACTGTACTGGTTCAGTTCGACAAACAAAAACAATTAATTTCACTCATGTGGAAACTAAAGTTTGACAGTGTACTGTCAGAGAAAAAAAATATAACGAGACGATATTAGTCTTTGTACAAAAAAGAAAAAAAAGAGAAACGAACTCTTAAACTGGTTCTTTGGCCAAATAAAAACAAAGACCTAGTTTAATCATGAGTCCAGAGTATTTAAATATGAAATATGTTTAAATCCATAAGGACTACTAATGTAAAATCTAAATATTTTACACAAGATCGAAATTGTGAAACTTCTAGACAAAACACAATAATAGTGTTATGAAATATATTTCAAAAGCCGTAAATCGTAAAATTATAACATCTAACAACGGCAGATAATACTGTTATTAGTTATTCAATACATGCTGTATCAAACGAGGCATAATGTCTTTCACTAATGGCCTCAGAAAAACAGGCATTTTTGTACGAGTCAGTCACCAGTCAATACGAAAAGCAGACTGATAATTAGTGAATGAAGACCACCTCAGACATTAACCTACGACTCAACGTGGTTCTCTTAAAATCTATATGATTTGATCATCAGACATAAACCTACAGGGTTCTCAATTGTCATACATAAAAAAAAAAAAAACAACCTGTAGGCCACATAGGCCGGAAGGTTATCGATTAAGAAGTGATGTTTCGTAAGACTTTAAATAAAACACTGTATTGATTAAAACATAATTATATAATATGTTAGTTTAGTGTAAATAAAAATTTAATGCAAATACTAAATGCTGAGTATTTCTATAATCAAAAGTAGGTTATTAGTACATGCAAAATAATGTGTGAGTACTTTTAATACTTTATACTTTACGTAGTATAGTGTGTAGTGCTATTCTGGGTGCATTGTCCTCACATATGTGAATTTATTAATGTATGTACTCATGTACCTAAACATTGTAAAAATTCTTTTTAAAAGAGTAAGTATGGAGTTTCTTGTGCATTCTTCTCCATAACAAGCTACTTTCCGAATGCACGGTAGAATCAACTTTTATTCCATGTAAATTTAAATTGTGACATTCAAAAGTGCCGCTTGGTGGCCCAGTTGAAATAAATATCTTTTGTCTTGTCTCAATAAATATATTTAATGTAATTACACTTGCAAAATAATTATTATTATAAAAAGGAAGAGATGTGGTATCCTATAATAAACGACAGAGCAATACGTGCCTGCGTCTACCTACTTATTAATTATTAAGTTGTCACACACATCGGTGACAGGACGTATCCATGTGGAGCTCTGTGCTTACTGATAATTTGAGTGTATTATTATAAACCCCAACCCCTAATTAGTGAACACCACACGTCCCATTCAGTCTTGTCTACTTACTGATAAATCTGGTTGTTTTATTATAAAACCCAATCCCTAACTAGTTTTACTAGTGATCACCACATTGGCGACGAGTGTAAGCGCAGTAAGTAAAGTGATTAATTAAATCAAATAGCTTCCCACTTACAGAAAATTGGTCAGCAACAAATATATTATTTTATTGCATGTGTTTTGGAAAAAAAACGATAAAATGAGTAAGGGTGATTTGTGGTAATTGTAATCTATGTGAAATTTAGTAGAAAATGTATATAATAATTATTTGCCTATCTATGAGCGATCTACGTCGGCGATCAGCCAAGGGATGTGCTGCTTAGATCGATGAAATCATTACTTCACTCATGTAAATAAACAAAACCGTGTTCCGAAATGTGGTTATAGAATAGAATAGAATACTCTTTATTATGTACACCATATAAGTTACAGAAAATATAGACGAAAAAAAACATTACACTGGGTGACACAATGGGCGGCCTTATCGCTAAAAGCAACAGGTTATGAAATTCAAATAAATTCTACATTTCGACAGCAATTAAAAACTCAAATCCGGTTCAATCCGGTTGACCAATGGAGCGTAGCCAACGTACATAGTTATAAAAGATCGCACGTGTGCTTGGGATACGGATACGGAGTTCCGGTGGTAGGCACCGGCTTCCGGCTTCATCACCAGAGCAGTTCGATGGTACAATTTTCATTAGAACCATTTATTTAAATTTGCTTCATCACAGACATTTAACTATTCGGGATATCTTATACCCTAAACATACTTAACATTGAGAAGTTTCAGTTTCCCCAAATTATATTTTCTTAATGCAAATGCTTGCCATGTTGATGAAAATACCAAAATCGCTATATGTATGCCTATAAATTTTGAAGAATTCTCTCAATTTCTATTGGATCCCCTCATCAGATCAAGACTTGGTGACAATGGAATCACCTCGAGAGTATACTCTTTCAAACAAAAAAGAGTTTTCAAAATAGGTTCATAATTAACGAAGTAATCGGTGAACATACACAAAAAAAACAAAAAACAACAATAAATAGCTTAACTGGGGACAGATCGGTTTGGAAGAAGAAACCTTGTTGCGCCGACCCCAAGTAACATGGGATAAGGGCAGGAAGATGATGATACCTACTTTAAGCTAACCGAATGTTTTGATACATTATAAACATAGCAATTTGTGCCTAAAACGCAATTCATTTCTAAATGCTAAATATTGTAAATTGTACTTTAAGACTTAATTATTGTCTACATGCAAAATAATATTCAAAACTAATTTACTATCTATAATATAAAAATGAATCGCAAAATGTGTTGGTAAGCGCATAACTCAACAACGCCTGGACCAATTTGGCCAATTCTTTTTTTTAAATGGTCGTTGAAGTTCAAATATGGTTTTTACGGGGAGAAAAATCTAATAATTGCCGGCAAAATAAATAAAAACAGGCCTTTTCTTTTTCCCATACAAAAGTTTTCTAACTAAAACGTAGAGACAATTTGAGCTTTATTGCTATTGTATAAGCTATTTTTGCTTTGTATAGGGTAGGGTAGTGTAGGGTAGGGTAGGGTAGTGTAGGGTAGTGTAGGGTAGGGTAGTGTAGGGTAGGGTAGGGTAGTGTAGTGTAGGGTATGGTAGTGTAGGGTAGGGTAGTGTAGTGTAGGGTAGTGTAGGGTAGGGTAGTGTAGGATAGGGTATGGTAGTGTAGGGTAGGGTAGTGTAGCGTATGGTAGGGAAGGTAGTGTAGGGTAGGGTAATGTAGGGTCGGGTAGGGTAGGTGGTGTAAGGTAGGGTAGGTAGGGTAGATAAATGTTTGGTGTTTTTATGGCAAAACAAAGTTTGCCGGGTCAGCTATTATATTATAAAGAGGTAAAGTTTGTGAGTTTGTGACGTTGTTAGGGGTAATCTCTGGATCTACTGAACCGATTTTGAAAATTCTTTCACTAGGCTTTCTTTTAATAGGCTATAATATATTTTCAAAAGGAGATTTAGAGATATAAGATTAAAATTTCAATAATGTTACCCAAAGTAGCAAAATGTTGCCGATAAAATTCATTCTATGGCGTGCGCTGAGAAAACTATTGATGATAGATAACAATTTATTAGTTACTATTAGGTAGGTAGGTAGGGTTGGGTAGGTAGGGTTGGGTAGGTAGGGTTGGGTAGGTAGGGTTGGGTAGGTAGGGTTGGGTAGGTAGGGTTGGGTAGGTAGGGTTGGGTAGGTAGGGTTGGGTAGGTAGGGTAGGTAGTGTCGGGAGGGTAGGCATGTTAGGCAGGGTAGGCAGGGGAGGTTGGGTAGGCAGGGCAGACAGGGTAAAGTGGGTAGGCAGGGTAGCCAGTTGACGGGAGCGACGCCCCGGGGGTCAGCTAGTTTATTATAAAAAGGAAGAGATATGGTATACTCAGAAATAAATGTAGTCATCACTTTAGTGTTTACATCCATTCATTATTATATCGCACCAGCGGTGTCAAGAGGTCTCATTCAGTGCTGTCTACTTACTGATAAATCTGTTTATCTACTTGCTGTTTGTTTTTATTATAAAACCCAAACCATAACTAGTGAATACCACAGTAATCATCATTTTGTACAAAACCCACTATCACACTCAAAACTGCTCATCAAACTAGCCCCTCTTTTTTTCGTAACGTTACTATGTGGATATTTAACATAACTTAACGGAAACTTATTTCGATCATCTATTTTCGATACAATCTGAGCTACCTGTTCCTTTGTCACGTAGCTATCCTATATGCCTCAACTCATTTTGTAAAACTAGCATATCCTTCAATATGCAACTAAATGCATCCAGGTGATCAAAGTTTATCGGTGGCAATTTATACAGATCACTTGCCACAAAAAAAGGTGTCTGATCTGGATTAACGCTTTTAAATAATTGAATGATAATATCATCAAAATCCTGCTGGGACTTATCCTCACGTTTCCTGGTTTTCTTATGGGATGACAGGGAGTACAGGGACACAGCGTCGAACAGCAATCTTTATGCTTCTTCGATTTCAACACAAGTTTGCCGTTAAACATTACTTCCCAGAATTGTATCCTTACTAGAGATACTATCGAATGGTATAATAAAACAGCGTGTGATTTTTTTCTAATCAAAGGGTTCGATTTCTGGTTTGGAAAATTAATTTTTCAAAAATCAAATATAGCATCAAAATCGACCTCGTGACTCCTTTGAGTGTTCATCATAGTTTCGGATTTGGCAACCATGAATGACTTGAAATACTCAACCTGTATATGCTTTCTCTCAAATGGATATAGTCCACAAGGTCAGTCAAGAAAATATGATGATCGAGGTCACCAGCTGTGTTAAGTAGTTTTATAATGATTATATCAAAAGCATGCTTTATTATCAACTTTATTATTTTGTTTATTATATTACAATGTCGTTGATCTTGTACAGATTTCGAAATGAGTAATCAACGAATGAATGAATTTATTAACATACTTAATACGACACTTACAAATCGATCGACTGCTGCGCTACGTGTCGCGGGTTCGATTCCCGCACGGAACAAATATTTGTACCTATGGCCTACATATAGTTGTTCCGGATCTGGGTGTCTTGTGTATGTGAGTTTAAATGTTTGTAACGCACCCACGATACAGGAAGAAATTCCTAGTGTGGAGTAACGTGTATTAAAACAAAAAAAAAATCGGAAGTAAAGTCACAGGCGCAGATCAAAACTTCGTTTCTTGTCTCTACAAAAAACTTAACCGACTTCCAAAACAAAACAGTACAACGTGAAAAATAACTTTCTTTTCGGCAGTCGGTGTTTTGGTACCAATTTTCGTTCGTTTTTGACACCAACTTCCGAAAATAAAGTTATTTTTCGCTTTGCAGTGTTTTGTTTTGGAAGTCGGTCTATTCGGGATATCTTATGCCCAAAACATACTTAACATTGAGAAGTTTCAGTTTCCCCAAATTATATTTTCTGAATGCAAATGCTTGCCATGTTGATGAAAATACCAAAATCGCCCATAAATTTTGAAGAGTTCTCTCAATTTCTATTGGATCCCCTCATCAGATCCAGACTTGGTGACAATGGAATCACCTCGAGAGTATACTCTTTTAAACAAAAAAGAGTTTTCAAAATAGGTTCATAATTAACGAAGTAATCGGTGAACAAACACAAAAAAAAACAATCATTTAATCGAACATAAAACTTCCTTTTTGTAAATCCCCGAATGTTATGACGATACACCTAAAATAAATTAAATATAGGTGGACGTGGAAGACACGGATAATTATATTTTTGTAGCGAACCGATAAAGATTTCTTCGTATTTTTTTTAATCATGTGATTTTAACATATCAAATGATTTACGGTAATACCATACCATACAAAGAATGATGGGACTGTATACAACGGGGTTCTAGAATTTCATACCTTGACGGTTTTTAGTGTGCGTGTCTTATGTTCCAGGAGTGTGTGTATGGAGAGAAATTAAACGATTGAATATTTGGATGTTTCTTTACTCACGAACGGATTACAATGGAAGTAATTATTTAGTAAGTGCGTCTATAGCGGGCGATGGTCATGGGCGAACAAGCGTCGCCGATCGCTGCACATACAAACACGAATACAATATTAATGTCCTAGCATTCCTACACTATTCCTACCTTTTTTAGGGTGCCGTACCCAAAGAGTCGCGCAAGAGACGCCCCGCTGTCTGTCTCAAATTCAAATTAAAGTTATTGCATCCATAATGTACATACAGGTGGTAAATATAAGTTACAGAAACAATTATGGACCCTGTCAGGCACAGTAACATTCTAGATACAGTCAGTATCTAGGAGAGGAATAGCGCTCAATATTTTACTTATCTATAAACATTTTAGATATCTACTGCCTTTCTATCTGTTTTTCTGTCTGTCGGTCACCAGGCTGTGTCTCATGAACCTTAATAGCTAGACAGTTGAAATTTGCACAGGTTATGTATTTCTGTTGCCGCTATAACAACGAATACTAAAAACAAAATAAAATAAATATTAAGGTGGGCTTCCATACAACAAACGTGACTTTTTTTTGCCGTTTTGCGATAATGGTATGGAACCCTTCGTGCGCGAGTCCGACTCGCCCCTGGCCGGTTTATTTTTTTTATATTTTTTTACACCATCACTTCATTCATCCATCCTGCATAGCAAATGCACACACACATTTACACACCCAGACATACACAAACACATACATATACACACCCAAACATACACAAACAAACACACATACACACACATCAGCACGTTTGTTAACTATTCTAATATTTTTATTTATTATGTCTGATATAATATTACTGTCACTTTATTAAGGGGAAGACACTAGCACCTGTAACACAGTTTTACTAGCGCAGGTGCTAGGGAATCCTTTAATCTAAATTGTATCCATTATGTCAATAAAGAATTATTATTATTATTTATTATTATTATTCTACCAAACATTACTTACTCTACTAAACATTACCAAATAAATACATTTCTGATTAGCAGTGCTACAAGCTACAATGAATTTGCTTATACATCATTTAGTTACCAACGAAGAATGCTATTATTTTCGTTCTAAAGATAAATAAAGTTTTTAGTTTTATCATCACGCTGTTATTACAAAAGGGTACCAGCAGTGTTTACAAAATAAACTTCTTTAATGAAACAGTAAATCAGTTCAATTATGGTAATCTAATGAAGTAAATCTATTACTAAAACATCTTACAATGGTGCGGTTACCTTTTAAAAAGGTTCCGTCTTTAAATTCGTACACAAAATAATGTAATAATAAAAGTTAAGGATAGTCACCATGACGACATACTCTGCTATAGTTGAATTGCGCACCACTCAAGAGTTCACAGTATTCGTCATGATGTCGACAATAATAAAAATAAAAAACACATTCACAAGCACTTATTTCGACATAACTTGATTTAAATGGACGACGGTTTCTGAGCAGGTTATGCTTAGCATATGACTTTGGGATTAGTTGATATTTGCGGTGGTTGCACAGTTTCTACCTTTATACTCGGTAAGGCTATTGAACTTGCTACCACTTCTTTCTTTAACCATTTTCGTATGCTTTTGATACACCTTCGTTTGCCTGCATTGATTGACATCATAGCCAATAGTACTATGGTTACTATCATAACTATGCCAATAATATTCAATTTTTTGTCCACTTAAGCTACTTTTGATAAGTATTCGCTAATGATGACGTTTTCCTTTGTCTGATTAGACCCCATTTTTATTGCAATTTAGTGTACGTAGTTTCACAACAATTATTTATTATATAATTTACAACTCGGATGCTTCTTGCTTATGTTAAAATATTTGACCTTAATTCAGATAATGCTAAATTAACGATATCTCAATGGTATTTTGCTTAATCGTCCAATACGCGTTGTATATGTATCGTTACTGGGTTTGCTTGTTTGAAAAGTTACTTTTTCTGTACTTTTTTGCCTATTTGAATATCAGTTTTATCCAACTGTTATTTATCAATATATATGCTGGTTTTAATCGATCTACAGGCACATTAGCTTGTCTGTCTGGTAATTGTGCATGATATACTTTATCTTTTTTGCTGATGACGCGATATGGTCCATCGCAAGGAGGTTGCTCAATAGTTTCCAGGTTGGGAACATTTAAAAATTGCTTTAACCTTATCTTCTAGAAGTTCTTTACCAAAACTGCATTTAGATAAATTATTAGTTATGCTAAATTCTTTAAATCGTTCAAAAACTTTTTCTAAATGCGGTTTATGTTGCGTTTCGTCTTTTGATGCAAATATTACGTCATCAACGTAATTAAATAAAAAATCTATCTTGCAACACAGTATGATGCATGAAACGCTGGACAGTTTGCGTCGCATTTCGTATTCCAAAGGGCACGCGTATAAATTAAAATAAACCAAAAGGTGTTATTACTGCAGTCTTTCGATGTCATTTTCGCGACCGGTATACAATTGTATGCTTGGTTAATATCTAACTTTATAAAAATCTTCTTATAAGCCAAAATATACGTGAAATCATGATGGCGATGGTAGCTATACGGTTAAGTAATCGCATTTAAACGTCTATAATCTCCACATGGCCTAATATTACCGGTACTACGTGCAGAGGGCTTGCACAAGCACTATGGCTCGCCCTACAAATCCCTAGCTCTCGCATAACCTAAATTCGTTTTTAGCTTTTACATACCAGTCCGGTGGTAGTTGTCTCGCTCGTGCGTGCACTGGAGTACCTGTTGTCTCAATTTGATGACTAACGCTATGTCTAGGTGTCTCTTTGAAACAGGCTTAGTTAATTCTGGGCACTTACTCAACAACTCATAATAGTGGCAATTATCAACAAAGGTTTTTAGACTGGGCTCCGTCGAACTAAAGAGATTTCCTCTCGTACTTAAGTTAGTAACCTGATCGACTAGCCTTCGTCCGTTAAAATCAATTAACAACTTATGATTAGCTAAGAAGTCAGCACCTAATATTGGTTGTTCGTTCGCTATCGTAAATAACTAACGGAACGCTCGTCTCAGATTTACTTCTAGTTCTAAAATGTGTGTACCGCACGTATTGATCTCGGTACCGTCCGCAGCGTACAACTTATAAAAGGCACTATGTGCGTTTTTTTTCTTTAAAATTATTATAAAAACAAAAAACTCGACTGCTAAAAATTAATCAACTGAAAAGAGAAAAACAAGTACTAGATTTAATTTATACATCAAATATTATAAGAAGCTGCACGCGGTGACAAACGAAGTTTTGGTCGGTTTTTCTATAATTTTTGTTTGTCCCATTTCCTTCGTGCGTCCCGGAGCGGTCGTCTCATTCTCACTCAAAGACAATAATAACTTAGTGTGCGTGTCAGTGTGTGTGACTAATTACCCATCGGTATTATCGTTAACTCTTGTGCTCGTGTGCAAACTTATTTACCTATAACTATTGGCACAGAGTAGTGTTGCGGACAGAGACATAAAAACGTATAAATGAAGTCGACGATCCATTTGGTGGAATGAGTGTAGATGGGTCCTTAATAGAGAAGGAGTCTCCTCCTCCTTACGTTACATTTCGCCAAGGGATGTCATGCAAAAAATATTCAGACTGGCGTGACGAGCTCAAAGATCTCCAAGCAAATGTAAAATCTATGCTTGAGAACTAAGAGCTACATAATAAAACAGGATAAAAATTCTCATTACTTTTATCCTAATTCAAAAGCGTAAAGTAATCGATAAAGTTTCTAAGCGGCGACAAATACGATTGTCTAGAAGAGAAGTCGAAGGCATTTGACTATTGTAGCGAATCCGAACGCAACACAAACTTCGCGCCCGCATCGCGAGCGCCGCCTCCCGGAAAAGTATCGTAGTTAACTATCTGTCAGTCGATGAGCTAATGATGAGATCAAGGACTCTAACAAAACTTTAATTAATGTTTAAATGCCAATTTTCTCACTGTTAACAGTTGTAATTGTGTGTGTTGTGATTTATAAATAAGCAGTCACAGGCGTTCACTCTTCTTGTTTTTACAATATACATAAGACTCTATATATACGAAGTTTAATTGCTCCTTTCTTACACTATACTATCACGTTTCGAAGCTCGAGGAAAAAGTTTCTTCTCCCCTGGCTGTTAACAACGGATTGCTACTCTAGAAGCAAAGCTAGAAACCGCAGAACAAAAATCCCGTAACTGCAATTTTGCGATAAGCAATCTGCCTGAGAAGCGTGGCGAAAATCTTATGTTCATCCTTGAAAATATGTCTATTTTAATCACGCAACCGTTATCGCCTCGTAATGTCATTGCTATTCACCGTGTTCCTCTAATGAATCCCAAATCCGCACAGCCAAGAAACATAGTGGTTAAACTTTCCAGCCAAATACTACGCGATAACTTCATTGCAGCTGCTCGCCCCAAAAAGGGTATCACATCTGAAGAACTGCGATTGAGTGGCAATCCACAAAAAAAATCTACATAAATGAGCATCTTACACTGCAGAACAAGAAGTTATTCGTCAAACAAATGAGATTGCAAAACAAAACGGATATAGATTTGTTTGGATTAAACACGGTGTCATACTCGTTCGCGCTGACGTCCACGAAGCGGCTTTCACCATTCATTCCGGAGAGGATTTATCTAAAATCAAACCTTATAATAAAGTATCTAGGCAAAGTTTTAAATAAGTGCAATATTATTTGCATTTATAAAGGTGTGGGCTCATTTATTTTCCTTTCATTGTAACTTGTTATTTTGTTTACCATACAGTCTGTGCTCTCTGACTCATACATTACTCCAAGTTGTTTACGCAGTTTTTACTAATGACGCGCGCGCGAAATATTTTACGATCACCCTCACGTATCTATATAATTGTACCATTAAATTAAAAACTAATACATATCTAAACTGCATTATGTTGATTATCTGTAAGCTTGGGCTAATTCTGGTAGTAATTATGAATTTCACTTATATGTTATCCTTTAGTTTGCACATTCACGTTTACCATAAAATAGATAGAATCATAACATTATCATCTTACTTACATTTTAACCAATTGTGCTTGAAATTGTTCACTGTATTCTTTTCATTCTGTGTTTGCCATCACTGTATTATATTTTGTAATTTGTTTAGGATGGATTTGGAACTGAACTTGACTCAAAGCTTTGTTTTGATAGCAATTCTTATTTTTTTTTGTAATTTAACAGTTTATTACCAAAACTGTTTAGGGCTGCGAATCAAGGTAAATACCTACATTATTTATGAATATCTTGTGTTTTTCCTATGACGTAATCATTCTTACAGACACTTGGCTTATACCGAGCATATCCGATGGCAAGTTTATTGATGGTCGATATTTAGTTTTTACATGTGACTGCGATCGCTGCACCACGGGGAAGGGTGACGGTGGCGCCGGGGTACTGATAGACGTTTTACGCACTTTACAACCAACTAGCATTTTGACGCGCCATTCTCACGCTGATATTCAACACGTCTTGGTCCAGGTACCGGGGTCGCATTCCACAAAGCGCCATATCATAAGTGCAGCCTACATACCGCCGCGTACTCCGGACGACTTGTACACATCACACTTAGAAAAATTTCTGGATTTATCTTTAGAGCTAACTATGAATTAATTAATTAAGTGTTGAGGTTATTGGACTGGAATCATTTGTTTTACGGCCTTTCTGCTGGTCAATCCGTTAATGCATTTTACGATCAAATATATAGTATAATTAAAAGGCATATTCCGCTATCGGGTCTCAAGCATTCACGTTTTCCTCTATAGTTTTCTCCTTCGCTCATGCGTATTTTCAGAAATAAAGAAAAAGCGTGGCTAAAATGGAAAACATATTATGGTGATGTATTGGACTATGAAAGTTTTTCTACTCATCGTAAACGGTTTAAATCTAATTGTGACAACTGTTTGATAAATACATGAAATCAGCATCATGAGCACTAAATATTTCTGTACTTACATTTCAAATAAGAAGGGCAGGGCGGAGATCCCAGCGAATATGTTTCTTGAAAATCTTAACTCAAATAATCCAACTGATATATATTATACTAGCTGTTCCCCGCGGCTTCGCTCCCGTGTGCTAACCCCGGCACCCGTTTTTGGGATAAAAAAATAGCCTATGTCACTCAGGAATAATGTAGCTTTCTAATGGTGAAAGAATTTTTTAAATCGGTGCAGTAGTTTTGGAGCCTATTCGTCACAAACAAACATACAAACAAACAAACAAAAAAATCTTTCCTCTTTATAATATTGGTATGGTATAGATAACATTTTCCCCAATTTCTTCACCTCCGTTTTCGTCAATCCACGAATTTCAACCCTGCGATGTGGCATCCTCCTAATATATATGAAGATAATACTTGCCAGAAGATGTTGTACATAAAGCGATAACGCAATTAGACTTCCAAACAGGTGTTCCCGTCCCCATAGCTTGCCACCAGCAGTAATCATAAGCAGTTGTCATAAACTTCTGGGTTGCAAATCCTGCGAGCAGAACTTGTTACCTTTCCACCCGCCTTAACCATGAAGCAATTAAGCGAGAACTGGAAATTACCGATTTTTCAAGTATATACACTGAGGAGGATGCTAATATTTCTATGAAAAATGTATATACATCATAACAACGATCATTTCCAAACACACAACTCAAGTTAAAATCCCTAGACGAAAAATAACTCTAAAACCCTTGATAACTGGCATTTTAAAATGCATTACACACCGAGATAGGTTACACATTCAGTCCAAGAAAGCACCAGACAACCTTATACTTAAAATTACCTATAATCGGTACCGAAACTTTTTTAATGACCTACTCCGTAAATTAAAAATATCATACGAAAGGTGTGAGCTTGAGAAAGCAAGTAATAACCCAAAGTATTTATGGAAAACCATAAAAGAAATAACCAACACCACTAAAATATGTGCAAGTCCCGTTGAGCTATTAAAAATACGTAATGATCCTAAGTCTTCAGTGGATGAGGTCTGCAGTTTTTTCAGTAATGTGGGAAAAAAGCTGGCTGACAACATTATATCAAAGCACCTTACCCCATCACCTCAGACTAACGATCATTCTCATCTTAATAGCATAAACCCCTCCCCTGTAAACTCTCTTGCGTTCTTAGAAGTGGATGAAGCTGAAGTCAGCCGAGTCACTTATCCTACAGTTGCGGAATGACTGTGCTATTGGGTGGGACGGTATATCGCCTCTTTTATTGAAAAACTGTCGCTCGGTACTGATACCGCCTCTTACCTTCAAATACAACCGCTGTCTAAAATTGGGCGTGTTCCCGGATGCTCTTAAAAAGGCGATAATCCATCCTATACACAAGGGAGGGAGCAGAATTTGTGTCAATAATTATAGGCCTATATCAGTATTGCCGACACTTTCTAAGATTCTTTAGAGGATCTTAAACAATCGTCTCAGGACCTTTTTAGAAAAACATAAAGTTATAGCAGATAACCAGTATGGATTCCGAGCTGGTGTTTCAACTGAAGATGCTGTGCTGGGTTTGACACAAGAGGTAGCTAGAAATCTAGACAAGAAGACAAGATGTTTAGCTATATTCCTGGACCTCTCTAAGGCATTTGACACAGTTTCTGTTACCATCCTCACCTAAAAATTAGAACACTTAGGTGTACGTGGCGTATCTCTTGAAATATTTAAAGATTATCTCAAGAACCGGACCCAGAGAGTTAAAATTGAAACCCACCTCAGTGATGACGAGTTTGTAACTTTCGGCGTTCCTCAAGGCAGCATACTGGGTCCCACCTTATTTCAAATTTACGTCAACGACCTTTGCAAAATGAACCTCCCAAATACTAAGATATATACATACGCTGATGACACTGCGATCTTAGTTTGCGGACCTACTTGGGATATTATCAAAACTACGGCAGAGTCAGCAGTCACGGCAATAATGTCATGGCTCAATTTTAATCTTCTCACCTTAAACGTAAATAAAACGTGCTACATCCCATTTTCAATTAGGCGAAAGACCGCACCGAAAAATAGATTTTCAATTACTGCCCACTCGTGCTCTGACCGATCAGAACTATGCCGTTGTCCAACACTAACTAGAAGCGACAACATAAAGTACTTAGGTGTCCACATAGATGACGGTCTTACATGGAAGAAACAACTTGGAGCTGTCACGACTAGAACTTTGCGCCTCATACATATATTTAAATCCCTTCGAAAAGCTGCTAATACCGATGTATTGAAAATGGTATATTATGCACAATGCCAATCGGTCATAGGTTATTGCATCTCTGTATGGGGTAATGCAACGAAAGGTTGTGTCCTAGGGGCTGAGAGAGCACAGAGAGCCGTACTAAAAGTAATGACAAGGAAACCCTATAGATACCCAACAACACAGCTGTACGCAGACTGCAAGGTTTTTACAGTCCGTCAGCTCTTTGTGCTTCAATTTGTACTTAAGAAACATAGCAGCCTTCCCCCGTCTAACCCAAAAAAGCGTACAAACCTTCCCTCAGGCACCCAACACAGGACCACTTTCGCACAGCATCAGTATAAAGTAATTAGCGCGTACATTTACAAAAACATTCATAAAAAACTGAATATCTTAGACCTCAACAAACACAACCTAAAATTAAAAGTGACAGAATGGCTACTTAAACAGGACTATGCCGCAACGGAGTCTTTACTTACCTACATCACCTAATAAGTACACACCCATCTCCATGCTTGCACGAATACTTCTATCCTCGCATCTAAACACTCTCGCACATACAACTCCCTCACTCACTTACACACCAACACCACATCATCTACCTATCTACACTCACACGTGTAAATTTACATTCATTCACCCACACCCTCGCACTCTCACATACTCATTATAATGCGCATAATTTAAAACTTAAGTCAACTATCTCTTTTGCCCTTCTGAAGGTAAATCGACACACAGTCCACACATACATGAATCAATTGGAACTTCATTGTGAAACGCTGTCTCTTAAGATACAGGATACCCTAGTTAAGGAGACAGAGTTTAGTCTATTGTGTACAGATTTCTGCAGCATCCAAATGTTTAATGTAAATGTTTTCTACCATAATAATATAAATAATTGTATTTCATCAATCAATCATCATTCATTTATTTATTTGTTAACATAGGTAAATAAATACAGATCTTAAGTTTGAACAGAGCGCTATGTTATGCCAGGAGGCGTACAAATATGGTGTACAAATCTAGCTGAGGATTACAAATTAAAATTTCCTTTAAAATAATTGAAAATCATGCATAATTTTGGTATTGCATTAGAAAATAAATTGAACAATTCAATACTCCAAATATGTCAGACCTAAATGAGGAATGATTAAAGTGTCAAAATACTTAAAATGTCAAAATAATTAAAAAATGTCAAAATAACTAAAAATGTCAAAATAATTCAAAATGTCAAAATAACGAAAAACTACAAAATCATTAAAAATGTCAAAATAATTAACAATTTCAAAATAATTAAAATGTCAAAATAATTTAATGCCTATATTTTATACACTGTAAACTTAAAGTAACTACAATAATCTGTTTTTTTTTGGGAAATAAAGATATTTATTATTATTTAGCTTACCTAAATGCTATGCAATAACTTTCACAAAAAACATACAGAGAGATACAGAGAGTGTTGATCTGGTCCGTACAGGAGCGGTTCGAGCGGAAATCAGCTTGCTCCTTGCGTAAAAGACGATCCACGGTCTTCGACAATCTATCCAGGATGTTCTTGCAAAAAACCTTAGAGGGGATCGCGAGCAACGTTATACCTCTCCAGTTATCGCACTGGCTAAGATCACCTTTCTTAGGAACAGTTATAAGAAGACCTTTGTTCCATTCGTCTGGGAGTTCCTCGGTGATCCTGATTTTTTCAATGAGAGGCGTCAGGACGTCGACTGCGGTGGGTACGTCGGCTTGTAGCATTTCCGCAGTTATCAGGTCGAGTCCTGGTGCTTTGCCTGTCTTCAAAGAGCTTACGGCCTCCGCAACTTCAGAGGCTGACAGTGGTTCCGTGCTAATGTTGAGAAGTTGGGATGGTGGGGAACTGACTTGCAGCGCGTCAGGCGTTGATGTAGCTGACAAACGGAAGACCTCTTCAAAGTGTTCACGCCAGCGAAGTAGCTGCCCTTCTGGCGTCACGATGAGCTGACCATCTTTTGACTTCAACGGCTTCTTCTTCGACTTGCTGTTACCTGCCAAGGTTTTGGTAGTATTGTACAACTCTTTCAAGTTGCCGGAGTTTGCAGCTTGTTGAGCACGATCAGCAATACCATCAGCCCACCGTCTCCTATCTTTGCGGGTACTGCGATAGATTTCCTTGCGTTTCTGACAGTATTGCGTGTTAAGGTCTGCTCGTATGGCGTCGTTATGGGTCTCAAGCAGTCTCAGATAAAGATTCCTTCTATCTTCGATCAGGTTCCACGTGCGTTGTGACATCCAGTCCTCCCGAGAATGAGTCGATTCGTGCCCTAGAACAACGGAACTGTACAGGCTGTGTAGGTCTCTGTATAATCTTGCCAGGTCCGCCAGCCCCACGGGCTACTGCAACCTTGAGCCGGACTTCAGCAACTACCAGATGGTGGTTGCTATCAATATCGGCGCCCCTGCGGTTGCGGACATCGAGCAGTAAAGACCGCCATTTGGAACTAATGGCGAGGTGGTCAATTTCGTTCCTGGTGACCCCATCGGGTGAGTTCTACGTGTACTTATGGTGGTCGCCATGAATGAACAAGTTAAGTGGTAAAAGATTATAAGTTTTTAAACTGTCATGGTCACTAACATTAACATTCGAAACGGGATATTTACCATGTTTACTGTTGTATATATTTACCATGTTTCAGCTGTGCAAAACCCGAAAAAGTGCCGAAAAAATTTCGCGAGCGGACACAGTGAATTTCGTGTGTCGGGAACAGAACCTAGTTGTGAGTGACAGTGATATTGACAGCGGTATTGAGTGCAAAAAACGAACAAGAAAGAGGGTAGCCCGTTTTGTCTCCTCATAAACACCCACTCGCAAGAATATCAGTTTATCCGTGATCATCACAGAGTACATTTTAATATACTGAAAGTGATCATGCTGCTTGCAACAGCACCGAAATATCGGTAACTCGCAACAAACAGTAAACATGGTAAATATCCCGTTTCGAATGTTAAAGTTAGTGGTATAAGATTATTTATTTTGCTATCAAAGTTACGCTTATCTTGAATTTGCGCCAAAATAGGAACATAAAAGTGTTACAATATATATATATATTTGGAATGGCCTATTTAGTAGCTTTCATTTGATACCCATACTGTTACAAAAAAATATCACACCCTTTTTCTTAAACGCACCCCGCGTTTTAGAAAAAAATATAGCCTATGTCACTCCCACAATTGAGACAAATCCAACGACACCTCATATGTCATAATCCGTCAAGCCGTTTGGGCTGTGAAGCGTGCTATAGAAATGGACATACACACGTACATACTCGAAAAACATTACCCTCCCGCAGTCGCGTAAAAACAACTCTGAGAGGTAGAACAGCCACATTTGTACCACTATCTACTAAAAAGTTCAAACCTGAATTCCTGTCCTTGACACATAGACGGTGATTAACGTGCACGCGGTCGCAGCCTCCCGTCACTGACTGCTCCGTTTCTAGTTTTCCGATGGCACGGTTGAACACACTTATTCGCCTTGTAACGGAACTTGAAGTGGTAAAAAAATAACCAGTTGGGGTCGTCTTCATTAGCGTTTCTTCTAGACCTGCAGCCGTATTGCGAAAGTGCGCAAAGAGTTTAAACTCTATCCAACTGACCAAATCGACCAATCACATGCGAGATGAATGACGCGATGTGGATTTCCGTTTTGTGTCTTTGGCCGATTTGGTCGGTTGAATAGAGTTTAAACTCTTTGCGCACTTACGCAATACGGCTGCGGGAGTCTGATCTTGATCTGGATCGGAATCTTGGTCTAGAAGAAACTTGCGAAGGCACTTTAAGACGAACCAAAAAAAGGAAGGCATAGTGTAGGAACGCTGACACATTATTAATGTATTCGTGTTCGTACTTGCTGCGGTCGGCGACGCTAATTCGCTGATAACCACCGCCCACTGTAGAAGCGCTTACTAAAATACGTAAGTACTTCCATTGTAATACGTTCGTGAATAATGAAACATCCAAATGTTCAATCGTTTAATTTCTCTCCATACACAAACACCTGGAACATTATACAGCCACACTCAAAATTTATTTGGCGAATGAAAAAGCGCCTCAACTGGAGTATTTATAATTACTAGTTTTTTTTTTATTATCGATAGGCTCGCGATTGACCACAAGTTAAATACGTGTTTAGGTGATTGACAATTTGACGTATGCCTAGTCTTATTTTTAACCGTCTTTCAAAAAAGGAAGCGGTTCTATGTTCGACTTTATGTATTTTTTTTGTGTATGTTCACCGATTTCCCCGTCATTGTGGACCAATTTTTTTTTTTTTTTTTTTATTATTGAAAGAGTATATTCCCAATTTAGTCTCATTTAAAATTGTTGAAGATCCGATGAAAAACTGCCGAGTTATACAACAGAACTCCTCAATAAATGACGGCGAATCTCTCGGGATTGCTGCAATAGCACTAGCTAATTTACCACCTCCCATAAGATCGCTGAAAACAAAACAACGATTTCAATGCCATTATAAAAAAAAACTATACTTACTGTTATAAATCTATTATAAAGCTGAAGAGTTTATTTGTTTATTTGTAAGAACGCGCTAATCTCAGGAACTACTGGTTGGAATTAAAAGATTATATTTGTGTTGAATAGTCAATTTATCGAGGCATAATATAGGCTATATAACATCACGCTGCAACCAATAGGAGTGGAGCATAAATGAAAAATGTAGCAAAAACGGAAAATATTATTCCTTTTTGAGAGCTTCGTTGCGTGCGTTGCGTAAACGGTTTAAGTTACGCATCAATCATGTATGTAGGGTAGGTAGGATAGGGTAAGTAGGGTAGATGGGTAGGTAAGTAGCCACTTGAAGGGAGCTAAGTCGCGTGGGACAGCTAGTATATAAGAAGAATGAAAGGTTGATCAACGTGTATATCTATACCAATATTATAAAGAGGAAAGAAAATATTTTTATGCTTTGAAATTACTCACTTAAGGTTCATATTCCATTGGCATCGTATATAGGTAGTTTGAGGTGGTGGCGGCACCGAAATCCTTCACACGCAGCGATGTGGGGAAATTCTTCACTAAGCAGCAAACTTTCTCTTCTTCCTGTGTTGTTTGTTGTCAAGCATTGGCAATCGTACCACACAGGCTAATCCGACGGCACCTGACCGCACAGGATTTGGGCGCCGCCTGGTATCATAGCCCACCGTCGACGACACCCAGTGTGCGCACGTTGTTGCGACGTCATGTAGACTTTAAAAGTAAGACTTTGCAACGAGGGGCGCCACGCGAGTGTGGTTCTGTGGGCAGACAGAATATGGGATGATTAAAAAAGTGAACGCGCACCTGTCCGCGCCGCAGGAGCCGCACGCGCCGCAGTCATCGAATTTTATAAATCTTTATATGAAATCGTATGCAGCCTCGCGCACCTATCCGCGCCGCACTACCCGCATTTCAGCAAAATGCTGTAGGTATACGGATTCCACCAGCACGTGCGGTTGACGTCATCAGATTCGGCGGGCGATGAAGGCGGCGCGGAAACATGATCCGTATCCGTATGAAAATACAGTTCAAGATGTACAGAAGTGGATACAATGCGTGCGGCGCTTTCGGTGCGGATAGCGCGGGGCCAAGAGAAAATGCGATGACTGTGGCGCGTGCAGCGAGTGCATCGCGGACAGGTGCGCGTTCACCTTAAGAGGAAATACGGGCGGAGAGACTTTTGAAAAATAGGTATTTGAAAAAACTATCGCTGTCGCTCTTCGAACTGCGAGCGCGTGGCGCCCGGCCGCCCTATCCATGTGTGTGTAAGTTGACAGTGTGTGCGTGCCTCCGAAACGCTCCCGGCCGCGGCTCGCGCATTTCTTGTAATCGCCCCAGTCACTCGTAACTTTTGTTGTTGTGGATTGTGGACTGATATCCAGGAATATCTGTTATTCTTAACAGCAAATGCAGAAAATCTTTTTTTTTGGACGTGACTAATAATACTGTGGAGCAATTTAATTATGTAATTGCCAAATTTATTGGCGGAAAAAGAGTTAACTTTGCAGGCTCATATCATATCAGACAAGATGTTATGGAGCAGTAACTTCATAAAATAGCGAAGGCCTATTCATTCACGCATCCAAAAAAAAATACAGGGCTGCAGTCCGAGCAAATAAAAAAAAAATAGATCAAAAGCAGCGTTCGAAAAAAATCACAGAGATTTTCCGAAAAAGAAAACTGACATATTCCAAAGACGGAACGAGCAAAATAAAAAGAACTACAGAACCTGTTAAAAACTACGGTCGCTTAGAGTTGGAAGAAGATAGAAGAAGATATGCCTTTGGATTTATATAAATTAAAAGAAAAATTATTTCTTGAAAGATTGCTCTCAACTAAGGATGTTCAAAGGAAAATAGTGGGGGCCAAAGCGATAAAAGCTTATGGAAAATTGAAAGACTAAAGAGGCTTACGGCATCGAATGTTGGGCGAATATGTAATATGCGACCGAAAACATTGGTTCGCAAAATTTGAGAAACGTTATGATATAACAAATTTAAAGGAACTGTGGCTACCAATTATGGCAAGGAAACTGAATCTAAAGCGATCGATCAATTTATCAAGCACACGGGCCTACAGGTATTAGAGTGTGGAATGTTTATCGATGAAAACAAACCCTTTTTCGCGGCAAGCCTGGATGGTCTGATAGGTCAAGACTCGATAATAGAGGTAAACTGTCCTTATGAAATTGCAAGAATGTCACCTGAAGACGGAATTGAACAAAAATAAATAGATTTAGAACTGTTTTCAAGGATCATCACTAATCGTCTCCGTAGACCACATACATACGCTGCGGCAGGTTATACAGAAGACCGAAGAGTACAACTTGCCTCTCTGTTTAGCGTTTGTGGAATACCAGAAAGCCTTCGATTTGATCGACACTTGGGCTGTACTGCAGTCTCTCCAACGGTACCAAATTGACTACCGGTACATCGAAGTGTTGAACAGTGTGTATAAAAAGGCCACCATGTCAGTTCGACTTCAGGATCAGACCTCGGAACCCGTCCTCCTGCAGCGAGGTGTGAGACAGGGAGACGTCATATCTCCGAAACTGTTCACCGCTGCACTGGAGGATGTCTTCAGATTTCTGAACTGGAAAGGGCTAGGCATAAATGTCAATGGCGAATACATCAATCACCTTCAGTTTGCCGACGATATAGTGGTCATGGCGGAGACCATGGAGGACCTCAGTACAATGCTCGATGACCTCAGTAGAGCTTCCTAAAGAGTGGGTCTTAGGATGAACATGGACAAAACCAAGGTGATGTTGAATGCCCATTTTACACTCACTCCAATCAAAGTCGGATACTCTTCACTCGAAGTTGTGGGCGACTATGTCTACCTGGGACAAACGATCCAGTTGGGTAGGGCCAACTTCGAGAAAGAGGTCAACCGTCGAATTCGACTTGGCTGGGCAGTGTTCGAGAAGTTGCGGTATATTCTCGTCCAACTTACCACAGTGTCACAAGTATAGACTTGAGACACAGTGACCAGACCAGTGTGTGTTGCCAGACATAATTATGGCTCTGAGACATGGTCGCTTTCAATGGGCCTTATCAGAAAGCTTACAGTCACCCAAAGGGCAATGGAGAGGGCTATGCATGGAGTTTCCTTGCGTGGTCGAATCAGAAATGTAGAGATCCGCAAGAGAACCAGGGTTACCGACATAGCCCGAAGAATTGCCAAACTTAAGTAGCAGTGGGCAAGGCACATTGCTCGCAGAACGTATGACCAATAGGGCAGAAAGGTTCTGGAGTGGCCAACGCGAATCGGAAGACGTTGCGTTGGAAGGCCTCCAACCAGGTGGACCGATGACTTGGTGAAGGTTCCGGGGATCCACTGGATGCGAGACGCACGAGACCGATCAATATGGTGACGTTTGGGGGAGGCCTGTGTCCAGCAGTGGACGTCTTTCGGCTGATATGATGACGATGATGATGATGTAATAGATTTATGTACGTTTAAAGGCAAAATGTTACAATTAAAATAGAATTACAATTACTTCTACTAAGTACAAGGCCAACTACACATAACTCGTCGAAATTTCTGTTATTTTATTTTATGGAGTCCCAAAAGCTTTTATTTTTCAAAATATTAAGAGGGACAATGCATTATGGCAAAAAATGAAACCATTATTAGAAAAGTTCCACCACATTAGTGGCAAGCCTAAGGCTAAATTAGCCTTTCACCAGAAATCATTGACGATCGGATACCAAAGAATAAACCAGTGAGAGAAAGCACGTCTGCCTAGCCTTTTCCCATCTACGTTGGAGTCAGATGCAGCTGAATACCAGTATTTTGATGGATCGACTGCCTATCTGACCTCCACAACCAGTTACTGGTTAATATGAAACCCCTTGGTAAAACGAGTCAGACTTTCAGGCTGTCAAAGCCGAAAATAACAGCCGGGACCAACGGCTTAACGTGCTTGACGAGACACGGACGGGTCTTGGTATGTAAAGATGGTCACCCATCCACGGAACATCCACGGCAAGCATAGCTTAACCTGATCGATTGACCCACAGAACAGATAAAACCTCTTTTATCTGTTCTGTGGATTGACCCGTGCGGCTGACGTTGAAATAAGTTTAATTTCGCTGATGTACCTAGTAGGCGATCTAGAGACTGCGGATACCTATCCGATATATAATTTACTGTTTTGTATTGAAAACTTTTTGTAACCCTCAAAGTGTCAATTTCCAGACACAATCGAAATTACCATTGTTTTAATCCGATTCGGAAATATGGACAGTTGAGCTGTAAACATTTCGCGGTATGCGATAAGGCCGCCCATTGTATATTTTTAGTATTAAGTTTCTTTTTCTTGTTTGTTATGGTGTACAATAAAGTGTATATATATAAATAATTAAATAAATAAAGACATGCACTTAATTTTATTTTGTATCCATTACTTTTTAATACTTCTATTTGTAATTCCCACTAAACAGCACATCATGCAAACAATATAAATGTGTTTATCGATAACTGTTTACAACACTAGTATATCGATATTATTTTCAACTACTACGCATCACCTTTTCGTCTGTGTACGTATTATGCAGACCCCTTGCGTCAAACCCCGCCCACAAATTCGTGCGATAAGGACAACCGCAGATTCGACAAATTTTCTTAAATAAAAAGTCATAATTCGAGGTTTGGCTCTCGTCTGTTTTCTCCTCCAACATTGGACTGATTTAGAAGATATTTCATAAACTGAATAAGAAGGATATTTACTATGTCCCTATGTTTTCCTTTTTTCATTAATAGTTATCAAATTTGTACACTAAGGCTCTGAAGACAGCGACTCAATACAGACAATTTTGAGCATTTTGAGAGGGTTCTAGTTCTTATACGGATAATATATCACCAAAAAGGAAAACATAGGGACATAGAAGAAGTTGATATTTATTTTACTGTAAAAAATCATTGTTTTAAGTTCATAAACCAGAGAGAAAACAGACGAGAGCGTTTGTATGGAGAAAAGACCACCCCCGTTTCCTCTTAAGTGCCTGTGTTTTTACGGGTGTAATACCCGTACTTATATAGTCTCGGTGTTTTTTATACCTACATTCGTTTTATTCACATCATATTTTTAAGGTTCATCCACCGCTTTACGGCACGTAAAACGGTTTCGCAAAATAATTCCCATCATACTTTGTATGGTAACTGAAGTAAAAAACCGTCGTTAATTATAATCGTTTGATATATTTGGTTCGTTACAGTAAATATATTTACCGGTCTCTCCGTCCACCTGTATTTATTTTAAGGTAATTATAGGTAATTTAAAGTAACTGTTTAAAAGCATCAATATGTTTTAAAATGACAAGCAGCAATAAAGAAAGAAAGAAAACCAGTTTATTTGGCACACACAGATACACACAATGCAGGTACAAATAAAAGGGAACGTTATTTAAAAAACAATTACATACATAGCGTGCCCCGCGGCTGCGCCAAAATGGTCCAGTTCAGCAAAATGCCAAACAACTAGTAAATTTCGTGGTAAAACACATGAACACTGTTTTTAAGGATTTAAAGAACACCAAAAATTCTATTTTCGCGGTATTTGTTCTCAAAACACTCCTTCGTTTTGCAAACCCTTAAAATAGCCGATACTAAACATAATGTTGAAGGAAACAATGCTACTTATAAATAGTTAACATGTCACTTCCCATCGTATTTTTTGTTTCGTTTTCCCATCAGTCAGTTAAGTTACTAATTACTTAATCATCATTATCATCATCATTTCCGATGAAAGACGTCCTCTGCTTGGCATAGGCCTACCTACCCCAAGCGTCGGCACACTAATCAGTCCGGTGCCTTTCGCATCCACCGTACTTAATCTTAGTAACAAGTTATTTTGTTACCTGACAACTGGAAATCAAGTTCCTACATTTAAAAAAATCTATATATACAGGGTAAAAGCTAAAATATATTTAGTTCAGCCCTCGGAAGGGTCAGTGTTACCGGTTGAAGCAATAAGACTCAAGTCAATGTTTTATTTTTTCATTTGAAAGTCAGTAAACTTATAAGTGTTTAAGTGGCCTTTGGATTTGTGGATTAGAATAAAATGAAGGTACCTATTATTTATATTTTGTGTGCCTTGTTAGTGCCAAAGCCTTAATAATGTACGTCCTCTTTCTTATAGGGTTTCTACATATAAGTATGATTGCGTTTGCTATTAGGAAGTCAAGTACGAGTTCTTGACTCCAATCATCTTTTTAATATTATAATATATTATAATTATAATAATATTATTAATTATTATAATATTATAAATAGTTTTATCCCTTGGGATGATAAAACAATTTTTACGCGGGCGAAGCCGTGGGCAGAAGCTAGTGTACTTTAAGCTGAAGTCACTGTCCGCGTGTCCGCGTCTGTTGACGTCATTTCCCGCTAACATCTTCTAAGCCACACAACGGATTTCGATTTAACTAATAGAAAGAGCGATCACTCTACGCACGGGATAAATTATAATTAGTCCCGTCCGTAGCGTGCTGATTTTTTTTTTTATCTTAGTTTTTTATAAGGGATTTTATCACTGAGTTATAATGTAGTATATTCGTTCGTTCATTTCTTCTTTTCAGAAACATTTGTGACAGTAAAATTGTGTAGTATAATATCAAATTTGAGGATAACATCAACCATGGTGCTCCTGAGTAGAAGAGATGCCATCGACAGCCGGATTACAAGTCGAAGTAGGTACCGATACAAAAAATATTTTTTTAAGTACGTGGAATATTGGGATTTTGGGATCGATCTCTAGGATGGACAAAAACCTTATTAACTTAATTAATACAGCCTAATGTTGTACTTAGTATCTGTTTACCCAGTATCTGTTTGAAAGAATACATTTATGGTGTTTACATATTACTATGTAATTTTTAGTTCTCTATTAAGAAATGAGTTGTCGTCAATGTTCGGACGTCATAATTTTGTATTATGGGTTTGTGATGCGGGGCAACTAAGAAATTGTCTTGAGGAAAGTTTGGAGTACGAATGGCTATGAGAAAGGGAATACTAAAGAGACTTGATGGATGGACTGTTTGAAAAATTATATATCCAAAAAGGAGGTGACTTCTGAGATGATGACATTCTCTCTCTCTATGGCTCTTTCGTGATGGCGCGATGCAAGATTTTTACTAAGCGAAATTGCAAGTGAGTTCACATGCGCTGAAATCAATTCACGGACGCAATGCGATGAAATTCGACCGACATTTGAATTTTTCTTAGAAGTTACGTGTGCGATATATTGCGTCGCGCCATCAGAAAAGGGCGTAATAGAGAAGTATGTAAGAAAAGTATTGTGCCGTCCTCATAATTATGATTGATGCATAAGTTCTTTATTATTTTTAGCCGACTGCGGGAGGGTAAAGTTTTTCGAGAGTCCAAATGATAAATGATTTTATTTCTGTAAGTTGGTTTGTACAAACACTTTTACAAGTCGATCATATTTTTTTAAACTAGATGAGGTCAGCGTTTCCTATCTGACTACTCTGAGAAGAAAGGCCGAAACAAACTCAGAGGTCACAGTCTCTTTTAAAGTCCTGACAAAATCTTGGTTAGATCATGTGAATACAATGTAGACAGATATCTGAAATGGTCTATTGAGGAGGAAAAACCAGCC
Organism: Orthosia gothica; assembly: GCA_949775005.1. Classification (NCBI taxonomy): domain Eukaryota; kingdom Metazoa; phylum Arthropoda; class Insecta; order Lepidoptera; family Noctuidae; genus Orthosia; species Orthosia gothica. The sequence continues at coordinate 38,850,802 of OX459037.1, forward strand.
AGATTGAGTGGACCTGTGCAGTCAGTGCACGCATTTGTCAATAACCGAGCAGCTCAACTCAGAATTTAAGGAGCTCAACGATTCGACGAACAATACCAAAGAAAGGACATTCGGGTAGGCCGCATAAACTACTCAAACTGCCAGACCATGATTAAAAATATAATTACAATAATACAATAATTAAAATAAAATAATGTAATACTTTAAAAATGTAAATATTCTTGCAATTACAAGATATTCACATTCTTGTAATCGCAAGAAAAATAAAATTTAAAAATAAATAAAATTAAAAACAAAATTCACGGTGCAAAATATAAAAAATCTAAATTAATTGGAGCAGCTCAATCCCAAGCCTTTTTGTCCTCAACGTAATCTTTAATAGTATAAAATGCTTTCTGGCACAACTTACGTTTAATGAATGATTTAAATTTATTAAGACTTAGATCTTGTACGTGGCTTGGAAGCATAATATAAAAGCGTACACATTGACATCTAAACGAGCCACCTATCTTCTTGAGCCTTGTTGTAGGTACTACAAATTTGTTTTTGTTCCTAGTATTTATGATAAGGATATCACTGTATTTTTTAAACAATTTTATATTTTTATGGGCATATAAAAGATTTTCATAAATATACTGAGAGGGCACAGTCTTTACATTAATCTCCTTAAATTTCTCTCTGAGAGAGTGTCTCGGGCTTAATTTATAAATTGATTGAACAGCTCTTTTCTGCAAAACAAAGATAGTCTGGATGTCGGCGGCATTTCCCCACAACAGAATACCGTACGACATTACACTATGAAAATAGCTAAAGTATACTAAACGGGCTGTCTCTATGTCAGTTAAATTACGATTCTTTCTAACAGCATATGCTGCGGAGCTTAGCTTCTTTGACAATTTATCTATATGTGGGCCCCACTGAAGCTTAGCATCCAAAGTTAAGCCTAAATTCCAAAATCCATTTCTATAACACGCTCTACGGCCCAAAAGACTTGACGGATTATGACCTATGAGGTGTCGTTGGATTTGCCTCAATTGTGGGAGTGACGTAGACTATTTTTTTTAAAATAGCGCCCTCCCCCTTTAAGAAAGGGAGTAATACATTTTTTTTTAACTGTCCTGACAATATGAATATGAATACAAGGATAAAAAGTAGCCTAGGTCACCCGGGGATATTGTACCTTCCCAACGGTTAAAGATTTTTTGAAATCGGTGCCGTAGTTTTTAAGTTGTAGGAAAGATTAGTATGTTTGTATGTAACAAATAACATACAAACATACAAATCTTTCCGCTTTATAATATTTTATATTATTAAGTATAGATAAGCTGATGTTTGTTACAGACAGAATCCTGGCCACATTGCTAACAGGCTTCGTGTTCCTTTTAGTACCAATATTGATCATAATCTTAGACCCCGTTGATATCATCGTTAATAACGTGAGTATGATTTATTTCGTTTATTTACCCATTTATGCACACACACACATACGAACAATGATGGTGATGATGTCATGAACTGTGAGTATAGTCATTAAATCTGACAGTCATACTTTCAAGTACACAATTGACTGCTAACTATGTTTTATAGGTTATCGTTTTTTCCACCAGCATGATTATAATATAATTAATTAATTAACACGTTCAAGCATACTGATCCTTCATTGGCGAAAAATCCTCTTCAAAACATATGTTTTGAATAGTATAGTAGTCTTATCACATTTCCTACGTCTTCCAGAATATCAAATCTTTTAAAACTAGCCTGCCTAGTTCATAATAATTTATAGCCTATAACCGTCTGAAATAATGTACCTTTCAAATGGTGAAAGACTTTTATAAATAGATTTAGTGGTTCCAGAGATAACCCTACACGCCTGGACAAACTCACAAAATCCGGGCTCTCTCTTTATAATATTACTTTAGATATTCATTGTCCTTACCTAACGTACGGCATTATTCCAGAAACTCCGCCTAGCTAAGGGCACAGCACTGTACAATCTACTCCAGTATGAGATCCCAGCCGCACGCCTGGCGGTCTACGTCTTCAACATTACCAATGCTGACAGGTTCCTCTCTGGAGAAGACTATAAACTGAAGGTGGAAGAAGTTGGGCCCTTCGTATTCCAGTAAGTCCTTAAAAGTTCTAGCTTAGAATCTTCATCTGCCTTCCCTTTTTCCTACTTTGTTACTTATAGAGTTAAACCTTGTCAGAAGCAGTGTCCTTCCGAGCTGACACACATGTTTGTCTCTAGTGATAGTGCAATTTATTGAATACAAAAACTTGTTTAAAAAAAATAAGAGCTTGTTACAAGTTTTTAATTTATCAATTCCTATCACTTCCATGGCTAAACATAGGCTTCTAAATCACTTTCCTTTAAAGTATTCTAATGGTTTTGCTTTAAGTACATAGTTTTCTTCTGCATGAAGTTAGATTTTCTGTGTCACCATTCTTGATAAAACTTGAATTGCACACTAATTTGATCGACTAGGAAATGGAGGGGTACTAAGTGCAACTCTGTCAAAACCTTCGGGGAATACAAGCGTAATATTATATTAGAACTTTGGTTTCAGAGAATACCGCTGGTATGAGGATCTAGAAATGAGTGAGGATGGCAAGAATCTGGGGATGACGCCAATGACGAGATCAGAGTTCGTCCCAGAAGCCTCCATAGCTCACCCTAAGGATGTCAACCTCACGCTGCCTAATTTACCTTTTCTTGTAAGTTATTTTCCTTAACTTTGTTCTGATTTATGAATGGGGAGCCACTGAACCTACCTAAAACCTGCAAGACTACATGATTATGGAGGTATGCTGAACAGATAACCATTTTCTTAACAATTTGGTACAGTAATTTATAATCTTCAAGTGTTAATTTTACTGCAATTATGTAGTATCTACCACTACAATTCTAGTAATTATGTAACCAATATTCGACACAACGTTAGTAAAATTGTTGATAAGGGAGAATCTTTCGACCAGATGGGTGTTGCGTCTGGTGTGTGACCGCCCGACACTCACTCACGTTCACTCTTTTAGATCCATCAAATAGTATAATATAGAACCAGTGAATAAAGGACAGATTTAAAACGAGGGCCATAGATGAATCATGAGCAATCATAATCATAATAATCATAATCATTTTTATTTGTGTAACATAGGTAGTAAACACAGTTCTTAAATTAAAGTTCGTAGGTCGCTATATTTTGCCAAGAAGCGTACAAATATTGTGGTTACATGAGAAGTACAAAGAAAAATAAAATATTATTCATGCGAGAGGGAAGCACAAATTATTTGGTAGGTATGTCATAATTAATAGAATATGTTAAATAAATAACAACAAAATTATAAATGTCTCAATAACAGGTTGACTGCCACGAAATAAACACAATAGAAAATGTATTGTTTGGGGGTCACCGGTGACCTTCGTGGCAGTCAACCTGTAGGAGTAATTTCAACAGTCAAAAAAAAAAAATATTTGTCATGCGAGAGTTAAACACAAATTATTTGGTAGGTATGTCAAAATTAATAGAATCTTTACCAATATTAAAAAGAGGAAAGATTTTTTTGTTTGTTTGTACCGAATAGGCTCCGAAACGAATGTACAGATTTTAAAAATTCTTTCACCAATAGAAAGCTACATTATTCCTGAGTGACATAGGCTATTTTTTATCCCGTAAACGGGTCCTGTGGGGTGGCCCAAGGGAGCGAAGCCGCGGGGAACAGCTAGTATTTTATATAAATAATAACAACAAAATTATCAATGTCACAATATGGAGTAATTTCTACAGTCAATGCATAAATAATAGTCATAAATTACAATTAGTCACAATATTCAATTAAAGATTGATTCTCCAGTCAAAGCAATAGATAGGTCTACATTATTTTATCATTCAGTAATTCATCAGTCGTATAATAACATTTTTCAATTAGTAACAGTTTTTTTTTATTAAAAAACTGTTACTAATTGAAAAATGTTGTTAAGTGTATCATTAATTTTTTTTATGGCATCTGGTAATATTATAAATGCGCGTTGCATACCTAACACGCTCTTACTCACTAAGGCAGCCTTATAACGCTGATTGCTTAAAGAGTTTGCGTATTGGCTACGAATCGGAACATCTCGTAACGTCAACACCTTTTCGAATAACTTCATGTTTGTTTTGACGAAAACACTAATTTCAAAAAATATAATGAAGTTAAAGTAAGTATTTTAAGCGATCTAAAAAATGGTACATAGCTATCAACAATTTTGAGACCACACATTGATCTTATGCATCTTTTTTGTGCCCTAAAAACGACGTCTTAATCAGTAGAATTGCCCCAAAAAATGATGCCATTTCGCAAAATTGAGGCTACTAAGCCGTGACATGCTACTAGTAGCGAATCCATATTTATTTTTCTCGCAATTTCGAAAAGTGCGTATGCTGATTTATCTATTTTATTACTTAGGTCATCTATGTGGGCCTTCCAGTTAAGCTGGTTATCAAGGAATCAACCTAAGAATTTTGCTTCTTTAACTTCTTCAAAATCGCAGTTGCTATATCTGATATTTACTTTTAGTGCTTCAGTTCTTTGGTGAAAGTGCAATATTTTGGTTTTCTTTAAATTTATAACTAAATTATTTTTGTCAAGCTAATCAATTATGTGCGATAGTGTATTATTTATGTTATCTTGATAAATACTGCGATCAATTCATTTCACTATTGCAGTACTGTCGTCTAATAACATCACCATTTGATGTCGAGTCACCTTTGGAAGATCATTTATATAGATCAAGAAAAGAGGTGGCCCAAGGACGCTACCCTGTGGCGCACCAAACTTTATTAATCTAGAATGAGATAAAACTCTTTTCAAATGTTGTTTTTGTCATATTCTTGCAATCTCTGTACATTGCATTCTGTTGGAGAGATAAGATTCGAGAAGTTTTAAAATATTTCCTCTGATACCATAGCAATACAGTTTGTTTAATAAGACGTCGTGCTTTACATAATCGAAGGCTTTGGTCATATCTGTGTAAATAGCACAAATAGGAGCTTTTGGTGTACTGCTAATATAATGCCACGCAAAAAATCAAAAATAGCCATGTTGATCGTGGTATTCTTTCTAAAGCCATTTTGTTCCTTGCACAATAAGTTAAATTTATTGAGATAGCTATAAAGCGACTTATATTTTCGAAAATACAGAAATTTTAGCTATTGGCCTATAGTTCTTCATATTACTTTTGTAATCTTTTTTATGAAGTGGTTTAATAATAACTTTCTTCAAGTCTTCAGGATAAATTCCGTCAACAATGCCGAGGTTGATAATGTGCGCTAATACGGGTGCTATTAAAGGGCGCAAGTGAAGGCTTCTAACGATTGAATCACGAGCATAGCGAGCGATTCATGTGTTAGAATCCTGAGCGACGCGAGTGATTCATGTTCCTCGATATAAATTCGTTTTATTCAAGAGTTGCATACTATATTTTATAAAATGACTACGTAAAAAATACAGATTTAAGCGAAAAGCACAAGGATTATTATGCACGTGGAGTTTGTATCGAGTAATTTATGCACAAGGAGGTTGTGTAGCATTGAGATGGAGCTCGAATATATATTGGGCTTTTCTAAATTCAAACACCAAAACAGTGATTAAAAGTGCTTTTTATTCACTGTTTTCAGTGAATAAAATAAGCTTTTTAGAGGGGAAATGGTATAATAGTATATTATGCAAGTAGTGTATAAAGGACGGATTTAAATCGAGGGCCATAGATGAATCACGGACAAGTTAAGAATTCTAACAACCAAATCACGACCGTAGGGAATGATTCATGATGACTGCATCAAGTTTTAGAATCCTGAGTGACGCGAGTGATTCATGGCCCTCGATATAAATCCGTTTTATTCAAGAGTTGCATACTATATTTTATACCATGAATACGAGAAAAAGAAAGATTTAAGCGAAAAGTACAAGGATTAATAATAAATAAATGTTTTATTACCTTCAAAATTTACAAAAAATGTGAAAGCTCAGGGTTACAAATCTTTTGTAAATTGAAGCTGAGCTAGGCACAGCATCTGTGTTTCTGGGGCCAGTGATCACCTCCGTTACGTTACATAATTATAATTAATTAAACACCAATGCAATTAATATTAGAATTACAATCCAAATAAATATTCACTAAACATCCCAGACTAAAATCAAAATCATTATTAAAATTCTAAATATAATATTAACAAACTGAAAATTTAATCAATGAAGGAGTTTGAAAGTCGAATAATATTTGAACAAGGAATTTGTATCGAGTATTTTATGCGCAAGGAAACCTCCATCCAACCGTATAGCATTGAGATTGACGTCGAATATATTGGTGTGTTCTAAATTCAAAACTCCAAAACAGTAATTAAAAGTGCTTTTTATTCACTGTTTTCAGTGAATAAAATAAGCTTTTTAGAGGGCGAATGGTATAAAGGTGGTTTTCTCTACCTTATTTGTACACGTATCTTCTTCCCGTTTAAAAAACCAAACCTGTTATTTTACCTCCGTCTTTCCTATTCGGCTAATATATTCAAACAAAATGTATACAACTCAACTTGAGAACCTACTCCGTTCTTTTTCGTTATTCAACTGCATGTCTAGAATAGAGTAGAATAGAATAGAATAGAATGGAATGGAATGGAATGGAATGGAATAGAATAGATTAGAATAGAATAGAATAGAACAGAATAGTTTTTTTTTTGTACAGAAAGTAGGTACAAGTTAGTTAGTCTACACGGAACGTCGCAGTAGAACTATCCCAACTCATACCTAATAGATGTCATAACAGCTATAATACTCACAGCGGATCTTTGTGTCTCTGAATTGGCTACAAGCTGCGCAGGGTCGCAGTAGCTATTTTTGTATCAATGTTAAAAGTGAAGATAGCATTGTATAACTGTCTCTTTCACTCGCTTACGTTTGTAGCATCATCCTATCTCGCTTACTCCATGCAGTATACTCGATGACAAACTGATTCTTGCGCAATAGTTGTCAGAGTCAAATACTTATGTTGTAGATTTGGTGATTTTATATATTTCCATAGAAATTGTCGTTTACTATTATACCTTTTGATATCCATTGATGTCGCTTGTGTATAGGGATATTAACTTTGATTAAAGAAAACAATATAATTATTTAATATTTATATAAACAATATAATAAAATTAATTAATATGATAGGTGTGGGCGGATTTAAATTTTGAATCATTCCTATTTTTGCTAACGGTCTTGTGTAGCGTATATACATTTTTATTAATACTATTTATCACTCATTAAAGCTATTTAAGCTAAGACGATACATTGGAAGGCCTCCCACTATGTGGACCGATGACCTGGTTAAGGTTGCGGGAAGGCGCTGGATGCGAGACGCACGGGATCGGTCAATGTGGCGACGCCTGGGGGAGGCCTATGTCCAGCAGTGGACGTCTTTCGGTTGAAATGATGATGATGGGTTGAAGCTATTTTGCGTTATTTTATTGCACGTATAGGTGAGTGTGTCTAACAAACGTATTTTGGGGGTTTGCCATAATCTCCACGCTTGGCAGGCGTATTGGCGATCGTATTATTGTTGTTACAAATGCACAGAGAACGCTGCTACCCATTCTCTGGTTTGTCCCTTAGTCCCCTCATACGACACCCACGGGAAGACATAGGATGGTGAAATATATAATACTTCCGAAACCATACGGTACTGTAGCATAAACGACGTGGTTGTGATGCATACTCGGTATTTTGTATTTAAGTTTTTCTTCTGTTTATTTTGGTATGCGTCGTGCCTGGCGCAAATAAACGTTTTTCTTTCTTTTTTCTCTTCTATATATTATAACAACAATAGCAACAAATCGTTTTAGCCGTTCTCTAGCGACACTCTTACCAACGAATACAGCATTTTTACTTATACATGTTGGCAATAACTGGGTTGATAAATAAATAACTTGAACTTGAATAAAAAATGCCTCACGTTTATTATAGAAAAACTTTACATACATGAACAGACGAAGTGACAAGACAAAGAAAAAAGGTATAGCCAATATAGTTGGTACAAAATCAGTACTGGCAACATAATAAATATGGGTGCGTTCTCATATTCCAACACACCCTCCTGAACGCAAACCCATTTTACTTATACAATACAAATGTTTTTCTAGTGTTACACCCTTTGTTAAATTATCAGCTATCATATTACAACCATTAATAAATAGAAATTTAACTTTACCCTTTAATATGTTTTCTCTAAGAAAGTGTAATCTAATATCTATGTGCTTGGTCTTAGGTTTATAACAATCTGTTGACGCTAGTCTTATTGCACTTTGATTATCACTATAAATAACTAAAGCACTGTCCAGGCCTTGGCCCAGTTCTTCTTGTAGTTGACGAAGCCACAAGGCCTCCTGGGTCGCCGATGCCATCGCCATATACTCGGCCTCTGCTGTAGATAGGGCTACAGTCTGTTGCTTACAGGAACTCCAGGATATGCATGCATTTTGATAGATAAAACTGTAACCTGTGCATGATCTCCTGTCTAATGGGTCACTTGCCCAATCTGCATCGCAATACCCAGTTATTGCTTTAGAGTCTTCTTTGACATAACATAACTTGAGATCCTTGGTGCCCTGAAGGTATCTCATGATCCTTTTAACTCCAAGCCAGTGTTGAACCCCTGGATTATTACAGAACTGACTCAATTTATTCACTGCAAATGTGATGTCAGGTCGTGTTACCTGTGCCAGATATATAAGACAACCAACTGCTTGCCTGTATGGGAAATTGCTGTTTTCATTTTCAGGTTTCTTATCAAATTTTATATTTACCTCTATGGGAGTACGCACTGGTTTGCACTCAGACATGCCAAAGCGTTCTAAAATTAAATTGATATATTTCTCCTGGTCAATCATAATCACACCTGCCTCACGGTTTCTTTTAACGTTTATACCAATACATTGCTGAATCTCACCTAGGTCTTTCATACAGAACTCTAACATTAATTTTTCTTTGATTTCTATAACTGTATCTTTATCATTTGTAAAAATAAGAAAATCATCGACCCATACTGCAATATATATCATTTTAAACTTACTTATTGAATAATAAATACATGGGTCAATCTTAGACCTTTCTAATCCTATTTTAATTAAAGTATTGTTCAATTTTAGGTTCCATTGCCGGCTAGCTTGCTTAAGTCCATAGATTGATTTATGGAGGTGACATACCTGGGCATTTTCTTTGTAACGTTCTGGCTGTGACATGTAAATATCTGTGTCAATGTCACCCTGAAGAAATGCACTTATTGCATCCATCTGAATCATTTCCAGGTCATACTTAGCAGCTAGAGCAAGCAAGAATCGCACTGAGGAATATCTGACCACGGGAGCATATACCTCATCATAGTCATTTCCTTTTCTTTGAGCACATCCTTTGATCACTAATCTTGCTTTAAATCGAACAATATCTCCTTTCTCATTTGTTTTACTTTTAAATACCCATTTACATGGTAAAGCTCTTTTATCTGTTGGTAAATCTACTAGTGACCAAGTTTTATTCTTTATCAAAGAGTCATACTCCTCCTGCATGGCCTTCTTCCATTGCTCAGCATGCGGAGATGAAAGAGCTTCATCAAGAGTCTGAGGGTCATTTAAGTCAAATATAGGACAAAAATAACTCACATCCGGGTCATCCTCCTTTACATACCGTGCTGCTCTGCGTGGACGTAAATTTATATTACGTGCTGGAGTCGGAATTTCCACTGATCTCTCTGGTATATAGGATGGATCATCATCATCTCCGGACTGATAGTCATCACTGGAACTCTGGTCCAAGTTGTGTTGAATTTCTTCCTTACAGGGTTCTTCAGGTGTCTGCATTCCAGGACTGTATTCCATACTGCTGTCAGGTAAACAAGGTAAGTACACAGAATTATCAAATTTTTGTACACTTTCTAAAAATACAACATCTCTACTCTTGATGATTTTATTAGTGCCTGGATCTAGCAATCTGTATCCTTTGGTAGACTCACAATAACCAACAAAGATATATTTTCTAGATTTAGCATCCCATTTTTGGCGTTTTTCTTTAGGTATTTGAGCCATAACTTCAGAGCCAAAAATCTTTATATTAGATAAATCAGGTTTCTTACCGGACCACATTTCTATAGGTGTTTTACCATCAATTGACTTTGTAGGTGATCTATTCATTATGTAAGCCGCTGTTGCTAGGGCCTCTCCCCAATATAATTTTGACAAATGAGCATCAAGTAACATACATTTGGCCCTTTCTACCAATGTTCTGTTCATTCTCTCTGCAAGGCCATTCTGTTGGGGTGAGTATGGGGTACTAGTTTGGTGTTCAATCCCATGCCTACTTAAAAACCCATCAAATTCCTTGTTACAGTACTCTCTTCCATTGTCTGACCGAACAATTTTTATCTTAGTACCAAGTTCATTCTCTACTCTACTTTTAAAAGCTTTAAATACTTCCAGAATGCTCAATTTATCTTTCAAAAAATAAACACATACTTTTCTAGTGAAGTCATCAATAAAGGTAATAAAATACTTCATACCTCCCAGAGATATTTGCTCCATCGGTCCACATAAATCAGTGTGGATGAGCTGCAGTGGTTGTGATGCTCTCGAACCAATATTATTGAATGGCAATCTGCTTTGTTTACCTTGGAGGCAGGTAGTACATCTGATTATACCTTTACTTTGTTCTTGAAATGGGCTGACTCCCTCTACACACTCTGGTAACTTGTTTACATCTGTGAAGTTCAGGTGTCCCATGCGTCTATGCCATAAGACAACATCATAAAAGTTATTTGAACATGTTAAGTTTGAAAAAACTTCTCTGTGAGTATTTAATTGGTACAAATTGTTGATTAGAATAGCTGAACACAGGAATTTATTGTTTTTGTCATAAATATCACATGATTTATCTCTAAAATTTACTTTACAGCCATTTTTCACCATTGCACTTACTGATAGGAGATTGGCAGCAAGTTTTGGAATGTATAAAACATCTTTTACCTGAATTTGATCCTTACTATTTATATACAAATTAACCTTTCCTATATTCTCCACAGGTAGCGGTGTCTTACTTGCAACTGTTATGGTGGGTATCGGTGGACTTGCCATATCATACATCCAGTCACATCTGTTAGTCATGTGCATGGAGGCACCGGAGTCCACATACCATTGGTCCGTATTCATAGTCATTGGTGAAGCTGAAAATGCTGCAACAAAACTTTTACTGGTGTCTGCTTTCTCTTCATTTTTCTTCTTTGTGACACGACAATTCTTTGCAAAATGTCCATGTTTATTGCAATTATAACATCGGGGCCCTCTATTGTTTTGAACCTTAGCAGTATTCCTTTGACTGGCTACTTTCTTAGTGAAGAACGCTGTGCTTTCTGAGCATTGAACTTCCTGCAGGAGCTTCGATTTAATGGAATCTGCGCTAATCTTTATCCCTGAACTCTCCAGACCCATTATCATTGGCTTATATGTTTCAGGTAAGCCAGCTAGCATGAGTGTACCGAGCCACTCATCATCAATCTCAAACTTTATATTCCTGAGTTTGTGAGCAGTTGACATGATCTTGTTCACATAGTCGTCTACGGTTCGTGAGCTGTCCAATGTAGTTGTGATGAGATCTCTTAACAAGGCTACTCTTCTGTACAACCCGCTGTCATCAAAAGCTTGTTGTAAACTGTCCCAGACTTCTTTACATGTATTTGCACTCTGTACATGCACGTAGTTGACAGGATCTAGTAGGAGTATCAGCTTAGACTTTGCCTTTACTTCTTTCTTTTCGTCCTTGTTGGATCCATCGACACAGTCCCATAGATCTTCTAGTTTAAAATAAGCCTCCACGGCGAATTTCCAACTCGCATAATTGTCTCGTCCTACGAGCCTGTCTATGTGAAAGGGATTGTGGCTAGTATTGGACATCCTTTTCATGTATTAACAGAGTTTTCAATAATGACGCTAACTTCGGGGTTAGAGCGGTACCTAACCTCTCAGAACACGCCGGCCGGTTTTTCTTTTTATAAGTTCACGGAGTTTTTCGACTGTCAGTTACTAATTTCAACCATTAACCACGCTCTGCTACCATGTTGGCAATAACTGGGTTGATAAATAAATAACTTGAACTTGAATAAAAAATGCCTCACGTTTATTATAGAAAAACTTTACATACATGAACAGACGAAGTGACAAGACAAAGAAAAAAGGTATAGCCAATATAGTTGGTACAAAATCAGTACTGGCAACATAATAAATATGGGTGCGTTCTCATATTCCAACAATACAGATAGATAAGGTTTACATGACCGTGTGTTTTCCGCCCTGTCTATTTGTTTTTAAACTCACAGAAAAAATGCCACCAAGTCACCTCACCACACAGGGCTTCTGTACATCAAAACTCAGGAAATGTTTGGCAACTATTAAATTTCAGGCTAGTGCAAATATATATTATGATTTGAAGTAGGCTATGGAAACTAATCTTGTATTAGTAACTAAATGACATTAATATTTCAAGAAAATACTAAACAAGGAATATGAACCTACGAATTGTACAAATTATATTAATAGTGTCCTAAATTCTATTGGATATTTTAAACATGCCTATAAAAGATAATTCAAAACCCTTTTTTACCCGACTGCCGAAGGAGGGTAATTTATATATAGGCTCGCGCTTGACCACTATCTCACCTGATGGTAAGCGATGATGTGGCCGACGGTGTAGCATTCTTGCCTAGAAAAAACCTATTCACTTTTAACTTAAATACCCCGAGGTTGTAGATATCGGGATACACAGACCAGATGTACGCACAATGAAAGTATTTTTAAAACGTTTAGTGCGTATAGGTGGGATGTCTTCACCATTTACCGATGGCGCATCGCCGTACGTCTTGCTGTCCGATGACGAAACGGGCTAGGCGTAATTAGATCATGCAATTCCATCACACACTCCCCGAAATGCAAACGATAAGAAACCGACAAGCTGGCAACTCGGCGACGATGTTCAAGGCTCTGGAGCTTTGATTCGACCAGTGCCTCATTGCCAATGAGCCTCTCGGCCCTTTTTCCGATCGACTCTTGTGCATCAAGCTGGTATTTGGCATATCCGTATTCCAGTATTCTATGCAAGATCGAACTTGCACTTGATACAACTTAAGCAGCTGCTCTGGCATGAATACCGTCCCGACTTCGCAAGGATCCCCAACTTTTTGGCAGCCAATTGAGTCTTTGCCTTAATATATGGGCCAAAATTAAGAGTCGATGTCAACGTTACGCCAAGAAGCTCAAGATGGTCCGTTTTCGATACAGTTACACTCCAGAAAGATAAATATTTTTTTATTTCAAAATATTTACAGCATAGTTACAAACAAAGTTACAACATACAGAATTAGTATCTTAGGAATAGGTCCCCTGGCTCCCAAACTAGGTATACTCGTACCGGTGACTTGGGAGTCAGTATTCCTCCATTATAAAAGTCAATATGTATGTCGGTGGTTATTAAAACGTTGGTTGTAAAAAGTTGTAAAAAAAACAAAAGGCACATTTTTAATTTATACAATGATAACAGTGGGCGTGGCTTAAAACCTCAGAGGTCCATTGTCAACTGTTTGTAGTAACGGCGTCAAATAAGGCGTCCCACACACCTACAACGTTATATCGCAATATAATAAATACTAGCTTCTGTCCGCATCTTCACCCACGTGTAAATGTTTTCTTATCCCAAGGCAACATTATACAGGAATGAAAGTAACCTGTGTGCTATTCCAAACTATAAACTATCTCTGTGCCCAATTTAATCCAGATCCGTTTAACCGTTTTAGCCAAATTTTCCTTTTCATCCAAACATTCACATTTATAATAGTATAGTAAGATAAGATAAGTATGAAGTAGGATATTCTAAGTTTTATAATATTCATTGTTCCAGAGTGCAGTATCTGTCCTATCCAACTACCCCAGTTTCGTCCACTACGTATTCAACATCATGGCAGCCCAGATAGGAGCCGAGCCTTTCATTAACATGGACGTGCACAGCTTTCTTTGGGGCTATAACAACCCTCTGATCAGGATAATGAACAGCCTCGCTCCTGGACTCGTATATTCCAATAATTTTGGAGTACTGGACAGGGTAAGCCAAATTTATGTGATACTAGCTTCTGACAGCGGCTTCGCTCGCGTGAAAAGTGTTTTCTTTTTCGAAGGGATCATTAAACCGGGGTAACAAGTAGCCCATGTATTATTCTAGACTGTATTCTATCTTTGTGTCATATTTCATCCAGATCCTTTCACCCGTTCTGGCGTGATTGAGTAAAATACATTCATATAAACTTTCGCATTTATAATAACTAGCTGCCGCTCGCGGCTCCACCCGCGTGGTACTGGTAGTACTTCTCCCAATATCTTTATAAATTATACATAGGCTATAATTTATAAAGTTAGAGTATCCATCATAATTATATCTCTTGAAAAGAGACCTCCGCCGCTTTAATATCGAGCGAATTAAACAAGCGATTAAGCGAAATAAAGGCTCCAAGGTGTTTTCAAGGGATCTTGCTATTGAGCAGAGCCAGCTCACGAAACTGAAGACCAACAATCGCAGTATAGTATCCGCCAAACCGGAGCTTCGAGATATTTTATGGGAAGTTGTACCCATCAATCAGCAAGCCCGTTGTGAATCCAGCAAACAACCCAAGAGCTAGATTGACCCAACACTATACCGAAGATATCCCGAACGTCAGCCTGTACGAAATTACGATAGCTCTGAACAGCTTAAAAACAACAAAGAACCGGGTGATGACGGAATCACAGCCAAACTTATGAAGGCGGGTGGGAAACCGGTCCTTAAGGCCCTTCAGAAGCTGTTTGATTCCGTCATACTCTAGGGCAAAACGCCACAGGCATGGTGCAGTGGTGTGGTGGTACTCTTCTACAATAAGGGTGACAATACCTGGCTAAAGAACTATAGGCCCATCTCACTTCTTAGCCATATCTACAAGTTGTTTTCAAGATTCATCACGAATCGCCTCACGCGCAGGTTCGACGATTTACAGCCTTCCGAACAAGCCGGATTCCGAAAAGGCTTTAGCACCGTAGACCACATACATACGCTGCGGCAGGTTATACAGAAGATCGAAGAGTATAAACTGCCTCTCTTTTTAGCGTTTGTGGACTACGACAAAGCTTTCGATTCGATCGAGACTTGGGCTGTACTGCAGTCTCTCCAACGGTGCCAGATCAACTACCGGTACATTGAAGTGTTAAAGTGTTTGTACAAAAATGCTACCATGTCAGTCCGTCTTCAGGAGCAGACCTCGTCCAGCGCGTCGTGACACAGGGAAACGTCCTTTCTCCAAAACTGTTCACTGCTGCGCTGGAGGATGTCTTCAAGGTTCTGGACTGGAGGGGGCTAAGCATCAACGAAACGACGAAACGAGTACATCATTCACCTTCAGTTTGCCGACGACATAGTGGTCATGGCTGAGACCATGGGGAGCCTCAGTACAATGCTCGATGTCCTCAGTAGAGCTGCCGAAAGAGTGGGTCTTAAACTAAACTTGGGCAAAACCAAGGTCATGGTAAATGCCCATGTAACACCCACTCCTATCAAGATCGGAGACTCTACACACGAAATTCTAGACGATTACGTCTACCTGGGACAAATGGTCCAGTTGGGTAGGTCTAACTTCGAGAAAGAGGTCAACCGTCGAATCTGACTCGCCTGGGTGGCGTTCGGTAAGTTGCGCGGTATCTTTTCGTCCAATTTACCGCAGTGTCTCAAGATAAAAGTCTATGACTAGTGTGAGTCGACAGTGATCACCTATAGGACCGAGACGTGGTCGCTCACAATGGGCCTTATCAAAAAACTTAAAGTCACCCAAAGGGCAATGGAGAGGGCTCGGCGTTTCCTTGCGTGATCGCATCAGAAATGAGGATATCCGCAGGAGAACCAAAGTTACTGACATAGCCCGAAAAATGGTGAAACTTAAATGGCAGTGGGCAGGGCACATTGCCCGCAGAACAGAGTGCCGATGGGGCCGAAAAGTTCTGGAATGGCGACCGCAAACCGGAAGTCGATGCGTTGGAAGGCCTCTTGGAAGGTTGCGGGAAGACGCCGAGACACACGAGATCGGTCAATGTGGCGACGCCTGGGGAAGGCCCATGTCCAGCAGTGGACGTCTTTCGGCTGAAATGATGAATGATGATGTTGAATGATACGAGTATCGATTAAAATTACCAGTCTGCATTTAAAAATATATCCAATAGTTTAGTCAATATAGGTAGTTTGACTATCTAAGCATAGTGCTTAAATTTTTAACCGACTTACCAAAAAGGAGGATGTTCTATGTTCGACTTTACGTTTGTTTTTTTTTTTTGTATATGTTCACCGATATCTCCGTCAATTGTGGACTGATTTTGAAAATTCGTTTTTGTTTGAAAGAGTTTGTTTTGAAATTGGTCCCATTTTAATTTGGTGAAGTTCTGATGAATAACTTCGAAGTAAACAACAGAACTCTTCAATAAATAACGGCAAATCTCTCGGGCTTGCTGCAATCGCATGTCTGTGTATTGTTTATACCATTTCATATCATAACATCACGCCAGTACGCTCTCAAGGGGACGTAGATCTCTCATTTCAGAGGGAATGTTCTAGTTTCATGGTATTCGGGTAATCTATTCTGGCGTTATAGGTAACTTACTAAACAACTTGCTTAGTAGGTAAGTACAACTAAAGAGTGAAAAATAAACAACTTTTTTACAAAAATATACTACTGTCTTCCAAATAAGAAAACTACAAAGTGAAAAATAACTTTATTTTTGGAAGTCGGTGTCCACAACGCAAAAAATGGTACCTACGAAAGACACCGACTTCCAAAAATAAAGTTATTTTTCACTTTGTAGTTTACTTATAAAATTGGAAGTCGGTAGTATTTTTTTGTTAAAAAGTTTTTTTATTGCTAACGTTATTCAAGGTATTGACTACCTTTAAATTAGTACTATAACTAATATCAATAATAATTGGATACGTCGACATACATACATACATATGTCTGAGTTTATTGTATAAGATAATAGCCGAGCTATTGATGTCTTACCCTAAGAGGCAGATACAAAGTGTCGCCTGATGTGAAAAAAACTATTTTGTCACTATAGTGACTCACAAGAAAGTGCAGATGCTTATTAAGCATGAGAATATGATTATTTTGTCTATTTGGCAATTTATCCAAGTGATGTGTTCATGGCTCTATTCAGGGCCTTCATTACCTTACGCACTTGCTTTCCAGATCCGCACCCCACCAGGGTTGTTTGTCCGGTGTTCTGCGCGTAGTGGTTTCTGGTCAGGCAGTATGGTAGCTGCTTATCATAGATTCGGTAAGTTGGTTTACCTGCGTATCTATTACGGCATGCAGTTTCTAACATTTTAAATTTCGAAATTATCTGACGAAATTGGGCTCCTCAGTTTCGAATTTTCGAAACAGCCAAATATAATGGGATATCAAAATTGATAGTCTCGAAAGGTAGCTAAGGGCAGTTCTTTTTTAGGGTTCCCTACCCTAAGAGTAAAAACGGGACCGGGGTAGTATTTATTTGTAAAAAAAATTTTGTTTTACACTTTTTTGTTGTACCTACCTAGCTACCTGATAGGCAAGTTGTTTAGTAAGTTACCTATAACGCCAGAATATATTACCCGAATATCATGAAACTTGAACATAACCGGTGAAATGAGAGATCTGCGTACCCTTTAAGAGCGTACTGGCTTGATGTTATGTTATGAAATGGTATAAACAATAAACAGACATGCGATTGCAGCAATCCCGAGAGATTCGCCGTAATTTATTGAAGTGTTCTGTTGTATATCTTCGAAGTTCACCAAATTATAATGGGATCAATTTCGAAACATACTCTTTCAAACAAAAAAAGATTTTCCAAAATCGGTTCACAATTGACGCAGATATCGGTGAACAAAAACAAAAAAATATAAACAAACATAATGTCGAACATAGAACCTCCTCCTTTTTGGGAAGTCGGTTAAAATGACTTTATTCTTTGTTGGTACAATATTTTTTTTGCATTATGGACACCGACTTCCAAAAATAATGTTCTTTTGCACTTTGTAGTTTCTTATTTGGAAGTCGGTAGTATTTTTTTGTCAAAAAGTTTTTTTATTTATTCTTGATTTATTCGATAGTTTCAAACTACTCGTATGCACTAGTTTTTAATTTGATGTCGTATTGTTGTATCCACGTTGTATACCTGTATTTCATCAAAATCCGTTCTGTAGTTTTTGTGTTAAAGAGTAATAAACATCCATCCAGTAAAAGATTATATGAACAGTAAGATAAGATATAATATAAGTTCTAAGTTACCTGCTTGAAATTGGGCGCAAAATCTTTTTCTTCTGTTCCCCTGCTATCTACCTCGACCTCAATTGAATGAGATGGAAGTATATTATAACACATTTCTGAATCTTTTACCCACTGTTTATATTCTTTCAAGCTTTGTTATTTTTTAATAAACATAACAAAGCTTGTAAGAAGACGTCTCGTAATTCATTAATAGATAACAATAAAAATATTTACAAAATTATTTATGTCAAAGCCCGGATTACCGAACAGTACCTGCTATTTGAACTACATATCCCGTTACTAAGCGATGATGAGTATACATTATATCGCAATATAGCTATACCAAGACACCAAACTGCTGACCAATGTCAGGTGATAGCGACAACAACACTGTATATTGGAGTAAACTTCGCAAAGAACACCTACATACAGATGGAGGAGGTTGATCTACAGCAATGTTCAACAATGACAGCGGACAACCACATCTGCCACGCCTCTACAACTATCAGCAACTTGCATGGAGCCACGGCATCTTGCGAAGCCCAAATACTGAGCCAAAATGTAAATAACATTACATGCAATTGGGTACCTCAGCCATGTTCGGACCAATGGACAAAATTACACAGACCGAACATATGGCTATATAACTGCATCGATGAATGTACGACTCGCAATGTATGCGAGAATCGAATAACAACAACTGTCATAACAAAGGCGGGGCTCCTTGCCCTAGGTCAAGATTGTTTACTACAACATAAGGATGTGACGATCTACTCACATAACGTTCTTAGTAGTAGTATCAATATTGGAATTACTTTGGAGGTGCCCACTATAGAGTCACCAAATGATATGTGGAGCACATTTAAAAACACGAAATTCGTGCTTCCCAACCTTAATTTATCTAATGAACAAAGAATATTGGATAACCAGATAGCTGCACAAAAGGGACGAGAGAGCCTACCTTACGAGTTAAGTGTCCACGACATTGGCAACTACGCCATAAGCACTTTGCTGGTGGGAGGAATCGTCTGCGCTATAATAGTGTGGCGACTAAGAAGATATTATCAACAAGCACGCAAGAAGAGCAATACTTCGACAGCCAACAGGACTCGAGAGAGGACGGAGGATATTGAACTGAAGGAGATTCCTGTCTACGGTAAAATAAGAAGTGGACCCTCATCGAGCAACCGTCTACAGCAATCAGCAGCAACAAGATTCAAACTTTGAATATTTTAGATTTTATGTAATTACATGCTTATTGTTTAGATTATTTAAGAATTTATGTATGTTCTTGCTTACTGTTTACATAACCTTTGTGTTTTATCATTTTATATTTTGTAACGCTAGTGATCTGAGCACGTCTATCTTTCCCTCGGGAGCATGTACGAGCCAATAATGCTCATACAGCAAAAGTACGCCTATTAAAGTACTGCACAATATTAAGTAAATCAGTCGTAACTAAAACACCGACACTCGCTAATTTGCGTGTCTACGTCAATCAACATTAAGTGCGGCTCAGGTTACTAGCAACAACCTAAAACTGTGTCCTTAATAAATATTTGGAACATAACAGTGGTTTGGTGTTAAACTAACTTCTACAACAACCGGGTTACTCGGCAACGACGAGAAAACCCCAACACCTTCGACTTTCAAAAGTTTCTAGAACTTTAGAGTTCTCAACATTTTTTTTCTATTTATAAAATGTTTCATTTGTTTTCAGCTCTACGATAACGAGTCAGACTATCGAATTTTGGTGGGAACCACCAACCAGGACCGGTTCAAGATCAAGTCGGTGAAGAAAGTCAGGCGCATACAGACGGAGACCATCAATGATGTAGACGAAAGGTATAAAACGAGCGATTGTCGAAAACTAAACCAAATAATGAAAATCAATAGATACGATGTACTTTATGATATAATATATAACTTTTCCCGACTAAGGTGAAGCCAAATTTGATTTAAAGACATTTTCAAAAATCCGTACTTACTAATATTATAAATGCGAAAGTAACTCTGTCTGTCTGTTACCTTTATCGCTTAAACCTCTGAACCAATTTAAATGAAATCAAAGGGCGACCCGCTTTGAGTTTGTATGGTGAACCAATAAATTTCTCAACCAAGGAAGCCCACACACCTAACATTTTATTGCGCAATATAAAAATAGGCTATTCGAAATACGAAGTCGCGGGAAAAGCTTGGCATACATAAAAACAACCATATTTTCAGAGAGCTTACCTTCAAAGAAGATACGTATGAAGGAGGCGCCTACCCACCCATGCTGACTCCAGAAGTCCCCCTCAATCTGTACCGGGTAGGTATCTGCAGGACCTTCAATCTGGAGTACATTAAAAGCAGGATCATGGAGGAGTACGGTGGAGAGGCCTTGGTGTACACCATCAGCAATAAGATTTTCATCAACAATGTCAACCCCATCACTTTGAAGACCTATCCTGATGGAGTTATGGATATTTCTGAATGCTGTTATGGTAAGATTGTTTGAAGTTTTTTAGAGGAGCTCGTCGCTAAATAATAAGAGACGCACGGGTCGATCTTCAAGGTTAAGCAACTCTTGCAAAGGTCGGTCCGTGGACCATCTTTACATTGCTAGTGTCTTCCATGCCGCCAGCTGGGGATGGATAAGTACCTGGGCGACCGAGCTCTGGTCGAATTAAAAATAGAGAAAACGACGTTTTCTAAAAATTAAACCGAGCTAGATCGATTTATATATATTTTATAGACTTTTATATATTTATAAATTTCATGAAAATCTTTGGAGCCGTTTCCGAGATTCATATTGTATATATATATATATACACAAGAATTGATCGTTTAAAGGTATTAGATAGATAAGATTAGATAAGATAAGAGCCACTTTATAAATTTCGAATAAAAGAAGAAAATAAGGAATCATAATGGTATTTGTTTACAGGTCTACCTTTTGTAATACACAAAACACGTTTCCTGGACGCCGACCCCAAGTTAAGGGAGCGCATCGATGGACTACCACCAGACAGAAAAGAGCATGTCAATGAATTTGTTATAGATCGAGTAAGTAGACTACATTGGCCTTTAATTTGCCAGAATGAGAAACTATGATGGTTGAAAAACAATATATCATGGGAATTTAACGCGATGATTTCTATTGTTTATTTACCAATTTCCTCCAAGATATATTGTTATTCAATTATGAAACGCGAAAGTTTAAAAGTTAATATTATGATGGTATAATTTATCACTCCTTAAAATTGACTGTTTCTGCTCGGTGTCTTGAAATTACAAAATGTTTGAGATTGATGTACCATGTCATATTATTGTCTTGAATGTTTTTTTTTTGTTTGTCGCTTGTCGCAGGTTAGTCAGATGTCAAAGCTTTACTCTTACTTTACATTTTATATCTTTCTTTCATTCATCATCTTCCTACCCTTGTTCCATGTTACTTGGGGTAGGCGCAACACCTTTATTTTCTTCTAATCCGTTCTGTCAACCGTCACTTTGTCACTGACTGCCTTTTCTTTCATATCACTTCTCACACAATCCATCCATCTTTTCTTTGGTCTTCCTCTCTCTCTCTCCATCCATCCATATTTATATTTGTAACACTTTTAGTAATATGCATCCCTCCTCATCACATTACCATACCAGGACAAACGATTCCCTTTTCACTTTGCCGATAATCCCTTTCACTTGCCCTCTCAATAAGCTGATCCTGTTTTTTAATTTTTTTACTTGTGATGGGTTTGCTCTTGACTATAGTCAAGAAATGAAATAAAATGTTCTCTTCCAGAAAGCCAGCATCACGTTCGACACGAAGATGGCCATACAGCTGAGCATGATGCTGGATGACCTGAGCCTCAACAGGGGCACCAAGATGATGTCGCACTCCGTCATGCCCATCTGTCATGTCAAGCTGGTGAGTTGTCTCTTCTTCCTAATCGCTTTCTCACTGCTGAGAATCGTGACTCCGTTTTAGACTGTCAACGGCTTTTCTCCATCTGTTACGATCAGCAGCCTGGTGGAGTGCGGCGCTTATTGGTATCACCAGTTGCTCCGAAATTTGATCCGACCTAAATATTGAAAAAAATAACTTAAACCAACCTCAAAACACAAAATTTGCTTCTGCATCGTCTTCGGGGCTGCGGGAAGTGCAACCACTTCGCCCTTACGTAACAAAGGATAGGCACCCATGCTCACCTCCGCTCCGGCGCCCAGCCCCAGCCGCTACTGCTCACACGGGAGCCTATGCTTCGTTACAGCGAGCGGGGGCTGCTTCCCTTAGCGCCTCCGGTTTTTAATACACTCTAGGGATAGCAGTCAACCCCCCCCGGTGGGTTCCCGCATTGTCGAGGCGGGGGGGCTCAGTAACCGTGGCTTAGTCACCCACGGTGAAGCGAAGAGGAACCCGAGGAGAGGCCGCTACGTAGCGGCCAACTAGTAGGTTGCAGTGCCACTTGGTAACAGGCGACATCGCAACTGAGGCGAAAAAAAAGGGATAGCAGTCAAAACCCTACTTGAAGTCGGGGTGCCCCAATTCGGTTTTGAAACGTTTTGGGAATACTTTCATTATGCGTACAGTTAAGGAGTGGAATTCCCTGCCAGAGTCTGTATTGCCAGAGTATATGATAGCTACAACCTGGGAGTCTTTAAGTCAAGAGTGAATAGGTTTCTTCTAGGTAAGTGTGCTGCATCGTCGACCACATCATCGCTTACCATCAGGCGAAATAGTGGTCAAGCGCGAGCCTATTAATATTAAATAAAAAAAAGGTTCGACCTATTTAACTACAAGCCGGGGTCAATATCGAGATCGCAATAGTCAAGACATACAATAAATATATTTGCTGTATGACAGAAAGAAAAATAAAAAGTGTCCACACATCCGCATACAAGCAATATTTATGTGGTGCTTGTTTTTGAAAAATGCGATTGCGAAAATGGCAGGCGTTTGAAATCTTATCAGTTTTTTCAAAAATATACAAAACGAAGTAGAAGTTTCTAAATAATATTAAACGTTATTTGAATTGTTTTTATTTTGAATATTATAATATTATTAACTGAATATTCAGTAATTTTAAATAATATTATTTAAAATATGCATTATATAAAATTGTCATATAAAATTTGGTAAAATGAAATTATATCAATAATTCATTATATTATTTGATCGTTATATAAAAAAAAAGTATAGTTAATGAATTTAAGTGATATGATCATTAGAACTTTTAATACAACTTTGAGTACTTATTGTTATTATTTCAAACGTAAACGTTACACACCCGTGTAAAGTTTGAAATAATAACAAGTAGTATTGAGAATTTTAAATAAGTTACTAACTTATTTAAAATTTGCACGGGGAGGCGCTTAAATAGTTACTTACTTTTTCTTGCAAACGACATGATTCTTGCGCGGCGTAAAACACGACACAACTTCCACAGTTTACTATTTGAATAAAATGTCAACGCTGCTCAAAAATCTTTGTTGCTAATAGAACCTACTTACGTAGTCTTGCGATAGATGGCTTTGTTTTACATTTTACTGTGCTAACAAACGATTTACGATGCTTTTATGAAAGTACTACCTCTTGTTTCGTTTTCGAATCACTGGGCCTATATGGGTTAACGCTAAAGCCAAATCACCGGGCGCCGTTGGTGCTCTCGGCAATATTGTTCTTGCTGCAAATTAATGATCTGCTAAAACCCGAAACCTTTGGGTATGCAGACGACAGCACCGTTGTTGAGAGATACGTGTCCGGCGCACGGGTTACTGTGCCTCTGGTCCGGTCTATTCAAGAAGCCATGGCTGAGCGCCTGAACCTGTCTTTGGAGGCTGTCTCCGAATGGGGCGATGCCAATCTAGTCAATTTCAATGCTGCTAAGACCCAGGCGTGTATTTTTTTGCAAAAAAGTGCCAATTCTTCCCGGCTCCATCTTTCCGTGGTGTAACCGTGCCGATAACGGACCATCTCGACCTTCTTGGTGTGACGTTAACATCGACCCTTAATTTTGGTCCATTCATTGAGGCATAGGCTCAGTTGGCTGCAAAAAAAGTTGGGGATCCTTGCAAAGGTGAGACGGTACTTCACGCCTGAACAGCTGCTCAAATTGTATAAAGCGCAAGTTCGGTCATGCATGGAGTACTGCTCTCACCTCTGGGACGGATCTGCCAAATATCAACTTGATGCACTTGCGTCGATTGACAAACGGGCCAAGCCAAGCTTTGAGGCGATCAGTGCATCGTTGCTTATCGGCAACAATGCACTGGTCGCCTCAAAGCTCCAGAGCCTTGAACATCGACGCCAAGTGGCCAGTCTGTCGGTTTTTTATAGGTTACATTTCGGGGAGTGTGTGATGGAACTGCACAATTTGATTCCACTTAGCCCTTTCCATCACCGGACAACAAGACGTACGAAAATGCGCCACCGGTACATGGTGGACATCCCACCCATACGTACAAAGCGTTTTGCGAATACTTTCATTGTATGCTTAGCTAAAGAGTGGAATTCCCTGCCGAAGTCTTTGTTTCCTGATAGCTACAACCTTGGGGTCTTTAAGTCAAGAGTGAATAGGTTACTTCTAGGCAAGCGTGCTTCACCGTCGACCACATCATCACTTACCATCAGGCGAGATAGTGGTCAAACGCGAGCCTATCGTTAAATAAAAAAATATAACAAAAAGTTCGGTCATTCATGAAGTACTGCTTTCACCTCTTGGACGGATCTGCAAATACCAACTTGATGCACTTGAATCGATTGACAGACGGGCCAAGAAGCTGATCGGCAAGCTCCAGAGCCTTGAACATCGACGCCGAGTTGCCAGCCTGTCGGCTTTTTATCGGTTACATTTCAGGAAGTGTGCGATGGAACTGCACAATTTAATTTCGCCTAGACCTTTCCATCATTGGATTACAAGACGTACGGCAATGCGCCATCGGTACATGGTGGACTTACCACCCATATGCACAAAGCATTTTGCGAATACTTTTATTGTACGTACAGCTAAGGAGAGGAATTTGTTGGAGTCTTTGTTTTCTGACAGCTACTACCTAGAGATACTTAATTCAAGAGTGAATAAATTACTTCTAGACAAATGTGCTTCACCGTCAACCACATCATCATTTAACATCAGGCGAGATAGTGGTCAAACGCGCGCCTATAAAAAACAAAAATTAAACGAAAAGTCCATTATCTGTATATATACACATTCCGGTCATGCCCACATATCCTAAAACCTTTACTGGGCTATGGTTATTAAATCAGCACCTAACTACTTTCACGCTTGAAAATCAACTATCTTAGTATAATTTTTTTCTTCTTACAGGACCAACCAAAGTTAAAAGAAGCGTCATTGAGCAAATTCGTGCTGGTGTACACAATAGCGCCCTACATAGTGCTGTGCATTGAAGTAGTATCTGTGCTCATCGGCCTAGCGTTCCTGGGATATGCGGTCCGCCTGGTGTACTTGAACCGGTCGTCCAAGACCAGGAGTATCGTCTTCCAGAGCACGGTTAATAATAAAATGGCGAAGGCTGAACGACCACTAATAAAACACTAAAATAATATAATTTCAGTGTATTATGTAAGTTAATTCTGACGAGGTGTGGTATTAGAACAATAATTGTTTAATGTAAATAGTAATTTTAAGAATAAAGCTTTAATTAAACTTCATTGTATGTTTTCTTTAATATGAGGTATGGACTTACTTTTTCTTTCTCATGAATATAAGGCACATGGTCAGAAATGACGTGACGCAAAATCAAAATTTCATAATCAAATAGTTTATCTATCTTCTATAATATAAAAATGAATCGCAAAATGTGTTGGTAAGCGCATAACTCAACAACGCCTGGACCAATTTGACCAATTCTTTTTTTTAAATGTTCGTTGAAGTTAATTTTTTTTTTTTTTAGGGTAGGGTAGTTTAGGGTAGGGTAGTGTAAGGTAGGGTAGGGTAGTGTAGGGTAGGGTAGTGTAGGGTAGGGTAGGGTAGTGTAGTGTAGGGTAGTGTAAGGTAGGGTAGGTAGGGTAGATAAATGTTTGGTGTTTTTATGGCAAAACAAAGTTTGCCGGGTCAGCTATTTCAAATAAAACTTAGAGGTACTTTTGAATTGTCAAACAAAAAAAAAGATTACTCTATAATTCATAATGATTTCATCGGCATTATAATGCCCAGACAATTTGAAATATGCCCAATATGAGTGGGCAATATGATAAAAACTATTGAAATAATTAAATTGACCGGGCTTTCTAAATAATGCCTATCACTTATTGTTACATTTACAATTATTCGTTACATTACCCGATTTGACTTGATTTGATTCATATAATGTAATTCAGTGCATTAAACATAGTGCACTGATTAATCACTTATTGGTCCATGACATAATTATAATATTACGAGTATAAATGTGAAAGTTTGTGTGTATATGTTTGTTATTCGTTCATGCAAATACTACTGAACGGATTTTGATGAAACTTTACAATAATACTGCTTAAGAAAAACACACATGCTATAATTTGTGAAGATATTGGGGGCAGTACTATTTTCACGCAGGTGGACTCGCGGGCAGCAGCAATTATCAGACATACATAGTTGATGTAATTAAACTAAATGCGTGTAACTTTGCACTGCATTAATTTATGTTTTAATTACTTAGACACAGAGCAAGTCAGAGCTTCAAAGGTCGCTAAATAATATAATAGGCGAAGGCTCGACGCGGTTCAATTTATATCGCAATGATAAGCGATTCTTTTTCTTAGCGTATCGATAGCAAATATAGTCTCTAAATATTATGTTTGGCCCAGAATCCTGCCATGGCAATACCAACCGGTGACGAAGCCTTAAGAGCAGCCTAGCCGGGCCGTCTATCGCCAACGCGAGCACTGTCCACAAGCTTGTTGTTTCATCCAGCGCAATGCTTGAAAAAGAGGCAAAGCGAAAAGAGAGAGATAGCGCCTGAACGCTCGGTTGTCAGTCGGTAACTTCCGCCGATAGGTCGCGGGCGATCGCCGCCGGTCGGCCGGCAGTCGGCCGCTCGAGTGAGCGAGCCATTCATTCATGAATATCGCGCGGGCCTCGCGAGTTACTATCGCCTCACACGCCTAAGCCATAATAGTTTTGTAAATTCATCTGCACTGCATGCAGATGAATTCATGCATACATTTAGTACGAACGTATGTTTGTATTTTTATGAATCTAGGTACTGTACGTGCAATATTTTTTACTACATGGAAATTATCTATCAATTTAAAATATTTTGTTTTTTCATAATTTATGTTTATACCTACATAAACTACGTAAAAGTAAAGGTATATTATGTATTCTGCTTATGGAGTAGCACAAGCAGAACACATTATTATTTATTTAACCCCTCTGTCTGTATTGAGGAAGTAAAAATTTGTATAATTACAATGTACCTACGTAGGTACCGTAAGTATGTAAATGTAATAGTAGGTACTATTGTACCGTCGAAGGCGGTTGATCAAATAAAGTAGTCTGAATACATTTGGGTATATATTTTTTTATTTTATATAAAATACATAAAACAATATTTACATAAAACCCGACAATCGAGTAGATACCGATTTCCGAACACAAACATACAAACAGCAAATTCAGGAGTCAGAATTGATTGAACATTATTTTAGTAGAAATATTGTCATCACCTGTAGTACCAGTAAAAAGAATTAGTTTTATTTTTATATAACAGGTTTTTATTTATGGTAAGCAGTTACCGTACCCTATAGCCATAGCTGTGTCATCTAAGTATTGCCGAAACAATACTGAGGCAACACAACTAAGCCGCTGCCTAGTGCCTACCGTGAGGGAGAAAAGAGGGTAAAGAAGGGGGTAATATGACCTATACCTTCTTTTTTGTTTGAAAGACACACACAAACCTCTGTTCCCAAGTTGATCCCATTTTAATTTGGTGAAGATTTGATGAAGAACTTCGGAGATATACAACAGAACTCTTCAATAAATAACGGTAAATCTCTCGGGATTGCTGCATTCGCATGTCTGTTTATTGTTTATACCATTTCATAACATAACATCACGCCAGTACCCTCTAAAGGGGTACGCAGATGTGGATGTGAGTTCACCTTGGTACACTCCCATTTCACCGGTTATGTTCCAAGTTGTATGATATTCGGGTAAACAACTAAAAAGTGAACATAAAAAATCTTTATACAAAAAAACTTTTTTCCAAAAAAATACTACCGACTTCCAAATAAAAAACTACAAAGTGAAAAATAACTTTATTTTTGGAAGTCGGTGTCTCTCTTTTTTCCCATTTTTTTGCGATATGGACACCGACTTCCAAAAATAAAGTTATTTTTCACTTTGTAGTTTTTTATTTGGAAGTCGGTAGTATTTTTTTGCAAAAATTTTTTTTTTATTTTTCCTCTTTTTAGTTGCACTTTCCTAAAATAGGCAAGTTGTTTAGTAAGGTACCTTTAACGCCAAAATAGATTACCCGAATAACATGAAACTTGAACATAACCGGTGAAATGAGAGATCTGCGTACCCCTTTATAGTGTACTGGCGTGATGTTATGTTATGAAATGGTAAAAACAATAAACAGACATGCGATTGCAGCAATCCCGAATGATTTGCCGTTATTTATTGAAGAGTTCTGTTGTATATCTCCGAAGTTCTTCATCAGATCTTCACCAAATTAAAATGGGACCAATTTCGAAACATACTCTATCAAACAAAAAAATAATTAATAATAAAAATTCAATTAATAATTTTCAAAATCGGTCCATAATTGACGGAGATATCGGTGAACATACATAAAAAAAAACATACAAGAAGTCGAACATAGAACCTCCTCCTTTTTGATAAGTCGGTTAAAAAATATTACCGACATCCAAATAAAAACACTACAAAGTAAAAACTAACTTTCTTTTCAGAAGTCGGTGTCCATACCGAAAAAAATAGAACCTACCAAAGACACATACTTCCAAAAAGAAAGTTATTTTTCACTTTATAGTGTTTTTATTTGGAAGTCGGTTGTAATTTTTTTGTAAAAAAGTTTTTTTATACTGTGAAGAAAGCAGTCACCTTGACAATGATGGTACACTGCGATCAATATTGTCATTGTATTGGTCATAGCCCACAATCTCGTTTTCATCAAAAACCTTGTTCTGTGCTTCATTTGTCACAGTAACTTCTTGAAGTGGTACCCGGTCCTGGGTTAGCCTAAAACAATAAGTAAATATTTTTATTCTTTATGCAAAAAAACAAAGTTATTATTCGTAATAACTCGGTTTTGTGCATAATATATATGAAATAGGTAAAGTAATGATAGCTCTCTGTGATCAATTACTATTATTTCCAACTGTACCTAGTTTGGCATTTGCCTCCTTGTTCGTTATGTACAATTGCTTGTACTTCAAGCGTTATACAAGATATATTATCATCATCCACAGGAACTTCTTCTATGTCTTCAACATCTGCACTAGTTCTGTGAAATGAAAAATAATTAGATAGGTACCTAGTCACTGTATTCATCACCATAATAATCATAACCAAAGGTACATTATATTCCACTTTATCTAGCCTTACCTAAGCCGTGATTCATCATTATTTTCAATGTTTTCTTTGTTTTCATATATAAACCTGGAAGATAAAATGAACCTGTAATCCTATGTTTATTGCCTAAATAGTAATTGAACAGGCTAACTAAATCTGGCATGTAATCGTTAGTAGTAAATGTTTAAATTGTTTTCGTATTACTATATTCCATTTGAAATAACACTAGAAATTAAAAAAACACCTTTTTACAGTCCATTCAACCGATTTTGAGTTCTATTCCGTAAACATAAAGCTGACTAAAAAGCATAAACATGTTACCAATACCAACTGTTTACTACAGCTGCCATTTGTCATATCAACAACGCAATAGAAGTCAAAATCGGTTAAACGGGCTGTAAAATGGGATTATTTAGATGTCTAATGTTATCTAAAATGGAGTTCTTACCAGCCTACTAATTTCAAATTGAGCTCTATAGCTCAATTTGAAATTAGAAGGCTGGTTATTGGTAGACCGAGAAATGGGGTCATTTTACGAACAAGCTGATATTTCTTATTCACAAAAAAAAACTATACCTACTAACATTTTAAGCCTGCTCTACTCTACTCGCGAAGTTGGTCGAAGTTGAGCGAATACGATAGTGTAGAAGGGCACTTTGCTTCGATTCGTGCAACCTCGGCTCGCATCGAGCGACTTCCAGTCGTTGTCGGTTTTTGCGCCCGAGTCAAAGGACTCGAAGTGACCCGAAGTTGCGAACACGAAGCGTCTTACTACACTACTCGGCTCACTTCAGTTCGCATCGAGACGTCAACACATTTTCGTTGCATGATAAATACGCACGTAGTTATAATACGCGAGAGTACACATTGCAACGGCAGCGAGCTCTTCGTGAGGTTGCACGAGTGTGTAGTCACATATTTCGGACTTTGATCAACTTCGACGAGTACTTCGTCGAGGCAACTTCGCGAGTAGTGTAGAGCAGGCTTTACAGAGTATGCTAAAAAGTACCTAATTTTTTTATTTTTTTTTGGCGATTTCATAGGTATTTGGTCCAATACCCATACCTAGTAAAAGTAGTTCATAATTATTGAGTACCATGAGTCCTTTTTGGTTTAGGTATGGTAAACAAAAATCTAAGATTATGTCCTGCGTCAGGGTAATGTTATCTATACAGTAGGTAGGTATTCTATCTTCATGCAAACGGTCGGAACGCGAGTCATACCTATGCACCTAGAGTTTGGTATCCTCTCGGTACTTTACCGTACCGCGCGGCTTTAGTTACCTATTTCAAGAACAGGGCCGAGTCACAATACTGTATTGATATCATTATCGTGCCTGCATCCTAAAAAAAAAACAAAATGGATCTAATAAATTCTTACGCTTGATTTATTTGTTTTGTGGTACAATTCTTTTTTTTTCTTCTAGCCGAAAGACGTAGGCGTTTTTTGTTACCTTTTCGGTAATCTGGCTGAGTGCTATCTGTAAATTCAATATAATAAAATCATGAAATAATTATGTTTTTTGAAAAAATGCGTCTGCCCGACATTGGATATATCTTACTGGTAGATACCCATTCGAATTACGTCAACTGCCTACTGCTTAATTTGACCCCTAAGATGACACACTGACCGTTCATACCTACCTATCTACACA
Organism: Orthosia gothica; assembly: GCA_949775005.1. Taxonomy (NCBI): domain Eukaryota; kingdom Metazoa; phylum Arthropoda; class Insecta; order Lepidoptera; family Noctuidae; genus Orthosia; species Orthosia gothica. Next base: position 38,882,351 of record OX459037.1, read on the forward strand.
AAACGCGATACTAATAGTTTGTTAGTTAGATAGGTATCTAGTAGGTACCTATCTACATATTAACAATAGTTTTGTAATATATAAACAATAGTTTTGTATTCACCTACCTAGCTACCTACCTAGCTCTTAAATTTACGTAAAAATATCTACTTACCCATTTTACAATAAGGAGTTTTTAGTTCTTCTCAAAAGTAATATCAATCTCCTTCAAACTGCCTCCTCAAAATCCTTATCAAAACAAAATTGGTGACCGTATTCACTAATGCCAGAGGTTCCTTTCATATAAAACTACAAAATGATTCGAAAGCAAAATCAATGTCCGGTATAAAAAAGCAAGATCGTTGTTGTAGGTAAAACAGAATTCACAAAATAAATGAAATATATAGGTATGATGCAAACTCGCGTACGCGCAGTCAACAAATGCAATACCTACTATCAATTCCGAAAGCCGAGCGGGCGGTGCGGCGGCAATTTTCATTCAACTTCTCCGTCTCACCCCGCACGACTCGTCTCCCCGCGCCCCTCATACCGTTTTGTTGACTAACAAGCAAGGGAGAACGCGATAATATTGTACGAAAAATGGTGTTCGAAAATTTCATAAAACTTGTTCCAGGAAATACGTGTTTTTGAATAAGTCTTACAAGTTTATGAAATAATTATTGGTCATTTAGAATCTCTATTACATTTGGAAGGTTTCTAACGTGATGATTTCTTTACTTTTACAATTTATGAGTACATAATAAACGGTCAAAGTTCAGGTAAAATTTGTGCAAAAAAGCAGATTTTTGGAGGCTGATACTGAATTGGTTTCTCCAAATTTTGATTTTCTGCTTTGATAGAAACCTAGATATAGTGCACAAGATACCTATAAGTTCAAAAAAATCAAAGATAGATGTGTTACAACGGCATAATCACGTACGAGCGTTTGTATGAAAATTATGTCGGCTTGCCCGCTCTTAAGGTCTTCATATGCAAAGGTGACGGGGCAGGCCGCGTAAGACGCAAGGTGGACCATGGTCTGCGGGGAGACGCCGCACAAACACTGAAGGTTGGAGCCATCCGAGAAATCCCACCTGTGGAGCTTATCTTTGATAAGCGATTGCAAAGTTGCAAGTACGTTTGATGCGTACAGTACATACAACCGATTCGACCGATTTGCACTTCAAATTTTCTTAGAAAATAGGTGCGCGATATCGCCTATGAACAGAATTTAAATTGCGTCTCTAGTTTATTGTTTCCTACAATAATTTATTCATTGATGCCAAGATCTAGCAGGTCCAGGCATTCTACGGCGTTCATAAATCTTAGTACAAGTGAGGAATGGCACAAAAACTATAAAATTAAATTGCCTGTATATATGACGTGAATTTTGAGATTAAGAATTTTCCCGCCCATTAACATATTATTTATGTACGTCATGTTGGAAGGTTTATCTTAATAATAGATGATGACCACAATAGATCCCAATGGGTCGAAGTGTCCGAGTTGCTACTCGGCCCCTCCATAAGATAAGATAAGATATCTTAATAATACAGTTAACATGTCGTAGATACAGATAAGATACAAATCTATACTATAATCAGACAAAGTTTTCTTGGCAGCGGTTGGTGAACAAGTGATTTTTTTTCTATCGGTTGGCAAAAGAAAAGTTGAAAGTCACCACTTTACAGGCTCATGGAAACTTAAAGCTCTAGATAAAAGGCTATAATTACACAAGTGTCATTCGATTTCAGCAAAGGCGATGATCAAAATGTCAAAATGTAAGTATTTGATCACGTGATATTTCGATATCGCCTCGCTTTCATTGTCAGAATGTCACTAAGTGACAAGTCTTGTCTAAGGCCTCAGTACTCAGCCACGTCGATATACCTAGCACTGGCCTCGTAAAGTTGCATGGTGCAGGTGTATGACGCTTTGTCTAGCTCTTGTATCTTTGGCCCAACCCTGGTCACAATTCAGCATTCTGTGTGCCATAGCAGTTGAGTGTGTCATGCTCTCTCTAATTTCTCTCTGATGGTGGCACATGTGTTAGATCATTCAGTTCCCTTCATGATGGTGGAGCTGAGTGGTGCCGATCCATGCGTAATTTTCGTGAACGGGCGCCATCAGTTGGGATTGGTCATAACTAAGCTGCCTCGGCCTATTGTATTTAAAAAAAAATTGTTACTCTAGACGCTTTTACGTGCACGTCTTTTTAAGCTTAGTTATGACCAATCACAACTGATGGCGCCCGTTCACGAAAATGACGCATGGATCGGCACCACTCAGCTCCACCATCATGAAGGGAACTGAATGATCTAACACATGTGCCACCATCAGAGAGAAATTAGAGAGAGCATGACACACTCAACTGCTATGGCACACAGAATGCTGAATTGTGACCAGGGTTGGGCCAAAGATACAAGAGCTAGACAAAGCGTCATACACCTGCACCATGCAACTTTACGAGGCCAGTGCTAGGTATATCGACGTGGCTGAGTACTGAGGCCTTAGACAAGACTTGTCACTTAGTGACATTCTGACAATGAAAGCGAGGCGATATCGAAATATCACGTGATCAAATACTTACATTTTGACATTTTGATCATCGCCTTTGCTGAAATCGAATGACACTTGTGTAATTATAGCCTTTTATCTAGAGCTTTAAGTTTCCATGAGCCTGTAAAGTGGTGACTTTCAACTTTTCTTTTGCCAACCGATAGAAAAAAAATCACTTGTTCACCAACCGCTGCCAAGAAAACTTTGTCTGATTATAGTATAGATTTGTATCTTATCTGTATCTACGACATGTTAACTTTATTATTAAGATATCTTATCTTATCTTATGGAGGGGCAGAGTAGCAACTCGGATACTTCGACCCATTGCGATCTATTGTGGTCATCATCTATAATTAAGATAAACCTTCCAACATGACGTACATAAATAATATGTTAATGAGCGGGAAAATTCTTAATCTCAAAATTCACGTCATATATACAGGCAATTTAATTTTATAGTTTTTGTGCCATTCCTCACTTGTACTAAGATTTATGAACGCCGTAGAATGCCTGGACCTGCTAGATCTTGGCATCAATGAATAAATTATTGTAGGAAACAATAAACTAGAGACGCAATTTAAATTCTGTTCATAGGCGATATCGCGCACCTATTTTCTAAGAAAATTTGAAGTGCAAATCGGTCGAATCGGTTGTATGTACTGTACGCATCAAACGTACTTGCACCTTTGCAATCGCTTATCAAAGATAAGCTCCACAGGTGGGGTTTCTCGGATGGCTCCAACCTTCAGTGTTTGTGCGGCGTCTCCCCGCAGACCATGGTCCACCTTGCGTCTTACGCGGCCTGCCCCGTCACCTTTGCATATGAAGACCTTAAGGCTTCGTCACCGGTTGGTATTGCCATGGCAGGATTCTGGGCCAAACATAATATTTAGAGACTATATTTGCTATCGATACGCTAAGAAAAAGAATCGCTTATCATTGCGATATAAATTGAACCGCGTCGAGCCTTCGCCTATTATATTATTTAGCGACCTTTGAAGCTCTGACTTGCTCTGTGACTAATAATTACTCACTAAGTAATTAAAACATAAATTAATGCAGTGCAAAGTTACACGCATTTAGTTTAATTACTTCAACTATGTATGTCTGATAATTGCTGCCGCCCGCGAGTCCACCTGCGTGGAGATATTACTTCACCCAATATCTTCACAAATTATAGCATGTGTGTTGTTGTTAAGCAGTCTTATTGTAAAGTTTCATCAAAATCCGTTCAGTAGTATTTGCGTGAAAGAATAACAAACATATACACACAAACTTTCACATTTATACTCGTAATATTATAATTATGTCATGGACCAATAAGTGATTAATCAGTGCACTATGTTTAATGCACTGAATTACATTATATGAATCAAGTCAAGTCAAATCGGGTAATGTAACGAATAATTGTAAATGTAACATTAAGTGATAGGCATTATTTAGAAAGCCCGGTCAATTTAATTATTTCAATAGTTTTTATCATATTGCCCACTCATATTGGGCATATTTCAAATTGTCTGGGCATTATAATGCCGATAAAATTAATGCCGGATTAATCACTTGATCCAGAACTTAATATACGTAATCATCGCTGTTAATAGTCGTAAAAAATTACCTATTCATATATATATTACTAATAATTGCGCTTGACCACTATCTCATCTGACGGTAAGCGGTAATCACTCTTGACTTAAAGACTCCCAGGTAGCTATCAGGAAATACAGACTCCGGCAGGGAATTCCAGTGTTTTGCTGTGCGCATAATAAAAGTATTCCCAAAACGTTTGGTGCGTATGGGTGGGATGACATGACATCTTGTGACGGTACACTTAAAATTCTTTTACTGAAAGAATGCTGGAAAATCATTGTTTGCTGAAAAACGCACGAATTATCAATATCATCATCAATCAATATCAATCATCAATCAATTTATAATATAATTAATCTGTAGAAAAGTCAGTATAGTCAGAGTGTTAAAAGATAACTAACAGAACCCATTGCCAGCCTTTTTGGCATTTTTTTCGTTGTCTGTTTGTCTGTTTATTTGAGCCCTCATCACGTAAAATGTACGAAACTAATGTAGATAACTTGTGCAGATAAAAATTATGCGTAACTTGAAGTATTACTTAGTTTTTTTTTCATCGCAATCGATTCACGCTATCAAAAGTTAGATGAATTTAAAGTGATCAAGAAGTAAAATATCACAACACATGCAATTCTGATACTTGGACAGTAATTGAACTCCATATTCGATAGATGGCGTTGTGCATTTGACGTCATTTTCTGAATGGCGGTGTTAATATTCTCCGTAGAAGAATGACACTAGAAAAAAACCGGCCAAGTGCGAGTTGGACTCGCGCACGAAGGGTTCCGTACCATTATTGCAAAGAACGGCAAAAAATCACGTTTTTGTATGGGAGCCCCACTTAAATATTCATTTTATTCTGTTTTAACCGACTTCGCAAAAAGGAGGAGGTTATCAATTCGACGATTTTTTTTATGTGTGTTACCTTACCTCGGCACTTTTTACTGGGTGAAACGATTTTGATGATTCTTTTCTTATTTGAAAGCTGGTGCTTGTTATGTTGTCCCATTTAGTTTTCATCAAGATTTGATGAAGAACTTCGGCGATATACATCAAAACTCTTCAATAAATGACGGCATATAACTCGGGATAGCTGCAATCGCATAATATGTCTGTTTATTGTTTACACTTTTTCATAATATAACATCACACTGGTACGCACTAAAAGGGTACGCAGGTGTGAACAGTTCACCTGGTATACTCTCATTCCACCGGTTTTTTATAAGTTTCATGTTATTGGGTTAATCTATAGAACTGGTCCATTATGTACCACAGCTAAAAAGTGAAAAATAAAAAAGTTTTTACAAAAATTACAACCTACTTCCAAACAAAAACACTACAAAGTGAAAAATAACTTCAATTTCGGCAGTCGGCGTCAAAAAACTAAGAAACGAAAACAGGAACACCGACTTCCGAAATTGAAGTTATTTTTCACGAAACGGTCCTGTTTAACAGTGCGGCTGAGGGTGCATGGAGGACGCGGTGGGAGAGGAATCCCGCTATTGTGGTGCACCGCTCTCCCTACCTTCCGCGGCCTGGACGGGGACGCCATTGTCTGATGGTGGAAGCGTTGGGGCCGCAGGGGATGTTAAGTGACAGTATAGCGTTGGCAGCTCTCTCTATCATTGCAATTGCCATGCCTGCATTGACTATTGATCTTGACCCGTCACAAAGGGACCAAGGGTGCCATACACGGGGTCGTCTGGTGCCCATGTGCTGGTTTGTTCCCTGGAGTGATCATGGCGTACAGTGTGTTCTGGAGCGCCGGTGATGGGGGGTACTCTCCAGAGGAAGGTCGTGCTAACGGGTGCCCGTGTTCCTACCACAAGCGGCACAGGAGGACTCCGTGGAGTTTTAGTGGATTGGAGTACCACATAACTGCACTATCTCCCCGTGGTAGTGCAGTGTGCATAAGCATTCCTCTATGCAAAAAGGGGTGACGTTCTCCCGAGCACGTGTGCTTCTGACTACGTGTAACATTAATCCCATCAAAAACATAAATGTGAAAATTGGAACCAAGTTCAATACTAAGAATTTGCGTGGTTGTTGACTTCGCCGACAAAAGAAATGATATCTAAATGGATGCTAAGTTCTGTAGATAATCCTGAAATTTATTTATAAGAACATACCTACATCATTCTAAAATACATTTAAAAAAACATTTCTTTGCTTTTTCTGCTACAACAATGTTTTCTATTTTAAAATAAATGTATTATATTTAAAACATCGATTTATTTACTTAAAGCAGTTAACTTAGGTTAAATTGAAGCTTAAGATTTGACTTGGCTGGTTATTAGATCCCTATTATTTATTAAAAACTTGTTTAAAAAAATAAAAATTACGTGCTTTACCTATCTGTAGGACTAGATGAATTTTCAGTTTTCGAATTTATTTTTAAGGAGCAAGTATGCCCCAATGGCCTTGAGCATCCCGGCGAAGCTAAACTCACACACCGGCACGGCTCACGCGCACATAGCGAGCGCGAACTGCGATCAAAGAATATGCGTGGACGCAGAGATGCGACTAATAGTTTGCATTCTTGCCTACAATTCCCGGTCTTCTACGCGTACGGTCCCTCGACCAGCAAGTGACCATTAATGGCGCCCGTTTTATTGTTTTTCTAGTGTGTCTGTAATTATGCCAACTGAGTTAGCACAGTCAAAATAAACTTGCTCTGAGCTTACGATCGGCTCCTGATGTTTTAAGTTATTATATTCGTTTAAAAATACTAAGTAGATAATTTAAAAAAATTACGTTCAATAAACTCAATCTGGAATGTTATATAATTATAAATAATAATACAGCATAAAGTCATAATTATCCAGTTACTTAGGCCGAGTTTCTCACCTCTAAATTTTCGCAGAATTAATGTGACAAATTGTCAAGCACGCGTTATCTGCTGTGATTGGCTGTTGAAAATTCATCCAAGCGGTGAGAAACTCGGCCTTAGCCTCTTTCAAATTTAACCAAGATCGATTCAGCTTTTGAGAGTAACATTCTCACCCCATAGCTCGATAGCTACAATCTAGGGGTCTTTAAGTCTCTAGTGAATAGGTAACTTCTAGGCAAGCGTGCTCTACTGTCGACCACATCATCGCTTACCATCAGGTGAGATAGTGGTCAAGCGCGAGCCTATACTGAATAAAAAAAAAATCCTCAAAACTTTAGAAATGATTTAATTTTAATCAAGACTGTAATTACTAACTTACATAAAAACCGGCACAGTGCGAGCCGGACTCACGCAATGTGGGTTCCGTAACAAAAACATATTTTAAACTAGCTGACCCCCGCGGCTTCGCCCCGTCAAAATTATAGCCTATGTTACTCGTGAATAATGTAGCTTTCCATAGGTGAAAGAATTTTTAAAATCGGTCCAGTAGTTTCGGAGCCTATTCGGTACAAACAAACATACAAAAAAATCTTTCCTCTTAATAATATTGGTATAGATAATGGGTTCTAATGATAAATACCCCATATGCGAGGGACATAATCCAAGAAAAATGCACATAATGCTTATGTGCATTTTTCTTGGATTCATCATGTAATGTTTTTTTGGATCCCATAATTAAAATTTTGTAATTTACCTGTAATGTTTCCATATGTCTAAGTGACTTTTTAGCACACACAAGTGACATATAAGTTGTGTCGTGCTTTACCCAGTTTTAGCAACGTTAGTGGTAACAGTTTATTATTCAATACTCTCTATATAAGGTTACAAATAAAACACAGTTATTCTAAAGATCCGTAAATTTTAATACTCTTTTACAGTTTTGTTCTGCTGAAACTTGTATTTTTTATCCGTTTTCTGACTTTCTGTTTCCCTTCATTTGATTCCACTTCATCTTGTGTTGTGCTTTTTTCTTGAATATTTATTGGCTCAATACCTCGCTCTTCATTTTCTTAATACGATTTTGTTATTTTTTTTCTTTAATCGCTTTTTGTATATATATCGAGTCTCTTATTCTCATATTTCTTGGAAACCTGGGATCTACCAACTCAGGAAGCAAAAATTCCATATAAAATTAAACTAGTTATTGTTCCATTTCTCGTTTCCAAAAAATGTTATCTCTTACTATCCACTCAATTTTTATGACTTTTGATTCTCCACACCAAATTGCAAATAAACATTTTGATTTATTTGCAATGTGCAGCTGTCCCTGTATCTGATAAAACCAAATGTGTTTTTATTGATGATGAGTTTATCTTTTGAAGTTGGAACTTATAATATGGAAGTTTCCTGCTTTAACCATTTTCTGTAAATCTTTTTCATATACTGGCAATGAACAGTAACACAATTGGAGATTTTTTTTCAGGAAACATATCAGGTTTTTTGCATGTTCTTACGTAGTTCGAATCTTCTCCTTTGGAAAAAGCTTTTTTTCTTTATTTGGATTCTCCTCATCATCATTTTCCTTTCCATTCCAGATTTTGTCGGATTATGGTCTTCGCCTTTCGATTCTTCTGATGATTTCATTCTAGATTTCCTAGAACAATTTCGTAATAACTTAATATCAATTATGAAATAAAATGGTTGAGATGTCTAACTATTTTGATATACAATAAAGTATATTCTATATCAGATAATAAAAGCTAAAGAAGTACTTATACCCTATTTGCCGAGGGAAAAAACTTGTTGTACACAACCAAACGTTACACGGTTATAATCCGACTTTTTAAAATGTGTATGGATGTTTGGATTACATCGCAAAATGGTTACTTTTGTAGCACTCTTTAATTTGTTATACTTGCGAACTGCAGGCTTTCGAGATAATGCTTTTTAGGGTTCCGTACCCAAAGGGTAAAAACGGGACCCTTACTAAGAAACCGCGGTCCGTCTGTCTGTCTGTCTGTCTTTCACCAGGCTGTCTCTCATGAACCGTGATAGCTAGACAGTTGAAATTTTCACAGATGATGTATTTCTGTTGAAGCAAAAACAACAAATACTAAAAACATAATAAAATAAATATTTAAGTGAGGCTCCCATACAACAAACGTGATCTTGTTGCCGTTTTTTGCGATAATGGTACCCTTCGTGCGCGAGTCCGACTCGCACTTGGCCGTTTTTTTATGTCGTTTATGTACCGTATGTCGTATACGTTATGTTTAAACATTAAAAATAGATAATGTTGTAAAATACAGCTATACTCCATTTGAGATAACATTAGACAAATAAATAAGCCCATTTTACAGCTCGTTCAATCGAATTTGTATTCTATTGCGTTGGTGATATGACAAATGGCAGCCGTAGTAAACAGTTAGTTTTGGTAACAAGTTTATGCTTTTTATGCTATTCTTATACTTACGGGATAGAACTCAAAATTGGTTGAACGGACTGTAAAAGGGTTGTAGACATTTCTAATGTTATTACAAATGGAGCTATAAATAAAAAAATATAGTTTAACTGTTTGAAAAGTGTGCACGTAGGTATTTGGTGGTTTAATGAAATAAAAATCTCCGCATGATATTTATTTTACTTTAGATTTTAGTGACAGCAAAGGAGACACTGTAAAATCTTTTTATGGTTTGTTTACTTTTTCTCCCAGCGAATAGAGTATAAATAAGATATAATAATAAGTAGGTATGTACTTACTTAACCAGATGCATTTTCTTAGCCTTTAGAATTCCAAGTGTTCTTGTATTAGTTGATCTTGGCATTATGATTTATTTACGCAATGCACATATAAATAAAAAGTATTTACAAATTCACATAAAAAAGTAGTCCACAAATAAATAAAAATAAAGCGTCTACGCGCACGATTACGAAGGGTCCTCTGCGGCGAGCGAGCTAGTCTGTGAACGCACACTAATACACAAACTAAGTAAATATTTGCACTAACACGTGCGAATACGCTTAGTCGGACGTAAGCGCGGCGGAGCAGCGAGCGACACAGCCCTCCCGTGCCAATGCTAACGCGCGACTGGCTTCGCCCCCGTAGAGAGCCAGAATATATACATTGGACCTTACTTTGCAGGACTTTCTTTGCAAAATATTGATTGATTTAAAAAAGCATAGTACCATCTAAAGAACCCCTAAACACCAATCTGTCTATCTAAAAATATTTTTAAACATCCAAGTCGTTTTGGAGGAGTTTCCAAAAGTTGCGAAAAAATATCGTGCTGTTAATTATTTTTTTAAAGCAAAACTATTAGTTACACGAAAAAACCTTGAGTTCCAAATTATGTACATGAATCAATAATAAATATATATTTTTTTCAAACCTTTTAACCTAGCCGTTACTAAGGAGTATGCTTTAGAAAGTAACCGTTTTACGGCACTAAAGTGCATGTAGGCCCTTAACGTCCACACGATAAAAAATAAATTCGAAAACTGCACAGAGTACCTGCACTTTATGGACCTTTATACGGTTAAATGTCCATTAGGTTGACAATCGGATTGACCCCAGTTTTGAAAGTATCATAACATCAGCACTTTGGTCTAGTGGCCTTGTGTAGCTATATAAGTAGCCTATAAGAGCTTTACAATATTTCCCAATGGGTCCCTGACTTCATGGTACCCATCAACTTTAATTTCATTTGCATCCATCATGAAATTTCGTAGTAATTCTAAGGATTTTAAGAACACTAACAATATTACATTTCCGCTTTTTTTTTTCTCAAAACTCTCCTTCGTTTTGCAAACCTCAAAATGGCTGATTCTAATCCTAATGTTCAAGGAAACAATGCTTTTTAACAATACCTAATTAACATGCCACTTCCCATCTCATTTTGTTAAGTTTTTCCATCAGTCAGTAAAGCTAGGTATTACTTAATTTTAATAACAAGATATTATGTATATGCTACCGACAAGTGCAATTCAAGTTTCTTAAATTAAAACATAAATCTATTTATACAGGGAACATGTTAAAATGAATTTAGTTCAGTCAGTAGTGTCAGTGTTACCGGTTTATGCAATAAGGCTCAAGTTACTGGAATTTTTCCTTCTTTTTAAGTGTCAGTAAACCAATAAGTGTTTTGTTTTAAGTGGCCTTTGAGTTTATGGATTTGAATTAAAATTGAGGTACCTATTTTTTTTTCTTTTTTTGTGCCTTTTTAGTGCCAACTTAATATTGCACGTTCACTTTTATTAAAGGATATCTAGCTCTATGTATAAATACGGTTGCATTTGATATAAGGTAGGCATGTACGATTTTTTGACCTCAGGCTATAACTCTAAACAGTAAACGAAGTCACTGTGCGCGTTTGTCAACGTCATTTCTGTTTGTCCACCATCTTCTTCTAAAACTTGCCACGGATTTTAACATGGGTTTCACTCATAGAAACAGCGATAAGCGGGAAAGGTTTATGTATGTCATTTGTCCTGTTTGAAATCGAGGCAAGTGCTAGTTTAAAATATTTGTGTGTATATTTGTTGTGTGTTCCACACAATATAGTCAAAGGAGTTTTCTTCATTGCAGAAACATGGAAGAGTAAGAATAAACCCGTGCAATATTTTAATATTTTTGAGGATAACATCAACCATGGTGCTCCTGAGTAGAAGAGATGCCATCAACAGCCGGATTACAAGTCGAAGTGGGTATTTAAACATTATTTCTAGTAGGTACCTCGTTGATCTAGTAAAACGCTAGAATGCGTGAGGTTTCTGTTGTTTAGGTTCAATCCCTGGGTCAGAGAAAAGTCTTATTGGGTTTTCCACTAGGAAAGGTTTGTTAGGCGCCTGAAGACTTTATCTTCTTTTGGAAATAAACTTTTTCTTGACCTTTCTTTGAACTTTACTTTTTTGTTTTGTTTCTTCTTTAAATTATATGTTAAGAAATGAGCTGTCATGTTCGGTTGACATTGTATATAATGCGGAGTAATTAGGTAATTGTCGAGAGAAATTCTTCGCTTTTTTCTGTTTTTTCGCGCTTGACCACTATCTCACTTGATAGTAAGCGATGATGTGGTCGACGGTGAATAGCGCTTGCCAAGAAGAAAACTATTCATTCTTGACTTAAATACCCCTAGATTGTAGATATCGGGTAACACAGACTCCGGCAAGGAATTCCAATCCTTAGCTATACCTACGCATAATAAAAGCATTCCCAAAAGTTTATTCGTGTGGGTGGGATGTACCGAAGGCGCATCGCCGTATGGTAATCCGATGACGGAACGGGCTAGGCGGAATTAGATCATCCAATTCCGCCGCACACTCCCCGAAATGTAACCGATAGAAAACCGACAAGCTAGCATCTCGGCAACGATGTTCAAGGCTCTGGAGCTGATATGTTCAGAACTTCTGTTATGAAGACTAATAAAGAAGAATGGATGAAGACATATACATGTGGCGAATAATAGAGTCATGTGAAAGAATAAATGTTGCGCCTACCTCAAAATTAAATAAATTGTGATAACGACCAGAAAATCATGATAGTTATTTCTTAAGTTTTATACAGAAAAAGCTGATATTTGTTACAGATAGAATCCTGGCCACACTGCTAACAAGCGTGGTGTTCCTATTAGTGCTGATATTGATCATAATCTTAGATCCCGTAGATATCATCGTTAATTACGTGAGTATAACCAGTGAGTAAATCTAGACATAAAATCATTAAATCTAACATTCAGACTTCCAAGTTAACGTAACTGGATTAACGATGTTTCAATAGATACCAATTTATAATCAACATTATACATTCCTTTTCCCGGCACCATATCACATCACATCACATCATCAGCCTATTCATGTTCCCACTGCTGGGACACAGGCCTCCTCTCTGTGAGATGGAATGGGCCGTAATCCACCACGCGGGCCCAGTGCGGGTTGGTGGATGTCACATGTCTTCGAATTTTTGGTTCAAAGACCCAGCATATATAATTATTTAATCGTCGCGTTTTGGCAGACTCATCTTTCATTGTGATATCAATTCTCTTTAAAACCTACGAACTTTGTACGCTATAAATCCGAATATCGAATCTATCTAAGTAACCTATATAACACACACATTCACATTCCCACTGCAGGCCAAAGGCCAATGTTGTTTTCACTCAATTTTGTTTTCTGCTACTTCGGACATCGGATATAGTCTTTTTGTTAGTCGAGTGAGTCGAGCTCGCTCTATCTATGCCTCGGTCTGCCTTGATGTTGTCTGGCGGCCCTAAATATAATTATTTCAGACATTACAAGTAATAATAATTTTACCTATCCTACCTTCCCTTTCTTTTTATATTCTTTGTTCTTATAATACCTGACGTATAGCATTGTTCCAGAAACTCCGCCTAGCCAAGGGCTCGATACTGTACAATCTACTCCAGCATGAGATCCCAGCTGCGCGCCTGGCGGTCTACGTCTTCAACATCACCAATGCCGACAGGTTCCTCTCTGGAGAAGATTATAAACTGAAGGTGGAAGAAATCGGGCCTTTCGTGTTCCAGTAAGTCCTTAAAAGTTCATGCTAAGAATCTTCATCTGCCTCCCCTTTTAACTACTTCGTTGGCCTTGGGTAGTGTGTGAGGACTTGTCGCTATAGGCGCCGGATGGCAAGGGGCTGCAAAAAGCCAAATACAAAAAACCATTTCCAGTGCAAAATAAAATGTTGATGGCGCCTTTTGAAAAGGGAGCAGTGTTCCCAGACCATATTTTTATCAATATCATCATATCAGCCGAAAGACGTTCACTGCTGGACATAGGCCTCCCCCAAGCGTCGCCACATTGACTGGTCCCGTGCGTCTCGCAACCAGCGGACCTTCACCAGGTCATCGGTCCACCTGGTGGGAGGCCTTCCAACGCAACGTCTTCCGGTTCGCGGTCGCCACTCCAGAACCTTTCTGCCCCATCGGCAATCCGTTCTTCGAGTGATGTCGCCTGCCCACTGCCACTAAAGTTTAGCAATTCTTCGGGCTATGTCGGTAACCCTGGTTGTCTTGCGGATCTCTACATTTCTGATTCGATCACGCAAGGAAACTCCAAGCATAGCCCTCTCCATTGTCCTTTGAGTGACTGTAATGTTTCTGATAAGGCCTAATTGTAAGCGGCCACGCCTCCATAGACCAAATTTATAGTTAACAAAAACTTTCGACTTCCAAAACCAAACACTACAAAGCGAAAAATTACGTTCTTTACAGAAGTCGGTGTCGAAAATTCCGTTTTTCGACACCGACTTCTACAACAATAGGGACCAACGACACCGACTTCGTAAAAGAAAGTTAGATTTACTGAATTAGTTAATAGACATACCATTCCATATAATATATTAAAATCAATAAAAGTATTAAGATATATTTAAGAAACTTTTAAAAATTCAAAGTGTTTACAAATATAATGTGGTTAACATTATATTTGTTGAATTAATTTAAGAAACTTATTTTTTTTTATTAAATATATATAAAATAGAAAACTAGTACACAAATGTATGATGTTGAAATTTAGAACCTTCAAAGGGAATTATTGAGTAGCGAAAATACACTAAAGGAAATATTTTGTAAATATGAATGTAGTCAACAGATGTTATAGAGCGCATGCAGGAGGCCTGTGAGTTGATGGACCTGGTGAAGTATAATGCAGAGAGGTATGAGTAATTGACTAAGAACCAATCGTCGTCTGCATACCCAAAGGTTCCGGGTTTTAGCAGGTCATTAATGTGCAGCAAGAACAATGTTGCCGAGAGCACTGACCCCTGAGGAACTCCAGCGTTAATACCTAACTGACCGGACGATCAGCCCTCGATAACCACTCCGATGGACTGATCCCTCAGGAAGTCTGCAATCCAGTCACACAGACCACTAGGCAGACCGAAGGAAGGAAGCTTACCAATAAGGCTCTCGTGCCAGACCCTGTCAAAGGCTTTCGATATGTCAAGAGACACAGCAAGCGCCTTCCCGTGCTTCTCAATGGCGTCACTCCAGATGTGAATGGCATACGCTAGGAGATCCCTAGTTGACCGGTTTCGGCGGAAGCCGTATTGGCGGTCACTAAGAAGGTCGTTGTCTTCTAGGTATGCCAGGAACTTATTATTCAATTTCTTCCAGAGGATGGACGTTACTGATATGGGTCTATAGTTGGCCGGGTCAGCTCGACTACCCTTCTTGGGCACGGGCTGAACGTTAGCTTGCTTCCAAGCCTTCGGGACTTTTCCAGTCACCATCGAAAGGCGATATAGACGTGTCAAGATCGGAGACAATTCAGGCGCATTAGTTTTAAGTACAATTGCTGGTATCCCGTCCGGGCCACTAGCCTTGTTCATGTCAAGGTTAAGCAGCACCCTACAGACCTCCTTCTGATGGATGCGAATGTCCGACATACTCGTCTCACATCGAACAGCAGAAGCAGAAACATAGTTAAAGTCAATAATTCTAAATCGAAATTTAGTGAATAGGCCACTGTGGGCATAAGAAAAAGCTGAGATATCCTATATAATTTATATAACGAAAAATCTTTGACTTCCGATCAAGTTTGCCACACTCATGTTAGAAACTATTCCAAAACATTCAAAAGAGTCTGCGCTCAAGCAAAATCTCAAATAATAATTAACAAAATGGTGTTTTTAATAATAAAATAAAAACTGTGCGGCAAGTAATTAATAGAGAAACTGGTAAGATACAACAACGCGATCAGAATGAGTTATCTTTGAAAATAACTAATCAAACCATTTATGATAAGCAAGAAGTCGCTGAGACATTAGAAAATTTCTTTACCAACATTCCGTTAGAGATTACGAAGTCTCTTCCCTCCTCATCTATATCAGCTGAAGCTCTTCTTAAAGAAAAGTTTACTAAAGACGTACCAACCTTTAAATTTAAACCAATATGTATTGATACAATTAAAACGCGTTCAAAATTCTCGATATAAAAAATACTGAAGACTTATGGGGGATATCCGTTAGGGTTCTTGGAGATATTATTGACTCAATTGCTCCTGTCCTAACTGGCATATTCAATCAATGTTTGGACAGCGGCACGTTTCCTGACTTAATGAAACACAGTAAAGTAGTACCAATGTACAAATCAGGCTGTAAAAGTGATCCCTCTAATTATAGACCTATATCCATACTGCTTTTGCCTGCATTGCGTAAAATCTATGACAAAATCATGATGAACCAGATGTTGTCTCACTTCAATTCAAATGGGATCCTGCATAGTCAGCAGTTTCGTTTCACGAAAGGTAGGTCGACAACGGACGCGGGAGTAAAACTCATCAGACACATCTTGGAATCTTGGGAGAAGTCCCAGGATGCCATTCGCATTTTCTGTGATCTCTCAAAAGCGTTCGACTGCGTCGACCACAACCCACTTATCTGTAAATTACACCACTACGGAATTCGAGGACAAGCTGCTGATCTTGTGCTTTCCTATTTATCAAACAGACAGCAAAAAGTAAATGTTAATGGGGCGACGTCCTCCGGGTCTCTAGTCAAGATGGGCGTTCCCCAAGGTTCAATTTTCGGCCCTTTCCTCTTTCTTGTTTACATAAATGTTCTCCCTTTTATGATGCCCAAATTATCGAATATAATTCTATTTGCTGATGATACTTCGCTAATTTTAAAATAGATAGGAAAGATACAGATGTCTTACATGTCAACGAAAGTAATTATTCTCTCAAAATGGTTCGCAGCTAATATACTTTTGTACACTGACAGCCCTATGTCTATCTCGTCTCATTCAGTCCATCCAAAGGTTATCTGTAAGAGATTGCCCTGTGCGATAAGACCGCCCATTGTACACTTATCGTTATAAATGTTTAGTCCTGTAATTATTTAAGTGGTGTACAATAAAGTATATAGTAAATAAATCTTTTACTGAATGCGAAAAAAAAAACTGTATAAAGTTCTCTTTACCAAATGTACCACAACGTGACCTAAATTTAAATCTTGACGGCAAAAATCTTGAAGATGTAACGGAAACTGTATTCTTAGGGATTACTATCGATTCAAAATTGCAGTGAGGTGCACACATTAAAACTCTTTCGGGTAGGTTAATTTCAGCTGCATATGCAGTAAGGAAAATAAGGCAGTTAACCGATATAGCCACAGCTAGGTTGGTAAACTATGCTGATTTCCACAGTATTATATCTTATGGCATTCTGCTGTAGGGATCAAAAGCAGACCTTGACTCAATTTTTATCTTACAAAAGAGGGCAACCCGCGCGATCTTTAAAATTGGTCCTCGCGAGTCCCTCAGATAAAAATTTAAAGAGACCGATATACTGACTCTACCTTCACTTTATATTTTGGAATGTATTTTGTATGTCCGCAAAAATCGAGGGCAAAACAAGAAGCGACTTCCATAATTTAAATACAAGCAGTAAGCATGAAATTGGAATACCCAAATTCAGATTAACGAAAACTAGTAAGTCTTTTCTTATAAACAGTATACGCTTTTATAACAAGTTGCCAAAGTCAGTTATAGAACTGACCGATGGAAAGTTCAAAAACTACATCAAACGGCACAAATATGTGGATGTCTCTAACTGTTATCAATCTCATTTTTCTTTATTTTCCTTTTCTTTTAATTCGACTTTTTACAATGGTTTTTAATCCCTTAAAGCCCTTTGCTAAGAATAGTTACAGCACTGATAACAACATTTTTGCCACATGTTAAATTTAGTCTTGTTATACTTTTTTTTACCTTTGTATAAATTCTTTTACCGATTATATTGTGAATGAGTGAGCATGGTAGGCCTCCTAGATTCCTAGATGCTTGTTAACATTTGTTAACTTTTTATCTCGTTTCACTTCCTTTTTTTTCTCTGTTGTTTACATAATATATACTTAATCGTTTCTTTTTTTTGTTTCTTACGACTTATTGTCGGGCCTGCGTTGTCCCCGTATATCTAAGTACTAATACGGTAACATGGAAATCTTGTAAAACCAAAACATTTTTTAAAAGAGTAACGGTGGGGTTTCTTGCCTGTTCTTCTCCATAGGAAACGACCAACCCGAACCGTGCACCTGTTGTCGACGTTTTATAAGTGCCCATATAGGCTTATGTATAATAAAAATAAATATTTTGATTTTGATTCCTGGTAAAACCTGAATGGCATACCATTTTGATCAACCAGAATTTTTAGTAAATGTGGGTCTACTAGGTGCACCTCTGCTTTACCCTTCGGGAACTACAAGCGTGATGTTATGTTAGAATTTTGATTTCAGAGAATACCGCTGGTATGTGGATCTAGAAATGAGTGAGGATGGCAAGAATCTGGGGATGACGCCAATGATGAGATCAGAGTTCATCCCTGAGGCCTCCATAGCTCACCCTAAGGATATCAACCTCACTCTGCCTAATTTACCTTTTCTTGTAAGTTATTTTCTTTAACTTTGTTCTGATTTATGAGTGGGGAGCCACTAAGCCTAACTGAAACCTGTAAGACTACATGCTTGGGTAGGTATACGGAACAGATAACAATTTGCTAAAATCATGCTCATCATCATCATTTCAGCCATAAAGACGTCCACTGCGCCACCTAGTGGCAGAACTTCCAAAGCAACGTCTTCCGGTTTGCGGTCGCTACTCCAGAATTTTTCGGCCCAGCGGCCATCTATTCTGCGAGCAATATGTCCTGCCCACTGCCACTAAAGTTTGGCAATTCTTCGGGCTATTTCGGTAACTTTGGTTCTCTTGCGGTTGTCTTTATTTCTGATTCAATCACGCAAGGAAACGCCGAGCATAGAATAGAATAGAATATTCTTTATTATGTATAACATATAAGTTACAGAAAGTTTAGACGAAGAAAAGACAACCTTTGGATGGATTTTAAAAGTTAAAGGAAAGACAGTACTGTAGGTAGTCTTTGGTGTACTATTTATATATACAATAAATACATATATATATATATATATTAGAGACAAATATATACAGTTATAAGTACGGAACAAAAACATAGAAATCAAGTAAAACAACTATTATAGAGAGAGGTAGTGATACCATAGTTTTAAAAATGGGCAGAGATTGAGCACGCCTTATTGACACTGGCAAAGCATTCCACAACCGCACCGCTTGAACCGTAAAAGATTTGTCGTAAAAGCTGGTGGAATGCGTCGGCGTCTCTCTCCATTGCCCTTTGGCTTTCTTTAATCCTTCTGATGAGGCCCATCGTGAGCGACCACGTTTCAGTTCCATAAATCCTCACTGGCAACACACACTGGTCACAGATTTTTGTCTTGAGACAATGTGGTAAGTTGGACGAGAAGATATCATGCAACTTCCCGAACGCTGCCCAGCTGAATCAAAAACGACGGATGATCTCTTTCTCGATGTTGAACCTACCTAACTGGACCCTTTGCCACAGGAAGATATAATCGTCCACAAGTTCGAGTGTAGAGTCTCCGACCTTGATATGAGTGAGTGCAACATGGGCATTCAACATCACCTTGGTTTTGTCCATGTTCATTTTAAGACCCACTCTTTCTGAGGCTCCACTGAGGTCATCCCATGGTCTCATCCATGACCACTATATCGTCGGTAAACCGAAGGTGAATGATGTACTCGCCATTGACTTTGATGCCTAGCCCACTCCAGTCCAGAACCCTGAAGACATCCTCCAGTGCAGCGGTGGGCAGTTTCGGAGATATGAGGTCTTCCTGTCTCACACCTTGCTGCAGAAGTATAGGTTCCGAGGTCTGATTCTGAATTCGGACTGACATGGTGGCGTTTTTGTACAAACACTTCAACACCTCGATGTACCGGCAGTCGATTTGGTGGTATGTATTCAAATCGTGCCGAAAACTCTGCTTGCGCGATGCAGGATTTTGTGTCGTCAGGTCATTAGGTAGTATGTCGTGGCAATCCCTTTACCTACAGGCTTACGTTACCTCTTTTAAATCCATCAAAAGATTGTCTTATATACATTTTCTGTTGGGGGGTGTTATAAAGAATAATAATCAGATAATATAAAAACCGGCCAAGTGCGAGTCGGACTCGCGCACGAAGGGTTCCGTACTTGGTAAATCGCGGTTTACGATTTATGACGTATTAAAACAAAACTACTTACTACAATTACAAACCAATTTTCGTTGGAAGTTTACATGGTAATGTACATAATATATTTTTTTTAGTTTTATCATTTTCTTATTTTAGAAGTTACAGGGGAGGGACACTCATTTTACCACTTTGGAAGTGTCTCTCGCGCAAACTATTCAGTTTAGAAAAAAAAAATATTAGAAACCTCAATATCATTTTTGAAGACCTATTCATAGATACCGCACACGTATGGGTTTGATGAAAAAATTCATCAGTCATCATCATCATCAGTTTCAAGTATGGGAAAATTTATTGTTTTTTTTCTATTTTTTTGTGAAAATCTTATTGCGGTTCACAGAATACATCTACTTACCAAGTTTCAACAGCATAGTTCTTATAGTTTCGGACAAAAGTGGCTGTGACATACGGACGGACAGACAGACATGACGAATCTATAAGGGTTTCGTATTTTGTCATTTGGCTACAGAACCCTAAAAAGGGGTGTTATAAGTAGTTTGAAGTGTCTCTGTGCGTTTGTGTATTTGTGTATCTGTCTGTGCCAAGATAAAAGGGAAGTAAAATTAACATTTATATATTTATGATAAGTATGAAGTAGGATAGGCTATTCGGAGTACTAATGCTACGCAGACGAAGTCGGTGACAAAACCTATTTTATAATATTCCTTCATTGTTCCAGAGTGCAGTAGCTGTCCTATCCAACTACCCCAGTTTCGTCCAATACGCATTCAACATCATGGCAGCCCAGATAGGGGCCAAGCCTTTCATTAGCATGGACGTGCACAGCTTTCTTTGGGGCTATAACAACCCTCTGATCAGGATATTGAACAGCCTCGCTCCTGGACTCGTATATTTTGATAATTTTGGACTACTGGACAGGGTAAGCCAAATTTATGTGATACTAGCTTCTTCCAGCGGCTTCGCTCGCGTGAAAAGTGTTTTCTTCTCCGAAGGGATCATTATACAGGGGTAACAAGTAGCCCATGTAATATTATTCTAGACTGTAATCTATCTTTGTGTCATATTTCATCCGGATCATTTCACCCGTTCTGCCGTGATTGAGTAACATACATCCTTATAAACTTTCTCATTTATAATAACTAGCTGCCGCTCGCGGCTCCACCCGCGTGGTATTAGTACTTCGCCCAATATCTTTATAAATTATAGCCTATGTGTTATTCTGAGGTATAAGCTATATATCTGTAGTTTCATCAAAATCCGTTCAGTAGTTTTTGCGTGAATGAGTAACAAACATCCATGCATCCTCACAAACTTTCACGTCTATAATAGTAAGATGAGACATAATATTAGTTCTAAGTTACCTGCTTGAAATCGATGCAATATCATATTCTTTTGCTCCCCTGCCATCTACCTCGATCACAATTAATACAATGAATTGGAATTATATTATACCAAATTGCTGATTCTTTTGCTAACTATTTATATGCTAGGTTATATTTTGTTTTAAATAAAAATAACAAAGCTTGTATGAAGAAATCTTGTAATTGATTAATCCTTTGACTTTCAAAGGCTCCTAGAATTTTAGAGCTCTTTACATTTTTTTCTATGTATAATATATTAATTTTGTTTTCAGCTCTACGATAACGAATCAGACTATAGAATTTTGGTGGGAACCACCGAGCAGGACCGGTTCAAGATCAAATCGGTGAAGAAAGTCAGGCGCATACAGACGGAGACCATCAGTAATGTAGATGAAAGGTATGTAGCGATTGTTGAAAACTAGTGCTCTAGTGCTAAAACTAGGCCAAATAAGGAAATTCAATACGTACGATTTACTTTATGATGAGATGTATTATAAACTCAAACTTAAACATTTTTGTCTTAAAAGTCTGATAACACTTCGCCATCGACTTAGCTTTAAATTTTTATTTTATTACTTTTATCCGACTACGGCGAAGTCAAAACGAGGCCTAATTCGATTTGAAGATATTTTCAAAAATCCATACTTACTTACTCTATACTTACTTATATTATAAATTCGAAAGTAACACTGTTTGTGTGTCTGTTCTGTTACCTTTCACGCTTAAACCTCTGAACCAAAATAGATGAAATTTGTTAAGGTGATAGTTTTTATCCCCGTATTCATAATTCACCAATATTTTCTCAAGCAAGGAAGCCCTGCACACACTTACCATATTATTGCGCAATATAAAAAATAGGACAAATACCTACCTACTAATGCTACGCAGACAAAGTGTCGGGCAAAAGCTAGTCATACATAAAAAAACCGGCCAATTGCGAGTCGGACTCGCGCACAAAGGGTTCCGTACCACTATCGCAAAAAACGACAATAAAAACACGTTTGTTGTATGGGAGCTGCACTTAAATATTAATTTTATTCTGTTTTTAGTATTTGTTGTTATAGCGGCAACAGAAATACATAAGCTGTGAAAATGTAAACTGCCTAGCTTTCACAGTTCATGAGATACAGCCTGGTGATAGACAGACAGACGGACCGCGTAGTCTTAGTAATAGGGTCCCGTTTTTACCCTTTGGTTATGGCACCCTAATAACAACCATGTTTTCAGAGAGCTAACCTTCAAAGAAGATACGTATGAAGGAGGTGCCTACCCACCCATGTTGTCACCAGAAGTCCCCCTCAATCTGTATCGGGTAGGTATCTGCAGGACCTTCAATCTGGAGTACATTGAAAGCAGGATCATGGAGGAGTATGGCGGCGAGGCCTTGGTATACACCATCAGCAATAAGACCTTCATCAACAATGTCAACCCCGTCACTTTGAAGACCTATCCTGATGGAGTTATGGATATTGCTGAATGCTATTATGGTAAGTTTATCAGAAGTTCTTTTCAGTACTAAATCTAACTGCAGTACGGTATTGGGTTTTATAAATCGCAGTGATCCTAATAAGCGAAACAGAATTTTGAAATAACTATAATGAATTGGAAACGAAAAGTAGCGAAGTCTTAGCGGAAGAACTAGCCCACTATAGCAGAGGACAAACGTGTACGGAGTGGGGAGAGGAAAGCCTTTGCACAGCTGTGGGACATATTATGGATAATAAGATAAAAGCCACTTTATAAATTTCGAATTAAACGAGAAAAGTAGGAATCATAATGGTATTTGTTTACAGGTCTACCTTTTGTATTACACAAAACACGTTTCCTGGACGCTGACCCTAAGTTAAGGGAGCGCATCGATGGACTACCACCAGACAGAAAAGAGCATGTCAATGAATTTGTTATAGATCGAGTAAGTATTGAAGACTCTAATTTACCAGTCATTAAAATCAAATATAATTCTGCCCGGTTTCTTGTCATATTTATTAAAATCAAAATCGAATTAAAATAGGCCCGACAATAAGTCGTAAGAAAATAAAAAAAAGATTATATATTATATAAACAAAAGTGAAACGAGATAAAAAGTTAACAAATGTTAACAAGCATCTAAAAGGCTTACAAGGTTCACACATTCACAAAACAATCGGTAAAAGAATCTATAGAAAGCTAATAAAGTATCACAAGTGTTGTTATAAGTGCTGTAAAAAGACCAATTACAAGAAGAAAAAAAAGAAAAACGAGATTGAGAATAGTTAGAGACATCCACATACCTGTGCCGTTTATGAGTTACCAGGGAAGCCGCATGCACAGAAGGAGCTAAAGCCAAATTTTTTATCTTCAATGTAGTCCTTGATTTTATAATATGCTGTTTTAATAAGGACGCTGTCACTGCTGTTTTGATGAGGACTTTTAGTAACATGCGGGATGCATGTTACTAAAAGTCCTCATCACATGACCAAATCAGGACAAACGATTCCCTTTTCACGTTTTATTCCTAATCCCTTTCTTTCATTAATAGATCATTTATTCCCTCGCCATAAGCCACTCGTGATATGAAATGTTCTCTTACAGAAAGCCAGCATCACGTTCGACACAAAGATGGCCATACAGCTGAGCATGATGCTGGATGACATGAGCCTCAACAGGGGCACCAAGATGATGTCGCACTCCGTCATGCCCGTCAGTCATGTCAAGCTAGTGAGTTATGTGTCTTCTTCCTAATCGCTCTCTCACTGCTGAGAATCGTGACTCCGTTTCAAACTGTCAACGGCTTTTCTCCATCTGTTACGATAAGCAGCCTGGTGGAATGCGGCGCTAATCGGTATCGCCAGCTGCTCCAACATTTGATCCGACCACCGTTTGGGGCGTCGGCGTCGTTGGCCTCTAGCTCTTTTGCCTTCTATTTTGCCGGTTACCATAAGTAGTGTGAGTTATGTATCAATTTTAATTACTTACTTACCGATTAAGACAAAATAAGAAAATTATAATTTCAGCCTAACATATAGGGTGTGTCTGATACCGACACGCAAACTTCACGAAAAGGCTACACAATAATACCAATAACAAAATAATGAAAGTCATTAATCTCGATAATGATCGGTTACAGAAATTTTACTATCGAGCACGCAATGTATTATAAACAAAATGAACGTTGGCTCGCGCGCGCTTGCTGTTTGTACCTTGTACCTATCTATCTAAGTCAAAGTCAAAGTCAAAACGTTTATTGCGAACTAAGTGTATCATATTGGTGTTATATTATGTTAGTACTTTTGACTTAGCAGCCTTTTACAAGCATTGCAATTATCATTCTCCTGTGCTTATCATTCTAAATTAGCATGCATTAAACATTATCAACATTATCATTACTGAATTATTCTATTTTACATTAATATAATTAAATTGATAAAAATATAGTTATGTCAAAATTTAATGTCAATAATAATGAATTTAATACAATTAAGAAGCAATATCAATGTCATCCTTTTCAGGTAGTACAAATTATAATTTTAATTTCGTATGAAGTTAAATAGGATAGAGTAAATTTTATTGTTTGAATAGGTCAGATCGCCACTAAAGTTAAAATCTTTATTTTAAGCTGGACTCTAAATATTCTTTTACTGAGTAGAAACATTTTTGGATAAGGTATAATTTTAGCCTTTTTTGGAATATTGTTACTGATTTTTCAGTTTTAAACGTGTTGGGCAACTTATTATATACTTTTATTGCCATATAATATGGGCTATCACTTAACATTTTAATTCTTGAGGATGGAGCGCATAACCTCTTTTTATGGCGTGTGTTGACGTTGTGCGTATCTTCTATTTTAGTAAACTTACTACACGCAAACACACAAGGCGGCACCTCCGCCGTGTTACATTTGTTTGACCTACGAAAATCGCCCAATGACAAGATTCACTAGCGTTTTTAATCACTCAGAAATACTTGAGATTATTATATATTCCATCGACCAAATCGACCAATCACATGCGAGATGAATGACGCGATGTGGATTTCCGTGTGAGTGATTGGTCGATTGGATAGCGATCAAACTCTTTGCGTTGCCGTATTCACTTACGCAATACGGGCTACGGCTGCAGGAACCGGCGGCGGCGGTGCGGAGATGGCGCGACGAGTTTAACTCCTATCTAAAGGATTGACCATGTACACGAACATGTATTATGAGTAAATTGACATGTATACGTTTTTGTTAAAACCAACTCACAAAAATAAATATAATACGAGCCTTACGTGAGTCAGCGAGTCCAGAACCAGTCCTCGAAAGGCACGGTATGAAAAAAAAAAAAATCCAAAGAAAAATATTTTGTCACCATTATCCTCAATCAAGTAACTTTTTTGTGTTCCGGTTTGAAGGGCATTCGAGAACGTAATTCGGGTATTGAATATTGCAGGGAGCACAGACATAAACAATTGAAAGTCTATAGTTATTGAGATATATTTGAAGTGATTACGAGCAGTAAAGCGTGAGAGATAAAGCGATCGTATGCCAGTAGTTGCCTTTTGCTAAAATTCTTATTGGAACACGTCGCAGGCGGCACGAGTGGATGTGTTAAAACATAGCCATGGACAATCTGAAAAGAGGCAGGTTTGAGGTGTACAATCGGGTTGTCTCTTTACAAAATAGACCTTACCTAGGTCGATTTTTGGAGGTATGGCACAGTTCTACCGATAGAGATACCTATAGCTGTTTGTCCGGCCAGTTTGGTATTAACGCCGGGGTCGGTGCTCTCGGCAACAATGTTCTTGCTGCAAATTAATGACCTGCTAAAACCCGGAACCTTTGGGTATGCAGTCGACAGCACTGTTGCTGAGAGATACGTGTCCAGCGCACGGGCTACTGGGCCTCAGGTCCGGTCTGTTCGGGAAGCCATGGTTGAGCCCTTGAACCTGTCTTTGGAGGCAGTCTCCGAAATGGGCGATGCCAATCTAGTCAGTTTCAATGCTGCTAAGACCCAGGCATGTTTTTTTCGCAAATAAGAGCCAATTCCTTCCGGGTCCATCTTTCCGTGGTGTGACCGTGCCAATAACGGTTCCTCAATTTGGTCCATTCATTGATCCTTGGATGGATGGATGGATCCTTGCAAAAGTGAAACAGTACTTCACGCTGAACAGCTGCTATAATTCTATAAAGCACAAGATCGGTCATGCATGAAGGACTCCTCTCTTCTGTTGGACGGATCTGCGAAATACCAACTTCATGCACTTTAGTCGATTGACAGTCGGTCCAAGAGGCTGATCGGCAACGATGCACTGGTTGACTTATGTGTACTACTGGTTGTCCATAGCCTTGAACATCGACGTCGAGTTGCCAGCCTGTCGGTTTTTTAGGGTTCCGTACTCAAAGGGTAAAAACGGGAACCTATCACTAAGAGTCCGCGGTCCAACTGTCTGTCTGTCACCGGGCTGTATCTCATGATCCGTAATAGCTAGACAGTTGAAATTTTCACAGATGATGTATTTCTGTTGCTGCTATAACAACAAATACTCATAAAAACAGAATAAAATAAATATTTTAGTGGGGCTCCCATACAACAAACGTGATTTTTTTGCCGTTTTTGCGATAATGGTACGCAACCGTTCGTGCGCGAGTTCGACTCTCACGTGGCCGGTTTTTTATCGGTTACATTTCGGAGAGTGTGTGATGGAACTGCACAATTTGATTCCGCCTAGCCACCGCCTATTTCCATCATCGGAATACAAGACGTACGGTGATGCACCATCGATACACCCATTTTTTTTTTTTTTTTTTTAAACTTTGCCCCACTAGGAATTTCTTCCTGTATAATGGGTGCGTTTACAGACATATAATATCACATACACAACACCCAGAACCGGAACAACTATCTGAAGATCATACAAATATTTGTTTCGTGCGGGAATCGAACCCGCGACACGCAGCGCAGCAGTCAATCGCTAAACCACTGCGCCAACCGTGCGCCCAAAATATGCAAAAAGCGTTTTGCGAATACTTTCATTATGCGTACAGCTAAGGAGTAAAATTTGCCGGAGTCTTTGTTTCCTGACAGCTACAATCTAGGGATATTTAATTCAAGAGTGAATAGGTTACTTCTAGGCAAGTGTGCTCCACCGTTGACCACATCATCATTTAATATCAGGCTAGATAGTGGTCAAAAGCGAGCCTATCAGAAACAAAAATTAAACTAAAAGTTCATTGTAAATAGACATAGACATGACATTCCGGTCATGCCCACATATCCTTATACTGTACTGGGCTATGGTTACTAAGTTCAGCACCTAGCTACTTCACGCTCGAAAATCAACCAACTTAGTATCAAATTTTTCTTCTTACAGGACCAGCCAAAGTTAAGAGAAGCGTCAATGAGCAAATTCGTGCTGGTGTACACAATAACACCCTACATAGTGCTCTGCATTGAAGTATTATCTTTGCTCATCGGCCTAGCACTACTGGGACATGCGGTCCGCCTGGTGTATTTGAACCGGACGTCCAAGACCAGGGGAATGCTCTTCCAGAGCACGGTGGATAAGAAATTGGTAAAGGCTGAACGACCGCTTATAAAACACTAAATTAATAAAAGTAAATTCTGGCGAGGTGTGGTATTAGAACAATTGTTTAATGTAAATAGTAATTTTAAGAATAAAGCATAAGTTAAACTTTTTTGTTTGTTTTCTTTAGTATTAGGTATGTGCTTACTCTTTCTTTCCCATGAATATAAGGCACATGGTCAGATGATGGGATGCTGAATTGTGGTCAAGGTTGGGCCAAAGATACCAGAGCCTCGAGACAAAGCGTCATACACCTGCACCATGCACCTTTACGAGGCCAGCGATAGGCCTATCGACGTGGCTTAGCGCTGAGGCCTTAGACAAGACTTGTCACTTAGTGACATTCTGTCAATGAAAGCGTGGCGATATCGAAATATCACGTGATCAATGCCTAACATTTTGACATTTCGAGCATTACTAAAGCTGACATCGAATGACTTTGTCTAGCTAGAGCCTATTTTCGAAGAAAATATAAATGAAGAACAAGGAATCGTCGACACGAAGAAGAAGAATCAGCTTTATAGATTGTGGGAAAACTCAATAATGTATGGGTGTCGTGTAAGTGCTGTCAAATGTCACAACATTTTGGCATGCCGACAATCGTTAGAATATCACTATAACTAGGGCTCATGGGCCGTCCAAAAACTGCGGGAATCGAGAAGTATGGCAGATAAAAGGGGAGGCCTATTATATATTTAAATGTTACAGTTAAAACTAGTTTTTAGATTGAACGCGTTTTTACTAGTTAGAACTGTGCCCTGATTAATCACTTGGTCCATGATTAGATTCTCTAGTGCTAGTTTTAGCTAAAGCTCGGAGCATTTAGTAAAAACTAGTTTTAACTAGGGAAAACGAGTTCTAACGAAAAACGGGTTTTAACTGTGTGTGTATTAATAATATAATTTAATTTTATATAATTTCTCGCTTTTCTTTCTTTTCATGCATGCCTATTTAGTTTTACATGTAAGATTTAATAATGCAAATCTGAATAAATTAAGATACGACAAGCGCACGTCGCATTTGTTTTGTAAAATGGTTTTGTATACTGTGGAAAATGTCATTGGTTTTACATTTGTCACGCTCAGTTGTTCAAATTTATTTTATTACTGTAATGTGTAACCGTTTGTTTTCCCAAATAAATAAAATAAAATAAAATAAAATATATATGTCATTCTAGGCAGAAATGATCACGATGTGACTTATACAGAGTGAGTTCTTCAAGTAGGCGTGGATGGTCAAAGCCGAAACGATGAGGAATAGCGAAACACACTCAAAGGAGTCACGAGGACGATTTTGATGATAACTAAAACTGCATTATTGGATTTTGGCTCTTATGATCTCATAAGGCCCTCTTACGAACCCATTCGGCGGCCACCTTCTGGATCATCACGGTCTCACAGAAGTAGGCCATTTCCCTCCAGTTTTCTGTCTCACCCGATCACCCAAGACAGGTCTTCCCCGATCCTGGCAATCAAGACCTGCCGCTGTGTACTGTGCAGAATCGAGGTCACCTCCACAATGGTGGCAATTAGCCATGGCCTATCGCCCAATCCTATTCAGGTACTCACCGAAGCAACCGTGCCAGTACCTGAGTGAGCATGTAGGAGATGCGCTCCTCTCTTTTCAGCCAGGCTTCGAAGAGCTGCAGGATGGTTTCGACAACGCCGAAGGATGAAGAAGGAGTCGACTATGAGAGATCTACAATCGACTCCCGCTGCCACCGCACGCATGTGTGCACGGACCCTCGATTCAAGAGTCGAAGGTCAAGCGACGCAGCCCAGTCTTGTAACACGCGTCCCCTTGGTCTGTCCCGGGAGTTTACATTATTCAAAAATCGAATGCATCAGTTTTAGTTTTCATCAAAATCGGCCTCGTGATCCTTTCGAGTGATTTTCGGTATTCCTCATAGTTTCGGATTTGGCCATCTTGAAAGACTTGAATAATGAGTCTTTCAAGATGGCCAAATCCGAAACTGTATTTATACCCTGCTGTACTGCCCTGTATATGCTTTCTCTCAAATATATATATAGGTCACAAGGTCAGTCAAGAAAATATGATGATCGAGGTCACCAGCTATGTTAAGTAGTTATATAATTATTATATCAAAATCAGGCTTTATTATCAACTTCATTATTTTGTTTATTATTTACAATGTCGTTAACCTTGGACAGATTTCGAAATGAGTAATCAACGAAAGAAAGAATCTATTAACATACTTAATACGACACTGACAAATCAATATCATACTAAAGTCACGGGCGCAGATAAAAACTTTGTTTCTTGTCTAAAACTTTTTAACAAAAAACTAAACCGACTGCCAAAACAAAACACTACAAAGCGAAACATAACTTTCTCTTCGGAAGTCGGTGTCTTTAGTATAAATTTTTCCCTTTTTGCACAAACTTCCAAAAATAAAGTTTTTTATCGAACATAGAACATACTTTTTGGAAAGTCAGATAAAAATGGAGATTTTCGTATAAATTCCAGAATAAGTTTTTTTCATTATTATTTGTCGTGTTAAAGTATTTATTTATACCAATAAACAGTAACTTTTATTCACACTATCCCTTCAGCCTTGCCAGGGACCACACGTCCCACGTGATTTTATTGAAACACACCATCCGGTAATTAAAGTAAAGGGTGATTAAACTGTATTATTGAAACCCTTATAACACCTCTACCCAATAATCCTAATGTTCTCTTGGAAAAATACAAATTAGTCATGTTTCTCCTTACAGGACCAACCAAATTTAGGAGAAGCGTCATTGAGCAAATTCGTGCTGGTGTACACAATAGCACCCTTCATAGTGCATTGAAGTAGTATCTGTGCTCATCGGCCTAGCGTTCCTGAGACATGCGGTCTGCCTGGTGTACTTGAACCGGACGTCCAAGACCAGGGAAATGCTCTTCCAGAGCACGGTGGATAATAAATTGAAAAAGGCTGAACGACCACTTATAAAACACTAATAATAATAAGCTGGAGGATTCAGGTCTAGGCTATCGGCTGAGAAGAGGTGGTCAGGTTATATCTCACCTCCTTTACATGGATGATCTGAAACTCTTTACCCCCAACAAATTCCAACTGACGGAGCTACTGAAGGTAACTGAAACCTTCAGTGACTCCATCAGGATGGAATTTGGTGTGGACAAATGTGCAGTCATGCATGTAAAGCAAGGGGAGATTATGGAATCCGAGGGAATTCAACTCTCTGATTCCATACACCTCAGACACCTCTCCTCGACCGAAACTTACAAGTATTTGGGTATGTCGGAAGCGTTGGGCATTAACAGTACTGACATGAAGCAACTGCTGAAGGAGCGTTTCTTTGGCCGCCTGAAAAAGGTATTAAATAGCCTTTTGTCAGGTGGAAATAAGGTGCGCGCCTTCAACAGTTGGGTCATGCCGGTTTTGATGTACTCTTTCGGCATACTCAAATGGACTCAGACTGAGCTCGACGCCCTTGATAGGAGGGTCCGGACACTGCTGACCGCAAACCGGATTCATCACCCACGATCATCAGTGATGAGACTGTACATCCCGCGGAAATGTGGGGGTCGAGGCTTTTTAAACGCCAAGACTCTTCACAACCGCGAGGTGTGCAGCCTCAGAGAATACTTTTTAAAAACTGATATGGGTATGCATCGGGATGTGGTCGCAGTGGACAAGGGACTCACCCCGTTGACCATGGCTAAAGAGAACTGGCGCAAGCCTGTAATACTAACTACTGATGAACGCAAAGAGGTATGGCAAGGCAAGGAACTACACGGACGCTTCTATCGGGCTCTCCATGGGCCCGATGTAGATTTCCAAGCGTCTGTATCCTGGCTACGTTTCGGTGACCTTTTCGGGGAAACTGAAGGTTTTGTCTGTGCAATTATGGACGAAGTTATCCTGACGAATAACTACCGGAGACATATAATGAAGGACGGAACGGTTGACGTGTGTCGGGCATGCCACCGTCCGGGTGAATCCATCAGACATATTATCTCTGGTTGTTCTCGTCTGGCTAACGGCGAGTACTTACACAGGCATAACCAAGTGGCCAGGATTATTCACCAGCAACTTGCTTTGAAGTACAATTTAGTGGATTCAGAGGTACCGTATTACAAGTATGTGCCCGACCCAGTTCTCGAAAATGACCATGTCACGTTGTACTGGGATCGGTCTATCATCACTGATAGGACTATTGTTGCCAATAAGCCGGATATAGTGGTGATAGACCGATTAGCGCGCCGCACAATGATAATCGATGTCACCATCCCACATGACGAGAACCTCGTGAAAGCTGAGAAAGAGAAACAAATCAAGTATCTCGACTTGGCACACGAGGTTGTCGACATGTGGAATGTGGACTCGGCGATCATTGTGCCGATTGTCGTTACGGCCAACGGCCTGATGGCCAAGAGTCTCGACGACCATCTGTCGAGGCTGTCATTGCGCGGTTGGATCAAGGGCCTGATACAGAAGGCAGTACTCCTCGATACGGCTCGCATCGTGAGGAGGTTCCTGTCTCTGGAGCCCTAACCACCGGTAGCTTGGACCCTGCTCCCGACACCGGCGGAAAACCATTATTTTTTTATATTTTTAAATGTTTTTTTTTATGATTTGTTTTTATAGAGAAATATTTAAAAATGTAATTAAGAAATGTGCACAAAATTAAAAAAACGAAATAATAATAATAATAATAAGCGTTAGGTATCAGCACTACCGACATGAAGCAATCGTTGAAGGAACGCTTCTTTGGCCGCCTGAAAAAGGTTTTTAATAGCCTTCTTTCGGGTGGAAACAAGGTGCGCGCCTTCAACGGTTGGGTCATGCCGGTATTGATGTACTCTTTCGGCATACTCAAATGGACTCAAACGGAACTCGACGCCCTGGATAGGCGGGTCCGTACACTGCTGACTGCATATCGAATGCATCACCCACGATCGTCGGTCATGAGATTGTATATCCCGCGGAAGTGTGGAGGCCGAGGCTTTTTAAATGCCAAGAACCTCCACAACCGCGAGATATGCAATCTCAGGGAATATTTTCTACACGCCGACGTGGGAATGCATCGAGATGTAGTAGCAGTGGACAAGGGACTCACCCCGCTCTCCTTGGCGAACTGGCGCAAGCCTGTAGTGCTTGACACTAACGACCGCAGGGAGGTATGGCAGAGTAAGGAGCTTCACGGACGCTTTTTCCGGGCCCTACATGGGTCCGATGTAGATCAGTCAGCGTCCGTAGCCTGGCTGCGTTTCGGTGACCTCTTTGGGGAAACCGAAGGTTTTGTCTGTGCAATTATGGACGAAGTTATCATGACGAATAACTACCGGAGATTTATTGTGAAGGATGGCACGGTTGACATCTGTCGGGCATGTCACCATCCGGGTGAATCGATCCGCCACATTATCTCTGGTTGTTCTCGTCTAGCTAACGAAGAGTACTTGCATAGGCACAACCTTGTAGCCAGGATTATCCATCAGCAACTTGCTCTGAAATACACTCTTGTGGCATCGGAGGTGCCGTACTACAGGTATGTGCCCGACCCAGTTCTCGAGAATGGCAATATCACATTGTACTGGGATCGGTCCATCATCATTGACAGGACCATTATTGCTAATAAGCCTGATATAGTGGTGGTGGACCGAATCGAGAGGCGTGCAATGATTGTTGACATTACCGTCCCGCATGACGGGAACCTCGTGAAAGCCGAGAAAGATAAGCAAATCAAGTATCTTGACTTGGCTCGCGAGGTTGTCGACATGTGGGATGTGGACACAGCGATCATTGTACCGATAGTCGTGTCAGCCAATGGCTTAATAGCCACGAGCCTCGACCAACACCTTAGGAGGCTCTCGTTAGGCGGCTGGGTCAAGGGCCTGATCCAGAAAGCAGTATTGCTGGACACGGCTCGTATTGTTAGGAGGTTCCTCTCTCTGGAGCCCTGACCGCCGGTAGCTTGGACCCTGTTCCCGATACCGGTGGGTCTCTATTTTTTATATTTTTAAATGTTTTTATTTTTTTGTATGTTTTATAAAAATATTTAAAAATGTAGACAATAAGAAAGAATATGAATAAAGGAGATAATAATAATAATAATAGCCTTTTATTCAGATCTCTTAACTAATTACAATGGTTTTAAACTTATCATATAATAACACTGGTCTCTTAAACTAAATTAACTATTTAAGCCAATATTTGTTGCTTAGTTATCTTTCCTAGATCTGTTTGCCAATCGGCAAAGGCCTCCTCCAACCTTTTCCATTCTTTCCTTTCCTGTGCCACTCTGTTCCACATGACTCCGGCCACTTGTCGAATGTCGTCGTCCCATCTTTTTTGCGGTCTACCTCTCTTCCTCTTGCCCTCTCTGGGATACCACTGGGTCACCCTTTGACTCCATCTGTCGCATCCTCTTATCACGTGGCCAGCCCATCTCCATTTCAGTCTTTTGATTTTAATTGTTACATCTGTAATTTTTGTTTTGTTTCTGATGACGAAGTTTTTCAATCTGTCAGACTTTCTTATATTTAGCATACTCCTTTCCAATGCGTGCTGACAAGTTGCTAGTTTGTTTAATATGTCATGACTAAGCACCCATGATTGACATCCGTACGTCAGAACAGGTAGTATGCAGGTGTTAAACAGTTTACTTTTTAAGTTTATATGGAGTTTTTTATCTTTCATAGCCTCTCTCAGACTCCAGTATCTCTTCCAGCCATTCGTAATTCTTCTCTCCACTTCCTTTTGCATGGGTTCCTTTTGTGTTATAAGCTGACCTAGATATATGTATTCTTCAGTGTAGTCTATTTCGGTGTTCCCTAGTTTAATAGTGTGTTTGATTCCGTTTGTCATTAATCTAGTTTTTTCCGGATTCAGTGTCAGTCCCACGTTCGCACTTTCTGTCGCAAGTTCTCCTAGCATTATATTTAAGTCTTCTGGTGTTTTGGCAAATAGCACTATATCGTCAGCGAACCTCAAGTGTGACAGCAATTTACCATCTATGTTAATACCACGGCATTCCCAATTAAGTCTTCTGAAAATTGATTCCAGTACTGCAGAGAAAAGTTTCGGAGATAGGAGGTCTCCCTGTCTAACGCCTTTTTCAATTCTGAAATGAGTGCTTTTCGTTTCTAATTGGATTCTTCCTGTACTGCGACTGTAAATGTTTTTTATTAATCGGATGTATTTGTGTTCGATACCTTGTTCTAGTAGAGCCTGCCATATTTTTTCATGTAGTAGAGAATCAAACGCTTTGCTGTAGTCGATAAACGCGATGTAGTATGTTAGCTGGTATTCGTTGTATTTCTCTATAACTTGTCGCACTACGTGGATGTGGTCAATTACCGAATAATCTTTGCGGAATCCTGCTTGCTCGATCGGTTGGTGTTCGTCTAAGGTTATTTCAATTCGTTTCAAGATAATCTTAGCAAATATCTTGTATACGTTAGACATAAGGCTGATAGGGCGATAGTTTCCTATATCATATTTATCACCTTTCTTAAATAGTAGGATGATAATAGACTCAGTCCATTGTTGAGGAATGGTTTCAGTACTTATGATGTCATTGAACATATCTGCCAGTACAGGTATCAGGGTTCCCTTGCTGTGTCTTAGAATTTCGTTCTGTATACCATCGGGTCCGGGTGCTTTCTCTTCTTTTTGGGTGTCAATAGCTTGCTTGACTTCCGAATAGAGGATATTAGGAATATTCGATGGATCCACCAGTTCTATTTTGCTTTGTGTAGTGTCGTTGCCGTATAGTTTTTTGTAGTATAATGTAGCTGTTTTTAATATGTCTGTTCTGTGGCGGTTCCATTTTCCTCTTTCATCTTTCATTTTTACGATCCAGTCCTTTGTGGTTGTTAATTCCTTGAGTGCTTTTTTGGTTCCACCTGTTTTAAGTATGTAATTTTCTATCGTTTCCATCCTCCATTGTTTTCTATCTTTCCTAATGCTTTCTTTGATTTCTTTGCTAGTTTTGGCAATTTCCTTTCTTCTTTTTAAAACACTAAATTATTATAATTTAAATGATATGATGGTAAGTGGTATTAGAGCAATTGTTTTATGTAAATAGTAATTTTAAGAATAGAGCTTTATATTAGTTAAACATCTTTGTTTGTTTTCTTTAATATTATATATCTTACGTTCTCTTTCCCTTGAATATGGGGCACATGATTAGTCGATAGACGATGTGTTGCTGAATTGTGTTCAAGATTGGGCCAAAGACAGGGTCTTTTACCGATGAAACACTGAAAACACCTCCACCATGCACCTTTGCGAGGCCAGCACTAGGGCTATCGACGTGGCTGAGTACTGAGGCCTTAGACAAGTGACAATCTATCATCGTAAGCGTGGCGATAGCGATCGGATAAATATCATTAAAATATAGGAATATAAAATATATGTAAAACCGCGAACATAAATTTTTTATTGAAGTGTCACGTGATCAATACCTTGCATTTTGACATTTCGAGCATCACTAAAGCTGACATCGAATGACTTTGTCTAGCTAGAGCCTATTGTCGAAGAAAATATAAATAATGAACAAGGAATCGTCGACACGAAGAAGTAGAATCAGCGCTATCTATAACCCCCATCATCATACACAACACACATATACAAAAAAAAACGGGAAGAATGGCAGACGAAAGGGGAGGCCTACACCTATACCCGCTAGAGCGTCATTTAAGGCTGAAATGATCACAATATGACCAATATTATGCTTTCTCTCAAATGGATAAAGGCCACAAGGTCGGTCAAGGAAATATGAAGATCGAGGTCACCAGCTATGTAAATTACTTTTATAATGATTGTATCAAAAACAGGATTTATAGTATCAACTTCAGTATTTTATTTAATATTTACAAAGTCGTTAGCCTTGTACAGATTTCGAAAGGAGTAATCAGCGAAAGAAAGAATTTATTGACATAATTAAATGACACTGACAAATCAATGAAAGTAATGATTTTTTACAACGCACATAAAATCATTATTTGCTTAGGCTTTGCCCGATTGAGTCGGGGTCGGCTTCCAGTCATCATGATTTCAGCCGAAAGACGTCCACTGCTGGATATAGGCCGTCACCCCTCTGATGGGTCCTGTGGGTCTCGCATCTACCGGAAGCATCTAAATGTAATGTAAAATCTTATTTAACATAGAGAGACCTGCACCCGTACCCTGACGTGTTAAAACTATCATAGTTCGACTGTAAAAAAGGGACAGATGTATACGGGTCATATACATCTGTCCCTTAAGCACACTCAAAATAACCTTGCTCTAAGAGCATATCGTCACTTGATCTCCAGAGCCTAATGACTGGGTATTAAGATGCCCCTTGGTAAAACTGCTTGGCAGACTTTCGAGTATCTAAAACTGTGAATGATCTATAAATGACAGCTAGGACCAACGGCTCGCGGATAATTTAGTAAGAGAGTCACCGCGGGCCCGGCACAAGCAACTGAAGGAACACGGGTGGGTTTCAGTCAGTAAAAGTGTGACACACACTTCCGTTTCACCCAGAGCGAGCGAAGAAAAAAAAGGACCAACGGCTTTACAAGCTTTTCGAGGCACGGAGGTGTCTTCATATGTAATGGACGGAAACCCATCTACGGACTGACCGGTGTAGCTTATGCTTAGATCGACTAGTGTGGTGGTTTTAATTTCACTACAAGCCAATGCATTTAATACCAAAGTAACAATAGTTACATAAGAAATAATTTTAATAATTAAAAGTCGCAAAGAGTCTAGTGTGTCAAGTGAAAAATTTAATAAATTCTTACGCACAAGCTGCTATTATGAATGATCATGGCAGTTAACTGCACAGAGACATTATCACAATAATTATATATTACTTACTTATGTTGGATTTTGCGGCAAGCAAGTTCATGTTACTTGATATTACCTAACAAGTTATTATTTAATCATCTCAAGTACTATTATGAAGAGTCTCTGGAAGTAGGCATCTACTGATGAATTTTTTTACTAGCTTCTGCCAGCGGTTTCGACCGCGTGAAAAGTGTTTTATCATGCCAAGGGCACATTATACCGGAATAAAAGTATGCTAGCCTATGTCCTATGCCAGACTATAATCTATATCTGTGGCAAATTTCATCCAGATCCGATCAGCCGTTCTGGCGTGATTGAGTTACAAACAAATTTTCAAACGTCCAAAAAGAAGAACATTCTTACACAGATAGACAGCTACACTAGCTGAGTGTCTCAGCACCGGCTACTTATTATCCCAGAAACTTATTACCGCGGAGGCGAAGCCGATAGAAAAATTAATTAAACAAAATAGGACTATATAGGTATATGTCAATCACCGAATTATTTATCAACCTATAACTATTCAGCTAGCAAGTGAATAAGTAGCTAGCAAAAAATACTGTTAATTTATGACATTCTAGAACCCCGTTGTATCCATTCCCATCATTATTTTTGTATGGTAGCTCAAGTAAAAAAACCACTGTTAATTAAAATCATTTGATATATTAAAATCACATTGTTAAAAATTCTACAAAAATACAAAGAAATCTAATCGGTGCATACAATACAAAAAATATTTTACCGGTCTCTTCCACGACCACCTGTATTTATTTTAAGTATAGCATCATAATACTCAGGACCCACATCGCTATATTCAGAAAAACTACTATCAGTATCTGTATACGTATCCATATCTATACTTTGATCTGAACTAATATCACTGTCAGCTATTTCTATTGAAATATCACTGCTAATTTCATTATTATCTTTGTTCCATTTCTTATTGTCTTCTTCTA
This sequence comes from Orthosia gothica, assembly GCA_949775005.1. Classification (NCBI taxonomy): domain Eukaryota; kingdom Metazoa; phylum Arthropoda; class Insecta; order Lepidoptera; family Noctuidae; genus Orthosia; species Orthosia gothica. The sequence goes on from OX459037.1 coordinate 38,921,017, forward strand.
TCATTTGTTTTATCTTGTAGAGCGGTGGATGGTCATGTTTCACCTTTTCAAAGTAGCTCCTCATCGGCAACATGACCGGCGCACTTGCGTAGATGGGAATTCCCATGGGCATTGGCATGGGCATTGGCAGGAATGGTATCTTCATTAGCTTTTCTATTGATTTTGCTGTTGTTTGCTTCATACACGAACTTTGAGGATTTACAGTTGTGGCTATTGATCTCAATATTCTGTTTCTTGGCGTCACCGGCTTGTTCATCTTAGTCACCGGCTTGTTCATCTTAGTCACAGGCTTGTTCATCTTGGTCACAGGCTTGTCCATCTTAGTCACAGGCTTGTTTATTTTGCTCACAATTTTTGTCATTACCGTACTTGTTGGTTTTATCATTCCGTTGGGATTTCTTGCAATAAATGGAGTCCCAGTTTTGAACTCCATTAAAAGAACGTCGTCTATATCCGGCATAGAAAATTCTAGTTGTTTTTGATTCAAATCTGATAACACAGCTTTTAGATCCGCAGGTATTGGTAATTGTTTCATTAAACCTTCGAAATTTAAAGCCGTCACTGTTGTTGTTATTGTTAGTTGTACTACTGTTCTGAAGACTACATCCATGGTTCTGAAATAAACTATTCTTAAGAATCAAGAATCTTTATTTGTAAACAAAAGTAGTCACACGATGTGTGAGATACAATATTAGTTACATCTTCTATGTCTTGCCGTTAAACGTACAAATATTATCAATTTTTTTTTTTTTAATTTAAAAACAATTTATTAGCAAGTGTTCAATGAAGTCAATTTATAGGCAGAGCTGGCATTTTAGACTTTTATTACATATCCAATCGTTTTTTAAACCATCATTAAATGCAAAAATAAATCGACAATTAATTAAAACAATATTGTATTTATTATCTTATATTAAGCATCAATGATAAACAGCCGTAGTCTACTAGATTTTTATGCAGTGCAACTTTCCTGTAAGTTAACTGTCCCACTGCAGGCAAAAGAACAAGTATCAATCACTACAAGTTTTAGTATGTTGGTAATTTCAAACATTTATTATAGACCATAGTACTACTACTTACCATAAACAGTTGAGCACCAGTCATAAGCAACGCCCTGAAAATTATACTGACCAGTGAATTCGCTTTAATAAAGAACGAAATAAGGACTATTACATAAATGTAATTGTTCATTCATAAGTAGAAATAATGGAACCATTGTAGCTATTCGTTTGCGTAAGCCACTCGTCACTAATATTGCGAAGGCTTGTTCCATAACGCTTTTAAAACCGACGCAATATGCTCTGAAACCGTCTTTATATAGATTATGCAACTTTTATGTACTAGCAGGTTTGGTGTTACTCGGTTGGTCACTTGGTTGAGACAGAAAGATCATCGCTGCTGGAATTCTATTGCATGTAGCTAGACTGGCAGCTGACCGGAAAGGATAAGCTAAAAAAAACCGGCCAATTGCGTGTCGGACTTCCCACATTTAGGGTTCCGTACCAAACCGCAAAACCAAGTTGTTTGTAATAGTTAAAATGAGGGAAATTCCAAGAAAAATCTGATTTATCAATTAAATTATTAAAAATCTTTTATTTCAGACAAAGTCCATAGGGTTAGTAACAATTTACTTAAAAACTAGAGTTAGTAGGTACAGATATAAAACTAAAAACACATATAGCTACACTTTAGCGTGGAGCTGCATCCACCTCTGCATCATCGGAGAATCCCACCGATCTGCGAACACACTGAGAATAGTGTTGGTACCGCCGCGAACACGCCTCATCAGAGACGCACATCTTTTTCTAATAATGGCGGCGAAACCATCAATGTTTGTGTCCGCAAACATCCCTGACACAATGCAACGCCACGACAGCCCCAACAGTACTCTCAATATATCGGTATTTTTGGTAAAGTATACTTATTAATGAAAATTACCACCAATTTTCAAGTTCATAGGTCAATGGGACGTCAAAAAAAATATTCGGTACAAAATTTTGTAAAAGATGCTGATTTTGATAGCTACTCATTCCTTTGTTTACCAATATGTTTTAAAACAAAAAATATCCAATATTTATCTTCTCAACGAGTTCTAAACTCGGAAAGCACGTTAAGCCGTTGGTCCCGGCTGTCATTTGAAGATCTTAGACAGTCGTTAAGAGTAGTCAGAAGCTTGAGATCTGACACCAGTATTGCCAAGGGGTACTGTGTTACCCAGTTACTGGGTTGTGGAGGTCAGATAGGCAGTCGCTTTATGTAAAACACTAGTACTCAGCTGAATCCGGAAAGACTGGAAGCCGACCCCAATATAGTTGGGAAAAGGCTAGGCAGATTGAATAGAATATTTCAAAACAGTAACGTTGAAATTATAATTATATTTGTCATCAACTTTCAAATGCTATTAACATAAAACAATTGCTGAACACATGTTTTAACTCTTTCAGGCATTAACAGAACATTATAAAAATTAAACCAATCAACAGTTATTTTTTCAAGGTTTTAATCAGCAGTTATACAAAATATAAATAATTAAGATATAAAAACAATCAACATTAAGATCTATTTGGATATTTTGAACGATACTGACAGGTTGCTTATCTTCTTGTTTTCTGGTGTTTTGAACACCAGCTCCTTCCTGCCGTCTCCTAGAACATGCTGAGATTTGCCGTCTCCTAGAAGATGCTGATGTCTGCCAGAGAACAACTCCTGCCTCCGTCGATAGTTGCTTATCACGCCAGGCTCAGACCTGACTACTACTCTCGGTCTGTTATTCGAATCTTCCCCTGCCACTAAACGCACATTAGTATACGTATCATCGGCTTTATCAGATGTCTCTAAATTGCTATAAGACCGTCTCTCTCCAAGCAGAGCTCTTGCTTCGTCGTTACTTAAATGTCTTTCCATCTTAATGTCCCCATTACTTGACATGTAAGTCAGCACTGGTTCAATAAGTCCTTCGCGTTTATCACTACGATTTCTCATGAAACCAAAATTTCTTCTGTATATATCATAACTTGATTTACTCTTTCTATTTCTATTTTTACTCTTACCCCTTTTGCGTTTCTTCTTTCGCTGACTGTAGCTACTCTCGCAAGAATCGGTAGTGGAGCGAGAGTCAGAATCAGAATGCGGTTTGGGTCGTGGTCGGGGTCGTGATGGAAACTGTGGGAATGGGACGATGACGACTGGTCCCGGTGCAGGCATGGGGATGGGCATCGGGAACGCTGGCCCGGGCAAAGGTCTGGGCATATTGTTTGGATCCTGTGGGGTCGGGTTTTCTTTTCCGTTCTTACATCTGCACTCTAGATGACAAGGCGAACAGAAAGAGAAGAATGAGGGTGTACATGGATTACACGAGCACGGCGGGCATGGTGGGCAGTTCTTATTACTGTCTTTATTTTCATTGCCATTGTCGTTACCGTTGTTTTTATTATTATTTGTCGTACAATGCATAAAGCCCGCGATTCCAAACTGTACAAAATTAGGCACCGGTATCGGGATAGCTATGGGAAATCCGTTGTCACCATTCTCATTGTATGATTGGGTAGTCGTGGTGGTGGTCGTTGAGGTCGACTCTGGGTAAGGTATGGGTATCCCCACGGGTACAGGGATGGCCACAGGCATAGGTGGTGGTGGCGGCATCATCATAGGTCCACCGTACCCGAACCCCATCGGCATCATCGGCATTTGCGGGTGCACGGCGTCCAAAAATATAACAATCACAACAATCCATTTTAGTAACGCATCCTGTAACAATTAAGATAGTAAGGTATTCAATGTTAGCCATTGAAAAGTGCACTGTAGGATATTAATTACAAAATCATTAAACTTACTGAAATCATAATTGCACTGAATCAAAATAGTAGTACTTCAATGGCGTGCATGACAGCTAGCTACTTTTATACTTTTAGAAAATTCGTTTCATAATATCAGTGCATTGTGGTGCGAATGAATGCAAGCGCACGACCGAACTTATTTCGTAACTATTTTATGGTTCTACTTTATGGCGTTAGGTAATGAGAATGCATAAAATATTGAAGATTAATTCATTTTTTGAATTTTGTACACTGTTTACTATTTTCTTACACGGTAGAACTTTATTAATTATCTTTTCAGTTACGTATTTTTATTGGTCGCGTGTTTATTTTGCTTATATTTGTATTTTCTTTGTTTCTTTATTGTCTCTTCTCTAGTTGTCTTGTAACTCCAAGCTTCGGTCAGTTGTTGCAAAATACTTTGTTATATTTATTATACAGTCAGATTTGTTCAATATCGCTGGTGAAAAATCGATGACTTATCGACTACAACACTCCACTGAATGAATGTAAACTAACACAGCTGGGCGATTTCTTGTATTTATGGGGCTTTTATTTCGTGTTTTACATTTAGTTTACATTGTTTACCTTGAATTTTATCTCAATAATATTATAAAGGTGAAAGTTTGTAATGTGTGTGTTGGTATGTTTGATACTTCTTCACGCTCAAACGGCTGGACGGATCTGGATGAAATTTAGCACAGAGATAGGTTATAGTTAGGAATAGCACATAGGACTAGGATTTTATCCCGGCTATATGTTCCTTCGGGATAATTTTCGACTTACACGCAGGCGAAGCCACTGGCAGAAGCTTGTTTATTCTATAAACCAAGCTTCTGACCGCAGCGTGCTCCCAAATAAAATTAGGTTTTTTTTGCTTTCACCTCAACATGAGTAACAAAATTTCTTTACAGACACAATATACACTTAAAGCTCAATAACGGAGTCTTGCGGAGTTCTACAGGCAGTAACCTTGATCTCAATCTCCTTTTTTTGTATATCAACGATCCCTGCAAACTTTTAATTATCTTCTTAATCCAAAATTGCAAAATAGTACGTGTGATCAGACTTGGATGGTCTTTGGGGCGACGCTTGGTGGGGGTCTATGTCCAGCAGAGGCCGTATTTTGGCTGTAGTAATGATAATACTAACTCGTCACGAGTAAATTATGGTCTATTTTGGTCAGAAACTATTATATAATCAAGTGGGCGCACGGTTGGCGCAGTGGTTGAGCGATTGACTGCTGCGCCGCGTGTCGCGGGTTCGATTCCCGCACGGAACAAATATTTGTATGACCTACAGATAATTGTTCCGGCTCTGGATGTTTGTGTATGTGAGTTTATATGTTTTTAAACGCACCCACGATACAGGAAGAAATTCCTAGTGCGGGGCAACTTTTTTTTAATTTTTTTTGATAAAAAAAAAAAAAAGTATTCGATACTGTAAAATCGATAAGGCATGTAACTATACTCCTCAAAAATAATTCCGTTATTATACATAGTATCGACATTGACACTGCGACTGAAAATTAATATAGCACTATTTTCTTAGAGAAAGCCAAGGATTGTTAACTGTACCAACATTAAAAATTATAACCATAATTTCGCGCCTCTCTGAGATCTACGTTAAACGTCAATTTAAATAAATACTTTAAGTTCGAATTTGCCACTTTTAATTATATAATCAATTTAATTCATAATAAATGGAAAATACTACCGACTTCCAAATAAAAAACTACATAGTGAAAAATAATTTTATTTTTGGAAGTCGGTGTCCATATCGCAAAAAAATGGGAAAAAAAAAGAAAGGCACCGACTTCCAAAAATAAAATTATTTTTCACTTTGTAGTTTCAGTTGGAAATCGGTAGTATTTTTTTGCAAAAAATTTTTTTATGTATCTTATATTTCACCTGCCAAACCTGTAAGGACTGGTGCGTTATTGAGTTTCTGTACAAAGAATGCGCATAATGTAAGAGCGGGTCTTCTGCTTCTGAAGCATTACTTTGATCCTCCTGTAGTCTAGGAACCAAGTTTTTACAGTTGCTAACAATTAGCAACTTTTGAGGAATCTGGACCTTCGTATGCTACTGTAAAAAAGTGGATGGCAGACTTCAAACGTGGTTGGGAAAGTGTCGACCCACGTAGCGGTCGGCCACCAGCGTCTACCACCGACGAGTACATTGAGATAACTTGTAATTTGGTTTTATTTGACCGAAGATTGCCTAAACGTAGCTGATACTATTGGCACCTCAACTGAACGAATGCACCACATGATTACCACAAGTGCTCATTTCAATGGTGTTTGAGCGGTGTGTGCATCAGCTGCTTTCGGTTGCACAAAAACGCGTGAGACTATAACGATTTCTCGAGACTGTTTGGAAATGTTTGAGGCTGACCCACCGAAATCACTTATGACTATAGATAAAATGATCACCATACTCCAAAAGCAGAAAAACAATCCAAACAATGGAAAAGACCAGGACAAAAGCACTTTATTTTTTTTGGACCCGCAGCCTAATTGTGTAAGTAAATTCGGCAACGGAAACAATCTGTTTCTATCCCAAAAACACACACATACACAAAAAAGTTGTAAGATTCAACTTTTTTGTGTATGTGTGTGTTTTTGGGAAAGAACCAGATTGTTTCCTTTGCCGAATTCACTTACACAATTAGGCTGCTGGACTCCGAAACAAACTAAAGTTAGTTTGTCGGCCGGTGAAGTGATGATGATGGCATCAGTTTTTCGGGATACAAAGGATGTCAAAATAAAAAGGCCTGCATTGTTAAGAAAAATCTTTTGTTCTATCAGGATAATGCGTGAGTTCACACGTCAGTCGAAACTATTGCAGAAATTCATCAGCGTGGCTTCGAACTGTAACTACATGCCCGTATTCTCCGGATCTAGCTCCATCTGACTTTTATCTATTTCCAAAGCTCAAAACCATTTAGGATTCAAAAGTTTTCTGCAAAATATGAAGTCAAGGCTGCTGTCGACGCATATTTTGAGGGTTTGGACAAACGATTTTTTAAAGCTGTTATAGAAGCCCTGTCGGGCCGACGAAAGAAGTGTAAAGAACTTGAGGGAAAATGTGTTGTTATAGTAAATACATATGTATTTATTTTAGCTACAACATATATATTGTTATTTAATTTTACTTCAATCATTATTTCAATTTTTATGCACTTGCCATGTTATCTCTCCACCACCCTCGGTTGACTGGTAGAGAATGCCTCAGGCATTAAGTCAGCATATGTACTTGTATATTGCATGAAGTTTTAAATATATAAATAAATGTTGAAAAATAAATAATGTTTTTTTATTACCTTTCTCATTTTTCTCATTAGGCTACGAACTTTTCAAATGCCTCTCGTATTCCATGTTTGAAAACATAATGTGCTATCTTTACCAAAGTTTCCGTACCGTATGGTTCCAAGGTACCCTATGGAGTCGGACGTAAAGAATTTCACCATCCCATGTCTTCCCGTTGGTGTCTTAAGAGGCGACTAAGGGACATATCAGAGATTAGGCAGCAGCGTTCTCTGTGCATTTGTAGCAACCATACTGCGATCGCCAACCCACCTGCCAAGTGTGGCGATTATGGCAAAACCTCCCCCATGAATAGCACAAATAAAAAAATAAATTTACAAAAAAATTCTACCGACGTCCAAATGAGAAAACTACAAAGTGAAAAATAACTTTATTTTTGGAAGTCGGTGTCTTTGGTAGGTACCAATTTTGGATGCGCCAAAGTTCACCTAAATTTTAACTCCGATAATTGGAAATCCGAAAATGTTCTTCCTTACATTTTTCATCCTAACAATCACAATTCCTAAGTACTCTATGTTCATAATTCCGAAGCTTTCAACTTCATAATGTAATGAGCAATAAACATTTATTCTTTTATTTGTTTTCCTATATTTTCTCAACATAACCATCTTTTACACTATTATTGAAAGTCATATCTCCTTTGTTTAGATTTATTTTTATATTCATAATAATCAGTATTGTATACACTGGACAGCAAATAAACCGGGCCACTCAATACTTTGGAACTCTGATTCGATTTTCTCAAAAAGTACAAAACTTACAACTATCAAATTTATACCTACAGAAAGTGCGTTTCATGATGATTAAAATGAATGGAAGTTCATTTGGATTAATCAATTAATTAAGTATTTATTAAGAATTTTACAAAGAAGAGTCGTTTTGCAGTCGTGTTAATCTTTGGTAATCAAACAATTAATAAAAGAAATACAGCCAGAAACAAAGAAAATTAAAAAAGTGTGTGGTCAGTATTCAGTATTTCCTCCTCTTGCTATTATAACTGCCAGCATCCTCGTATTCATCGACTTCACGATGACATCTTGAGGAATTGCATTCCACTCTTCTTCAATTGCGATTCGCAGCTCTGGAAGCCTTGTTGGAACAGATACCCTGGCTCGAACCCGACGTTTCAGCACATCCCATAAGTGTTCTATCGGATTCAAGTCCGGGCTTCAAGCTGGCCAGTCCATCGTACGAATGCCGACGTCGCGTAGATACTGGGTCACCACATGAGCAACATGAGGCCGTGTATCATGCATCAACTGCATATCCTGCCCGATATATCCTGCGTAAGGTACCACATGGTCTGCGAGGATTTCAGTAATGTAGCGATGAGAAGTCAATCCACGTGTATGGCCCGTCGGTTCAATGAAAACTAACGCTGTATGTGCGGTTAACGAGATGCCGCCACAGACTATTACTGATCCTCCTCCATAAGCAACAGTTTCCTCGATGCAACACTGAGAATAACGTTCTCAAGGGCGATAATATACTCTCTGACGTCGATCACTTCCATGTAGACTCACTCTGCTCTCATCTATGCTCTCGAGCAAATTCAAATCGTGCTTGACGGTGGGCTACCGTTAATGCTGGGCATGTTGCAGCTCTCTTTGGAGTTAGGTTCCGTTCAGCAAGTCTTCTTCTGACGGTATCGTAACTTATGACCAGTTGGACTTGAACTGCGTTAAGGCGGCGATTTCGCAGAACAGTAAGTTGGATATAACAATCATCTGCTGCTGATGTAGCTCTAGGTCTGCCCGTACCCGGACGGCGATCTAATGCTCCAGTCTCTAGGTATCGTCTGTAAACTCGTTGCACCGAAGATCTGCTGATTCGAAGTCTTCGAGCGACCTCACGTTTCGAAACGCCTGCTTTGAAGTAGTGCTACAGCTTGAGCTGCTTCCTGAGGTGTCGTATCCATTATTAACCGAAAAAAAGTAGCAAAAATACACGCACCTGAGCAAACGATGCACAAAAACTAAAGAAATGATTAGAAATAGCTGACTACCCTCATTGTAGAAAAAAAGAACGCTAATCGCGAACTCTAATCAGAACAGAGCAAATCGTTAGAACTGTGTTTGTTGCTCGATTACAATGCGAGTTGGCGGTACATTAGAATAAATTTGTACTCATTTTAATCAGTATGAATCGCAATCTCTGTAGGTATAACTTTGATATTTGTAAGTTTTATACTTTTTGAGAAAATCGAATCATATTTCCAAGGTAGCGGGTGGCCCGGTTTATTTGCTGTCCAGTGTACATTAATTTTACGTGACTTTATTTTCTCATAACTTTAGTTTTATTTATAGCGGTGTGTACCTGCAAAGATATCCGTAGGTTAGGTTAGGTTAGAACTGTGACTAACTACGCGCGAGCCGAGCGAGCGAAGCGAGCGGTGAGCCGGCGAGCGTTACCTCGAAATTGGTCGCGAAATTTTTCAAAGTATTTTTTTCATAGTGCCCCCAAGACGACACTCTGACCTGAATTTCATTCATTTAAGACAAAATGGTTAATTAAAAAGTTAATTTTAAAATCTAAAACCCGACTGAATAAAAAGCGCACCAAAAAAGGAGAAAATCAAGTTGTGCAGTCGGAGGATACATCTGGTTTTGGTCAGCCAACTCGCGAATATGTATCCTCCGACTGCACAAAATGATTTTCTCCTTTTTTAGTGCGCTTTTTAAGCAGTCGGGTTTTAGGTTTTTGAAATTAACTTTTTTTTGTAAAATGTTTTTTATTTTTCACTTTTTAGTTGTACCACAGTATAAATATCTATACAGTATTGTGACTCGGCCCTGACCTTGAAATAAATGCCTACAAGCGCGCGTCACCTAAACACGCGTTAGGGTCGCCCGCCTCTACCTACTTGAGTTTCTTTCTAGTTTTGTGATTGTAAATATCTCAGATTATTTTCTCTAATCTGAGATAAATATTATATTTTTTTATTAAACTTAATTTAAATCTTACTAGGTAGGTACCTAACATTTATTAATCTCATAAGTACTTAATCATTTCATAATGATATTTTCCAATTAAATAATATATGTAAGTAGCTAAGTACATAAGTAAGTAGATAGCCTAGGCTAGGAAACTGCCTACTAGTTTTTTTTTAAACCGAGCCTGTGCCGAGCGTAGGTAGGTGACTCGTGTGTGACTTTATCACCTTATCCACTTATTTATATTTATTAATCCAGGTATTTTACTCGGTGGAAAAAGCGAAATACCTCACTATTAAAAAAAGAAACAAATTACGTATTATTAGGTTAAGTATATTTTTTTTATTGTCTTGCTTTACGGAAATTACAGGTAATTAAAAAAATGTTATCTCTTGTTACGTTATAGAAGAATTCAAACAAACAAAAAATAATATAGGTTATAATTGCTCTCTGACATATTAAGTAAGTAAGTACTTGTACGTATTTGAATGAAATATTCACAAATCGCACGCTTACTGCTTACAAAACCATCAAACCGTTCGTTCGTCACTGCGGCGCGTCCGCGACTGGTAGTATATTGAGTGCGTGCTGAGCTCGAGTCACGTGGTCATGACTCGCGTTCCGACCGTTTGTATGAAGATAGAATACTGTATAGATATTTATACTGTGGTTGTACCTCCCTTATTTAGGTTGCCTATTGGCACAAATTACGTAAGCGGCGGCGCGCCGCAGACAGAGGGGCCACTCTCACTTTGACATTTCTGTTTTACAGGGAATATTGGGCAATATTGGACCGTGCTCAGTCGCGGCTGTCATGATTGCTTTGTGCAGGCGTTTGTCACGTCATTCATACATTATGTACTGTAACGAGTTTGGTTGCATTGGATGGGTTACCTTTATTATTTGTTACAGACCGAATTTACTTTTTTGTTTTTAATTCATTCTTTCAATTATTTTTAAGTTATAAAGGTCATGTAATCTTTCAAGATGACTAATTAGAAATTCATAGGATTATAATAAATTATTTTAAGCCCATAGATGAAATAGGGAACTTGTCATAATAATAAGGTTCAAGTCATACAGCTTACAAATATGTTTCCTCCGACTGCACAGCATAATTTTCTTCTTGTTTAAGATTATCTTTGGTTTTTTGATTTTATTAGGTACCTGTTTTTTCACATTTATATTTTTGTCGAGCTTGGAGCTTTTTATAATTTATTTTTTTAAGTGGGTACATTATTACACTATTACTATACGTCTTTTTACTCTCCAATATTCATCGTATGTGGCGTAATATTAAATGTTTCGTGATATTAAATGGATATTTGATGCCCTTTCTACCCTCTAAGCATGATATGATGTATGTTTAGACGAATCTATGTATTTATGTTTGTAACTTGGGCAAACTACTCTTTTTTTTAATTCGGAATCAATATAGTAGCAACCTTAGTGAATCTGTCAAGTTTAGCTGTCAATTTTCTAAACGGCGGGAGTGGCCCTTCTGTATACTTACTATTTTGTGCTATTGGCAAGTAGTTTAGTCAGGTACCTATAATGCCACAATAGATTACCCGAATATCATGAAACAGAACATAACCGGTGAAATGTGAGTGTACCAAGGTGAACTGTACACATCTGCGTACCCCTTTAGAGCGTACTGGCGTGATTGTGTTATGAAATGGTATAAACAATAAACAGATATGCGATTGCAGCAATCCCGAAAGTTATTTATTAAAGAGTTCTGTTGTATATCTCCAAAGTTCTTAATCAGATCTACAGCAAATTAAAATGGGACCAATTTCGGAACATACTCTTTAAAACAAAAAAAGAATTTTCAAAATCGGTTCACAATTGACGGAGATATCGGTGAACAAACATAACAAAAAAAAACATACATAATGTCGAACATAGAGGTTCTATGTTCGACATTATATATGTTTTTCCTCCTTTTTGGTAAGTCGGTTAAAAATGGCCCCTAGTTTCCGGCAGCCTGCCTACCCTTGACTATGTTAGCGGTCAAGGTTACGGCATAGCAAGGCGTGCTAAAAATCTCTGGACCAGATCCGGCTACCCCAACAAACACCGACGACTGGACCTGGCAACGTTCAACACGCGAACGTTCACGACGAGAAGATCACCAAACTCGAAGAGGAATTGAGCAGGTTACGATGGAGTATTGTAGGGTTATATGAATTTCGAAGACAGGGGGAGGACTCGATTATCCTCAAATCCGGTAACTTGCTCTATTTTAGAGAGAGAGTGACCGGCAGTCCCAGGGTGGTGTCAGGTTTATCATCCCCAAGTCCCTTGTGAATAATGTAGTGAAAATCGAAAGTGTGTCGACCAGGGTGGCGTACCTTGTACTCAGAATATCCTCGAGATATTTGCTGAAGGTCGTACAGGTTTACTTTCGACCTCGGCACACCCCGACGACGAGGTGGAGACCATGTATGAGGATATTTCTAGAGCTATTTCAAAACTCATTTCACCGTTGTTAGGGGGACTTCAACGTGAAACTGGGCCGATGACGAGTTGCAAGTGTAGCGGCACCGACGCCGCCACTTTCGAACGAATGACATGACGTCACACAAATCCTGCATCGCGCAAGCAAAGTTTTCGGCGCGATTAGAACACATACAACAGTCCGACCACAACCGTTGGGCAGTTGCCCGGACCAGACACAACACCCGTCTGGTCGGAGGATCCTCCCCTTTCAATTGAGGTTTGTGGGACTTTACACTCTGTTCCACTTACCCCCAAACTGGTGACCCTCTAACATGAAAATCAGCGCAGCCGTCGTGCAGAGCTACTTCATCGTGACGTCATCATCACTTCCTCAAGCTTTCGAGCAACGAGTCACACAGCCAGCCAGTACCACGGTTACCAACTTAGGGATTTTGTCCCTAAATTTAGGGACTTGAAGTGTTAAAAGGGACTTTTTTAGGGACTGGAATTTTTTGGGGATTTTTTTAGGGATTTCATACAAAACTTGCAAAGTCGCAAACAAAGCGTGTGTTTTCAGTTTTGAGCGTAGAAAAGAACGCACGATATGTTATTCATATCCTCTAAAATGGTACAGAGTATCATGATGGTACGATTTTCCTTATATCAGGATTATGGATCGTGAGTAAAACTTGATCATACTGTGGACACGATCAAGAACTTCATCGTACGTATGTATGACTTGACTATGACGAGCAACAAGATGATGATGTGGTTCTGTAAATACCTAATTAACAACTTTGCATGATTATATTTATTCAATAAATAAAAAAAACGACTTAATATGTAAAGTTTTATTTTATGACCTACGAAATAATTTAGGTACTAAATAAGTATGTAGGTGTATCACATTTTTTTTTCGATACGCTCGCGTTTGACCACTACCTCGCCTGATGGTAAGCGATGATGTGGCCTACATACATACATACATAAACTCACGCCTTTTACCCATGGGGGTAGGCAGAAACTACAGAACGCCACCTGCTACGATCCTTACATACTTGACCTACATAAAATTCTATTTAGGGATTTTTAGGGAAATTCAGAAAAAAAATTGGGGAATATTTATGGTAATGGTTGGTAACACTGGCCAGTACCCACGGCATCTACGGGGGTATCCTGACCACCAGCATGCAGCGGACGCGCATTCCTGGTCATCACCCTCAGCTTCTATCATCACCGGTCCGACTCACTGGAGCCAGCAACACTGTCCCGACTGACTTGGACATCATCACCGCTCCGACCCACTAGAGCCAGCAACTCTATCCCGACTCACTGGGATATCATCACCCCGACTCACTGGGGCACAACCGCATACAGTTCCGACTCACCGCGAACACTGCGACTTCCGGTTCCGACTCACGGGAACCAACCTACCGCTGGCCCGGCACACATCACGAGATGTACGGACGACTCAAACTGCTATCGACCTCCGGTCTCCGGAGGGGAGTGATGTAGCGGCACCAACGCCGCCACCTACGAACTAATGACATGACGTCACACAAATCCTGCATCGCGCAAGCAAAGTTTTCGACGCGATTAGAACACATACAAAAGTCCGGCAACAACCGTTGGGCAGTTGCCCGGACCAGACACAACATCCGTCTGGTCGGAGGATCCTCCCTTTTCTATGGAGGTTTGTGGGACTTTACACCCTGTTCCACCTACCCCCAAACAAGTTTGCAAGTTGGGCAATTTGGAGTTGGACGTCGGAACCACCGGGGTCATCTACTGGCCAGTTTTATGGAAAGAGGGCTTCTATATGATGAACTCCTTCTTCAGAAAGCGTGAACATAGGAAGTGGACCTGGCAGAGCCCCGATGGTGGAACGAACTGTCAGCTCGAATTCAAGAATTGTTTCGAGTGTCTAGGAAGCTCCGTGGACAATTACAACGACGGTTTCGTGGAAACTGTCCATACGGTTGGGTCTAAATTCTTCAAGACCAATCGTACAGATAGAAACAAAAAGCTAACTGATGCTACTCTCAAGCTTATGAAGGAGAGGCGTGAGATGGTCCTGCAGTCTTTAGATGAGGCGTGCAAATACCGGCGGGTCAATAGACGGATCTCTAAATTCTTGAAAAGAGACCTCCACCGCTTTAATACCGAGCGTAATAAAGATGCGATGAGCGAAATAAAGGCTCTAAGGTGTTTTCAAGGGATCTGGCTATTGGACAGAACCAGCTAACGAAACTGAAGACCGACGATGGCAGGATCGTATCCGCGAAACCCGAGCTTCTGAGAGAGATCGTGAAATTCTATGGGAAGAGATTGAGACGTACACATCAATCAGCAAACCCGTTGGGAATCTAGCAAATGACCCAAGAGCTAGATTGACCCGACACTTTACCGAAGACATCCCAGACGTCAGCCTGTACGAGATTAGGATGGCTCTGAAACAGCTTAAAACAACAAGGTGCCGGGTGATTACGGAATCACAGCCGAACTCTTGAAGGCGGGTGAGAAATTGGTCCTTAAAGCCCTTTAGAAGCAGTTTGATTCCTTCATACTCGAGGGTAAAAGGCCACAGGCATGGTGTAGGGGTGTGGTGGTACTCTTCTTCAAGAAGGGTGACAATGCCCGGCTGAACAACTATAGGCTCATCTCACTTCTTAGCCATGTCTACAAGCTGTTTTCAAGAGTCATCGCGAAAGGTCTCGCGCGCAGGTTTGACTATTTTCAGCCTCCCGAACAAGCTGGGTTCCGAAAAGGCTTTAGCACCGTAGACCACCTACATACGCTGCAGCAAATTATACAGAAGACCAAAGAGTATAATCTGCCGCTCAGCTTAGCGTTTGTGGACTACGATATAGCCATCGATTCGATCGAGACTTGGGCTGTTCTGCAGTCTCTCCAACGGTGCCGGTTCAACTACAGGTACATCGAGGTGTTGAAGTATTTGTACAAAAATGCCACGTCTTTAGGATCAGACCTCGAAACCTATCCTTCTCCAGAGCAGTGTGAGACAGAGAGAAGTTATATCTCCGAAACTATTCACTGCTGCGCTGGAGGAGTCTTCAAGGTTCTGGACTGGAGGGGGCTAGACATCAACGTTAATGGCGAGTATATCACTCATTTTCGGTTTGTCGACGACATAGTGGTCTTGGCAGAGACCATGGAGGGCCTCAGTACAATGCTCGATGACCTCAGCAGAGCTTCCGAAAGACTGGGTCTTAAAATGAACATGGACAAAACCAAGGTAATGGCGAATGGTCATGTAACACCCACTCCTATCAAGATCGGAGACTCTACACTCGAAGTTGTAGACGATTATGTTTACCTGGGACAAACGGTCCAGTTGGGTAGGTCTAATTTCGAGAAAGAGGTCAACCGTCGAATCCGACTCGGCTGGGCGGTATTCGGGAAGTTGCACGGTTATTTCTCGTCCAATTTACCGCAGTGTCTCATGACAAAAGTCTATGACCAGTTTGTGTTGCCAGTAATCACGTATCGTATCGGACCGAGACGTGGGCGCTCATAATGGGCCATATAAAAAATATTAAAATCACCCAAAGGGCAATGGAGAGGGCTATGCTCGGAGTTTCTTTGCGTGATCGCATCAGAAATGAGGGTATCCGCAGGCGAACCAAAGTTACCGACATAGCCCAAAGAAATGCGAAACTTAAGAGGCAGTGGACAGGGCACATTGCTCGAAGAACGTATGGCCGATGGAGCCGAAAAGTTCCGAAATGACGACCGCCAACCGGAAGACGATGCGTTGGAAGGCGCCCCACTAGGTAGACCGATGACCTGGTTATGGTTGCTGGAATACGCTGGATGCGAGACGCATGGGATCGGTCAATTTGGCGACGCCTGCGGGAGGCCTATGTCCAGCAGTGAACGTCTTTCGGCTGAAATTACCCAAGTTTCCAATGTTCGTCTAAACTAGCTCTATCAATCGCTATTATTAGCGTCTTTTGATTTTTGAATTAAAATAAACAACATAACATAATAGAATTCTTCCTTTTTATTTTTCATATTAACTTAAATACAAGTAGTGCTGAAAACAGATATAAAAATATAAAAATCACAATATTGTAACATTACGGTTCATTGACGTTATTTAATTCAATAAAGGATTAAATCTTAATGGTCGGTGCTGCTTTTTCCCTTTTACCGTTGTTTCCTCAGCCGCAGCCGCCTCTTTTAGCTCCATCGATTTTCTGCGTTTTTCTTCTTCGTCTAACTTAAAAAACTCTTCAGCGCTTTTAGGATTAAACAATAAATCTTCTTGTTGTTGTTTTCCTTTGTATCTTCTTTCTGCGACTTCAGTCGTTTCAGTTTGTGGTTTTAACCAGTCTTTTGCTTCATTTTTTGATATTTTCTTCTCAAAAATTACATATCCATCCTTTGAAACATACTGGAGAATGGGCGTTAGTAAATTTTTCTTTTTATTTCTTGATTCCGGACTCCTCATTCTGTGTTGTCTGTTAAATCTCCTGGACATCTTCCTCCGTGATTGCCTGCGCCCTTTCCAGAAGCCGTGCTCGCTAGAACTGTTCGTATCATCGTCATCGGAACTAGAAGACTCTTCGCATGAACTCGAATCGGTGTCAGAGTCGTGATGTTTCTTCTTCTTTTTATGCGGTGGTCTTTTCTTGTCCTTCTTGTCACGGTGTTTATGGGGAGATTTTTTCGTCTGTGCCTTTTTAAATGAATGGTCTTGAGAGTAAAACGGCATTACAATGACTGGAAGTTTGTGCGGAGGTCCACCCACCATTGGCATCGGCATTGGCATGGGCATGGCTCCTGGCATTCCTGGCATCGGACCTCCCATCGGACCACCCATGAAGCCATTCATTGGCATTCCTGGAAACGGTGGAATGGGAATCGGGACCGGAGGAGGCTGCTTATCTGGAGATAGACTTTGGAAGAATGATTCAGGCATAGGCGGTAAAGTTGGAAACTGTGGTAGACGTGGGTAAGATACAGGATCTGCACTTCTTGGCATCCTACAATGCATGGGTAGCTTTTGGGGAAAGTACTCAAGGTTGGTAGGACATAATGGCAGGTCCGGATTATCTTCTGCCAATGTAACTGATAAACTAACAAGTAGCAACCAGCGATACAATATCATCTTCATTTTTATCTGTAACATACACAATGAAATATATTTAAAAAAACAATCCTGGTTTAAAAAGTATTTTATAATAAGCGCATATAAAATTACTTTTCACATTGAAGTTACTTACTTTTATCCATCAGTTGTGACCGTCGGCGCCAAATTCTAGGGCTCCAATGGATCCCTAGTGGCTGAGTGGAGCCTTTTGTAAACCTGTAGCGAGCAGGTGTGGGCTATAATAACAATAGAACCGAGAACCCATTGCATGAAAAGCTGATATTGTCGTAATGCCGTCACAATAGGTCTTATGCACCGCTATTGATATATAACTCTTTAACAGAAAACATGATTATTCAATCTCCAGTTTCCGTTTACTTTTTCTTTTTGGAAAAAAAAACGGAACCTGTGCTTGAAACAATGAATGATCTTGAACTGATAATAACCTTATGCAATGACAACGGTGAGCACATTTCTGATAACAGTTCAATTTCAGTTACTACAGCTGGACGCATATCTAATACACCTGCACTTTAGTTGCGTAACACACTTCTTACAATCATCTTCGACAGTACCTAATCTACTACGAGTACTATGTGGAAATAATTCCTCAATTGTCCGTTGCGTTTATTTTGTGATATGGATAATGTTAAACTATTGAATCAAAGCAAATAAGGGTTCACCATCATATGTAATGTTGTTTACTTCTTCGACAAAGCATTGTGCCGTAACGTGAAACCTGTACTATTTATAGCCAATTTTTTTGATTTTTCTTCCAATCTACTTCCATGTCTGAAACTTGGTACTGCATTACTAGTATGTAGAAGTTCTACAAGTGAAAATTCGTGATTATTTTCGTCAAACACAAGTTTATTTCAAGGCGCAGTGGTAAATACTTACTTAAATAATTTTGGATTTAATGTTGATTATTATAGATTTTAAGGTTCTGATAATGCATCTTAATTGATAACTTCCAGATGGCTCTTCACACCGTGGCTCGATTGTTAGCCCTGCTCCTGATAGTGAGCACAACTTCCCAGTTTATGCCTCCACCATCCTATCCTTACCAGTTCCAGCAGGGTCAACCACCCGCGCAAATGATGCATATGCCCAACGGCCCACCTATGATGCAGTTATCCAACGGTGGGCAAATGATGCAGCCCCCTAATGGTGGTCAAATGATGCAGATGCCCAACGGAGGCCAAGTTATACATATGCCTCACGGACCTATCATGATGCCGCATATGCCACATCTACCTGGGATGCCTTCAGGTCCTATGTCCATGCCAATGGCATTTCCGATGAATGGAGGCAGATTACCCATGGTTGTAATGCCCCATCACTCGAAGAAGGCTGACAGGCCTCGAAGAAAGAGTCGCAAGCCTAAACGCAAACGTATCAATATGGATTCGTCATCCAGTGAAGGCTCGTGTTCGGAGAGTGCTGACTATCGCCGCGCCAGAAATAAAGTGAGGTCATCATCGAAGAACAGCAAGAAGCGAGAAGTCCTCACTCCTGTGGTCTCATACGTGACTAAGGACGGCTTCGTGGTCTACCAGAAGAAGATTAAGAGGGACAAAGCGAGAGACTGGCTCGAGATGACGAAGGGTGACGATGATCGTCATGAGAGCCGAGAGTTCAAGGAGCAAATTAGGATCAGAGATCATGGCCATGACCATGACCATTAACGCTCAGATCAGTTTTTGTATGTTTGTATTATGTAATGTAAAGATATTTTAAATTAAGTTTATACCGGTGCATAAGATATATAATAAAAAAGTCGTAAACAGTTTTTATGTTTTAACCTCCCTAGTGTTTAAAGTCTAATTTGGTTATTTACAAACACGTTGGTTGGTACACAAATAGTTATCTGGTTACGAATAAATAAATGGCGCTACCCATTCACTTACCACCGAGCGAGTTCGATGTCAAGAGCACTTACTCACTACACACACTTCTTCGTTCGTCGTTCAAATTTGTTTGGCCCATAACATAGCCACCCTCACGGCGTCATCTGTGGCAGCGCATAGTTCACCCTGGTTGCATGTTTTGCGACACAGAGAACAGGAAAGGAGGTGGATCATGGTTTGAGACTCAGCACCACATGCACACCCTGCTGCTGTTCCGTCGAGGTAACCCTATTTTGAGAGATTGGAATTACACCTTCCTACCTGAGTTCTGAGGCGGTTCAGGGACTTCCATGTAGACCACGGAAGGTTAGATCCTGAAGGAAGATGCTCGCTTGGAGGTAAATAATGTGTTGGTGGGGGCAAAGTATTCTACCAAAGTTTGTATTGTTGCCAATAAGCCTGATATAGTGGTGATAGACCGACTAGAGCGTCGTGCGTGTATTGTTTGTTGATTTAGCGTTCCCCCATGACGAGAACTTCGTGAAGGCTAAGAGAGATAAGAAAAGTAAGTATCTTGATCTGGCTCGAGAGATTGTCGACATGTAGGATGTGAATACAGCAGTCATTGTGCCGATAGTCGTAACGGCCAATGGCATAATAGCCAAGAGCCTCGACGAACATCTGACGAGGCTCTCGTTGGGCAGCTGGATCAAGGGCTTGATCCAGAAAGCGGTACTCCTGGACACGGCGCGTATAGTCAGGAGATTTGTCTCTCAGGAGCCCTGCCCACCGGTAACTTGGACCCTGTTCCCGATACCGGTGGGCTATTATTTTTATATAATTTTTTATAGAATAATATTTAAAAATGTAAAAGTATATATATATAATAAATAAATGGAATTCTTTAAACTATCTAAACTTCTATACTAATCTATACTAATACTAGCTGTTACTCGCAGCTTCGCCCGCGTTAATATAGTTATTGTCAATCAATTGTGTTTGTCAACATACAGGGTGAGAAATATCCAATGTTGCAGTTTTAGTTTTAATCAAAATCGGCCCCTTGACTCCTATGATTGTTTTGTGCTATTCTTCATAGTGATGATTTTGCCATCCACGCCCACTTGGAAAACTCAGCCTGTATATGTACAGGAAGCAATAACGTAAAACCTAATTTTTTTTAGGTTTAAATAGTAAACCTAAATTAAATAATTACAAATAGTTAAATAGTTAAATAGTTACAAAAGGAAAACACAGAGTCATAAATTCTGCTTTGCTGCGAATTGAAGATGCCACTCTTATCATAATTTTTATCTACAGTTAATTAACATTCCTTAATTTTACCGTAAATCATGGGTACAACATTTTAGGACGCTGCTATATACTATGTTGTATGTCCTTTCATTTGATGCTTTCATATTTATCAAACAGACAGCAAAAAGTGAATGTTAATGGGGTGACGTCCTCCGGGTCTCTAGTCAAGATGGGCGTGCCCCAAGGTTCAATTCTCGGCCCTTTCCTTTTTCTTGTTTACATTAATGATCTCCCTTTTATGATGGCCAAATTATCGGATATAATTCTATTTGCTGATGATACTTCGCTAATTTTTTAAATAGATAGGAAAGATACGGATGTCTTACATGTCAACGAAAGTCTTATTATTCTCACAAAATGGTTCGCAGCTAACAATCTTTTACTGAATGCGACAAAAACTAAATCTCTTAAGTTCTCTTTACCAAATGTACCACAACGTGACCTAAATTTAAATCTTGACGGCAAAAGTCTTGAAGTTATAGCTGAAACTGTATTCTTAGAGATTACTATCGATTCAAAACTGCAGTGGGGCGTGCACATTAGAACTCTTTCGGGTAGGTTAAGTTCAGCTGCATATGCAGTAAGGAAAATAAGGCAGTTAACCGATGTAGCCACAGCTAGGTTAGTATATTATGCTTATTTCCACAGTATTATGTCTTATGGCATTCTGCTGTGGGGATCAGCAGCTGATGTTGACTCAATTTTAATCTTACAAAAGAGGGCAATCCGCGCGATCTACAAAATGGGTCCTCGCGAGTCCCTTAGAGAAAAATTTAAAGAAATCGATATACTGACTCTACCTTCACTCTATATTTTGGAATGTATTTTATATGTCCGCAAAAATCGAGGGCTTTTCAAAACTAGAAGCGACTTACATAATTTAAATACACGCAGTAAGCACGAAATTGTAATACCCAAATTCAGATTAACAAAAACTAGCAAGTCTTATTATATATAAACAGTATTCGCTTTTATAACAAGTTGCCAAAGTCAGTTATAGATCTGACCGATGGATAGTTCAAAAACTACATCAAACGTGTCCTTATTAAAAAAGCATATTATAAAATCAAGGACTACGTTGAAGATAAAAAATTTGGCTTTAGCTCCTTCTGCGCATGCGGCTTCCCTGGTAACTCATAAACGGCACAAATATGTGGTTGTCTCTAACTATTCTCAATCTCATTAATTCTTTGTTTTTTTTTCCTTATTTTGATTATTCTTTTTACAATGGTTTTCAATCATCTACAACACTGATAACAATATTTGTGCCACATGTTAGATTTAGTCTTTTTTTTATTTTACTTTTGTATAGATTCCTTTACCGATTGTTTTGTAAATGTGTGAACATTGTAAGCCTCCTAGATGCTTGTTAACATTTGTTAACTTTTTAACTCGTTCTATTATCTTTTGTTTAAATAATATGTAATCTTTTTTTTTGTTTTTCGTTACGACTTATTGTCGGGCCTACGTTGTCCCCACATATCTAAGTACTAATGCTGTAACAAGGAAAAATTGTAAAACCAAACCATTTTTAAAAAAGAGTAACCATGGAGTTTCTTGCCGGTTCTTCTCCATAGGAAACGACCAACCCGAACCGTGCACCTTTTGTCGACGTTTTATAAGTGCCCATGTAGGCCTATATGAAATAAAAAAAATTGATTTTGATTTTTTGATTTTGATGCTAATACAAACACATTCTGGGCCCTGGACATACGCGAACATCAGCAGCTACATGTAGCTGGCCATGGGTAAAGCATGGCTTTTACAAATGCACCCCTGCTACCCTTGAGCTTTGTTAATAGTAATAGCAAAACTAAGTTTGATTGGAAACTGGAGTCTTTTGAATTGAACTGATGGTTCAGTGGGGATTATTGGGATTCAACATATGAACACGCTTTCCCCTTTTCTCATACCTGTTAATATATTGGCATCTATTATATTTTGCCCTTATTGTGTAATACGAAGCTTCATCCCATTACATAATCTAAATAAATATGCAGATCTCAATCATTTGTTATCAAAAACATGCCTGCAAAGTTTCAACCAAATCGGAAGCAGCAAATAAAAGTTTAATACAAAGATCAGCTTTTTCCATTTCATCATCATCATTATCATCATATCAGACGAAAGGCGTCCACTGCTGGACGTAGGCCTCCCCCAAGCGTTGCCACATTGACCCAATTCCCATTTACCCCCTTAAAATTCAAATTTACATAATTCCTTTCTTAACTAACGTTTACTATCTATAAACTACCATCTGCCAAAATTTATCTTCATGAAGAAAATTTGTATATCTGATCATTACAACCCCAACCCCCCTTTCCGGGGGAATTAAAACAAACAATACACTTTAATTATTTGTTACGGAAGTATTTCCGCAAAGTCTGAAGCGAATCGATCCCCATAATGAGAAATTTCATACAAAAATAACCCCTTCCATTTCTACCCCTTTGAATTTTATGCACAAAGAAGTAGTTTTCAGTGTCTTAAACTATCGCCATACTAAATTTCATCTAAATCGGTTCATAATAAGAAGAAGTTGCATGATGAAAAGTTACATACAAAATTAATCTGCCTCGTTATTCTCCCCGTTCACGTTTTATGAAAAAAAAATAGTAAAAAATATGTCCTTGCCCGGGTTCCAAACTATCTACATGCAAACTTTCATCTAAATCGGTTCATAATAAGAAGGCCCGAATACCTTCAATTCGCAGCAAAGCAGTACCTATGACTCTGTACCTGTATTGACCTACGTTTTCAATGAAATAAGTTTATCGGTTTTACGTTAATGCTTCCTGTACATATACAGGCTGAGTTTTCCAAGTGGGCGTGGATGGCCAAATCTTCACTATGAAAAATAGCACAAAACAACAAAAGAGTCAAGGGGCCGATTTTGATTATAACTGAAACAGCAACATTGGATATTTCTCACCCTGTTTGTCGACAACCACAATTGATTGACAAAATAGCGGGTAACAGTTAGTAGGCTATAATTTATTTAAAGAAAATAGAGATCCTTAAGCAAATTTAAATAATGTAACCCAAAGTAGCAAATGTTTGCCTATAAAATTCACTATTTAGCGCGCTGAGAAAACCATTAGAACCATACATAGAAATTATGTACTACATGATAAAAGTACTCACTATAACCTAAAATATAGTCCACGAGGGTATAACTAACTATCATAGTTAAGTCACAATAGCAGCTTTTGTGTTCAAAAATTTAATTAGATCGCCGCGCGTCGGTAGAAACAAAAATTGTTTACATTTGTATAGTAGCCAATCAATCAATCTGCCTAGTCTTTTCCCAACTATGTTGGGGTCGGCTTCAGCAGTCTTACTGGATTCAGCTGAGTACCAGTATTTTAAATGCAGCGACTGTCTATCTGACCACCACAACCCAGTAACTGGGAAACACGATACATCTTTTCAAGACTGGTAATAAATCTCAGGTTTCTGACTACCCGACCCGACTGTCAAAGATGTTCAAATGACAGCCGGGACCAACGGCTTAACCACACCGCCCGGCACCGGCATTCGTATCATAGTATAAATTAGGTAATATATATATATATAATAGGTAAGTAAGGTAGGGTAGGTAGTTTGGTAGGGTAGGTAGTTTGGTAGGGTAGGTAGTTTGGTAGGGTAGGTAGGTTGATATTTAGGGCAAGTAGGTACGTAGGATAGGTAGGTAACCAGTAGACGGTATAATTCTTAGGTTCTTGGTGTCAATTTTTTTGTCTTTAATGTGCTCTTAGGGTCCCGAGCCTTTGAAAGGCGTTTCTTGAGTTTATTTTAATTTAATAATAGTAAATTGCTACAAATATGTTAATACAATATTCTGATAAATATTGCAAACAATAAAAAGCCTTTGAGGAAATTTGCGCAAGTGAATTCGAAAAGGGTTTGACCGTCATCAAACGACCAATCACATGTGAGATGAAAGACGCGATGTGGATTTCCGTCTATGTGATTGGTCGATTGATGGCGGTCGAACCCTGTGCCTTGCCGAATTCACTTGCGCAATTAGGTTGCAGAATTTTTATTAAGAGTTTATAATTATTGTTACTTTTAATGCAAAATAATGATAGTAGCAATTGAACCGCAAAATTTGTTCTAACATCATAGTTAATAATAATTTTACAATGCATGTCCTCGAAAAGAGCGGTTTTCCAAGCAGCCAAACTGTGCGGAAAGTGTCACTTTTTTTCACTAGTGCTTTTTACTTTCCTGTACTTTTTTAATTTTTCACTCCAACGTCAGCCCGACGCATAGAGTTTGTATTATTTGAGAAAAGTTTTAAAAATTAGTTATGTACAGATTATCATTCATATAAATGGTAAAATAAAACTAATACTTTACTTTAGGCGTTTTTAATTATTCTAGATTTAGATTTTGATCAATAAATTAATTTTAAATACTCAAATATGTTTGGCAGAACGTATATTTTGCTCGTGCCTTATTGCGTTACGATGTGACAGCTATTCGCACATGCGCAGTAGATATGCCCGAGGAACTATTAGTTAATCTGTGGATATGCTGAACGCGCTTGAATAAGCCCGCCATTTTATTAATTTCATTTTATTATTTTATTTATTTCCTCGCACAATGCATAGTAAAATGTTGTATGATACACGTACGTAAGATGATTTCCGACTTGTGTCGATTTATCCACTCACTCGCTTCGCTCGCTCGTGAATAAAAATGCCACTCATCGGAAATCACCTACCTTCCGCACTTGTATCATAAATAACTATTACAATGCATGTCCTCGAAAAGAGCGGTTTTCCAAGCAGCCAAACTGTGCGGAAAGTGTCACTTTTTTTCACTAGTGCTTTTTACTTTCCTGTACTTTTTTAATTTTTCACTCCAACGTCAGCCCGACGCATAGAGTTTGTATTATTTGAGAAAAGTTTTAAAAATTAGTTATGTACAGATTATCATTCATATAAAAGGTAAAATAAAACTAATACTTTACTTTAGGCGTTTTTAATTATTCTAGATTTAGATTTTGATCAATAAATTAATTTTAAATATTCATTATATATGTTTGGCAGAACGTATATTTTGCTCGTGCCTTATTGCGTTACGATGTGACAGCTATTCGCACATGCGCAGTAGATATGCCCGAGGAACTATTAGTTAATCTGTGGATATGCTGAACGCGCTTGAATAAGCCCGCCATTTTGTTAATTTCATTTTATTATTTTATTTATTTCCTCGCACAATGCATAGTAAAATGTTGTATGATACACGTACGTAAGATGATTTCCGACTCGTGTCGATTTATCCACTCACTCGCTTCGCTCGCTCGTGAATAAAAATGCCACTCATCGGAAATCACCTACCTTCCGCACTTGTAGCATAAATAACTATTACAATGCATGTCCTCGAAAAGACCGGTTTTCCAAGCAGCCAAACTGTGCGGAAAGTGTCACTTTTTTTCACTAGTGCTTTTTACTTTCCTGTACTTTTTTAATTTTTAACTCCAACGTCAGCCCGACGCATAGAGTTTTTATTATTTGAGAAAAGTTTTAAAAATTAGTTATGTACAGATTATCATTCATATAAAAGGTAAAGTAAAACTAATACTTTTTTTTTGGCGTTTGTGATTACTCTAGATTTAGTTTTTGATCAATAAATTAATTTTAAATATTCATTAAATATGTTTGGCAGAACGTATATTTTGCTCGTGCCTTATTGCGTTACGATGTGAAAGCAATTCGCACATGCGCAGTAGATATGCCCGAGGAACTACCGAACTATTAGTTAATCTGTGGATATGTTGAACGCGCTTGAATAAGCCCGCCATTTTATTAATTTTGTTTATTTCCTCGCACAATGCATAGTAAAATATTGTATGATACACGTACGTAAGATGATTTCCGACTTGTGTCGATTTATCCACTCACTCGCTTCGCTCGCTCGTGAATAAAAATGCCACTCATCGGAAATCACCTACCTTCCGCACTTGTAGCATAAATAACTATTCTAACACGTGTAACGTAGTGGCACCAATGCTCGACACTTTTAGGAGATAGTGGGCTTCTTTATAAAATTAAAAGTCATTTAGTCATCTTTAAACCAAAAGTAACAATTGAGTATTGTAAAGTATATTCTTGAGATAAGAATAGGGTTTATTATTTTTATTAACTATACATAGACTAGAAAAAAATCCAATAAAATAAAAAAGTGTATAAATCACCAATCATCGACACTGAATCTCCAATAATCAACATCCAGTTATCGACAGTTACCAGATACCGACACCCAGTTATCGACTATTACCCGTAAGGTAAACAAACATCGCTAAATTATAACTTATATCACTTTTAACGTATAAAATCTCCACATCAGACTCTTTTGAAGTCAAACCTTCTTCAACGGTATTCTTTGCTTTCTTAATCCTTTAGTTTTCTTTTCATTGGTTAACTGTACTTTTAATGTATTTTTCTATTCTGTCTTACTCTTTTTACCCGACTACCGAAGGAGGGTAATGTGTTTATTTTTTTTTTTTTTCTTTTTTTTAGGGTTCCGTAGCCAAATGGCAAAAACGGAACCCTTATAGATTCGTCATGTCTGTCTGTCTGTCTGTCTGTCTGTCCGTCCGTATGTCACAGCCACTTTATTCCGAAACTATAAGAACTATGCTGTTGAAACTTGGTAAGTAGATGTATTCTGTAAACCGCATTAAGATTTTCACACAAAAATAAAAATAAAACAATAAATTTTGGGGGTTCCCATACTTGAAACTAAAACTAAAAATATTTTTTTTCATCAGACCCATACGTGTGGGGTATCTATGGATAGGTCTTCAAAAATGATATTGAGGTTTCTAATATCATTTTTTTCTAAACTGAATAGTTTGCGCGAGAGACTCTGCCAAAGTGGTAAAATGTGTCCCCCCCCCCTGTAACTTCTAAAATAAGAGAATGATAAAACTAAAAAAAATATATAATGTACATTACTATGTAAACTACCAGCGAAAATTGGTTTGAACGAGATCTAGTAAGTAGTTTTTTTTTAATACGTCATAAATCGTAAACCGCAATTTACCAAGTACGGAACCCTTCGTGCGCGAGTCCGACTCGCACTTGTCCGGTTTTTTATTTTTCTCGTGATGAAATTCCACCAGCACAGTACAAAATTTCCAAGCTTTACTTGTTACTGTTGGTGGATTTTTTTCTCGTTTCATTCTATATTTATAACTATCCAAATTTTTCGGCCAAAACAAACTCCTCTTGAAAGGAGATAGAACAATCACTCCAAAAGCATTTTCCAAATACTTCTTTTGTGGTGTTATGTACCTACCTACTGCGGTTCCGTGGCTATTAATTCCTATTACTATAAGGAAACCAGATGAAGATGAAGGTTTCATTCACGCAATCTTTTGTTATATTTGCGAGAGCTTTTTGCAGCACTGGGGCAAAGTTCTCTTGCCGACAAACTGTGGCTAGGTTCTCCACTTTCTGTTGTGTCACGGCTTTTTTCCAATGAGCTTTAGTCCATCGGTTGCAGAATATGCGTAAATTAGTTACGACTCCAAAATCATTTTATGAGCAAAAATTTGATAAATGAAGCGTCAGGTGTGATTTGTGACAATGCACAAAGAATAATGACTGTATGGTCGTTTTCCCCAAATTTAATCATGGAGCGGAATCGTAGGTACTCTGAAATGTTTTGCAGCAATTGCAATTTTTTCGCCATTTTTTACAGCCTCAACGCGCGACTATTTCTAATTGGTCGGGGGTATCATTTTTCGAGATTTTTCAGAGCCACCTGTAAGAACCAATCATCGACACATATTAGTACCCAATTATCGACACTGTCGATTACTGGTACCTCGACTTTCATTAATCTATTTCAAATATCTACCAAATACGCAAAACAAAAAGAACTATATTCGCTTGTCACATGAAATATTTTTCAAAAAATTATTATCGACACGTGTCGATTATTGGAAAAGTCAGTTTTTGAAAACCAGTGATCGACACCATCAATTTACTATTATCAAAATAACCTTAAACTGCCGTTATAACAAAACTCGATCCTTTAGTCCTTAAATAACCCATGAAAAACATCAAATACGAGGAAGTCACATTACATAAGGATAATTAACAAAAAAAAATTACCCATTTCCTTAAGGATTTCTCTAAGGAATTCTGCTATTTTCACCAGATTTCTAGCCGCACTCAGTTTTCGCGCTCTCAATTTTGTTTGAAAATGGCGGATTACGCTCAAATTTCAATGGGAGCTAGTGAAAAGTATGCTGTATAAGGAACAATGTTTGCTAAGTAAGAAATCGGTTGCCTACTCTTATTTTATAGGATCAAAAAAAAAAGTGTCGGTTATTGGTTCTTGTCGATCATTGGTGCCACTACGTTAGTTCTTTATCTTACACCAAATCTATGCCTTTGTTAACTTAACACCTGCATTGAAAAGTAATCAATGAAACCCTGCATAAAACAAACATGTAAATTAGTAGTCTGTTCAAAAAATCCTCGTGTTTCAGACGAATTGGACGACGACGGATTGTTAATAAGTTTTTATATACACACTGTGTGTAAGTGACTTATAAACGGTATGTGAAAAGGACATTAGTAACATTGTTTATCACGGACGTGACAAAAATGAGAAGTCTTAAAGTTTCCGTAAGTACCAAATAAATGAATCTCAGATGGGCAGACGACATTTTTGCTTTCGCAAATAGGACCTGGATGCAGGAACGAGAAGATTAGCATAAGATACGAGTGGGATAAGATGCAGTCAAGCAGTGGGCGAAGGCAGGTTGTGGATGATGACGGTGAAATATGAAGTCTCAGAAATTTGTATCCATTGAAATTTAGAATGAAAAAAATTATATATTGCAATGGATGCTAAATTCATTGTTATGGTAGATATCAGTGAGTAGTTCAAAACACTATAAGAAAATCAATAAACAACGAAATTATTCGATAAAGACCAACCGCAACCGACTGTTTTCCTAGGCGTATCCCCGCAAAGAGACTTAACAAACTTACATTCTACATTTTTGCTTTATTATTCTTACAGGCGTTGCTGATGTTCATCCTAATACTACCAATAATAGCGAAGTCTTTGAGGGTGTATAAGAACTGTCAAAATTGTGAAGTTCAAGCTGAGGACATTGCAACGCAGCCGAAGCAGTACTGGCCTTGGTCTCCAGGCTATAAGAGTGACCAGAGCGGATATATATGGCCTATGTTTTTTACTTAATGTTGTTACTCGAAGATGGAAGACGAGGAATAAGGGCATGTCATGTAGAAGTATAGAATAGAATAGAATAGAATACTCTTTATTATGTACACCATATAAGTTACAGAAAATATAGACGAAGAAAACATTACACTGGGTGACACAATGGGTGGCCTTATCGCTAAAAGCGATCTTTTCAAGACAACTTTTTCAACCTTTTTTTCAACCTACTAGTTTATATATATTATACTGAGGGGGCGTTGAGCTTCAGAGAATCAATTTATATCAAGTAATGCTGTTAGAAATCGAAATACGCTGCGCTGATTTCAAATACGCATTTCTCTTCAAACCCAGCCTGCAAGCTGTAAGGATTCATCTAGTAAGCAACCTTTAAAGTATTAAATCCATGAAAAAGAAAGTTGTTGAAAATACGCTGATTTTTTACTACCATAAAAAGTGATTAAAAGTTGAAGTATGAAAATAATTTATTAGCCAGAATTAATGAATGCATATGTGCGATGTTATGTCACCTATGTTATAATTATTTAATTAGTTATTTTAATAAACACTTTTATATTGCCTAATTATTTGCCAGGTTCTTGAGTTTTCAGTCAGTAATATAAATATACCTTACCTACCTTTAAACAAAATGGAATACTCAAATGGTGCATGAAGAACCTTAAAAATGTACTTCCAAGTATTTTTATCATCAGAATAGTCTATGAAAGTCAACAATTAAATAGTAAGCTTTCTTGTAGTGTAAGAATTTTGTATCTAATCAGATTCGAATTGCCAGCGACAACCAATTTACTCCTTTATTTAAATTAAAACTTTGCCCCACACTAGGCATTTCTTCCTGTATCGTGGGCGTGGGTGCGTTTACTAACATATAAACTCACATACACAAACAACACCCAGAGCTGGAACAACTATCTATAGATCATACAAATATTTGTTCCGTGCGGGAATCAAACCCGCAACACGCAGCGCAGCAGTCAATTGCTCAATCACTGCGCCAACCGTGCAATTGTTAAAGTAAGTTAACTATGGATCAATAAACTGGGCCTCAGGCCACCTCTTTGCGAGAGGAGCGGGTGGATATCTATTACACGTGCCCAGTATGGGTTGGAGGAAGGTAAAATGTAGAAACTGTATATTTACCTAGATTTGCTTGTCTAACTGTGGACATAACTAGCAGTGCATTGTGTTTGTGGTGCAAACGTGCTGCGTTCGGCACGTGTCGGCTGAGTTGCTTTCAGCACGTGTCCAAAACTATTTTGCTAAGACAGGTCGATGTTTTTGTATAGCTGCCGGTCTATGCTATTTTAGTCTCATCATTAAGGATGTTTACTTTTAGGTTTCTACTTATTAATTAGGTAAAATATTAATGTTGTCTCATTTTTACGTGTTTTTTATTAGTTTAACAAAAACGGCCAGAAGCCAATTACATTATTAAAGATACATAATTATTCACCCACTCATCTCACAGTTCTCTTGGCATACTAATATGATCGACTTTTATTCGTCTGCGAACACCGCTCAGCCAGGATTAGCGCCTAAGAGAGCGATAAGCGCAGAGAGAGAGTCCGAGGAACTTAGCACTGAGCTCGCGCAGCGATGTGACTCACAGGCACATCGAACCGTCTGTCTCCTGATGCAGTTATACTAAACCGGTGGTTTGGCTTGGTGGGTTTGGCAATTCTTCGGCTTATGCTGCCGAAGAATAGCCAAACTCAAGGGGCAGCGGGCATGAAACATGGTTCGCCGAACTGACGGTCGATGGAGCCTAATGATTCTAGAGACACCTACACGGTCACCAGACCACGTAGGTACTGGACAATGCAGCGTTGGAAGGCTACCCTCAAGGTGGACCAATGATCTGGTTCAGGTGGACGGGGACCCGCTGGATGCGAGAGACACAGGATTGGCCGATGTGGGGAGCCAGTTTTTCTATAGAATATAATCAAAGTTTTCAATTTAACTGTAAACGCCTTGTACTTTGTTAAGAGCAAATTCGTAGTAAGAAGAATTATCTGATAAACAATGCAGCGTTGGAAGGCTACCCTCAAGGTGGACCAATGATCTGGTTCAGGTGGACGGGGACCCGCTGGATGCGAGAGACACAGGACTGGCCGATGTGGGGAGCCAGTTTGTCTTTAGAATATAATCAAAGTTTTCAATTTAACTGAAAACGCCTCGTACTTTGTTAAGAGCAAATTCGTAGTAAGAAGAATTATCTGATAATATTTCTATAAAGTTACTGAAACGACTTTTTTACATTTTCTTAGTAATGGAATAAGAGAGGAGCGACTTGTGTGTAGGAATTTACAACCCAGCCCAACCCTTCGGGAAATATTTGTGTGTTTTTATGTTATTTAATTATCCAATTCTACTTGTGAACATAGGAGGTTCCTGTTCTCACTAATTACTTTATATACCGAGTGCACGTGTTTCATTCTTACCAGTGGCGACGAGGATGGGATGAAACACGTGCACTCGGTATAACCGTATATTGAGGCTGAGGGTGTACATGTACAACAATGACTTACATAACTATATAACACTTGTGTCATGAATTTCTAATAAAATAGTGATGTTTGCCCACATTGATATTACTTATTCTTAGCCCACAATATTTTGCAATAAAAGCACCAACCGGTTTAGCTCATTTGCGGCACTTTATGGCAGTCATTAGCATTTGTGAATTTTACGTTATCTGCTTCATTTTTGCTACCTACAATTGCTAAACAATGTAATGCGATTCGCATAATGCGAAAGTGCATGACTATAGTCCAGATTAAGAAAGTCAGTAAACGAAACAAAACGAGTTGTTAGGTAGGTAACTATGTCTTGGTCGTAGGTACGTACTGTTGGCGGTATGGTATTTATGCAATGCCTACCCCGTAAAAAATCGGCGTGCATTTAATTGTTAAATGAATGATAGACGATTTCCTTATGAATTTAATTACAAGCAATTCGTAAGTTTGATGCATTGAATAATAATAATAATATTGACACATGTATCCTCTTTGCTACACAATGCAGCGGGTTTTGTAGCATATTAGTAGATTTTTATTTAATAGAATAAACTATCTAGGAATAGTATCACGGCAAGTAAAAACTTTAATATGTTTAGGATAAAAACTTGATGTTGCACATGATATTTTATTTAATATTCATTAGGTGAAGTTGGTCCTGATTACACCAGAACTTCAAGCTGTAATATACTATTATTATTACATAGGTACTAAGTATAGCATGTTATTTCTTAACTTAATAATTAATATTTCATTAAAATAAGGTTAAACCAATGATATTCTAGTAAACAGTTATGAGCGCGCGCATTGTGAAGACTCGAATACGTCCTAATTGGGACGTATAGTCTTTAGGCTATGTCACGCCTGGCGAAAAGCGATACGCTTTGTTGAAACAAAAACCAAATAAAAAAAAATGCCATCGTGTGTATTTAGAAAGTGTACCAATTATAATACCAAAGTACATAATTTTTTTTTAGATATATTGCAGATTGAGGTGTTTTACATATGGTATGAGATCCCTTCTCTCATACCATATGTAAAACACCTCAATCTGCAATATACCTCAATTTACTATTATTATTTTTTAACCGACTTACCAAAAAGAGGAGGTTATCAATTCGATTGATTTTTTAATTTTTTTATTTGTTCTACCTCATAACTTGTTTCTAGGTGAACCGATTTTGATGATTCTTTTTTTTTTATAAAGGTGGTGCTTGTCATGTGATCCTATTTAATTTCCATCAAGATCTGATTAACTTCAAAGATATACATCAGAACTCTTCAATAAATGACAGCAAATCACTCGGGATAGCTGCAATCGCATTTCTGTTTATTGTTTACACCATTTCTTATCATAACATCACACTAGTACGCTCTAAAGGGGTACGCAGGTGTAAACAGTTCACCTTGGTATACTCTTATTCCATCGGTTTTGTTTAAGTTTCATGTTATTGGGTTACTCTATTCTGCCTATTTAACTGTACCACAACTAAAAAGTGAAAAATAAAAAAAAACTTTTTACAAAAAATATAACCGACTTCCAAATAAAAACACTACAAAGTGAATAATAACTTCAATTTCGGAAGTCGGTGACAAAAAACGAAAACAAGAACACCGACTTCCGAAATTGAAGTTATTTTTTTTTCTATTATTCTGATATTTGGAGGTTAGAAAAAGAAAAAAACATTGGTGGTCAGAATAATGTTTGTTTACATTCACACGTAAGTGACCAACACTAGCTGTCTCTTTTTCTTGTTAGTTTTATCAAGCCATGCCTTTCGACTTATAATGAAATGTCAGATGAATAAAATGTGTGTATGTGTGCTGCCGGTACTTTTTTCCGGTTGTTTTGTGAATGTATAACATAATTATTTACTAGAATATCATTGGGTTAAACAAACAAAATTGAGTTTAAAATCAATCGATAATGCAAAGGAATTTTAATTACCTGTGGTAGGAGCAGCTCTATTCAAATTTGACAAGCCAAGCCAGAAGCCAGCTGACAATTTCGGTTTTGACACAAATCAAATGACACATTATCATTATGTCAGTCGCGTGATAAGACGTGGGTTCTCTGTTTTGCGGACGTAGTTTTTATTGGAATACCGGTAAATTCTTAATGCAACTAATGTTTAAACATGACATTAACTGTAAAGTTTGTATCTAGGCAGTGTTGTGCAAATTCTGTGGGTGATTAAGGTTGTTTTGTGTAGTGATAAAGTTTATGTTCTGGTGAAGCGGGAACCGCGTATCTGTCTGATAAAAATCTAGTTTCTGTGATTTTTTCAAAATGGATAACACTGCGGATCAGGACTGGAAGAAGGGCATGGGTTTCCCGATAAACTACAGCTCTGGCAGCTCCGACGATGATTTGTAAGTGTTAATTTGATTATCTCGTCACCGATAATGCGCCGAACTTGCTGGGGCTAATTCTCGAAATATCGGATATTAATTTACCGGATACTCTGATGAACCTCCCATCCTGATAAGTATTAATACCACACAAAATAAACCAGATTTCCTGCTTTATCAGCTGTTATTATGAAATACTAAGTTTCTTTTTGATTATGTCCTGTATGAATAATAATTTAGCGCCATATCATTTATAGTTGAGTGTACAAGTGCATGTTATATCACACACACAAAACACCATGCTACCACATAATGATTCATGTCCAATGAAGACAAGTCAAGGATTGCTATTGTAGCAGTAAACAAAACAATATCTTAGTTTTCCTTTTGTTTCTTTGTATATAGTAAGTAGGTAGGTAAATGTTTGTTTCCTGCCTCTTGCTAAGATGCATTGTTTTTCCTTTTCAGGTGGTTGCATCTTTTACTTTATCTTACTAATATTATAAATGTGAAAGTTTGGATGTATGTGAGTGTGTATGTATGTTTTTTACTCAATCACACTAGAACGGCTGAATGGATCTGGATAAAATTTGGCACAGAGATAGATTATAGTCTGGAATAACATAGGCTATTTTTTATCCCGGTATTATGTTCCCTTGGGATGATAAAACACATTTCACGCGGGTGAAGTCGCTGGCAGAAACTAGTTGGAAATACCTAAGTTGTTATTGACCTTTTCCTTATAATACTCAAGACTGAGTTTGCCAATTACACCCTTGAAATCAAATTCATAAGTAATTTATTCAAATAAGGCTGCAAATCCTTTTTAAGCATCAATAATTATTGACTTTTTCCCAAAACTGCCCCTCACCACTTCTAATGGTTTTAGCGGGAAAGTACAGTTTTACTGTCTTGTTCATTGTTCAGCAGCCCCATCGTTGGTTTTGCATAAGTAACAATCAGAGCCTGCTACATGAGAGACAACACTTTATGAAGAGTGGTTGTTGTTATAGAATAAAGGTTAGTCCTTTATAAACAATGCAACACCCATCCCACGCTATCTCGGTCACAGCAACAGCAAATGTGTAAGATTATTTTTGCAAAAGATATTTATTCAGGTTGCTTGGAAAGTAGATAGGTAGGTAATACAGATAAGTAACTTATCACAGAGTACTGAAATAAACATGTGGGTAACACATTAAATATTTTAGATGTTAAATTAGGTACCTAGATATTGTTTCCGACTTGTGTGCTTCGTGACAAACATGAGCAATGTATCTTACTGATTATAAATGCAAAAGTTTGGTTGGATGTATGTTTGTAACTCAATCACGCAAGGACTGCTGAAGAGATGAAATTTGGCACGGAGATAGATTATGTCTGGAATAGCACATAGGCTTTTTACCCAGGGTTTTTGGGATTTTCTTACATTCCCATGGGATGATAAAACACTTTTAATAATAAATATGGATCATAATACAACGGAAGTATATAATGCCAAGCAATATATCTAGTTATTGTGGCTATGAAAAGAACAAATGCCAAAACATTTTTACTAAAAGGCGAACCCATTGAAAATCGTCTCATAACATGACTATCAGTATTACTACATTTTTTATAACAAGTGCCATCAGAAAAAACGTGAACCGCAAACAACAATCAATCCGTCTATTATTTTCCACTACACGTTCAAAAGCTAATACTTCTATTTTATTACCGGATTGCTTTTATAAACCACTTAACATTGCACAGCTATTTCATGGACATCAATGCCTCTTAAAGCATAGATTATAGTTATCACTAAGTTATCAGTTTGCGCCAATCATTGTTATCATGTTACGTTTTAACCTATGCATGTGATTCACCTGTAATGTGATATTAAATGGGAAAAACAAACAAATGCATCTAGACGTGTTTGTGACTGGAATCGTATTTGGTTTAGTGAAGATTTTATTTATTTGGATTATTTATTATGTTGTGAGTTCTGAGTTTTGTATTTAAAAGCACTTTCATGTACATTTTACGCACAGTATACTGCTTTTTTATTAAATGGATTTGCTCTTGACTCTAGTCTCGGCTATCTAATAGAAGCTCGTGGCTAAATAATAACAGCCGCACGGGTCGATCTTTAAGGTTAAGCAACGCTTGTCGAGGTCGGTCCATGGATGGGTCACCATTTCAACATACCGAGTTTCCTCCGTGCCTCGGAAAGCAAGTTAAGCCGTTGGTCCCGGCTGTCATTTGAAGATCTTTGACAGTCGTTACGAATAGTCAGATGCTTGAGATCTGACACCAGTCTAGCCAAGTGGTACCGTGTTACCCATTTACTGGGTTCTGGAGGTCAGATAGGCAGTCGCTCCATGTCAAACACTGGTACTCAGCTGAATCCGGTTAGACTGGAAGCCGACCCCAACATAGTTGGGAAAAGGCTAGGCAGATGATGCTCTTGACTCTTGTCTAAGTCAGAGGTGACAGAGACAAAGTCGACAATGGAGTGAGATTACTCAGAAGAAGCCTGTTCACTCTAACTTCAACATTTATTTAATTTACATCCTTTAAAGTCTATTGATTCATTTCAACTATTTAAATCCAGTCCATGTTTAAGTTTATAAAAACAGTAATTTTTGTATTGTATATTTTCGATGATGAACTGATTTGGTAGATTCTGTCTATCGTAATACTAAAGTCAAAGTCAAATATATTTATTCAATTAGGCCAATAAACGGCACTTATGAACGTCACATAAATTAAAATTTAAAAGTAATAAAAAAAAAAAACGATTCTACCGTGCATTCGGAAAGTAGATTTTTATGGAGAAGAACGCACAAGAAACTCCAAACTAAGTGTGGAACTGGCTTTTTTTCTTATTCCTGTTCAAAGTTCTTCTCAGTTTTCTCATAATTGTAATGGATACCTATGATATTGGTTTAATTATGCTGGCAAATCATAATAAACCCTGCACCAGGAACATAACATGTGCCATTTATTTTAATGTGCTATAGCAGATAAAAATGGCAAAATACTCAGAACACTATCTTTTTGTTGTTATATTTAATGCCCAACTAGATATATTCTGATTAAATTGCTATTTTTAGAAAGTGAAAGATAGGTAGTTTGAAAAT
Source organism: Orthosia gothica (assembly GCA_949775005.1). Taxonomy (NCBI): domain Eukaryota; kingdom Metazoa; phylum Arthropoda; class Insecta; order Lepidoptera; family Noctuidae; genus Orthosia; species Orthosia gothica. The sequence goes on from OX459037.1 coordinate 38,959,042, forward strand.
AAGATAATAAAATTGTGTTGCAGAAGGACTAGTTTATCTCACAGTTTTTATTTTTTATTTGAAATGCTGGTACCTTCTCAGCAGCATCTGGTTAGACTGGAAGCTGACTACCTAATATCTTTAATATTATAATCGAATTTATAAACTATTTAAATTAAATAATAATATAAATAAAATTATTATTATTAAAATAACAAATCTAAATATGTAAATAAATTCAAAATGATTAATTTGATAAATATTATACAAAACAAAATATTTAAAATAAAAAATGGTTTTTCCAATCCCTCTATAACTCTCTTTACTCTAAATTAATATTTTTGAATAAATTATGAATGATATTGAAAAAACAAGCTTTTTATGTGGCTTTTTCTGTCACATTGCTGGGCAAGGACCTCTGAAGGCCATCATGTCAAAAATAATTTTTAAAAAATAAAAATAATTAACTCCACAGTCCCTCTGTCTGTCATCAGGCTGTATCTCATAAACCGTGATAGCTAGACAGTTGAAATTTTCACAGATGCCGAATATTGAGAGATTGCCGCTATAACAACAAATACTAATAAAAAAAATTGAATAAAATAAATATTTATGTGGGGCTACCATACAACAAAAAGGGTTTTTTTTGCCATTTTTGCAATAATGGTATGATGTAATTATTTTTTTTTTGATAGGTAGGTAATTTAGGAATAACTGTAAGCATGAGCATGAAGCTTGAACTTAGGAATTGGTTTAATGACTAAATAAATTCTACATGTTGTATCCAAAATCATACATCATAATTTATTTGGTAAGTACCAGCAAATATAGCCTTGAGTTTTATTTACGTTAGTCATTAAGTAAAGTGACTACAATTGTGACCCAAAATACTTAGATAAACATAATGTATTTTTCATGCTTTTCCATTTCCTGTAATGTTCCTATCAGTGGTCAAAATACATTGCCACATTATGCCTGTGGAATATGTGCTTGGAAAACTAAAACAACAGATGACCTAGGTTTTTTTTTAGGATTCTGCTACAAAATTGTGTCACCTAATCTTGGTAATCGTATAGCTTATCTCTGATTTTGACATCATCATCATCATCTATAGGAGTCCACTGCTGGACATAGGCCTCTCCAATTGCACGCCATTTGGTACGATTTACGGCAACTGTCATCCAGCTGCTACCAGCCACCCTGCGAAGGTCGTCGCTCCACCTAGCCTGCAGAGGGCGTCATACCTTACGTTTACCAGTTCGCGGTCTCCACTCAAGAACACGTCTACCCCAACGGTCATCGGTTAAACGACTTATATGGCCGGCCCATTGACACTTCAGCTTACTTATTCTGTGAGCTATGTCGACAACTTTGGTTCTCTGCCGGATCACCTCGTTTCGGATTCGATCCCTTAGAGAGACTCCGAGCATAGCCCTTTCCATAGCTCGCTGAGCAACTTTGAACTGATGAACCAGCCGTATTGTGACTGATTTTGACAGGTCACCAATATTTAATGTCTCCTCATGTTTTTCATGAATGGGTCGATTTAAAAATAAACTACCTCTGACAAGCTTACCGCTTACCGCCGTGCAGTTTGCCAGGTCTTATAAGCAGGACAAGCAAGGCCATTAGGTTAAAATAATAGGTACCTACATATAGTTATAGCATAGCATACTTAAGCCATAAAGAGTAATCAAAAAGGTTATTTTTATTGAGCCTGTACTTAAAAGTAATTCTGAGCCTTGATGACCTTTAACTGCTACATTGCCACTGCTGCTAAACCAACAAACTACTGCAGGTACCTATGTATTTTGAATTAGAGTTTTTAGTGTTTGAAGCAATGATGTTATATATTATTTAATGAGAAAGATACGTTTAACCGACGTCTGCGCGGCAATACAAACAAAAGCTGATCAGCTTGAGTGAACTCAGTCCATCTAGAGTCTGGCCGCAACTCGAAAAGACGTTTGGACATCTCATCTCTTTCTGACAACGATTGAACTAATTTATATATCTGTGATCTTTTAACCTACTCAGTGATAGAAATAAAGTTCCATAGATCCTATGTAGGTAGCTAAAGTAAAATATCGCCATGTTTTTATTTTTCTATAAAATGAGTATGACGTCTCTATTCGTAAAGTAGAATTTCATTGGTTTGAAGTAGGTAGCTGTATAATGTACCTAGATATGTAGGAGTTCAATTTCTACTAGGCATCTTTCTATTCCTAAATGTGAAGCCTACTTTTAAAAATTGTCCTAAGATAAAGATCAAAATCAAAATAGGTATTTTATTTCAACTAAATCATTAAAGTTCTTTTGAATCGTCAGCAAAGAAACAACAAAAATATAGCTAGTTGCATATTATTCGCAAGCGTCAGTAGGTCTCTATAGAGAAGAACATGCAAGAACGTCCACGGATACTCTTTTCCATCAATAAGTTATAATTACAAGTAATAATAATAATACTAGCCTGTTGTGGGGCTCCACCTGCAGGGCAAAGGCCTCTTCTCATACAGAGAAGATCACCAAGTCACCATGCTTGCTCATAGACCAACCATCTTTAAAAAACCGGCCAAGTGCGTGTCGGACTTCGCAACTTTAGGGTTCCCTACCAATTTATCAATCTATACTAGGTACCTATATTAATATTATAGCGGAAAGATTTGTATTTTGTATATATCGAAAAAACTGAAAAACTACTGGACCAATTTCAAAAATTCTTCACCGTTGGGAAGCTACACTATCCCCGGGTGACATAGGCAACTTTTTATCCCTGTATTCCCACGGGCATGGGAAGTACGTGGGTGAAACCGCGAGGCGTCCGATAGTTTATCAATAAATTGGTATTTGTTAGCAAAATATACGTAATAATAAACATTATCACCTTTAAAGTTCAAAAATTAATGGGAAGTTAAAAAATCTTCGGAAAAAAACAGACACTTGAGTGACAACAATAGGGCTCCGTTTGGACCTTTCGGGTACGGGACCCTAAAAATTAGATCAAAATGACCAAAATCTTTGGAATTTCAATATTGGAAGTTTTTTTTTATATTTTATAGGCTCGCGCTTGACCACAATCTTACCTGATGGTTGAATTCCACTCCTTAGCTGTACGCATAATGAAAGTATTTCCAAAACGTTTAGTGCGTATGGGTGGGATGTCCACCATGTACCGATGGCGCATCGCCGTACCAGCCGTACGTCTTGTAGTCCGATGATGAAACGGTCTTGGCGGCATTAGATCATGCAATTCCATCGCACACTCCCCGAAATGCAACCGATAAAAAAAAAAGTTAAATTAAAAATTCAAAAAACCCGACTGCTTCAAAAGCGAACTAAAAAGACGTAAACAAGGAAAAAATCATGCTGTGCAGTCGGAGGATACATATTCGCGGGCTGGCTGACCAAAATCTGGTGTATCCTCCGCCTGCACAGCATGATTTTTTCCTTGTTTACGTCTTTTTAGTTCGCTTTTGAAGCAGTCGGGTTTTTTGAATTTTTAATTTAACTTTTTTTATTTATAACTTTTTAGTTAAGTTTTTTTCGAATAAGATACATTTAAACATATAAGTGTTATATATTTTTGAAATCACCTCTTAAAACCCTTTATTTTGATACCCCACACGATGGGTTTGGAAGAAAAAAAAAATTTGGACCCCCACAATATGGCGCCCAAAAGCCGCCATTTTTCTATTATCCAATTTTAACGTAGCCTATGACACTCGCAGGGTTAAGACGAATCGATTGACGTATGAATCATCAAAATCGGCCAACGCGTTTGGTCTCTGGAACGCCACATAGGAACAAACATACATACATACATAGACTGATAAACACATTACCCTCCTTCGGCAGTCGGGTAAAAACCGACAAGCTGGCAACTCGGCGACGATGTTTAAGGCTCTGGAGCTTTGACTTAACCAGTGCCTCATTGCCGATGAGCCTCTTGGCCCGCTTTTCGATCGACTCTAGTGCATCAAGGTGGTTATTTGTAGGTAATCTCCCCGAAAGCTACGCTCACGTTCTTAAATATTTCATCAAAACAGGTATTTTTTTATCGCAAACTCTGCGCAATTTGAAAACTAGGTCAAATCCGTGGACACGAGATTCAAAGCAACATTATAATTTCAATAAATTAATTTGCTTCAGAAAGAAGCCAACATTCTCTTTGATTTCCAATAATGAACCTTTCGCATAGGCGGGGAAGCCCCACTACGGAGCTGTCATGAAGTATTCCGTCAAACCGAGGGCCATTTGATATGCTGTGACGAAGTACCTTTGTTGCACTAAATGGTCTGTAGTGGCAACTGCCGCCGGACATTCGGTTTTTCCTTATGGCGTAGAAATAACTGCAAATATTGGATTATTCGTTGGTAGGTCTTGTTTGTTGGATTGGTACACTGCCGGCTAAATTATTAAATCGTTTAATTTTCTTGATAAAACAAGCTCAACAAAACCATTTAAAATGCTATTATATTTTCTTTGGTATTAACGGAGCATAATTGTATGAAGATTAACAGAACGAAATTGAAAAAGTAATAAAAAAATTAAAAAGACGTAAACAAGAAGAAAATCATGCTGTGCAGTCGGAAGATAATATTCGCGAGCTGGCTGAACCAAACCAGATGTATCCTCCGACTGCACAGCATGATTTTCTTCTTGTTTACGTCTGTTTAGTTCGCTTCTTAGGTAGTCGGGTTCTTTGATTTTTTTAATTAACATTTTTTATTTAAACTTTTCTTTTAGAATTTGGTACATTTAAACAAGCCTATAAGTGTTATATGTTTTGAAATCACCTCTTAAATCCCTTTATTTTGATACCCACACGATGGTTTGGAAGAAAAGAAATTGGGCACCCACATGGGTACACACATGGGCACAAAGGCGCCCAAAAGCCGCCATTTTTCTATTTTCCAATTTTAATGTAGCCAGTGACACTCGCAAGGTTATGACTAATCGATTGACGTAAGAATCATTAAAATAGGCCAATGTGTTTGGTCTCTAGAACGCCACATAGGAACATACATACTAGACTGATAAACACAATACCCTCTTTCGGCAGTCGGGTAAAAATGGTAGGAAGATGATGAGAACGCACCATAATTAATGATTAAACGAACTTACCCTAAGTGAAGTTCTATCATAATTATACGAAGTACCTCGTCCAAAGAGATTAGTACCTGTAATTAATTTATTATAACCAAGTGAAATATAATAAATTAATTACAGGTACTAATCTCGAGGACGAGGCACAAAGTATAATCATCATCATAATTCCTACTGAAATGATGCACAGTAAACTCCTTTGAAGTTTCCTACTTGTTGATGCTGTTACATAACACCTTCGTGAAGATTTATTTCCCTCCGATTTTCCTTGAACCGGCTTCTATTTTCAATACTTACTTTTGAAGGACAGCCTCATTTATTTTACCTCTTTTCAATATGCCACATTCCGTACTTTATGGGTAGCCGTATTATAAGTACATAGTTGGGTGCTAACATAATTTTCTGTACTGTAATCTGTTAAAAAGTGGTTGACCGATGTGTCGGTTTGAACAGCTAACGGCTCTAAAGTAAACATATTGATTGATTATTTTACTTATCGTAATGGCATTGAACGTTGTGGGAATTAGAAAATTATTTAAAGTTATCGGTTTAACTGTTGGAGTACTTAGCTTTCTGCGAACACCACAAATTATTCTCTTTGCTTAACCCTATTTCTTTTGGGGTCGGCGCAGCATATCTTCTTATTTTCAACCGGCTTCAAAAAGCAGGAGGTTCTGATTCTTTTTAGGATTCCGTACCCAAAGGATAAAAGCGGGACCCTATTGCTAAGACTCCGCGGTCCGTCTGTCTGTCTGTCTGTCACCAGGCTGTATCTCATGAACCGTGATAGCTAGACAGTTGAAATTTTCACAGATGATGTATTTCTGTTGCCGCTATAACAACAAATACTAAAAACGGAATAAAATTAATATTTAAGGGGTCTCCCATACAACAAATGTGATTTATGTGCCGTTTTTTGCAAAAATGGTACGGAACACTTCGTGCGCGAGTCCGACTCGCACTTGGCCGGTTTTTTTTATTTGAAAGCCGGTGCTTCTCGTGTAGTCCTATTCATTAAGATCTGACGAGTCTTTTTTAAGTTATCCTTAATAATGCGTATTTTCATTGTAATAATAGATGATACTAAAACTTAAAAGACAAAAATTGAAAACTTTTAACAAAAACATTTACATTAAACCGACTTCCAAAACAAAACACTCACAAGCAAAAAATTACTTTATTTTCGGAAGTCGGTGTCTTTGGTACTTACCATTTTGTTTCGTTTTAGACACCGACTGCCGAAAAATAAAGTTATATTTTGGTTTGTAGTGTTTTGTTTTGGAAGTCGTTATTTCTAGGGATCCGTACCCCGGGGGAAAAACGGGACCCTATTACTAAGACTCCGCGGTCCGTCTGTCTGTCCATCTGTCACCAGGCTGTATCTCATGAATCGTGATAGCTAGACAGTTGAAATTTTTTCAGATGATGTATTTCTGTGGCCGCTATAACAACAAATACTAAAAATAGAATAAAATAAATATTTAAGTGGGGCTCCCATACAACAAACTTGTTTTTTGCCGTTTTTGCGATAATGGTACGGAACCCTATGTGCGCGAGTCCGACTCGCTCTTGGCCGGTATTTTTTGTTGTAAAGTTTTTTGGATAATATACTTCAGTAGTCATTCATATAATTTTACACACAGTCCATCCTTCGCTATTTTGGTATTCCCCTAAAAACTCTATATCTAAATTTATCCTGGAAAAGTTTCCTTACATTACCTCATTTGAAGATTTTTTATAATATTTTGTAATGAATATTGACACTAAATGCTCGATTCGAGTGGATTTATTATACTTAGCAGTTCTAGTTTATTAAGGTACCTACAATACAGTTTGCTTATTCAAACTGGCCCACTATGTGCCTGGTCAGCAGATACAGATAAACGAAGGTCTCGTTTATCTGTGCTATCAATATATTTGTGCCTAGCAACTAGCTTATCATCACCATGTTATTATCCCAATGTAGAGTAGAAATCGTTTAAAACGGACAAAACCTTCATCATTAATCCCTGAACAATTGGAGCAGCACCTCCAAATTCTAAATATAGAACTTAGTACCGTACAACCTTGTATCCCGACACTGCCAGAAATATCACACTTGATCATAGATTTGATATAAGTACCTACCTAAATACTTTATTACAATGCCTGTGAATGTAGAATATGATGATAGATGGGATAAAGATGAACAAATTAATAAATGATCTATTATGTACCTAAGTCAAGGTACTTGAGTCTAGAGTTCTTGAAATTTGAATGCTGGTCAGTGTGACTTCAACAGAATTCGTGCAATTTAGCATTTAGCCAATTCACGGTAGCCATGTTTTACGCAGATCGAATTCTAAAAATTTGCGTCTGTATTTTATTTGGTTGCGAATGTCGTTAGTAATGAGAACAAAAAATACTATTGTTGGCAGATGCTGGTTGTAATAGCTGTATTTATACTGGTTGTTTGGTTTGTATTGGTTTCAACTAAGATAATAATGAAGTAAAACTGATTGTTTGTAATCCACAGACGCAGAGACCCAATCACAAAAATTCTATCACTGAAAGAAAGCTTCGGTATACCTACTTATCTCTTAGGCTACTTTTTATAAACGAAAAATGCTCGGGTTTGTAAGTGTGGGCTACAGGAACGAAGCTGTGGGACAAAGCTAGTATCTGTGCAGTTACATAAGACCAACATGGGTTTTCTCACTAAGTAATTAAAGTTTAGTAAATTGGCGCTACGATGGTCACTATTAAGACGTAAATAATGGTTTGGCATCCATTTTTAATATTAAAGTGATGATGACGAGCATGGTATGTACGGCCCAAGGCCATGATGTTATAAAATAAGATTTAAAGACTTTAAAGTAGATAGTATTTATGTCACAGTTCAAATGTAGATACGCTAAACACATAATTTCAATCATCATCAAGCCTAAAGAAGCCATCCATCACCTAAGCCTATTTATTAAGAATGACAATAACCCGAGTCCAAAGTTTGGGAACTTTGGATTGGACTAAGCCCAATAATCGTTTTATTTGGAGAAACAAGACCGTAATGCTAAGAAAATCTATTCAGGAATCTGATTTAGAAGGATACTCCAATACCCGCTTGATGCACTTGAATCAATCGAAAAGTGGGCCAAGAGACTCATCAGCAATGGCAGGCACTGGTCAAGTCAAAGCTCCAGAGCCTTGAACATCGTCGCAGAGTTGCCAGCTTTTCGGTTTTTATCGGTTGCATTTCCGGGAGTGTGCGATGGAATTACATGATCTAATTCTTCTCTAAATCCTCCCAGGCTGTTTTATCATCGGACTACAAGACGCAAGATGCGGCGTAGCGCCATCGGTGAATGGTGGACATCCCACCCATACACACAAACCTTTTGGGATTACTTTTATTGTGCATACAATTAAGGAGTGGAATTCCCTGCCGGAGTCTGTGTTCCCCGATAGCTACAACCTAAGAGTATTTAAGTCAAGAGGGAATAGGTTACTTCTAGGCAAGCGTGCTTCACCGTCGACCACATCATCGCTTGCCATAAGCTGAGATAGTGGTCAAGAGCAAGCATTCCGATAAAAAAAACGGTCTTCGTAATGTTTACGTCCTATTTGATGACCTAAGAAACTAGGTACTCCAATGGTGTAATAAATGTGGGCTACTTCTGGGCCAAAAACAGTTTGATTGGAGATGAACCGCGACACGAAAATAAAAGTAAAATTAAAAAAACTTAATCCAAAAAATCAAAAATCCCGACTGCTTCAAAAGCGAACTAAAAAGACGTAAACAAGGAAAAAATCATGCTGTGCAGTCGGAGGATACATATTCGCGGGCTGGCTGACCAAATTCTGGTGTATCCTCCGACTGCACAGCATGATTTTTTCCTTGTTTACGACTTTTTAGTTCGCTTTTGAAGCAGTCGGGTTTTTTGATTTTTTGGATTAAGTTTTTTATTTATAACTTATTAGTTATTTTTTTTTCGAATTAGATACATTTAAACATATGAGTGTTATATATTTTTGAAATCACCTCTTAAAAGCCTTTATTTTGATACCCTACACGATGGGTTGGAAGAAAAAAAAAATTGTGCCCCTACAATATGGCACCCAAAATCCGCCATTTTTCTATTGTCCAATTTTAATGTAGCCTATGACACTCGCAGGGTTAAGACGCATCCATTGACGTAAGAATCATCGAAATCGACCAACGCGTTTGGTCTCTGGAACGCCATATAGGAACAAACATACATACATACATACATACATACATAGACTGATAAACACATTACCCTCCTTCGGCAGTCGGGTAAAAATAATAATAATCCCTCGACAAATTTTTATTCATGCTTTAGTTCTCGCCAAACTTCTGAGCCGCCTTGAAGTTGACTTTCCGGATGCGCAAAGCACGAAATGGTGCTGTTTTAGTATGAGATTTACTACTGCGCACCCATTGTAGCCAACTTCAGGGTGGCCAAGAAGTTTGGCGAGAACAATACATAATTTATCTAGCGCTTCATTAATCTACTGAACACGTAATTATGATGCGATGCCTTGAAGAAACACTCCGATTCAAACAGTAAAACACCCATAACTTTTGAACGACTCAGCCGATTTTCATCAAACATAGCTAAGAACACTCTCGATAAAGTCCAAATCAAAATTGGTTCATTAGGAGCTAAGATGTCAAAGTCAGATACACACGTCCAACTTGTAACACCCCTCTTTTTCAGTCAAGGGTTAAAAAGACGTCCTATTTGTTTTTTCGGGTGTCTTTCATTGTTATGCGGTATGTATTTTTCTTGTACCATCATTAATTCTAAAAACACAACAGTACATCCGCTATCTTCCTACTAACACGCATCGGTATTTAGGCGAAGCTTGCGCACGCGTCGCTGGGTGAAATAGAAAGTGGCCCACACACTGTTCTCGGAATAACCCGCCAGTCGAAATGGCTAGACTTACTGGTAAATAAGGAACAATGTGTAAATAATTAGAACATGTATACCTAAACATGTTGCGTTTAGATGCCGAACATCCCCACTAGCCAAGTTACAAACGTATCGTATCGAATCTCTTTCTACAATCGTTAACGCCTTCTATTTGTATGGTCTGACCACGTGACTTAAGGCGCCGATTCCCTTGAGAGCTGATTTTAAAATGAGAATCACGTCTAAACGGCTAGTCGTAATTTATTGGAAAAAATATATGTTATATTATACCATTTTCTTAATAATTTTATCTGAGCAAATTTTGAGTTTTATTCGTATAACATAGTGTAATTAATTTGTAAAGTTATGTCTAAAACGGTCAAAAACACGACAATCACAACAAAACCGCTGGGCGTATTTTAATTAAATCGACACCATATCAAAGACAATTTAATTATCTACATTTTGATCTGAAGCTTTTTTTTTATGGTCATAGAATAAATAAGAAAAGTACAAAAAACTACTAAATTTTTGGTCGCCGGGTGAGAAACGAGGGCGCGTTTTGTTCCCTCAAGGTCGATGGCGTTAGAATACATTGATTCGTTTTCTACTAGCGTTATCGATTGTAGATTGTCAACTTATCAGAATGGCGCCTGCTATGAAATCAGTAGTAACAGTCCGTCCTTTTAAACGTAGGGGAGGGTCATGTTTTTGTCAGTCATCTGCCTGCCGAATTCTCCCAATTACTTCCAGATAATGTTGAGGAAAACACCACTTCGGGCCAGCCCTTCCAGTAGGGGTCCAGATTGTCTCGCCACCTCTTTCTGGGCCGGCCACGGTGCTGGCGCTGTCCATCCTCAGTTCCTCACTATTCTTACAATGCAAATAAACCCTAAATCATTCAGACGAATGATTTCCAGCCATCATTAATCACAAATAATCTAACAAACTAAGATACGACTTGTACACTACATTCTAATTAGCAATAAAGTAATAAAACGCACATAAACAGTGTTATCGAGTGTCTGGTATCGTTTCATGTGATAGCGACGTGATAGTGCTGCTCACGGTGGTGAGGGTCTGACCTGATGACACTGAGGTTCAGATTGAAGGGTTTTACCTAGATCATAGAGTTTATACCATTCTTCTTCGTGTCGATGTTCGATCAGTACTCAGCCACGTCGGCAGCCTTAGCGCTGGTCTCGCAAAAGTCATATTCCATTTGTTTGAGGAGTTATGAGTACGGTAAGACGAAGGAAACGATGAAAGATCCTTGTGAGCGTTGATATGAAAGACGGTGAGAACTCAAATGAGTTCTAAGATAATAGCGCCGATCCAAAAAAAATGGTGTCGATCGTTCCAACGTCCCCTAATTGAGCCTGATTGACAATCCTAGCGGACAAGAGCGTCATACATAAAACTCTCTCTCATAAAAAACCATCTATGACTTTGGCATAACTATCTCCATAATTCACTACTTGGGATACAGCGCACATAGCGAATTTGACACAGCATGATGTTCTAGCATGTTTCTCTCTTGTTACAGCGACGCCAAAGATGTGGTGTTCAGGAATCCGCGCCACTCCTCCAGGTACCTCCTGGCTGACTCCGGAGACGGGTCCGAGGCTGATCTCCTCGGCACCACGCCTCCGCGCTCCAGGATCCGGGATAAGGAGAGAGGCAGAAGGTAGGTCACATTACCACACTCACCACTTTACTGGAATCACGTGATGCTTATAATTTAAACCTTGCTGCTTAGCAAACGGGCATATCCTAATTGTAAACGACCTTTGTGCCTGTTGGCCTAGCAGTTTGTCTCCTGCTTGATACGGAGCGAAGTGTTCTTTTTTTGATTCTCCGTTGTTCTTTTCTGAGTAATTTCTTTGCGGTATCTAAGACCGTAATATTGTTTCGCCGGGGCTTATCGTGCTTCATTGCCTCAGGACTTTTTGGTGATCTCCACTGTTGATTCTGGCTTTCAGGAGTTGTAGTGGTTGAGAACAGTGTGGCGGGCTTGTCCCAAAAAAAAAGCATTTGTGATAATTGTCACCTAACGCCTACTACAGCCGGCCAAATGTAGTAATGGCACCTGTGCCAAGCCAATACTGTTGATGTAGCAAATGGTAAATGCTAATTTAAGAACAACGGTATAAACAAATCGAATTTTGGATGTCCGTTATAGATTTTTTATTTCTTCTATACATCGGAGCCAGTTTCCTTCAAAGTAGAGACATGAGATTTCTGGCAAACTCAGTTTGGAGATATTTGAACTGATAAAGTCATATTGGTTGTTCTAAAGTGACATCTCTTCTCCTCTCCCAAGGAAACTAGCCTTCAGTTTTTATGTCATAGTTGAATGACCACAACATTTTCCGCACAAAACAGGAATTTGAACGAATGGGACTGGATTATTAGGTCGATAACATCAGTCACTACTGTGTTTATTTATCAAACAAACCGGAAAGTGTATTCTATTTTCCTTCCTTTTATTCAATTAAATGTTATTTAATATCAATGAACTAGACTCCGGGAACTTTCGACGGGAGAGCCCCTGTTGCCGTTTCACGAATAGAAATTAATTCATCTTCATCATCTATCTAGAATCTAGTCTTGTGTTACTAGGTTATGGTCTTATGGAGGACAGATAGGCAGGGGGCTCCATGAAAAGTATTGATATTCAGCTGCTTCTGATTTTACTAGAAGCGGACTCTAACATTGTGTGTTTGTGTGTTTTGCAATTTGTTGTTTGTTCTGTGTGTTATGTTGTATTGTTATTGTTAGGCAATGCTAAGCAGAATTTTTGCCTTAGCCCAATTTTTAGGTCGTATTTTTTATATTAGTAAATATTCGGTTATTGTATTTAATCTATGCATTATATTTTTTTCAAATTAAGATTTATTTCTTTTTTATTTAGGTATTTGTAACAATGATTCTGATGCAATGATGTCATTGGCTCTGGCTCTTCAGTAACGGTTATTAAATCAAGTTACAATTCTTACTTATTGATTTTCTTTCAGTTTATTTTATCACCCTCTTAACTTCATCAATATTTCAAGTCTTTGCCTGTCGACAAAATGTCGCGAGTGTTTTACTGATTTAGAAAGAAAAAGTGATTATAAAAAAAATTAAATCTCGACGCTGTTTAGCGTCTGATTAGCTCATGCTAATTATTTATTTGTAAAAACAAAGGTGTAAATATGTACATACTTAAACACTAAACAAAAGTAATCTATACAAAAAAAATGAAAAACTAAACCTAACTACTTACACTATATACAAAAGAAAAGTACACTTAGGCGTCGAAGTACTCCTCTGTACTCACTTACTCGTAGTGCTCATGCTTAATTTCTTTTAAACCGACTTCTAAAAAAGGATGAGGTTCTCAATCCACCGGAATGTTTCTTTCTCTTTTAAGTATATTAAAGTGGAAGAAACCTCTTGTTTGTATAATAAATTGCACACCAAAGATAATGTTCCGCCAACAAGAATTTAATATACAATGAATGTAAGATAATTCTTATCTGCGTTGTACTCTACTACGTAGTACGTATTGCAAAGACTTGGTAACAGAATGTGATACAGTGATAAGCTGGCTAAATATTTTTACAGAGTTTACTTCGGCCGATGATATTTACTTTGTTGGTATCGAAATAGAATGTTTGTCAATATTAATTAAAAATACAAGACTTTGATCGTTTGGTAACACTGTGACGTCAATGGGGGTGTTATATTTGTGGATACACTTTTTTGTTGTAACCCTCTTTTTACCTTTCTTTCATTTTCCTTAGTTACATAATCGCAAAGGAAATAGGATTTGGGTTGACTTTAAAATTAACATTACTTCGTGTTATGTATTTGTATTATTTTAGTTCTCGTTTGTTCCTTGATGTCAATGTCATCATCATGCAGACTTCGCCCATAGACTTCTCTTTTTCGTATTAATCCCCACGCCCCTGTGCCAACCTCATCCAGATTCTAGACACATCTAGAATCTAGATGAGGGTACACTCTCAGGGTCCCATTAACAGTTTCCCAGGGATGTGCTCTGAGGCTCTGACAGGCGTTGCTTGGGTGGTCTTTATGAGGTCACGTGGTTCCATGTGCTGGTGGTAATCACCGGGGTATTTTTAGTGAGATAAAAGTCCAGCCGCCTTTTGAAGGTTTCCCCCCGATAACAAAAAAGGTCATCATCAGTCTTTTTAATGTTCCCAGTAGTTCCCACTGCTGGGACACAGGCCTCCTCTCTATGAGAGGGAATAGGCCGTTATCCACCACGCGGGCCCAATACGGGTTGGTGGTGAAATAGATGAGACTTGAAAGAGGTGGTCTCTGCAAATTCAATAACAAACCGCAAGCCAATACAAATCTCTATCAGTAACCTGCGAACACAAATTCCATCTACTACTGATAGTACACAAATTCATTAGCATGTATGTTTGATCAACCGCTTACATATCGCTACCAGGGTCTGCTGTGACGTCACCGGCGGAGGCGGGGGGGAGGGGTCAAGTATCGTGCCTAATATTTTACATAACCTCACTGGCTCAGTATTAATTGTGTGTTGTTTGAACAAGCTTTAAAGATTGTGTTTGTGAGAGAATTGTGATCGTTTCTGTGATTGTTGGTGATGCATTAATAATATCACGCCTGTAATCTCTGAAGGACCAGGCAGTGGTGCACATATAGCAGTTAAAATATAGTGGGTGATAATTTTGTGGTGTTGTGCTGGACTTCGGCATCATTGAGGAGGACAGGTAGAGTTTTGTTATCAATAAGTTATGTATCTCTAAAATTCTTCTGTTGTTTGCCGATTCTGAGGTGTAGTATCGATTTGGGCCACAGCATTCTCCAGCAGAACACCTTTAGCATTATTACCAATAAGATAAATGTCTCCAAAATTGTCGTTTTCTGATTCAAGCCGGCTGACAGCCTAGTTTGTTGTGATATACAAATAATGTTCCACTAGGAAGTTTAGAGATGTCGTTTTGAGCTATAGAATTGTTCTGAACATCTTCAGCAGTAGATTGCTTAGTTCTACCGCTGTTGTTTTTAATATATTTTGATTATCTTTGCTTATTGACCTTTGCAACTCTTTGGATGTTTATACAGTAATTTATGTTTACAAAGGTAAAAGCCAACATGGCAAAGATGTGCATTTATTACCTTGTTATGTGGGCGTGAAATCAGCTGATATGTCCTGCGTATATTATTCGCTCTGCCCCAGATATTTCAGAACGATCTAGTGTTTTGTTTAGTACAATTTTAAAATACACAGAGTTGCTTAAAACTAGTGAATTTAGACTGATAAGGAGCGTAATATAAATACAATGTGTAAATGACGTAGGAGTTTAGATAGATTACAAAAATATTTGTCGAAGAACTGTCTGATGTTTTTTAAACTATTGTTATGACGTGAAGGTTACTCCTACATCCTACTACACATGACATTCAGACAGACAGTGGGAAGATGATTGCCTTTATATGCAAGATACAGTCAAATCTTTGTAGATTATCTTGATGAGAGCCAAACAAGATTGATTCGTTTTGAGAAGAGTAAAAGGTCGTCCAAATATGTACAAAACATTTGTGGGTGCATTTGCATAAGAGCTGGCTGATCTTTTGCTATATCATTTGGTATAGGAATTAACTTAATTTAGTCGTGTTTTATGACAGTGCAGTATAGCATTATGAATTTATGACCAGCAGTAGACTGCAATTGGCTCAGGTCGTTAATTAATTGAGTTGAGGGACAGACAAGGTGCTTCCATGATTCTCAGCAATAAATGGTTGATCTTATTAACAAATCAATCGTTTTTTAATGAACTAACTTATTAATGACCTCACGACTTGCACCTGGCTATTGAGCTTATTGCATGGGCAAGGGACTAAGCCTTTTTGGTAAATTACACTATCTTCTTTGATAGAAATAATCCTAGGTCCATCATAAGTTCTGTTGTCCAGAAAACTTGTTTGTACCTATAAGTTTGTGCTAAAATGTATTTTCAATCTTTCTTCCTAAGTGACCTAGGTTATACCTAGTCTAATTGCAAGCCAAATTATCATCAAAAGCCGTTCAGCCGTCAATGCACGATTGACATCCAAAATCATACAAAATACCACGATTATAATAACAGGATAATAACGGCATTAAAGATACACTTTCTTCGAAAGATGATGATTCAGACCTTTCCAATAAATAAACAAATAACTAAATAATCGTACCGTGGACACGGACGGACCAAAGGTTGATAACAAGATATATTATGATAAGCACCTTTCAGGATATGACTCACCTCTCTTCGGACGACTCCGATGATCTAGAAACAAGTAGGCCATTGATATTTGATAGCTCATACATTATTCATGGATTCGGTGTAAACTGCGATTATAAAAATAAAAAATAGAGGTACACTGCCATTCAAAAACAGCAGGTCAAGAAAAAAAATTACAAGAACTAGGTACCCACTTGAGGATCTAGAAAATTAGTCATTCAATGAATGTCACATGAATGTTAGGATAAATACACAAAAACTTCACCTTAATGGAGACAATTAGAAAAGTGCTATTGGGCACATTCTTAGTAAACACAATTTTATAGTTTAGGTTATAATTAAATTACTTGCTAATCATATAAAAGGTTGGATTGTAAAAAAGATTAGGGTCCATCCTATTGATGAACTTTAGAACAACGGTAAAACGTCCTATCGTCAGGGATATTATTTGGATATCTCTTGGCAATCACATTTCTGACATTATACTAACCGATATCGTGACAGTTTCGTTGATCGAATGTCACTTATCTAGAACCCTGGTCTAGGGATGGGCGAGTGAAAAAAAATACTTCGATATTTTTATGGTATCGATTTTTTTTAAAACAGTAATGATAATTATCGAGTGAAAAATATCGACATATAGATATAACGGTAGTTTTCGCATGATTATTCATACATATTCCCAAAGCATTAAACATTCGTAAAAAAGAATAGACATGAAGGCAATTGTGATAGAGTTAAAGATGCGCGAGGAGCATGCAAGGTGTATGAGAGAGATACTCCTTGCATGCTCCATGCAAGGAGTATCTAGTATCAATAAACACGAAGCCAAAGAGGCGTTGAAAAAATTGGAATTGATACGAATTCGATACTCTAAAATAAATATCGCGATTAAAAATATCGACGATATATATCGATAATTGTATGAAAAAAATATCGATATTTTGATATATCGATTTATTTCGCGCATGCCTACCCTGGTCCTTCGAAACGGCGAAACAAATACACTTATAGTACGACAACCTGAACTAACAAATAAACGATGGGTAGGTCCTTTTTAGACATTCCCTAAAATAACAATATAATAAGCAAGTATGCAGAATTCTCCCTTATCTTATGCACTTTTGAAATATTTTGAAGATGATATACATCTTTTTGCAAGTGGTCTCAAACTTTCGGCCAGCAGTGTACTTGTGGATATCTACTATCTTTAGATTCGTTTCGTTTCTTATGACTTGTGTGTCGTGTTCTTGAGAGTTATCGTTTTCCGCGGTGGTAATCTTAGACAGACATAGCCACGAGAAAGGCCTCATGTGAATCTTATTGGAACCAAACTCTAGTACAAGTTGATGACTAGTTTTCTAGAGCGTTGGGTCACAGCATTTTTCGAAGTTTTGTTGGACAACCGTTCAGTCTTCTTCACTTCATGTCGATTTTACGCGCTACCCTTTGGCATACAAAATGCTGAAAGCAAATTCACTTTTAAAAGAAAAGTTCGTGACCACTATTTGAGTCAGACTAAATAGCTCTCATCTAGAGACAGAAGTCTAGTGGCGGGTCTATCAATGGGGTCATTAGCAAGTTTGTTCCTGCAGCAGCCAACCTAGGCCTGCAATTGTTCGTTTTCATTCTTTCCTAATTGATCATTCCGAATATGGCCTTAGTTTACTACAGGTTAAAAAACAGCCTTGACATTTTTTGCCATAGTCACCATGCCAGTTTCCTCTGTGCTATAAGCATATTTTGCTTGTCATCTCTGAACATGTCTGAGTGCCTCTTCATTCAATTGTCTTTTACTACGAGTACACCTGCGGTTACTAAAGAGTTTAGACCAGGGAGCTATTTTAGCACTTATTTACAAAGAAAACTTAATAATAAACTGCATTTAATTTCACTCCTTTAAGACCGGTTCGCGTGATATTGGAGTTTAATAAAAATAGAAAGCAGGTTACTCGGCGTCGGGGAAACTTCCTTTTTACCCGACTGCCGAAGGAGGGTAATGTTTATCAGACTATGTATATTTGTTCCTATGTAGCGTTCTAGAGACCAAACGTGTTAGCCGATTTTGATGATTCCACGTCAATCGATGCGAGTGTCACATTAAAATTGGAAAATAGAAAAATGGCGGCTTTTGGGCGCCATATTGTGGTGGCCCAATCTTTTTTCTTCCAAACCCATGGGTGTGGAGGCAAAGAAATTTAAGGGGTGATTTAAAAAATATGTAACACTTATACGTTTAGATGTAAACCTAATTAGAAAAAAAATGTGGAAAAAGTAATAAATAAAGTTTTTTCTCGTACAACCGGTTTTGCCGGGAAAGCTAAGTACCTATACCTTTTTCCAATAAACCGATTTGAAGACAAGTATCAGATATGTAATGCTGTTTTAATAACAAGTAAATTACAGCGTATGTAACCTTTCAACGTCAATAACAATTCAAATGCGAAAGCGTCTGGTACTGTAGAAGTGACCACTGATTTATCAAATGGACATGCTTGAATCCAACTAGAAACATAAAGATATTAATATACAATGCCATCGGAAAACAATTTATTCTTGATACAGGTTGATGAGTAATCCGCCGTAAATAAACAAACATGACCCCGCGAAACGTGTAGGTACTACCTACTCAAATATTGCAAGGTCATCTCTCGGATAGCGACAAAGATAGTTGTTACCGGCCATCAAATGTTTCGCCATTATTATATAATTTTCAATAATGTTGCATTATGTGGCGACACGTCATTCAAACTGACGTGGGTAGTTTGAAAGTAAATATGTACTTACTTACTTACTTGTTTACATAGGTAGGTACTTTTATGGTCTAATGTGTAAATAGTGTATGATAGCTTTTTTGTTTCAAGATAAGGATCATGAATGATACTGTAATTTATCTTTTATATGCTTGTTTTGGATATTATGAATTGGTCATTTTGTAAAGAGTGAGAGCGGTTGCAAGTGCAGTTACTGAGTCATGTGCATTGACCAGCTTTGCCCTACTTGCACCGCAGGCCTTCACTAGGTCATCCACCCATTCACCGTATGAGAGGTCTTCCAGCGTTGCGTCTTCCGGCACTTGGTCACAATTCCAAAACGTTAATAAATGGTGAGATATAGTGGTCAAGCGCTAAACTATCAATAAAACAAAACAAAAAAATCTGATTGTCCTAATTTATTTCGGGTCGGCGCAACATGTGTTCTTCCATATTGACTGTACCAGGGTTGATGCGAATATGACCAATCGTGAGGTCGATCGCGCCAATTGCGATTGTATCCAAATTCCAAACACAAACTTGTCTCATCATTCATTACGTTAAATACCTAATAGGGGAGGCTGGGGCGATTTGATCCTACGGAAGAATTATTGGATCAAAAAAAAGCGAGGTATTTAGCATCTCAAATTGTTTTAAAATAGTAATACCAAGTCTACTAAAGTAATAAAGCCGGTGAAGTAGAAGTAATAGTAGAGTTGGGTTTGATTTATTAAATCAACCGAAGATGATTAGGGGCTTTATAATGTTTATGTACCAAGTCACCCCAGTCTCCCATACGTCATTGCGGATAAAAATGCAGTTATTGTTTTTTACCCGACTGCCGAAGGAGGCTAATGTGTTTGTCAGTCTATGTATGTATGTATGTATGTTTGTTCCTATATGGCGTTCCAGAGACCAAACGCGTTGGCCGATTTTGATGATTCATACGTCAATCGATGCGTTTTAACCCTGCGAGTGTCATAGGCTACATTAAAATTGGGCAATAGAAAAATGGCGGCTTTTGGGTGCCATATTGTGGGGGCCCAATTTTTTTTTTCTCCCAAACCCATCGTGTGGGGTCTCAAAATAAAGGGTTTTAAGAGGTGATTTCAAAAATATATAACACTTATATGTTTAAATGTATCTAATTCGAAAAAAAAAACTAACTAAAAAGTCATGAATAAAAAAAATTAATTCAAAAAATCAAAAAACCCGACTGCTTCAAAAGCGAACTAAAAAGTCGTAAACAAGGAAGAAAACATGCTGTGCAGGCGGAGGATTCACCAGATTTTGGTCAGCTCGCCCGCGAATATGTATCCTCCGACTGCACAGCATGATTTTTTCCTTGTTTACAACTTTTTAGTTCGCTTTTGAAGCAGTCAGGTTTTTTGATTTTTTGAATTAAGTTTTTTGTAAACTGTTGTGTAATTTGATAAATAATGACGGCCCCGTTAAAAAGTTAAATATGAAACCGCAAACTGTACCTGCGTTATGTAAAAAAATATATTATTCACGCAAAGTACGTACTTACCTACCAAAACTTCACTTAGAGCAAACATCCAATTTAAAATTTATTTAACCAGTAAAAACGTAAAAACAACAATCTGTTGCCCTGTTTTTAAAGAAAATTAGTAAAAAAACAAG
The DNA here is from genome assembly GCA_949775005.1 of Orthosia gothica. NCBI lineage: Eukaryota > Metazoa > Arthropoda > Insecta > Lepidoptera > Noctuidae > Orthosia > Orthosia gothica. Next base: position 38,979,712 of record OX459037.1, read on the forward strand.
AAGTTCTTATTTCTGTAATAATTAAAATCAGCATCAGCATCTGCTGATGTCAATGACAACTAGGGGACGCGAAAAAAAATTGCATCAGCAATTCAGCAACAAGCCTGGACCGTACATCTGTATAGTAGTCACAGCGGATCTTTGTGTCTCTGAAGTACATATAGGTAGTACCTACACCCACATTTCGCCAATTTTGTTTAAGTCCCATAATAATATGGGGACGAGCCTATTGTTATCAACCGGGCAGAAGTCCAAGAAAAGGCTAATTGTATTACCAAAATAACTATCAATCAATAAGTAATTAAAAGACCATACTTCAAAACAATTTTAACGATCGATGCCTTGATGATACCGACAGGCTATTAAAATACCTACATTAAATTACTGTTACTTAAAAACTTGATTTGTTCAAAAATGATAATAGGTATTATAAGCAATTTACCTCAATGATTGCTCAATATCTTGTGGGTTTTTTGTTATGATATTCTCAGAGTCAGAACAATACAGGTGTGTTTTGTATATACCTATTTGTATTTTTGTATACTGATATTCAGTTCCGATTAATCTATATCGGAATCGGACTATTCCGATAGGCTATTGATTTTTCAAAAATCTTATGTATGGAATATGAATATGGGCCAAAATACATTCTTCTATTATTTTTGTCTGAAAAGCGCTGCAATGGGTATATTTCAGTACCGTTAACTTTCTGTATTTACGTATTTTAAGTGAGTATAGTATAGTGAATGTATAGTATTCTAAGTACCTACCCATTGTTTTCAAAACATGAAAACATACCAGAAAACGTCAATTTGTATGTTGAACGGCTGTCTTGAGCATAAAACTAGCCTATATTAGGTACCATAAGCACAACAAAAAAAATATTGAGACTCATAATATCTTGAAAACTAATGAACTTTAGTGAATCTTGTTGGACTTTCCTGAGCACAATTGAACAAGGAACAAACTTGCCTTAGCACAAATTGCAGTAAAATCATAACTTGCCGAGAATTAAGCAAAAATGATGATTTTTGAGCCCTTTTGAACTTGAATTTTTTTTTGCACACATAGAACCGATGAGTATTTTTCACAATTTCATTATAAAGGTTCCCTAACGTTCATGTAAATTTTTTGCTTCTTGGTAATTTATGCAAGTGTACCCCTATTTTTCGGGCTAACTTGATCGGACTGTCCTTTGAGTGTTTTTCGATATTCATCCGCGCCACTCGAAAAACTCAGTCTGTATAAACTCACACCTTTTTGCCGTGAGGATAGGCAGAAATTGTAGAACGCCACGATCCTTACCTACTCACGTCCTACTCATAATTTTGGTAAAGTCAGCACGAAAAGTTAGATGCAAATTGCAACAAAAACAAACAAATTTTTAAATACCACGATGTTACTAAGTATGCTAAGTACCTAATTCAAGTATTATCAGTGGTATTAAGAATAAAGATTAGCCAAAATATTGAATGATTTCATAATTCCGACAGTGTCGTTACACCAATGTTTTATCGGCTTTGCCAGATATTTTTTTTTTTTTTTTTTATCATTTATTTCCAAAGTACTTAACCTATTTTACATTTGGTTTTAGCCACACAACAAAAACCTCAGAGGGCTTAACTGTGTGATGGCGATATATAAGCATATTGAAGTGGAGTTCAACAAAACTAGGTAGAAATTGAAATCCATCCAAGATTTTAATTTCTAAACATGACATCACGCCAGTATTCCCCGAAAGGTCGACAGAGTTACACATATTGAACTATACTGAATAGTTTAGTGTAGTAATCACTATGCCTGCTACGAATACTTGGATGTGATATGTGAAATCAAACTCATACTGGTCATTTAGGTTTTTAATCTGAGAAAACTGTTAACAAAGGTATACATTTTTAAAGAGATGTCTATGGCTTTGAGCACTGTATTTTAACCAAGCGTCTCAGGCGACGACCGTCGACCGAATGAGTGCGCTTACCGCTAGAAACACTCGACAAGCTCCCGAGTGTTTACCATAAAAAATATCGCCTCCATGGCAGCCCTTTGGAATTATTAAGACATATAGGTATTTATATAAAACAAAAACCATAACAAATAACCAAACTGTAACAATAAGATCATTTGTTTTTATTTAAAACAAGCCATTATCAAGCCATTATAAGTTAAAAAGAATCAAAACCTAACATTAGTAAGTAGAAATAGAATAGTTTATAAATGACTATATAGCTTCTACCAGCGTCTTCGCCCGCGTGAATGTCAAAAATTAACTCGAGGGAACATATTCCCAGGATAAAAAGTTTCCTGTGTGCTATTCCTGACTATAATCTAACTCTGTGTCAAATTTCATCCAGATTCGTCCAGCCGTTTGAGCGTGAGAAAGTAACAAACATACACATACTGTCACTCACACTCACAAACGTTTGCCTTTATAATATTAGTGTGATGCTTCTAAATTCGAATCTTAAAAAAAAGTTAATTCATAAAATCAAATCGGAGGTTACATCTGGTTTTGGTCAGCCAGCTCGCGAATGTGTATCCTCCGACTGCAAAGCATGATTTTCTCCTTGTTTACGTCTTTTTAGTTCGCTTTTTAAGCAGCCGGGTTTTTTGATTTTTAGAATTAAGTTTTTTTATCTATAACTTTTTTAAGTTAACATATTTTTTTCGAATTAGGTACATTTAAACATATAGGTGTTATATATTTTTGAAATCACCTCTGAACCCTTTATTTTGATACTCCACACGATGGGTTGAGCCGAAAAAAAAATTGGGCCCCCACAAATTGGTGCCCAAAATCCGCATTTTTTTCTATTTTAATGTAGCCAGTGACACTCGCAGGGTTAAGACGAATGGATCGACGTATGAATTATCAAAATCGGCCACCAACGCGTTTGGTTGGCCTCTAGAACGCCACATAGGAAGTTACATACATACAGAGACTGATAAACACGTTACTCTCCTTCGGCAGTCGGGTAAAAACATATCTATGATAATATGTATATGTGTTCCGTCTTCGTATTGTATGACGTGTGAAAGTATGTTACAAAGAACCGATGTACACGTAGATTTATTGTTCTACTACAAAATTGCAAGAATTGGCCATTATTGTTCAATGAAAGAATGTCATTAACATACTAATACGTTTTTATTGATAATTAATACTCGCCTGATAGTCCATTGAATTGTAATCAATGACGCTTATCAGACCGTTTTGGTCGCTTAGGAAAATTATACGGTACTTACCTATAGTGATAATGAATACTGGTACTGGTTTTCAATCAACTTTATAAACCTGACTTATGATTGACTAACACTAATTCGTTAGTCGATCCTGGTAATATTCTTCAACACAAATATTTTAAACTACATCATTTTTCTAATAGTAAAAACGCTTCGATCGACATTCCATCGCAACATGTAATTATAACACGATACAAAGAGTTATGTTTGATGCAAATCGGTTAATTTTCATCAATTTTTTTACTACTTAGTGGTACATAATTGACAAGTTCTATAGTAAGGTATCTAAAATGCCCACAGTGATGTCAGAATAGATTACCTGAATAACATGTAACTTGAACATAACCGGTGAGATGAGAGTGTACCATGGTGAACTGTACACATCTGCGGACCCGTTTAGAGCATACTGGCGTGAGGGTATGTTATGAAATGGTCCAAACAATAAACAAATATGCTTTGCAGCAATCCCGAGAGATTTGCCGTCATTTATTGAAGAGTTCTATTGTATATATCCGAGTTCTTCATCAGATCTTTACCAAATTTAAATGGGACCGTTTCGGAATAAACTTCACTCGAACAAAAAAAGAATCCTGTAAATCCGTTTATAACAAAGAGAATTGGTTATAAATGACGGAGTTATGCCAGATAATACATAGGTACAAAAATAGAAACATCCGAATTGAGAACCTTCTCCTTTTTGGGAAGTCGGTTAAAAAGAAATATTCCCAAAACTTTTAGTGCTTATGGGTAGGATCACAGAACAGTTCATATCTGTTCTGCCAACCAATAACCAATTTGTTAGGATTATGGCGAATTTATGGAACGGGAAATGTGATGCCAGCTCAAACTCGAGAGTGGAGGCTTACCGTCGACCACGAGGTAAATGCAGGAGTGTTTGGGTGGTGATGCGGGCTCACGCTGGATAGTAGCGGCGACTAACTGTCGATCACGAGTGCAGTAGCGCGAGATAAAGCTTGTGTTCCCGTCGACCACTATAGCACTCCATAAGGACCAGTCACAAGGCCAATAAAAGATGTTAAGCGAGAATTCAAGTTGCGTCACACATTTTTATCACAGTTTGGAAGCTAAACCCGTGATAAAATGCGTGACTTAAGCCTATCACAGAGTCCGTGCTCGCCCGTCAGTACTTATTGCTTAGAACAGTTAATAATTGTTCTGTGGGTAGGGTGTCCAATTGTCCACCATCGGTACATGGTGGACATCGCGCATCGCCATACATCTGGTTATCTGGTTGCGTTGCCTGGTGTCACGTCAATTTATTTATCCATTTATTAACGTACCATTTGAATAATAAATAGGTAATGTTGTGAAGTAATTACTTACGTACCGTAAAAAGCGATTCTATGTGTTTACCTACTTGTTATTTGGGAATACCTACCTAAATATTAATTCAAGTCATGTTTTCGTTGCTCTATTATCATTTTTGTCCTTGGACTAGTCTCAAATTAAATGATAATGTTTGTGACGATTGTGAGTTTGTGACTGTCCTATTGTTAACAATTTACTAGATTCTAACATCACAGCATTCACAGCCGACTATGGCCCGGTAGTGGTTAAAAATTTACTCAACTTCAAGTTCTTAATTCAGGCACCGAGGGGTAAGAATTTTGATTTGAGTGAGCGCTGAAATAGGGTTTGTCACGTCCTTATTTTTTTCAAGTTTTCACCAGCTCTTTATTCAGAAACCTGGGTAAGAACTTGGATAAGATCTATATAATTAGGTAGGTAGGTATAGGTACTTAAGAAATTTATATTATGAAGTCATGACCTGTAGTGGCATAATGACCGTTCTGCCGGTACATTCAAAGAGTCGTACGTGCTGCAAAAAAAATGTGGTAGGTACTTACTCCCGCCGCGTTTGTACGCGATAAACTCAAAAAAGACTGAACGGATTTTCATGCGGTTTTCACGAATAGAAAAAGTGAGAAACGGGGAAGGTTTTTGTGTATTGTCACGGGCGAAGAAGCACGGGTCGCTAGTAATCAATATAATGTAGAAACATACAGAGCGAAATGTTTGTGTAAACTGTACTACTGGTTTTCAGCAGTAATAAATCCGTGGTTATAGTATATTAGAATAGAATAGAATATACTTTATTGTACACCATAAAAGTTACACATCTATTTTATAAGAAAAACTTAATTATACGGGTACAAAGGCGGTCTTATCGCTGACAGCGATATAAAGAAAGAAAGAAAGAAAGAAAACTTGTTTATTTGGCACACACAGATACACACAATGTACAAATGGAAAAAGAATTTAATAAAAACAATTACATACATAGTGTGCCCCGCGGCTGCGCCAAAAAGGTCCAGTTCAGCAAAATGCCAGACAACTGGGAGTCTGTCTGGGGTTGTCTGGATATCTACCAGACAACCCCTTTCTTTATTTTAAGGTACCTACATATTCCAAACAGATGTTAAAAACGATCAGGGGGGTGACCATAAGCTCTTAGAGTAAGGTTATTTTGAGTGTGTGTAAGGGACAAATGTATCTGACTTGTATACATCTGTCACTTACGCGATCTCAAAATAACCTTACTCTAAGAGCTTATGGTCATCCCCCAGACGGCGCTAGCTTGAAGCCTATGTCTATCCATGGATGTCTATCGGCTGAAAATCATTTCAGCCGATAGACATCCCTATCATCATCAGATGATAGGGATGTTTAAATAATAATTATCTTATCCGTTTGCGACTATTTTATTTTGCCCTGTTGTTGTAACTTTATCTCTTGATAAACGAGAAGCCTAGAATATAGCGCCGCCGTTGACATACTGACTGATGCGTATCTGCGATTTTCGTACATACTGATAAATTTTACTGTGTCAGCGTGGTAGGCGCGAATAAAAGACCTTGACCTTTGAGATTGTTTTGGTGTTTGATCTAGGAAGTGTTCGGATGGTAAATACTTGCCTTATCTGGGCTTTTTACATTATCAATCTGCCTAGCTTTTGCCCAACTATATTGGGGTCGGCTTCCAGTCCTACCAGATTCAGCTGTGTTTAACATGGAGCCACTGTCTATCTGACCTTCACAACCTAGTAACTGGGTAACACGGTACCCCTTGGCAAGACTGGTGTCAGATCTCAAGCTTCTGACTACCCGTAATGACTGTCAAAGATCTTCAATTGACAGCCGGGACCAACGGCTTAACGTGCTTTCCGAGGCACGGAGGAAACTCGGTATGTTGAAATGGTCACCCATCCACGGACCGACCTCGTCAAGCGTTGCTTAACCTCGATGATCGACCAGTGCGGCTGTTAGTATATAGCCACGAGCTCCTCCTTTTTACTTTTTAAATTTAGCCTATTGAATAGAACATACTGATTTGATGATAAAAAAATTATTACTTATCTTAACTTAATACTATTTATTAATTTACCTACTATGTATTGTAATCAATATTATTTATATGCAGGTATACTTTGATTGTTCTAGGCTGTGAAGATACGCAATAAAAATTTAATTTTGGCTTGCATATTAACATGATGTTAGTCTTCATAGTATTGTCAGACCATTTAGCACTCGTGTCAAAAGTGACTAAACATAACCTATTTTGTCCCACAGCTGGGCAAATCACTGTTTCATATTTTCTCTGCTTTCTCCGGCCAATCTGTCAGGATAGAGGTCACATTGTAAGTCCCGCCTTGGTGACAGAGCCATTAAAAATTATATTAAGCAAGTTTTCACTGAAGCATCGCTTCTAGAATTTTCACATACCCTACCACCACTACAACCAAATTTTTCTACGAAATGATTAGGACCTTATTTGCATTCGCCACCCACATTTCTCAGTCGTTTGACGTATGCAGTTTTTCTCTTTATCTATCCTGTACTAATACACGTTTATTTCCAGCCAGTCATGATTCGCAAGCGTATCGTTAACATTACCGTGGTATCGCAATTGACTCGGTTTGTAAGCCATTCAAGTGCAGGCTCTGATAGACGCCAGACTTGTGTGACTTCAGTATAAAATTTGTCTGTGTATAGGGTTTTTACTCTGGTGTTTAATACAGGACGTTAGACTTCTGATTTCAGTATAAAATTAGACTGTGGACTCTTCTATAGTTCAGGACGCATTGATTCAACTTTTGTGACTTCAGTATGGTTTATTCTGCTATTACGTACGTCTGTTTTTAAATGTTATTATATTAATTGTGTTTATACATTAACTTGTAGATAATAAATAATATTCCTGATTACCTATTATTTATTCCCAATAAATATATCAGTCTTATTCTATGCTTATAAAATATTTCAATTTATAATTAGATTTTTTTTTAAATAGATCTGTTACTCAATCACACAGATAGGTGAGAAGAATAAATAATAGTAATTATAGTCCTTCCTAGATTTATCCTGCATTTTATTTTAGTACCTACCTAACCTACATGAAAATTTTCCCCTGAGATCTGATTAAAATCGCGAGCAAATACCTCAGTACTTACCGTTAACTATTACCTAATAAATTGTTTGTCTGTTTGTTCCAGAAACCACCTGGATGCCACTCCAGGCTTCCAGCGTCTGCTCCGAGAGAGGAAGGACGTCGTGGATCACCCCACATATGATTCAAACTCCCCCAGTAAGTATTTTGTCATTGATTGCCGTTTTAGAGTTTATTTTGTTTATATTGCGCTATTGTTCCATCTAAGGAATATGCTATGGCATTAATCAATTCGATAATCAACCAGATTTTGCCAAAATTGACATTTAAAATGGGGATAACATCGAAATGTAGAGGTCATCTAAATTGAGACAGCGATTTAAAAATAATAATACCATCCTGTTACTGTCAAACTCCCTGCATGCTGCAGTGCAAAGGCCTCTTCTCTTACAGAGAATGCACGAGCATTGATTACAACGCTTGCTCAATCTGGGCGGGTGGGTGGCGATTACTTACGGTGGTGGTAACTTATATTAACAAAAGTTTAATAAAATATTTTAACCGACTTCAAGTATGTTCGGGGCATAACTCCGTCATGTATAAACGGATTTGCAAAATTATTTAAATTTGGTTAAATTCTGATGAAGAACTTCGGAGATATACTACAGAAATCTTCAATAAATGACGGCAAATCTCTCGGGATTGCTGCAATCGCAAGTTTGTTTATTTTTTACACTATTTCATAACATACCATCACGCCAGTATGCTCTAAACGAGTGCGCAGATGTGTACAATTCACTCTGGTACATTCTCATTCCACTGGATATGTTCAAGTTACATGTTATTCGGGTAATCTATTCTGGCGTCACTATGGTACCTATAGAACTTGTCCATTATATACCACAAAAAAATAACTTTTTTACAAAAAAATACAAATGACTTCCAAATAAAAACACTACAAAGTGAAAAATAACTTCAATTTCGGAAGGCGGTGTCAAAAAACGAAGTCGGTTGTATTTTTTTGTAAAAAAAGTTTTTTACTTACGATGTTCTCCTTCACCGGTGTCTGCGATGTCCAAGATAAGTTAGAAGGAACAAGAAATGAAAAAGTCAGAGAAACATGAATTTAATACCTCTCAAATAACACCACTTTTCTCCTTCCAGTGCCGGACCGCCTAAAGAAGCGAAGCAGCCTCAAGCTGCTCCGCTCAAGGGCTCGAGACAGCAAGCAGGACCTGACGCATGATGTCAGAGCTGACTCGCTGCCTTCACCCAACCCGATGCCGGCTGTTCCCACTTTAGTAAGTCTATATTATGTTATTGTATCTCTCTTATAAAGTCTAGACTTGAGAGATAATAGTATAAGTTGAGTTTGTTACTGGAAACAAGCCTATAGCCCATCTGATGGTCTGTTGGCATTGTTGCCTTTGGTCCAGAGTCATAGCAGATACGTTGCCATCCCTGACACAAAGCTAAAATGTCCCATGTGTTCAAACCCGAACACAACTGAGCTGCATAAATATAAAAATGGTGGTAATACTTCCTGAAGAGTTGACCCGTAAGTGCTCTATACACAGCTACTATCCTACGGTGCCAACAAAGTGTCTCGTCTTAGGAAAACAATGGCTTTCATCTTTAAAATCTTTGCAAAGAAAGTGGATAGCATCTATCTTGTCGTCAGTTTGATGACTGAATACTCGGCAGTGTCTAAATGGTTTAATTTATTTAAATACCTACTTCAACTATTGCCTTTCCTCTATAATATTGGTCCATATTTAGCCTTCACTTGTATTAACGCCATCAATATCTCCAATCACCTCATAACTCTTCACTACCATAAAGGAAACAGTTGCATTCACAGGTGGAATCATGCAGCCGCTTCATGTCCCTCACCTCCAAGCCAAAGAACCGGGAAGCCATCTGTCCCGAGTCCATGCTCCCGACGGACGGTGAGGACCGGTGGCGCTGTGACGGTGATGAGGACCTGCCTCCCAGCAGGGTCAGCTTCCACAAGACCTTCAGTCTTCTCATCAATATGGGCAATATTGAGAAGGGCTGTAAGAGGGCGGTGAGTAAAGTAATTATATTTTTGTGTTATGTCCTTCGTGCTTATTAACTACTAGCTGACCCGGCAAACTTTGTTTTGCCATAAAAAGACCAAACATTTATCTACCCTACCCTACCCTACACCACCCTACCCTACCCTAACCTACCCTACCCTACCCTACGCTACCCTACACTACCTTACCCTACCCTACCCTACCCTACCCGACCCTACTTTACCCTACACTACCCTACCCTACACTACCCTACTCTACACTACCCTACCCTACCTTACCCTACCCTACCCTACCCTACCCTACCCTACACTACCCTACAATACTCTACCCTACACTACCATACCCTACCCTACCCTACACTACCTATATAGCCTATGTCCTTTTCCAGGTCTCAAACTATCTTCATACCAACTTTCATCTAAATCGGTGCAGCGGTTTAAGCGTGAAAAGGTAACAGACAGACAGACAGAGTTACTTTCACATTTATAATATTAGTATGGATTATTTTATTGAGTTATTAATATTGAGTCTTGTTTCTTCTTAATTTGTTCTTCTATCCTATTCTTCGCTGTTAAGGATCTTGACTACGATTGAACCGTTTATTGCCAGTGTTGTTTATTTAACTAAATGCTATATGTATATAAATTCATGTCCAGAAATAGCCGTTTTTTACGCTGAAGTGATGCTTATGAATATAATGTACACTTGCGATTTCTTTAAACGATAAGTTAATGTAGTTAAATCTGACGATAGCCGTCACCGGATCTCGATTATAATAAGATCCGACGACTAGGAATATTATTTTTGGACCTCGCCGTAATCGGTTAATTAGCAGTAACAGAAACTCAGTAGATCACTCACCTTAGTAGGGTGTCTTATATTCTATAACTACCACGTTTACCTTTTGCCTTTTTTAACCCCCGCCGGAAAAAGAGGGGTGTTATAAGTTTCACGTGTGTTGCTGTGTATCTGTCTGTGGCATCATAGCGCCTAAACGGATGAACCGATTTCGATTTAGTTTTTTGTTTGAAAGGTAATTTTGTCGAGAGTGTTCTTAGCTATGTTTGAATAAAATCGGTTCAGCCGGTCAAAAGTTATGGGCATTTTACTGTTTGAATCGGGGTGTTTTCGCAAGATAAATGTGTCGGGGGTTTTTTAAATTGTGAAATTTTACTTGTAATGGGAAAGATTTCTTCCCCTAAATGTGATACTTGTGAAGTAATAGACGATGTATACCATTTATTAATAGAATGTGTACACTTTCATGCAGAGAGAGAGAGAGGAATTATTAAAAGGATTAGATTTTGACAAATTACAGGTCGGAATCATGAATTCGATATTCTCAAACCCTAACAGTGAAGGAGCTTGTCTTTTGTTTAAATTATTATCATCTTAAGTAAAACTAGTGATGGTGTATTAGTGAGTAATAATAAGACTAACCGGACTGACATACATATATATGTCGCATCAAAGCTGGCCGATAGATGCAAACCATCGGGAAATCAGGATGTATTCCCTTAGGTTAAGACATCGTGTGTGGGCAGGTCGTTGGGTACAATCGTGCAAACGAAATCACAGAAATTATTCGATACACTGGGTTTACCAAAAAAAACCAATTATATGAACTTTGGAAAACTTTGAAATTTAATTTTATAGTCACAGAACACAGCCACTTGGAACAATCGTTGTAACAGGAAGGGAACAGACTTGCCACAATACAAAAATATAACAGATTTCTTCTAGTGTTGCAAGTTTATACATAATTAATACAATTACAATCGTCTATGTTTAGATTGTTCTAAACATAATTGGGGCCGGCATTAACTTATTCTACAGGTAACTGACAGAGCCGTTTAATTGACCTTCTGTAAACCTTATTTTTCATCATTACATCAGCGGCTCTTACTCTACCATCTGTACCTGGGTATGTTTTGACAATAAGAAACTGTCTTCTTTTATATGTTTAAGATATTTTATTGTAAAATGTGCCTTATATTATAAATAAACGATAAACGATAAACGATTTAAATAGTCACAACTCGGCTACAATCCTGCTTACTAATATTACGGATCGACACTGATTCTACGACGTGTTAGCTCTACGGCGTTCAGTACTCAACTGCCATATTCTACTATCCCCACCACGCAAGTGGTTAGAGGAAGCGCGCCAATGCGTAGTTGTTTTGCTTTGCCACCAGATGGCGTGCTTGCGATTTGTTTTAACGTCCGTACTATTGACTAAACCCGACACGGCCATCCTGCGAGACAGGCGTCCTCGTCTGTTCCTCATTGTCAGGGTTAACAGTGTATCGAATCATGTGGAAATTCTCATGAATGTCCTCAGCTCTTGGGGAAAGCTGAGGGGTCTGTCAGACTCCTACTGACTAAAACCACATGGTGTTCTCTAGGCCGTAATTTATCTTGAGAGGCGAGCGTGGAACACAGCACGTCGCCTTCTCGGGCCTCTCTCAGGTGACAGATCCCCAAATCTATCACCCGCAGGCATCATCTTCTTGTCCTTGCTCACTGCCATCTCATGTCGTGTTGCGCCACACGTTCTCTCAGTCTACTCCGACCCGCCAGTCTCCCATCATACAAGGGATGTTTTTCTGAAACACAAAATTTCCAAACAGTATTCACTCGTCCAATCCTGACTCATACTCTAGAGTGAGGAAACATTTCGAAACAATCAAACATGATCATTTAAATCTCTCTCCTCACCATTGCAAGGAACAAGTAATTCTATTTTCAATTTAAAGAAAATAGCATCTTAATCATCGATCCGGTACCTGATAGCACCTAATCTTCGTGATTACAAAGTCCAAGTACCACTGATAGTCATTAATGTCACATTTAATCAAACAAAAGAAACAAGACACCAGGTATCTTATTCACGATCCTTAGCCATCACAAAGCTCTCTTAGCTATCACATAGCTCTCTTAGCTATCTCATAGCTCTCTTAGCAATCACAATTGCTCTACTCGCACATCCCTACGATGTAGAGTTAACTCAACTCTCTGAACTTAGAACCAGTTCCCCACAGACATTTAGCCTGTCGTATGTTACGTCAATTCGTCATCTACCATCTCAATTGGTACTTGAGCTTTGTGTATCTTACTAAAACAATCTACGCATAGTAATCAAAATTGGAAAACCAAAATTATTTCAATATTCGTAATGAAGGCTTGACGATTCGAACGTCATCAACATTAACATGGTGACCTCACCTCTCGCGTGACTATGCGAGTTTACTTTATTTTAACCTCATAACTCAACAGGAATCCTCTGTAAGGTTCCTTACACAAACGTGTTTTTTACTCCGACTTACAGGTGCCCTAAGGGCCCACAGTTGCTACAAAGACCTCCAGTTGCCACACTGGCCTAAAGTTGCCATAAAGGCCTGCAGTTGCCACACAGGCCGATAGTTACCATAAAGGCCAACCGTTGCCACACAGGCCAACACACAACGCTCGGCTAGTCCTGACCAAACAAGATTAATGGGTTCGTGAAAATAGATATTTGTTTTTGAACCCTACTCTCTAACTAAATCATTGCCCTGGGCCATGTACCACAGTCATTCCAAACAAACTTTAAAACTTCTGCTGCAGCAACAACAGCCAAGCTTATAGAAACCCTCGAGTAAAACCTCTAACGCCACGGCTCTATAGCCGACCAGCAATTGTATTACTCTCACACAACGGTCTCTCAAGACCCCGACCTCCGCCAGAATTTACTGGTACGGTCAAACATAATACGGCTGATAGACTCAATTACTCGACATTTTAAGCTTGCTCATCATCATTAAAATCCTTTTAACATCAACGAATACGCGAAAGTCAATAATCTTCACAAAATACTAAAACTAACACAAAAAAAATGCAGAGTGAAGGTAACAAACTGACTTCTTGCATTGGACTACAATTTGACGGAAGGTCTCTTGGCTTAGGTAAAATTCACTGTACACACATTGACAATTTCACATATATACACGTGTACTCACTAACACAATTATAGCATACGGACACTCTTATAACACCATCACAACTGACACAAATCACAGCACCATGCATACACTCGTCTTTACTTATTTTTAAGATCTAAAACTGTGCCTTTTATAAAATTGTTAACGGAACGAAGGAGCCTGGATCTCACGACACAGGGAATCCTAGTGTGAGATCTAGGAATTCAATCCACTTGAATGTAAACTTATCTAATAAATTTATTCTTATTCTTATTCTTATTCTTATCAACATCGACTGCTACATGACCCGCTGGCATCTCCCTTATCCTACCTTATGCATACTGGTAGATTCTAAGCGTACCTATTTAAATCTTTCGGTGTATAATGTAATGTCATGTCATGTAATGTCACCGTCCGGTAACCTATCGCAGACTTAATAAAGGGCCTATTTAGTTTTCGTACTAAAGTTTCCCACACAACACTATTCATTAGAAAAAGACGATCAACAAGTTCAAAACTAAACAAAGTAATAGTAACAATGCTGTTACGGTTTCTTATAATTAATTCAAAGGTAATGCATACCCAACTCATGAAACCTCTTCAAAAACCCATCGCCACATGTTACGCATGAGGTGCGGTCCAGAATTGGTCTTACGAGCAGACATGTTACTCTGTCATCAACTATGACGTACAATTGTCAAAGAACTTGGTGATCGGAGAACCTTCTCACAAGATTCGCGCTTTTTACTCAAAGATATTGGAACATACTGACGGCTTATAAAAGGGAAACAACTAGCTCTGATAATATTAAAGAGCTTTAAGAATTAACTCGGTTCAATATCATTAATATCAGATTATCAACAGTAACCCTTTACTGTCGCTCACTAACTCAGTTTTCATGTAAGGAAAACGATCGCGAGATCAACTGCTATCACAATATTACTTTGAAAGTAAGCAAGTGAATTCAGATCTGAAGACGGTGGTTGTACATCGTTACGCAACAAGATCCGTCCTGAATACACGCAAATGACCAGTACCGTTACTAACTCGATACAATTTCGATAGCCCAACGACATCACTAACTCGCTTTGCTACTGAAATGGACTGGTTATTCAGTCATTTTGGATAACTCCTTCTTATGGGATATCTCATCCTAAAGTTCGTACTGAACCAAATATTGAAACTATACCACCAATAGCTATAACCACTTGCTTTTTCCTAAGTGTGTCTTAATTACCTAGTGATGGTGCTAGGTATAACCACTACCAACCAATTCAGTGTTCCAACATGAACACTTAAAACTCGAAATAGCATCTCATCACTAGAGAACATTCGACTTCACTATCGAAATAAAATAGAAGCGACTCACCGAGTGTTCCATTCCAAACTTGCGCGCGCTCGTAACGTACGGCTACGACCTACGAACTGCTAGCCTGCCGTTCCTCTTAACCTCTCAGATGGTGACAAGTCAACCTTCGCGTTCAGCATCTGAATCGCTAGCCTCCAGCAGAGGCTTCAGGCTACGACACAATGTCGTAAAGAAGAAAATCAAAGATCTGCAAATGACAGCCGGGACCAACGGCTTAACGTGCTTTCCGAGGCACGGAGGAAACCCGGTATGTTGAAATGGTCACCCATCCACGGACCGACCTCGTCAAGCGTTCCTTAACCTTGATGATCGACCAGTGCGGCTGTTATTATTTAGCCACGAGTTTCTAGTAGTAGTAGTAACCTAAACCAGCATGGCAAAATAGGTTATTATGGACACAGAATGTGATTGCAGAGTTCCTGTCCAAAACATGAACCACACATCACAGTTTCCCAAGTGCCCTACCCAGGTATATGGGCTTTAGAGAATCCAATGAATGCCATAGCATTTTAAGTCGCAATTAACGAAGCCTGGTAGGGTTTGCCACCTTTTAAATAGTTTGGCCCTCCGACCACAAAAGAAGAATACTATGCTTCTTCTCAAACTTAGTTAACTCTTACTACATAAAACTATCAAACTACAAAAGTAATCAAAATATTCTGACTGATGTGTAAGGTAGGGCCGTAAATGTCACTATATCGTTCTACCTTCTAAACAATAATAGTCAGCCACGGCTAGTCAAAGGTTATTGCCAGTAGAATAATAACTCTTGAACAACACCAAAACTTGACCATCGATAACTAACATGAAATTATAACCTAACACGGGCTACCCCGACGAACCACTGACCACCATACCGTACACAAAACCAGAATTTTGAATAATGAACACACTTTTCCATAGTCATAACAAAATGAAAACGACTCACCAGATTGGCATAAAGATCCGTGTGTATGGGTCGTTCCACACTTCCACAGGCTCCAACTTGACCTGTCCAGCTCCTTGGTTGCTACTAGCCTTCTTGCTGCTCCACTCCAGACTGGTTTTTTATTATTCAAGACCGAGGGTAGTCTCAACTGACACCGCGATTTTTTTTTTTTGCAAGAATGTAACCACAATTTTCACTAGCATTGTTTTTACGTGTGAACTCATCAGCACGACCGAATCCCAATTCTGATGTCGCATCAAAGCTGGCCGATAGAAGCAAACCATCGGGAAATCAGGATGTATTCCCTTAGGTTAAGACATCGTGTGTGGGCAGGTCGTTGGGTACAATCGTGCAAACGAAATCACAGAAGTTATTCGATACACTGGGTTTATTTAAATAGTCACAACTCGGCTACAATCCTGCTTACTAATATTACGGATCGACACTGATTCTACGACGTGTTAGCTCTACGGCGTTCAGTACTCAACTGCCATATTCTACTATCCCCACCACGCAAGTGGTTAGAGGAAGCGCGCCAATGCGTAGTTGTTTTGCTTTGCCACCAGATGGCGTGCTTGCGATTTGTTTTAACGTCCGTACTATTGACTAAACCCGACATATACAAGTAGTGTAAAAGTCCTAAAAAAAACGAATAAAAAAATAACTGCCACGTTGTGTGCTTCGTGCCACACACCTATTCATCAATATTACATACACATGTCAAAAATCTTATAGTCATCACATCACTCCCAAAAAAAGTTGTAGATCACCAAGATACACATTTTTTTCAAGTCATTTCAATATTTCATAACATGTCGTAACTTTTTTGTTTATTAACCTTTAACTACTATCTCACCTGATGGTAAGCGATGATATGGTCGACGGTAAAGCACGCTTGCAGGTTGTGTGGAATTTTTACTTCACTAAAACCACTCTGGTGATCACCTTCAGCACGTAGAAGGCCCCGTATCCTCTTAAAAGATCACCCAAGTACCTCCCTCTGTGCAAATCCTGTTAGGACACATATCCCTGAGGAGACTGAAAAAGCGTCAAAGTCATTATCCATAGTCCCAAAGAGTGGTAATCACAGTGGTACATATTGCAGATAAGCCGCGAGGAGCAGGTGTGGCAGAACGAGCTCAAAGACCTGATCTGGCTGGAACTGCAGGCCAAGATCGCCGGCAGGACCCTCGCGCAGCAGGACGCGTATCTATGTGCGCAGAGGAACATCGTGCCCAAGATTATTAGCAATATTTTTGAATATAGGTTAGTATTGGACTTATTGTTAGTTTCCGGTATAATAAGACTCTGTGTCACACTGTATGTGAAGTCAAGGAAGCTATTAATATGGGAATGGTCATCATCATCATCCTTTTTATGTTCCCACTGCTGGGACACAGGCCTCCTCTCTGAGAGAGAAGGAATGGGCTTTGTCCAACAAGCGGGACCCAGTAGGGGTTGGTGGATGTCACATGTCTTCTAATGGACATGGGAAGGGTATTAAGAAGTTATGCCAAGAAGAGTACAGCTATCTTGTATAAGAGAATATTTACAATGCCCGGCATATAGACTAATTTGTTACTAGTGCATTGTCCAGCCACAAGGCTGTGATTGACAAACTTCATCATCATCATCATCCACAGCCCGACTTCGCCCACTGCTGATCATAGGCCTCCCCCATTCCCGTGCCAACCTCATCCAGGTTCTACCCGCAATGGCAACAATGTCATCTGCCCATCTCGCCGCTGGACGACCAATACTTCTCCTTCTCCTTTGACAAACTTACCTGGCACAAATCAACTGTTTATCTTTCTTCCTTTTCTAAATGAGGTATTGCAATTTTCTACGGCTGAAGTGCCAGCCCTTGCCCACCGTCACCGAAGAAGTAATGTATGTAATAATTATTTCATAAGACACTAGTCTGGCTGTCGTGGTACCCCAGTAGCTAAGACCTCGCCTCTCGTGCTTGATGTTCTAAATCCGAGTAACAATGTAACCTTTTCAAATGCATGTGTACTTTCTATATTTATATTGGTCATTGGACAGACAACGGTGAAGGAAAACATCGTGAGGAAACCTGGACTTATATAGTTAATGTAAGTCTGAAATAGCCAACACTCATTGAACTAGCGTGGTGATCAATGCTCCTGCCTTCTCTGTATGAGAAGAGGCCTTTGACCTGCAGTGGGACGGTTACAGGCTGGTATTATTTTTATATCTTACTTCTTACTAATATTATAAATGTGAAAGTTTGGACGAATGTATGTTTATTACTCAATCACGCAAATGGCTGAACGGAGCGGGATGAAATTTGGCACAGAGATAGATTATAGTCTGGAATAGCACATAGGCACATTTTCATCCAGGTATAATGTTTCCTTGAGATAAGAACACACTATTCACGCGGACGATGCCGCTGTTAGAAGCTAGTAATACATATTTTATTAACTAGTGGCCCGCGCCGTCTTTTCTGGGTCATAATAATTTACAGCCTATAACCATAATAATCAAATGGTGAAATATTTTTCCAAATAGGTGTACTGGTTTCAGAGATTACATCTGAACAAACTCATACAATTCTGGCTCTCTTTATAATATTAGCAAACATTATGAAACAGACACATCTTTCAAACCAGGAACATAGGATGCTGATGATTCAAGACACATGGATTTTAACAATGTTACAAAATTGTAAATCTCTCCTCAGATTTGTGAATAGAAACCCGTGCCGAGCGAACTGCAAACGGTCTTTGGACGCGGTGACGTCACAGGAAGATTTGACAGCCCACGATGAACCTAATGAAGGTAATAAAACTATAAATTACTCACTCTAGTAGAGAGTATGAAATATGCTATATTTGTTAGGGTATTTTAGAATAGTGTTGATTATAGAGAGAGACTCTCACAGCGAATCACGACCGGAAACTGTAATTGTATTTCTTGAATTTTAAAACTATTTAAAAATACATAGTAACCGCACGAAGTGCAAAGTACCTGGTCAATGATAATAAGTTTCCCCATAACATAGCACATTAAATGTTGAGAAAAGTGTTTTTTTTTTTTTTGATAGTTTCGTGCTTGATCACTATCTCATCTGATGATAAGCGATGATTTGGTCGACGGTGTAGCACGCTTGCCTAGAAGAAACCTATTCACTCTTGACTTAAAAACCCCGTGGTTGTAGCTATCGGGAAACACAGACTCCGACAGGGAATTCCACTCCTTCGCTGTACGCGAAGCTGTACGCATAATAAAAGTACTCTCAAAACGTTAAGTGCGTATGGGTGGGTTGTCCACCATGTACCGATGACTATCATATCATCATATAATATATGATGACCGCTTTATGGTACACCCACATTTCGACTGAATTTAATCATGATAAAAATATATTGTTATCCATAACTATCTCAATTTCCAGAAGAACAAATGTACGGCTGCCTGTCTTTCGACTGCCAACTGTGTACGGACGCCATCGGTAAAGCAATGCGGGAAGTGGGCGCGCTGCTAGACTCGTTCTACAACGCGGTGTCGCTGTACCCGTCCAGCCGGAACATGACGCAGGAGCACAAGCTGATCGCTACGAGGCAGTTTAAAAATAGAATTAAGGTAAGTCTTTCTTAAGTAAAAATGTGCTAGGATGACCGGAGACTCTAGAAAAAATGTCGTTGTATCAACGATGGTGATGGTCGATAACGCTTGGGAATACCATACATTTTTGACGTTTCACGAATCGCTATTGCGACGCTTGGCTCGGGGATGTCCGTCACCACCCAAAGGTCCCGAGGTGGCGGCGCGTCGTGTTCCATGCGCACCCCTCTTTGACTTCGCGACAGGCGTCAAATACATTACAAAAAAAAAGGCTTGCGAGAATCAGAGAAGTAAGGAGATTCCTAGAACGGTTTTCATGGCGATTCTTGAGGGAGGCTTTTGTTCAAGAGTAAAATTTACGGATGATGATGATGTAGTAATCAAGTTTCTTATAGAGAGATACTACTTAGAGATCTTTTTAACAACTAATTACAGACTAGAGCATAAGTTTGCCCAGATTGGTGTAAATTACTATAAAATTATAAAAAACAACAACAAATATAATTATATAAAACTGATGTAAATTAAAATTCTAGTACCAGGAACCATATTCTTACCGTGAAAAAGTTTTATAATCAGTTTCAATATTGTTACTTGTTATTAAATCTATTTTTTTTCCTCAGGCAATGTGTCTCTGGTACAACACAGCACTCCACATGCGACTGAAGATGGTCGCCATGAGGAGAATGCTGCGTACCATCAAACTTAAGAGTCAGCGACGAGGGGGACATAGAAGCTCCGTGGACTCCAGTGTGAGCAGGTATGTTACTACATGGTCAAAGTGAATTCTTTACCTAAATCTACAATGTTGTCGGTTACCACTTCTGAAAAAAGTCAGGGACAATAATAAAGTCAGGGATAGCTAAAGGGCACTCGCACTGGGCCCGCGTGGTGGATTACGGCCCACTCTCTCTAAAAGAGAGGAGTCCTGTCTGTAACCCAACAGTGGGAACGTTGTAAGGTTGATTACTTACATTGAATAGATTCAAAGGACACCTGATTGTAAATTGCCGGTAGTACAAAATAGTGAACGTTGATGATATTACCACGGGGTCCTAGCGCTAACAAAGAAAATTTGGCTCAAATAAATGTCACTAGATGGCGCGATATGCATCGATTTGTTATTAAATTGTGTGTAAAATTAACATTTTCTATTAACTAGTGAAGTTACATAATATACTATTTTCTATAAACAGCTTTCTATATGCAAGCAAGTACGAAATTTAAATGAAACCTTTGAAAAGTTACTTCCTTGGTTGCCATGTTTAGGAGTAAAAGATCGTTCCATTTTTAAATTAGACATCAGATATGAATTTTCATATCACTTCTGCCGGCCGCTGCTCGCATGTATATGACCAGTACAGCAATTTCGATTTATCTCGAAGAAGGTTTTCAAAATAATGCTCAAATTTCCAAGCATGTTTGAGAAAAGATGTTTACCCACCTTTTTTCCTTCAGACAATCATCAGAAAACAGCCGCGCGTGCCTGGTGCGCTTCAACCTGTGCTCCACGTCAGACCCTAGCAGCTCCAACTCTAGCGAACAGTCAGGAGGGTCTGTTAAGGAGGATGCTCCTCTGCCCGACCTCAAGGAGGCACAGGAGACTGATGAAGTGGACAGCGGGATCGATACCAGTGAGTTGGATTTCATTATCGTTCTGCCTTGCCTTTTCCCTATTAAATGATAAATGATTTTATTTCTGTAAGTTGGTTTGTTCAAACACTTTTACATGTCGATCATATTTTTTAAAACTAGATGAGGTCGTCGTTTCCTATCTGACTACTCTGAGAAGAAAGGCCAAAACAAACTCAGAGGTCACGGTCTCTTTTAAAGTCCTGACAAAATCTTGGTTAGGTCATGTGAAGTCCATGTAGACTGATGTCTGAAATGGTCTTTTGAGGAAAGAACCAGCCAGACTGAGTTGACCTGTCCAGTCAGTGCACGCATTTGTCAATAACCGAGCAGCTCAACTCAGAATTTAAGGAGCTCAACGATTCGACGAGTAATTCTAAAGAAAGGACAATCGGCGGGCTTATTACGTAAGGAACAGCAAGTAGCAATAATTGTACAATTATTGCGCGATCAATTTAGTGACCTGGCTACTGAGGCCTTTAAGTCAAGAGTTTTTTTTTGACAGTCACTTTTAACAGAAGCTATTTTATCTGTCCGATGATTTATAAAATGTATCGTTTGATGAATTAACCAGCTTATGAAAGAGCAACACTTCGTGGAGGCTGTTTTTTTACAATAGACAATTTGATTACTATTTAGCTCCAATATTCCGATAAATTAATATTCGCAGATGTAAAGTATTTGTGTAAAGTAAATATGGCAGTGAAAATTTGATATTTGCATTTTATTTACATCTATGTCAATGTGTAAAATCAATTAAAATTTCTTCGAATTGTCGATTGTTTTAAAAATTGAATCGATAACGCATTAGAATATCACATAATAGACTACATTTTTTTAGTATTTGAGCTATGAAACGTAAAAAAGAGTTTTCAAATTTAATTTAGACATTGGCAGAATAGTCGACTTCGGTGTTTGCCATATAAAAAACATATAGTAGAAGATACTTATTGCGGACTTATCACATTCTCATGTGTTTGTAAGTATTTAGTAGTAAACATATAAGCTTCGCTGAGGTTGTCAACACAGGATATTTTTATACTGTATATAAAAAAATCCTACACTTTACCGTGATCACTTCTGTTTCAATGATTCAACAAATAGTCCAGTTGCGTAGACAATAAAGACTCAAAACAACACCAATTTGTCATTTACATTTACAATATTCACTAGGAATTTGTTATTTCAATATTTATTCTTATATTATTATTCTAATTTGCGGATACTTAAAGTAGCCACAAAATAACATACGAAAAATCCGCCATAAACTCAAAAACTTCTGTACCTACTCAGCCATCAGCGAGCGATTGGCAATCGACCAACAACAAGGGAAAAAGTAATCGCAATTTGACAGCCACATTTGCTCGCCGATCGCTGTCGCTCTGCTGTCAAAAACCATACGTAATACGAAATTATCGCGATCACCTTGCGACAAATGCACATTTCACTTAACAGATTTTTATTGTTAGCAGTGCTGTCGTAAAATTATTATGGTGTGGCTATAGCTCATATATAATGCGGATCCGCGATTGAAGAGCAATTATTTCGCAAAAATAAGCCTTCCAATTTTTTGACGTAAAGCGATATTCGCGCGATGATTGTACAATCTCTGCGCAAATATTGTTAATTGCTGTTTCATACGTAATAAGCCTGCGGGTAGTCCGCATAAAGTACTCAAACTGCCAGACCATGATTAAAATTAACTGAGAGAAATAAGAAAAAAATAATGATCCACATATTCTTCTCATTCACAATAATTAAAATAAAATAACACTTAAAAAGTAAATATTTCTGTCATTGCAAGAAAACCAACAAAAAAAACAAACAGGATGCAAAAAAATAAATTAATATTGTGTCAGGGTCGCCTACCAGTGCCAGTATTTTGCATGAAGTGACTGCCTAAGTGACCTCCACAACTCAGTAACTGGCAACATGGTACCCCTTGGCAAGACTGGTGTCAGTTTTTGTTTTCTGACTACCCGTAACGACTCACAAGATCTACAAATACTAGCCAGACATGCTTTCCGATCGAACCGTACAGCGGTTATTATTTAACCACGAGCTCCTCGAAATTTAATAATGTAATATTGCGTAAGTTTATTATAAAAAATAACAAACTTACATACCAAAGAAGTATTGAGGGCTCAGAACATTTCTCCATGATCAATTGATCACTAAACCATTTAAAAATTCTTTGTTTGACCCCTTAGAATAAAACTTGTTCGTATCTATAAATAAAATAAATAAATAAAAATATTTTATTGTCAGGCATCAAGGCCCATAGGGTATTAGTATTACATCTTACTTAAAAAACTATGTTAGTATAACTAGTGATGTTATTCCAGAGCTCCCAACATCAAGCAACGGCCTCTCAACCCCAGAGATCGCCGCCCCCCACAAGTACGGGGACCCGTACACTTCCAACGAGAGCGGTTACATGTCCAGCGAGGGGCCCCCGGTCGCCAACGACGCGTTTGACATCGGGGGCCTCACCGAGCTCACACATATGAGGCTGCTGGACAAGTGCGATGTGTCATTATATAGGTGAGTTAATACAACCTGTCTTGCGAGGGGCCTCTGATTGCAAACGTCGCGTTTGACATCGGAGGCCTGTCTTTAAGTAACGCATTTTTCTTACGAATTAACCTGGCACACAAACTGTTAGACCTATAGAAATATAAACAATTCAAATTGAATAATTTGCTTACAGGGACTATCACCAAGAAATCCTGAAGACTCAAGGCGTCCGGCGGTGCATGATGTTCATCTACAAGATGCGTCTGAATCTGCTGGATAAGGTCTACCTCACGTTAGAGAAGCCAGACGTAAGTATACCATGCCAATGTTATAACTAAGTCCTCCTTTAGGCATCGTTGTTGGTTTTAGTTTTCAGAGATTTCTAACTAGTGTGCCATCAGTCAGGAAGTGCTTAAGCCGAAACTTTTTAAACCATTTCAATGCAAGGTAAGGGTGTTACGTAATGTGAGCAACATGTTAGTGATTTTTCTTAAACATGCTTGGCAATTTGAGCATTATTTTGACAACCTTCTTCGAGATAAATCGAAATAAACTAAAAAGTATTCACTTTTACTTTTTTGGTGTGCTTGTTACCCCTAAAAGGTGTAATTGTTCCAAATTTGTGTTTGGATCAATTATCTTTATCGAAGATACATAAATTCACACCTTTTTTCAAGGATGGAGGCAGTAACTGCAGAACTACCTGCTGATATCTTTACAGAAGATTATTTTTGTTTATGCTCAAATATTACCTAAGAATCACACCATTCTTTATCCACAGCAACAAACAGAAAGCTTCATCGAAGAGGATGGCGAGGAGGTGTTCGAAGACCCCGCGAACGAGCGTCCTGACTCCTCCATCGAAGATGAAGACGAAGTGAAGACCTATGAGCTCAGGAGGTTAGTATTGTAATATCATTACGCCTTAGTCAAAGTAATGCCCG
This sequence comes from Orthosia gothica, assembly GCA_949775005.1. Classification (NCBI taxonomy): domain Eukaryota; kingdom Metazoa; phylum Arthropoda; class Insecta; order Lepidoptera; family Noctuidae; genus Orthosia; species Orthosia gothica. The sequence goes on from OX459037.1 coordinate 39,004,362, forward strand.
AAATTAATATGTTGAAGTTCACTCGTGCGCTGAACTTTAGGTTTAGAAAAAAATATTTGATAATATCTGATAATTTTTCTATTCAATTAACAAAATTATCACGAACCAATTTAAACTCTAAAGCGCATCGCGGCTTTTAGTTACTTCTATATTCTATTGTTTTTTATTTTTTATTTACCTACTTACTGAGTTGTGTGTGTGGGACAGTGTGTGTGAGATGCCGACACTTATGCACTTTATGTGCTCACCATTGAAACAAAATTATTCAATCAATACCAGATTTTAACTAAAAGGCGACCGAACATTTCATTGCGAAAAAAAATCGGCATATCGATATAATTTATAAAAAATATAAAAATACCTAAGATAGACAAAATTTTGTTAGAATACAACTTCGAATTCGAATACTTAGTGAGCTGGTAAAGTGCACCACTACTTCCATTATCACCAGCCGCCACAGGTGGATAGTCTATCTAGACGTAAAAAAAGAAGAGCCCACTATGAGTAATTTTATAAACACTAAAGTTTGTGAAGAAATGTTTGTTATTCTTTCATACTTTCATGTAGAAATTACTGAATGGATTTTGATAAAATTTTACAGTAATATAGCTTGAATATCAGAATAACACATAGGTCATAATTTATAAAGATATTGGGAGCAGTATTAGTTTCCAATTACCAAGTAGTCTCTGTTTCGCTTGAACAAAAATGCCTATCCGGATGGCAAGTCTGTCCGGATGTCCGGCTGTTCTCTTCTACAGGTAACTACACTAACTTAACTTCCAAAAACTGATTCGACAAAAAGACAGACTCACGAGGTTTACAGCTCACAGAGCCACTAGTTTTATTAAGTTTAGCATTGGGAGCGAATTTTCGGCCAGGCCATTAAAGGCCAGAATGTTTGTTCAAACATTTATTAAGATTGTCACCCCTTTTTACCAAGGTTCAATATTTAAATTCTTCTAAAAACAACTCGACTACTACTACCCTCAGATACGGCTGCTGGTCCCCAGAATGCATCTCCATGCGTCTGCCCTCGTACCGCGCGCATTTCCTGCTGCTGTCCAGCCTGTGCATGGAGGCCGTGCATGACTACCTGTCCTTCCGGCTTGAAGCCAGGCCTGAACACCCGTCTTGTCTTACTGTTAAACAGGTAATTATTTAATAAATCTTTAGTGTTTTAAAGTAGACTGCCGAGCTAAGCGATTCTGGCGTCTTGTATGCGTTGCCACGGGCACCCAACGCGGTTCAAATAAATTCCACTAGATGGCGTCATGAAGCATAGAAGTTTATCGCTTCGATTTGACAATGAACGCTATTGTTATTAAAACTAGTTATTTATTGGAATTCAGATTGTATAAACTACAACTAGTCTTACTGCCAGATTATGAATCTACCAGTAAATAGTGACGCTACTTGCGCAAAAATCGCGGTTACTGTGATATACATGCCTAATTGCTTGCGCTCCACCGTCGACTACATCATCGCTTACATTCAGGTGAGACTCGGATCGGTCAAACGCAAGCATATTACGAAAAAAATTACATGAATATGAATGAAAGGCGATTAAAGAAAGGTAATTATTGCCTTTCATTCATGAGAAAAGGGAGCGGACGCCCTAGAAAGACATACATAGACCTTATAGGTGACGTTCTTCAGAAAGGCCAAGTGCGCAGTACCCATAACCGGCGTGTGTGTATGACTAGATGTATGAATGTGTGTGAAGCAAAAGAAGTATCTAAGGATCGTAGCAGGTGGCGTTCTGTAGTTTTTGTCTACCCCCCATGGGAAAAAAGCGTGAGTTTATGTATGTATGTAAATGAAAATAACATTGTTAGTTTTCCAAATAGCATCACCATATGAGAAAATGTACTCTATGTTGCTCATTTCTGTCTAGTTAGAACGTTTTTAATGATGGAGAACCTCTGTGTGTAGACCCATTTCAAAGTCACTTAACATCACACCCATATTACTGACACTATTTTTTATAATTAATATTTGTTTCGGGATATTTACCATGTATGTGTCCGTGTATGTGTTGTTTTCAAAATATACATGGTAAATATCCCGAAACAAATATTAATTCTAATGATTGTGACCATGTCAGCTTTAAAACTCTTACCATTTGTTTATGTCCCATCTACTTTAAATGAGTAAACAACGCCATCCTTCTGTTCCCAGCTAATCCACGAGCTGCGCGAAGGTCTGGACATAGCGTCGGAGATGCGCGCGGACTTCGCGCTGCACGTGCAGGCGGCGCTGGGCGGCCGCGCGCCGGGCAGGGCGGCCAGCGACCTCATACTGCTCACCAACACGTTTGACACCACTGTGGAGACACTGCTCAAGGTACTAGATACACTGCTAGCTTTTCAAAGGCTTCATGATCCTCTATTTTCAATCTTAACGATGGTATAAGGAAACAAATAAATAATAATAATATTTTTCATTCTTTCTTTCTTTCCACACGTACCTGTAACCCTGTGTCATCTATGACTATTTAAATGAGAGGTGTTGTTGTCAATAGGGTCCCATCCACTAACGTACATTCCTTCTGACTTGTCCTGTTGTACAAACTGTACGGAAACGCAACGGGATACAATAAAACCGTTGAAGCCACTATTTAAATCACAATCCTACATTATTTCCCCTGACTTTATCATGACACGCCAGTCCGACAGGAAAAACAATTAGTGGATGGGGCCCTAATCTCACGAAGCATTTGTCCAGCCGTATCTGTCTTACCACGGAAATAAAGATAATAAATTCAAATAGCTAAATATTATCTGCTTTGATATTATAGAGAAACAAAGCAGACGATACATTCGGTGTTTCACGCATTATCTTCTTTGCCACGCGACAAATCGATTATGTATATTGAGCTGGTGTCCGCAATTAGTAGTGTTCAAAGTTGCTATATAACAATAACTTGCTTAGTGCTATAAGCTTTATATTTTAAGCTTGTTATTTTATAAGCTTTATTATAACGAGCTTTTTTATAACGTTCAAGCGCGGGGCGGGCACGAATAATGCAAGCGCGGTGACTTTTAACTCGCAGCTCCTACCCTAGCGTTGGACTCGTTGGACAGACAGCATGCTTAAAAATATTACATCGCGTTTATGAATATATTACGATAAAATGTAGCAGCAAGAAATAAACAATGAACTTTTTTTCATACTTTCCAGGCTTAGGACTGTCTATAATTATAGATTAAGTGTTATTATGAAATAAAGTATGTTAGTATGTTAAGCAATTATAGGCGTATTTAAATGTTCATGTTCCATATTGGTACATCACCATTAATTCTTTTAGACATTTTCGTCTAACACACAAAAACAAAACATTAAACAACAACACAATCTCTCAATCAATCGTCCTTCACAATTTTACTTAGTCAATATTACGTTATGTGTCCTATCACTGCTTACACTAAAAAGCACAAAGCAAAATAGCATAGGTATATTACGTGAGCCGCGCAGGATCGCAAATTACGCGTGCGACCGATAACAATCACTAGCATGCAACGACTGGCGCGCGATGTCGCGCCAGCCCGGCGCCCGCTTCGTGCTTTATTTACGTTTTTGCGTTGCGCGCGATACTTCGTTATAACGAATTGAGAAAAAAGCTTATAGCGCCAAGTGAGTGCCACGATAGCGTTAGCTTTATGTTATGTATAATAAGCACGCTGCTTTAAGTTGCTTTTCGTTATATTAACCACCACTATCCGCAATGCCTCGATCAAACGCGTATACTGCGTACGGGTGGCATAAATAGAACATTCAATCCGCTCCAACTCAATGAAAAACAGCAGTTGTGTGGTGTTACTGACTATCTCACGGAGGGAACCTGGATTTCCGAAACTTAGGAGTAGGCAGCTTAGGAGCAGAGCTGCTGTCTCGTCCTCCTCCACGCAGTCTCTGTAGAGAGGACTGTCTGGAACTCCTATGGCAAAAAGGTGCTAGGTGGCCAGTTGTTACGGCTGTGACCTGTTTCGTGAAACGGTGCCATCAATGGAGGGAAGTGAATCTTTGACCTGCCTACGCTAACGGCACCATGGTTAATCCGTAGCTTGTATCACAAATCGAGTATTAATATGTTTATTTGGCAGCAATACCTGTCGTACCTGACGACGATGTCAGTGACCGAGCACATGCCCCGCTCGCGCCTGCAGGCGGAGTGGGCCTTCACCGCACAGCTCGCCAAGCGCATCAAATGTGCCGCTGTTTTGGCGCCGCTAACTTTCTCGTGAGTATAACCTTATTGTTTGTGAAACGAAGTTCCTTAACGCGGCTTGCGGTAGGAGTTGTGTGTAAGGATTATCGTCAAGCAACCCCAAACCAAAAGCCTCCCAAAAGCCTTCCACATATTCTTCTCCCGCGCAGCCGTCCCAAACCAGCTCTCATGGTACGTGCCTAAATCAACACGCTACCTCTTTCTGACCCTGCCTTTATTATGTATAGACTATAAACTAGCATGTTTGCCGCGACTTCGTTCCCGTTTCCGAAAACAGACCTAACACAATTTCGGGCGGTTTTTGAATTAAGTTTTGGAAGTTGAGTATCAGCACAGGTATTAGTCAACCCTACTTTAACCTAAATAGCTGTTTAATTAGGCATTTAATTAGGGTTTGACACGTGCTTAAGTCCAAATTTTGAATTCGATGACTGGTCTTTTCTCGTGATATAACCTGTGTAGTGATGTTGGATATTTCTATTTAAAAGAATTAAACAGGTCTGCTAAAATGATTACCCTTCGTAAGAAATCTTTACAGAACATTATGAAACACCTTACTATGAATACATTGTGATAATTTTCCAGAAACATCACATGCAATCAACTGAATAGGCTACTGAAGTCTTACGAGGAAGAGTTCAGCGGTATTAAGAAAACTGGCAAGCAGAACATTGTTGATGGAGCTGATAACTCTGACAAGTAAGTCTATGATTGTTCACAAACGTTTTTTTACAAGCTTTGAGTTAACTTGCCTTTTTAATTAGTTAGTAAATGTGGGTCAAATCTTACAATTTAATTTTAAAACAATTTTTCCCAACCGACGGAGTTGAAATTTTGCAAACACCTTTGTTTTGAATTTCAATAAACGGTTAGCTATCAATGATAGCATCTCTGGGAGTCTGACATGTTTAGAATGATAGCCTATCATTCTAAATATAGCGAACGTCCAGAAATGGCGGATCATTGATTTTTATGTACACCCATGATATGGGTTTCAAATGGAAGGATCCTGAGAGTATCCAAAAATCGAAAAGCTTGTCTTTAACGTTATTTGGTGACTAATTATTATAATTTCTTATTTGTTTTAAAATTATATATCAAGCTCTTAATAATTCAGCCAATTAGTTCCTTCAAAGTTATTAACTAATTGAAAATGTGGTCTATTTTACAAGCTTTTATTTAACTTACAATGTATGTATATAAGTGTGTTTGGGTCAAGTCTTGCAACTGAATTTTAAAGCAGTTATTCTCCACCGATTAAGATGAAATTTTGCATACACATTTAGTTTGGATGACAATGCATGGTTAGCTAAGTGACGTCATTCTAAATGTAATATGGTGGGCGGCCCAAGATGGCGGATAAGTTATTTTTTGCGCACTGCCATGATATGAGTATTAAATGAAAGGGTTTGCTTAGAAGAATACAAAAAAGCATATTAAAAAAAAAAACTTTTTTAATGAATAATTTTAAACATTATTTTTAAAAACATAGGAGAGATTTTACATATATTACTATGTCAGTTTAACTACATCTAAAATAATTACACTTCTTTTACAAGGGAAATTTGTTAAAGATAAATGAATATTTTATTCATAATTGAAACTTATGTTATCTTCTTTGATTGTGCGACAAGGGAGTTTTGTAATGCTTCAAGATTATTCCTTCCTTGTTTCTAATACTCTACACCGTTATTCCTTGTTTCTAATACATACTGAACTGTTAATGCGTCTTTCAAATATTGCGCCGTTATTCCTTCCTTGTTTCTTATGCTGTTCCGTTATTCCTTCTTTGTTTCTTACGCTGCACCGTTATTCTTTCTTTGTTTCTTACGCTGCACCGTTATCCGTTCTTTGTTAGTAATGATGCACCTAGCTATTATATTCCTTCCTTTTTTCTATTGCCGCACCATTATTCCAATCCTGTTTCTTATACTTGATTGATATTTTATATTTTTAATGATGCAACGTTATTCCTTCTTTGTTCCTAATACACTATTGTTATTCTTTCCTGGTTCCTGATACTCTACCGTTAATCCTTTCTTGTTCCCTGTTACTTTCTGTGCTCTCTATTTAATATTTCTTACCAACTAATGTGTGTTGTACCTTCCACTTCTATCTCTAACTTGTCAGTAATGGAATCAGACACGCGATCTACGCGGTGTGCCGCTCGGCGCAGAGCATGTACGCGTGCTCCCGTGACGCCGCACTGCAGGCGGCGCAGTGGGCCAGGGCACTGGCTGCCAGGCTGGCTAGGGCTCCACCACCCGCCTATATGATCCAGCGGGGGCAGATCTTTGTGAGTATACACACTCGATACTAAATGACTACACTTAATTTATAGCACTAAACCTTTTTAGGGTACACAAAGGGTTAAAACGGGACCCTATTACTAAGACACCGCGGTATTAAATTAAATTAAATTAAATAATATTATTTCAGAATCATGAATTCCATATTTTGTTAGTAACAATGTAAACTTATAAAATAGTGTTAGTAATTTTTAATCTATATAATTCTAAGCTGTGAGAGGCACGCCGGTATGTCTGTCTGTCACCAGGCTGTATCTCCGCCTGTTGCCGCTATAAAATAAACCAAATAAATTAAAAACCGAATATAATTAATACCCATACAACAAACGTGAATTTTTTGCCAATTTTTTTTCGATAGTAGTACGGAACCCTTCGTGTGCGAGTCTGACTTGGCTGGTTTTTTAAATCACTTCAGCCGTATCAAACCCGAGATCTCACAATCCCAGTATCAATATACTAACCAGACGAAGTAACCAATTCATACATGTTTATGATTTCACTTTTCTTGTCAGTTAGTATGTATGGATCAAATCTAGCAACTAAATTTTAAAACAGTTATACCTAACCGATTAAGCTGGAATTTTGCATACACGATGAATGACAGTTAGATAATTGACATCTTCACTTATCTAACTGTATCTATTCTACATCCAATATGGTGGACTCCCAAAGATGGCGGATCAATTATTTTTATGCACCCTCATCATGTGGGTTTCAAATGAAAGGGTTTACTAAGAGAAATACGAGAGAGTTTGTTTTCTTTTAAATTAATATTTAATTACACTCCACTATAATAACGAGGCTATCAACTTACCTACAATGTATCAATATTCCACAGAACTCCATCATGGCTATCCGTGACTTCATAACATACCACATCGAGTTCGTGCTGGACAAGAGCCGGCTGTCTCCCTCCGAGGAGATGCACCGCGAGCTGCACGAGACCGTCGCCACCAGGGTGCGCGAGCTGCTGCTGCAGATGTTCAAGCTGGGCTTCGAGGTGAGAGCGTCCATATAGAACAGAACCAACTCTCGCATGAATTGGATACTTCGGCATACTATAAATAAAGGGTGACAACTAAATACCATATTCAGTGTATATGGATTCATATACACTAAATATGTGCTAGTGCAGTATATGTAACTCGCCCAAGTGACATACATCTTTCTCAAGCAAATTAACCTTATTTAAGCACCAACAATTATCAATGTAGCCAGCCTGATGAATACATAATTATGATATCAAACGGTGTATTATTACTTGTCATTTGTTACAAGTTACCGGACTTCCGGAATCATTGTATTCCGGAGGTCCGTTAACTTGGAAATGATCTTACTACCTTTACGCAAAAAGTAAGGTGCGTGCACGTTCGATGTTCACAATGCAACTGCTAACACAGCTTTTTATGCACAATATTGTATGATATATTATTATGCAAAGCATAAGCAGACCAGCTTGTCTACAGACTTATTCTACATGACATTTTTTTAATACCTATTATAAAAGGAATATTATGTTTAGGTATCGACGCGGGACGCATTTTTTTTGTTCCTAAGCCCTCTTTTATTTTCTTTCTATCTTACTTCCTTGCATACTATAAAATAAGCCTTTGTCTTATCTTCTTTTGTGTGTTTAATGACTCTAGAACCACTTTTCTGATTGACATGTAAAAACTTAGATATGTTTTTAGCTAGGTTTTAGTGATATAGGTACTTGCTAAGTAACAGAGACCAACCCCTATGGGGGTATTTTTTAGAATAAAAATACCCCCAAATAGTTAGGCAGATCTTTATTTTGCCTGATATATTTTAAGCCCCATGTAACATAGGATTATTTATTTTTGTATTCACAAAGCCCACAGCAGCTTATAACCGCATGCCCCCTAACGCACTTGTCCCCAGCTGCACAAAGAGCTGTACAAGTTCGTGCACCTGCACGGGCCGGAGGACCCCTCCCTGCGGAGACTGCGCCCCTCGTCGCTGCAGCCCGTGCGCTCGCCCATGGTGGAGCGGCGCAAGAGGCCCGAGACCATGATCGTGCATGAGTCTATCAATCCTATGATGGTAGGGGACCGGTGTAGGTGGTGTGATGCTTGGGATTTTGCATTAGCGTTGGACTTGACGTAGACGCCGTGTTGACGCTGCGTGAACACTGCGTTGGCGTGGCGTAATCGGCGCGTGGACGCCGTGTAAACGTAGCGTAGACGTTGTGAACACATCATTGACTCAAGGTTGTTTTTCATCTGGCGTTTCGCATGTCCATTTGGCGAACGTTTTAATTAAATGCAAAGTGTGTTTTTAAACTATGAAAATATGTAAAAATACATACATGTCCATCCACATTTTAGCTTTTGCTCGATTGAAGGTTATTCGTAATTCGTCAATGCAGTGTTCTATACGTAGGATCGATCGCAGTAGCTAAAAATCTTGGTAGTACTCGTATGGTAGTGTTGTGCTAACTTTGTTTTAGATCTAGCTAGAAGTGTTGCAGGTTCAGCGTTTAGGAGTGAGTTTTTAACCCTTGTTTGGAAATTGTGTTGTCATTTTAATTTGGCAAATTTTAGTAAAGGTGCTTTAGAATTGTCTAGAACGACATTAAGATTTGGTTCCAGGAGCCATCTTTGTTTAGTTTCGTCGCTTATTTGTGTGTGTTTTACAGTTGACATTATGAGCAGGTAAGAGGTTAGTGAAGTTACTTTCTAGTTATAATAAAGTGGTTCGATTATATGTATGTTGTGATAACATTGATATTTTCTTATATTTTACTTTGTGGTGTAAATAATGTAATATATTTTGGTGTGGCTTTATTTTTCTTACTTTTGCTGCTTGCTTTTTTGTTGCACTAACAAATAATTTTACGAATAATGTTTAGAACAGATGACTTAATATTTCAGATGGAATAGTTTTTGAGGTATCCCTTTTATTGAACGTAGAATGTAAGTCACTCAAGACAACATCGAAATTAAATTGTGTCCATGATTGCGGCGTTCAAGAAATTAATTTCAAAACAATGTCATTAAATTTATTTTAGAATAAAACAGTCACATTTTTAACTAATTTTCGTTAATCATGTTCATATTCCCTCTTTGAAGCTACATTTTGATGACACTAAATTTCAACTACCCTCATATCTTCAAGCTATTTTAACAGCACCATCACCCACCTTCCAGATCCACAAGGAGCTGCACCGCCTGGTGTCGGACGCCCCCCGGCCGCCCGCGGCGCCGCCCCGCCGGGCTCCAGTGCACACGCCGGCCGTCAGACGCACCAGGTTCATGAGGTCGGACAGCATCGTGGATGAGTACGAGAACAGCGTGTTCGATGAGCGCCTGTTCGATAATATACATAACTTTGGAGAGAATCAGGTTAGTAACGCCGTAAAGTCAGCTAAGTCAGAGCTTGATTAAGACACTCTTAAAGTAAGTTAATCCTAAATATCACACACATCAGACAGTATGTCCAGTTTGTGTAGTCCGCCTTTGTACCATTTGTGCATGAAGTCTAAATACATAAATAAATATGGTGCAACGACTTTTGTTGGGCTTCCCGTCAAACTAGAGAGTTATTATTATTATTTATTTATTAAATAATAATAATAACACCCGTTGGGCTTCCCGTCAAACTAGAGAGTTATTATAATAAATTTAGTCGCGTTCACCGCACGGTGTAGCGTGCACATGGACCTCATCATATAAAATGTTCGTGAAGTTTTGAATCCCGGCCTCGTCCGTGCCTCCACGCAGCTCGACTCGCACTTAGCATAATTTTGTTTATTCTTAGGCTCACCAACAATTGTTTACACTTAAAAAAGGGATATTATTAATTGCACATCAAATAAATAATCACCTATCAATTTATTTCCATCATTTATATACTTTTTTCCATCAGAAATACTGACTGCACAGCAAATTAACCAGAGCGTACAAACGTTATACTTACACATATAACAAAAGTAGCTTAGTGAATCCCGACCCGGATAGATTAGGTTCTATAATATTTTGCTCTACAATCAGTATTTTTGATTGGAATTCGGATTATTTTTGGATATGAAAAGTATTTTTATTATACCATATTTTCCGTTTTAATATTATGCCTTTTTGAATGAACAGAAGACAAAATATTGTGATTTACGGGGCAAACCATACAATAATGTATTGGCACGTGTGCTACCATTAATTTCGTGCAAATTAACCTAAGTGGACCGTGAGTAACCGATAGAGGAACCGTGAGTAATCATCGCGATGATGATAAATATATTTCGACTAGAGTCAAATTATATTTATTTTTGGAATCAACGATATGACGAAGAAATTGTCCCGATTTTGTCTGTTTGTGGAATTATATTTAAAGCCTATGATTTGAATAAACCAATATGTAAAAAGATAAGCTTGTTTCTAGACCATTTTGTTTTTCTTAAATCAATGTTGTTTTGGGCTATTTAACCATTTTATAAAATCAATCACTTTGAAAACCTCCTCAGACTCAAAGCAGCATCGAGTTGATCCTATCAGGAGAACAGCACTCCACCGAAGACGAGGTAGAACTCCGTGTGCCTATCGAACGGAGTGCCAGCTGCGAGGAGAGGCAGTGGGCAGCCAGGGTGGCGCGGGGAGTCATACAGTTCGCCAGGTGCTGGATGCTGTTCGTGGTGGAGCGCTGTGACAGGGGACGGGGACTTAGACCCAGGTAAGCAGTTCTACACCTCAGGAGCAAGGACATCAGAATAGCAGATTATGGACAGTAGAATCAATGATTATAACTTTTTAATCTTAATTTTTAGGGTTCCGTACCCAAAGGGTGAAAACGGGACCCTATTACTAAGACTCCGCGGTCCATCTGTCTGTCTGTCTGTCATCAGGCTGTATCTCATGAACCGTGATAGCTAGACAGTTGAAATTTTCACAGATGATGTATTTTTGTTGCCGCTATATCAACAAATACTAAAAACAGAATGAAATAAATATTTAAGTTGGGCTCCCATACAACAAACGTGATTTTATGCCGTTTTTTGCGATATTGGTACGGAACCCTTCGTGCGCGAGTTCGACTCGCACTTAGCCGGTTTACCACATTGAAAAGTGCCGAAACGAGACTTTAACATCATCGTTTCCCACCCCCCAAATTCAAATTACTTTATTCACATAAACCTACATGGACACCTTATAAAACGTCAGAAGCTATGGTGCACGGTTCAAATTGGCAAGAAACTCCACGGTTAGTCTTCTTAAAAAATATTTGTGCGAGTACTTATCAATTTTTGCGTATAACTGTGTTAATATGTTAACAATAATATGGTACGAGAGGACCCCTTGTCCCATATAACTTGGGGTCGTTGCAATACGTTTTCTTCTTCCATTTTCCTCTGTCAACCTTGACACTATTATTCACTCCCTTTTTAAACAAAGTCCTAGGCAGTTTGATTTGCAGATGTCCTTTTAATAGGTTCAGGTTTAAAACTCCAGAGTTGCGCGGTGGTCCAAGACATAATAGTGATAAATAAGATTTGGCCACTAGTCAGATGAAGTACATACTAGAAAAGCCATACATGGTTTCAGGTCATACAACTCGGTAATACGAGTAACATCGTATAAAAATATAGAAAGTTAATCATATAAGTTTTGTTACAGATGGGCAAGTCAAGGCTTAGAATTCCTAATGTTGGCCTGCGATCCGCGAAATACAAAGCATCTCAGTGACGAAGAATTTGAGGTAATATTTTTTTTTTTTTTTTGTTATAATATTTTTTCTTAGGAAAGTGACCCAACCGCAAATAATAGGACAAGGGAAGGAAGAAGAAGAATATTTTTTTGCTTCGACTTAGTACACGAAGTTGTCGACATGAGGAATGTGTACTCGACGATCATTGTGTCGATTGTCGTTACGGCCAACGGTCTAATGACCAATATAACCTTGACAATCATCGGTCGAGGCTGTCATTGCGCGGTTGGATCAAGGGCCACAGACGCAGTACTTCCGACACGGAGCCCTAACCATCGGCAGCTTGGACTCTGCTCCCGACACCGCCTGAAAACAATATTTTTTATACACTCTTTTACGTAGAAAATTGAATAAAAGGAATAATATTTTTTGTTAAAATTACTCTAATAAAATCATACATGATTACATTTGTTTGTAATAGGAAACTTGATTAATTTAAATATGTTTGTCTTTTAGGAGCTGAAGTCTCTAATGGACGGCTGCATATCCCATGTGATCGGCTCCCGTCCCGCACCAAACCCACCGACACACTCGCCTCGTCCAAGACCTCGCTTGCCGGTATGTTAATAACGTTAACACTGTACAAATTTATTAGGGATCATCATCATTTCAGTCAATAGACGTCCACTTTCGAACATAGGCCTTCCCCAAGTGTCGCAACATTGACCGGTCCCGTGTCTCGCAGTCATTAGATTCCCGTAGCCCTCACCAGGTCAATAGTGCACCTAGTGGGAGGCCTTCCAACGCAGTGTCCTCCTGTTCACGGTTGCCACTCCAGAACTGTTCGGCCCGATCGACCTTCCGTTCTGCGAACAATGTTTAGTTTAGGCAAAATTTATGAATATTTGTATGTCGTTGTGTGGCAAAACAATACGTTTTTTTTTTCAGATTATTTATTTCAAATTCAAATATAGCCTTTATTTCTGATAGGTACATTACTAAATCATTATTTTTACATTTTATATTATTATAGTTTTTACATAATGCATGCATTTATTTTTGGTCAATTCAGTAATTGAATTCATGAATTGGTTATTTATTTTATACCAATCAATTGTTATAATTTAACATTAAAATGTGATTATATTTATTTAATGTCAATTTAGTAATCAAATTTCTGAACTGAGATTATTTCTTACTAGGTAGATAATCCAATCAAAAGTAATAATCGTCATTCCGCTACGGTTACAGAGCCCGTTCCCCAACAACAGCACGGCCACGCCGCCCACTCCGCCGCCCCTGGAGGCCGACCCGCTCAGCTATCCTGAGGTTGACTCCAAGAGTAAGTGCCGTACGTGTCTTTATGACAGTCAGAAGCTCTTAATAGATGGGCGAGACGATACATTGTGCACTGTTTTGTACTCGCGTGTCGTATGACAAGTTCCTACACAGGGCTACAGGTTAATTCTACCTAGCAGGTCCTGAAAGGGGTTTCCATAATTTCTGATAGATTTGACTATGAAACATCGCAAACTTAACCGTTTTCAAGATATTGGACTTCGAAAGTTCCCATTTTTTGTCTATGGCAATTTTTTTTTTTTAATTATTTACGAATTTATTTCATTTTATAACTATCAATCGTATACTACGACCCAGTTGGTCCAGTTAACTGCAATTTTAGTGTTGAGAATAATAAAGCAACATATCTACTGCACAAAAACCGCAATTTAAAACTTTGCAGTCCAATATCTTGAAAACGGTTGAGTTTGGGGTACGGTGTTTCATAGCCAAATCAGTCAGGAATTATGGAAACAACAACCTCTTAAAGGATCTAGGTCGACTTAACCTGTAGCCCTAAATGTATCTTTAGATACACAATAAATAAAACTCCGTTAAATTTTAGTCATTTCAATCCCGTGGAAGGGAAGATGCTGTTGGTACCTCTAGTTTTATCAGTTTACAACACCGACTTCCGAAACGAATGTTATTTTACACTTTTTTGTGTTTTTCTTTGGAAGTTTATTTATTATTGAGTGCTTATTTTTTTATTTTATCTTTACAAATCGATAATAGTTCCTTACCGGATCGACCCTCCACGCGATTTAAACGACCAAAATATAACGGTGTATGAAATTAAATTGTGTCGACCTCAGTCTGTTTTTCTGCTTACTGCTTCTTTAGAAGGTCTTCCGAGGTTTACCACGGCACTCATATTTATACGCATATCACTAATAAAAAGAACAATAACGAGGAAAGTTTGTTTACATATTTTTCCCCTGGGAAGCCGGGGCGAGTCGCTAACTATTTGTATTCAGTGAACTCATATAAATGTGCATATTATACAATAGACAGATGTATTGCTGGGGAGTTAGTTGCGCAAGTTCTTCCCAGCAAAACCGCTAGGAAGTTTTACCCTTAATACGGTCACTATGGGTAAAACATTTTGTAAATATTGACGCTAAAAAAATGTTGATTCTCGGCCTGAGTTGAATAAATTTCTTTTGATTTTGACGGTGCAGTGTATATCCATCTCAGGCAGTGATAAGACGCTCATTACACTAATAACGACAGCGGATTAGAAACAGCATGCGTCTGTCATCTCGCGCCCGTCGTCTTTGCGCGTGCGCATGTAAATGTTAATTATGTAAAAGAAGTATGTATGAAGGATCGGTGCAGGCGTTCTGTAGTGTCTGTTTATCTTAAATAAATTTATTCAAGACCTTTTCCCATAGGTCTTGAATAAATGTATTTATGAAATTGATTCTTTAAATTAACTAATACAGTTCATAGAAAAAGTTACTTGATTAATTTAAAGATTTCAAGCAAGTAATTTTTTTCATTTTTATTTGTCCCACAGGCCACAGACGCCGCGTGCTCGCCGCGATCGAGCGCGTGGACACGGAGCGGGACGACAGACTGCGCGCCAACAAGAACGTCGGCCACGTGCTGGGCGCGCCGCTCACCAGCTACGAGCCCAAGCTGCGCCAGCTCACCTTCAAGTGGCAGAGGGGGCTGAAGATTGGTGCCGGGACCTTCGGCAAGGTAGGCAAGCAAGTCCTTTCCATAAAAGTCTGTATGGCCTGTAAATTCTGGCCTGATCCTGCATGTTTCTAAAAGTCTACAAACCCTTTGATCTTAGTCAAAAGTCCATGCATGAAAACACTTCGTTGTTAATGTTAAACAGGTCCGTTCGCTATCATTAGCTTAGCTTTTTGACAGACAGAGGGTTAGTATAATAAGCCCATAATGTTTTCACTGCTGGGATACTGGCAATTTCTCTGTCAGAGGTTCTTGCGGGTCGGCAAGTTATAATAAATACATATAAAGTCACTTGTCTTCGAACGATGTTTTCCTTTACCGACTAATCACTACTGCCATATTATCAGACAGTTATGGGAAAAGAAAAATATCGTCAATCTGTCAATTCAGTTTATTTTGCTAAATATCTCGTCTAGATAATTCCGTATCAGTCACTGTTATTTTTGATAATATATAATAATTTCAAATGATTCAGATTCATATAATTACATCAGTGTTATTACCACGTTAACGTTTCTCTTACATCAGTCTACAAAAGCATTTCGCATGTTCCAGGTGTACACCGTAGTGAACACAGAGAGCGGCCAGCTGCTCGCCATGAAGGAGCTGTCCGTGGGCGCGGGGGACCGGCGCGCGCTGCAGCGAGCCGCCAACGAGCTCAAGGTGCTGGAGGGAGTGCTGCATCCACATCTCGTGCGCTACTACGGCTGCGAGCTGCACAGGGTGAGGAGCTTATTCATATTCTATACCAGGGACACCAAATTGCGGACCACGGTCCAGATCCGGGCCACCGACCTATTTTGGTGTAGACCAGTACAAAAAAAATGTACTTGTGTTTCTTGAGTACATAATTAAATCATTAATTTATGCCGCGCTTTACCCTTACTGCCGATTCGACAACGAAATAATCATCTTATCAAAATCTTCATTGATATTCTATCAATTTTTACATATTTAAGTTTTTTATTTAAATTTTAATGAAATAAATACACGTGACGATAAAAAGGCTTTAAACCCTACAGACCGCGACGGTCATACTATTTATAAAAAAACGGACCCCAAATGAAAGTAATTGTGACCCCTGTTCTATACTTTATTGTAGTTCTCACGTAGTGGGAACCAGAAGACGGGTGTCGTAGCCGAGGGACGCCAAAGAAACGCTTGGCGTGACAACTTAAAAGCATTTACAGGCGATTGACCGGTAAAGGCGAAACACCGGGCAGATTTTAAGGCTACGGGGAAAACCTTGGCCCAGTAGTGTAACAATATAGTTTAAAAAAAACCGCAGGAAACTACCGGTACACTGGTCAAGTCAAAGCTCCAAGGCCTTAAACATCTTCGTTGAGTTTCCAGCTTGTCGGTTTTTTTTATCGGTTGCATTTCGGGGAGTGTGCGATCGAATTACATGATCTAATTCCACCAAGCCCGTGTCATCATCGGACTACCAGACGTACGGCGATGCGTCATCGATACATGGCAGACATCCCACCCATACGCACTAAAAGTTTTGGAAATACTTTTATTATGCGTACAGCTAAGGAGTGGAATTCCCTGCCGGAGACTGTGTTTCACGATAGCTACAACCTCGGAGTCTTGTAAGTCAAGAGTGAATTTAGGTTTCTTCTAGGCAAGCGTGCTTCACCGTCGACCACATCATCGCTTACTCGCCTATGATACCATACCTAATGATAACAGTATAAATGCTACACAGAAAGGAAGAAAAACCTTAAAAGTTTCCTGTTTCTACAAATACGACGTGCAGTCATACATCGCCACGAATGGTGTGCGGATTACGTGTACTAATATTTATTGTTGTTTTGTTATTTACAGGAGGAAATGCTGCTCTTCATGGAACTCTGCGTTGAAGGCTCACTGGAGGCGTTAGTGGCGACCTCTGGTGCGCTAGCTGAGCATACTGTGCGGAAATATACCAAACAACTACTGTCAGCTGTTAGGGAGCTGCACGCGAGGGCCATTGCGCACAGGGATATCAAGAGTAAGTAGTACCATTTAACCATATTTGGTCTTCTCCACGGACAATGAAAGTTCAGAACTTACAATAAATCATGCATAAAATTATGAAAAAAAAAAAAAATTAACTGTGTTAGTTCTGCCTAGCAGATTGATTAGCTATGTAAAATTTTCTGCGCAAAAAAACTACGTTCTGATAGTTTTTCTATTGAAAGATGAATAGAGACGAAACACTCTTACAGCCATTGGATGCGCGTTTAAACACACCGCAGATTGACGATTGAATTACTAATCTATACCTGTATGGAGGCCGTTTTGCAATTTTCCTTCTTCTTATGGTATTTATTTCCGCCCAAAGATGCGTTAAAATAAGTGTTGAAATATGGAACTTTCGACAATCATAACTTTCAAATATATATGTTTTTTACTTTTTCGTTTCCATACTGGGCTAGATAATGATGAGACAAATTGATATCATTTTTTATTTTAAACGTACATCGTCAAACAGTGGAGTAATCGCTAGACTATGTTTGTATGAAAGAATTTTCGACTAGTGTAACCTTAAGAAACGTACTAAAAAGACGTAAACAAGAAGAAAAACATGCAGTCGGATGATACATATTCGCGAGCTGGCTGACCAAAACAAAAAAAAAAAAAAAAATGTAAAAAAGCATGGACTGTTTGATGTCAATTGTTATAATATCTTATTGACAGATATTGGTAAAAGTAGTCATTTTTAAAATATCTTAGTAAAATCACCCTACGCTTTAATTTTTCTATTGCCCGTTTGTCCTTAACGAATGCTTCCCTAACATATGTATCTGTGATATATTTATCTCCAGGCGGCAACATCTTCCTCACAAACGAGGGCCACTGCCTGAAGCTGGGCGACTTCGGCTGCGCCGTCAAGATCCGCGCCAACACCACCGCGCCCGGCGAGCTGCAGGGGTTCGTCGGCACGCAAGGTAATATACTCATACTACTCATACTACTCGAACTCTAACTCAAATCGTTTATTTCAATTATACCTTTTAAAAAGAATAGATCATCAAGCAAAAGATGAAGCTGGTTGCACTTTCGCAAGCGTCAGTAGGTCTCTATGGAAAAGACCATGCAAGAAACTTCATGGACACTCTTTTCAATCAGTAAAATTAAACACTTTTTTAGGTTACATAATTCTTGTTGGAACATTACATATATGTGAGGACGATGTAAAAAGACGTACACGTAAAAGCGTCTAGAGTAAAAATAAACAGTGTTATGATATTAATAACAACAGTGTCATTTTTCAACTCGCAAAGCCAGCCTTCAGATAAGAAATGGGTACATCTGCATTTAGCTCAAATCCCGACCAGTTATACCCAGCTTTTCTCCTCCACATTTCTTTATGCTTACAGCTGAAGTCTGTCGGGCATGCTCGTTATATCGTAAACCTCGTCTTCGCCATATCCCATTAAACGAGATCGAGCTCAATACCTATATAATTGCAAGTAAAAGAACAATAGAAATTATCCTCTAAATACTGGATAATTCCCATAAAACTTGATTCAGCTTCCCATAAAACTTGATTCAGCATCCCATAAAACTTGGTTTGGATTGGATTCTGCTGCTATGGAGTTCATTCTCCACTAGCCATAATAATCTTCATTTAAGACTAGGCAACTCTCTTAAAATAACCGACCTTTAATTTTAGGATTCCTGTCCTCAAAAGGAAAAAAAGGAACCCTTATAGGATCGTGTGTCAAGACCTTTTTCTTTTTGAACGCCTGGAGGTATCAAGTTGAAATTAATACTCAGGTCTGCTATCTTTTGGAGCTGTGAAAAATCGAACTTCTAAATCGATGCAATCAGAAGATACGGCCGTTTATGTCGCATATTTAAGGAATCGCAAGAGAATCAAAACTTAAGGTCGTTTTTATTATCACGCGGATTTGCTCACACATGTGGGCTTTACAATAAATACACATATGAAATTGTTTTTTGCGGGTACTACGCGTGAGCCAATACCGCGTGCATGAGCAAATCCGCATGATACTAAAAACGCCCTAAAGGGTACCTGTTGACCTAGGATCAAAACATCTTTTTTGTTTACTAATATTCATCAGTAAGTGACTGCTTACTTACAGTAAGTGTATTCTCATGAACAACTGTGACATTCCAGCGTACATGGCTCCCGAGGTGTTCATGAAGTCTTCGGGCCACGGCCGCGCCGCCGACATCTGGTCGCTGGGCTGCGTCGTCACTGAGATGGCTTCCGGGAAGGTAAACAATAATCTATACTATAATACTATAAAAAGAGGTAAAGTTTGTGAGGTTGTTGGGGGTTATTTTTTGGATCTAAAGAACCGATTTTGAAAATTCTTTCACCAGTAGCTAGCTGCATTATGCCTGAGTGGTGACATAGGCAATAATTTATTTTTAAGAAAATTGCAATAATGTAGCCCAAAGTAGTAACATTTTGCCGATAAAATTCATTCGTTGGCGTGCGCTGAGAAAACTATTGATGTTATAAAAATATGTACTATATGATTTAAGTACTCATTATTACATACACAAAAAAGTCTGCAAGAGAATATATCTAACTATCATAGTTAAGTCACAATAGCAGCTTTTTATATTCTAAATTGTAATAATAGATAGGGTAGGTGGGTAGAGTAGGTAGGTAATAGAAAGCCGCGGTGGTCATCTAGTATATTATAATAAGAATATTTATAGCGAATATTGGTTTAAGCATGTTGAGCAAAGTGTTATTGAGAGTTGCCTGCTGCAATGTCTCAGTAGCAGTCTGGAGTCTTGTGCGCGGTTGCTGGCAATAGGCCCATTCATCCGCAATTACATGGCTCTTATACATAACTGGCGAAATGTGGGTGTACTATAAGACCACCTCTGGCCACGCCTTCGGGGAATACAGTCGTAATGTTATGTGTGTAAAGCTCAGAATTTCGCGATCGGTCGGGGGTCATTACTAAAATATTTAAATATGAATCTGGGAGTGCCAAAAAATAATACAAAGCTGTAAGCCTCACCATGAATCATTCCACTGCCGGAATGGTTTAATCACGTGATCATCAGTCCCTTACATTTTGCCATTTCGACCATCGCCATAGCTAATAAATAACACACGCCTCAAGCGATAATTCGTCCGTTTAATTATTATAATCATATCGTCGTGGTAGCCCAGTGGCTAAGACCTCACCTCTCGTGCTTGGGTTCAAATCCGAGCAAGTACCAATGTGACTTTTTCAATTCATATGTACTTTCTAAGTTTATCTTGGACATCGCTGACATCGGTGAAGGAAAACATCGTGAGGTGGACTTATAGTTAATATAAGTCTGAAAGCCCGCATTGAGCTAGCGTGGTGGTTGCGCTATGCTCGTGCCTTTTCCGTATGAGAAGAGGGCTCAAACTTTTTTGTACAGCTGCTAAATCTGAATGCAAAAAAGTCTCGACGACATGGCCGATGCCCGATAAACCGTTTGTAAATTGGTGTCGCGTCGTGCAATGAACATACGGTACATAAAATTATATGGAGCTCTGAATCATATTACTACCATCTATTTACAGAATTTTGTAAATTTTCATATACCACACCAGTCTCCTTTTCTTTCATTAGTCAAAATTCTAAAGGTTGCTATTTCGTAATAGCTACCTTTACCCAAAAAAATATTATTTTAGTACGGAACCCTAAGTGCGGAATAATATCCGACCTAAAGTCCGTCCATCTGTCAACTTGAGATCTTTGAGGTCGGGGTAGTCAGTTTTTGCCGGTAACGAAACGATAGCGAGATACAGAAATCGGCTCTCACCTAATAACGCCATCTAGTGAGGCAGAGCACTAAACTTTTAACACAAAACACAACAATGACAGCGATTTTTGGTGTTTGGTGAGGCGCCATCTTGACTAGCCGCGCGCATGCGCGAAGTGCTCGACGCTTTTAAAAGAGCGGGTAAGTTTGACTTGTGGTTTATCAAGTTGGATCATTGGAGAGTTGAAGGCACCGAGACATAAAATAAATAAAAATAAAATAGCCTTTTATTGAGATCAACCAATCTACTACATTTGTATTTGAAAATTTTATAGTTCAATCTAGTCTAGAATTTGTTTCTTGGTTATTTTCTGCAGATCTGTTTGCCAGTCGGCATGGGCCTCCTCCAACCTTTTTAATTTGTGTCTTTCTTGAGCCACTCAGTTCCACATCACTCACAGACACCGGGACAGGTGAAAGTAAATAAAATTTAGCATTTTTTTTTTCATAATTTTCGTGTCGAAATTAGATTCATTCACGACTCTGCAACTCGGATAAAATAATCTTTCTACGACTTATTTTTTTGAACGTTTCAATAGGAGTCGAAATATAGGGTTGAAATTTTAAAGCAGGGTAACTGAATCTAGTGGGTATCAAACAGAAGTACGGCGGCATAATATGTTTTATCATATTTTGGTTCAAGTCTGTAAGAAAAGTTTGTAAAAATATGCCAAAATATGCCAAATATGCAATAGTTATTTGCTGATGAAGCAACTCACACATGCACAAGAAAGCATGTCCTTTTTATCTTTGAAGTTTATAAAGCAAACTATCCGAAATAAATTTGATTAATGTTGAGTTTATGTAAATATTACTGGAAAAATTAAACGATGTCTCCAACATGCACAGTTTTTTAGTTATCAGCAAACCTTTTACAAACTAAATTAGTTAGGGTCTTCCATTAGTAATTTCAAAATTTCGGCTGCCCCCTCTTCTCTTTGATATATGGGGCCCTCCCCTCACATGAGATTTACACTAAAATCCTAAAACTATTTTTCTTACCAAAGAGAGGAACCCTCGGTGGGCTCGACTGGCTATTTATGTTGGTTTTCGAAAATTTTAGGCATTAAAGGAAGTGAATACTTCTCAACAGTACCATTTTTTTATCGGAATTTTATGAATGCTTGTAAGACCAGCGTCAGACAGCATCTGTGAGAAATGGACCTTTTTGGCGCAGCTGTGAGGCACACACTATGCTATTTTTATGACAGTCACTTTTTTATTGTGTATGTGTGTGCTGAGCCGCGAACCAGAAGACGATACGTTGGAAGGCCTCCCACTAGGTGGACCGATGACCTGGTTAAGGTTGTGGGTATCCGCTTTTCGGCTGAAATGATAAATAGGTTCCCATTTCTGTTTACTTAAGATCTGTTATTTTGTCCTCAGCGTCCATTCTCGCAGTACGACAGCAACTACCAGATCATGTTCCTGGTGGGCTCGGGCGGGCGGCCGGAGGTGCCCGGCTCGCTGTCGGAGGAGGGGCAGCAGTTCTGCCGCCAGTGCCTCACGCACGACCCCGACGTGCGGCCGCGCGCCGAGGCGCTCACGCTGCACCACTTCCTTATGGTGAGTAACTGTAAGTGAGTCTTCCTTCATCCATACTAATACTATACTAATAACCCTACTGCCTACTAAATAAATCCTACTGCCTACTAAAGAAATCCTACTGCCTACTAATATCATGAATGCAACAGCATGTATGTTTGTTGCTCTTTCACGCAAGAACTATTGAACGGATTTTGTCAAATTTTTACAGTAATATATAATAGTGACAGCAGGTCTTTATGTCTGAAGTTGGCTCTGCCAACCATTGCGCAAGTAACAGTTTGTCATCGAGTATACAGCACAGAGTAAGCGAGATAGGACAATGCGACAAACGTAAGCGAGTGAAAGAGACAGTTATACAATGTTATCTTCACCTTCAACATTGACACAAAAATAGCTACTGCGCAGGGTCTTGCAGCCAGTTCAGAGACGTAAAGATCCGCTGTGTGTATTATAGCTACATCAGAATAATACAAAGGCTATAATTTGTAAAGTTATTGGGAGAAGTACTAATTCACGCGGGCGGCTCGGAGTCATCCATACTAATATTATAAACGCGACAGCTGTCTGTCTGCCTGCTTTTTTGTTACCTTTTTACGTCTTAAAAAATCAGATGAAACTTCGCACACATGTGCACCGTATGTCCTGAATGTTTTCCTGAGAGTATGTTCCCTTGGAATAACTAACTAATACTAACCTAATTACTTACAAACATGCATGTACTCACGCTTTATTCTCATGCTTTTATTTTACGTCCGACCAAAATATATATTTTTTTAGAAATATTTAGATGTTGTGATTCGTTTATGTTTTATTACAGTAAGTACTTACTGTTTTCTTGGTAGTAAACCCCAAAACAAACCCAATTTATAATAATCTTTAAACCGTCTTTACCATAGTAACCCCTGTAACACAGGTGTTCCCAGCATGGGGTTAATGGATCATGTATTTACTATTTTGTACCTCTCCCTAAAATAAGTGGAGATGTTTTTGTTAAGTTTTGATTGTCTGTAAGAGATTGCCCTGTGCGATAAAACCGCCCATTGTACACTTATCTTTATAAATGTTTAGTCCTGTAATTATTTAAGTGGTGTACAATAAAGTATACGTGGGACACTCAGAAAGTTTTGCGAAACTAAAAAAAATTGTTCTATACGTACATATATTTTTATTAAATCTTTTCAAAGTACTTTCCACCAGCCTCTATACAAAGATTCATGCGCCTAAACCAGTTTTCAAAACACTTTTTCCAGTCCGCCGCAGACACCTCGTTTACAGCCTGCTCGAACGCAGCCAGCGCATCTTCCGGCGACGAAAATTGTATCCCTTTGAGCTGATTTTTTATTTTTGGGAATAAAAAGAAGTCACACGGTGCTAGATCAGGGCTGTAAGGAGGGTGACCCAGGAGTTTGACTGGCGTGCTGTCCAGGAAGTCCCTCGTTTTGAGTGCGGTGTGCGCAGGTGCATTGTCGTGGTGGAGCAGTAGCCCGCGGAGCCCTGTGTTTGGTCGCTTGTTGTTTATAACAGAGAAAACTTCTGGCAAACATTTGGTAGTATACCATTCGGCATTAATGCTTCTTTGATCCCGTAAGGGAATTGATACCAAGTGGCCAGTCAAATTAAAAAAGCTAGCGATCAAAATCTTACCCCCGCTTCTAGATCGCTTCACTTTGGTAGGCGTTGGCTCATTTTGAAACACCCAAACAGTCGACTGGCGCTTGGTTTCTGGGTCGTATTGATAAATCCAGGACTCATCACCTGTAACGATGTCGTAAACACGCCGAGACGAGCCTGCTTCAAATTTGTTAAGCATATCACGGCACCATTCCACCCGGGCCTGCTTCTGAGCATCGGTGAGGTTGTGCGGCACCCAGCGTGATACTATCCTCCTCACGCGAAGATGGCTGTGTAGAATCTCGTGAACGCTTCCCGATCCAATCTTCAATATGTGTTGAATCTCCTGATATGTAATTCGCCTATTGTCTTGGATTAAATTTTTCACTGCTAGCACGTTTTCTTCGGTAACAGCCGTCAAAGGGCGACCGCTTCTTTCGTCATCCCCCAAAGTTGGTCGACCGCGCTTGAATTCGTTATACCAACGATACACGGTTGCCTTGGAAGGGCCTTCATCCATGAATGCCATTTGAAGTCTATCGTACGATTCATCCGGTTTCAGGCGACACTTGAAATCGTATAAAATCATAGCTCTAAAATGTTCCCGGCGCAGATCCATATTTCAGTGAGACACAATACTTTGAATTAACTCGCAAAAAATGTGGAGGGAAATTTTGAAATTGGAACTTACTTATTTTTACTTATAAATAATCATATTTTCGAAAAACATTATAACTGGTCAGTCTCCCATATATAAAAACTTTTTTTCGCAATACTTTCTGAGGGGCCTGGTATAATAAATAAATTTTCAATTCGATAGAAGCGGCCTAAAGACAGGCACGTCGATGATTCAATACAAGATTTCAAAGTAATTTCTGCTTATAATTTATCGCTCTCTGAGCTATGTCCTTCACAGTATATACTACATATTATTATGCTAAAATATCTCACCCATCTTTGCAGGTAAAATTCGATGAGAATGACTGCAACTGCGAGCCAGCGTTCCTCCTCACGAAATGACGAGCGAAACGACGCCACTCGGTCATTGACGTTCACTACAACTAGTCGACTAGGCGAACCATTGAACTGTTTACTATAAGCATGGGTCATGTAGGTACCTCTGCCGCACCCTACGGGGCAGACAGGCGTGATGTTTATGTACTAGGGGTACAACATACTTAGTACTCTAACCGACTTTCCTGAAGGCTTGACGCGATTCGATTTGTATCCGACCGATAAGCGATTTTTACTAAGAAATATTGCAAGTCCATCGGCGCTATTCAACCGAATTGCACTGAATAATTCCTAGAAAAGTCCTGCATGATATCGCCTATCGCATGCAATTATAATTGCGTCACGCTATCAGGAAAATCCCTAACTCCTATTGAAGTAATGACTTCTAGGCCAGTTAATAGATCTTCTAAAAAGATCAGTTTTAAGACTAAAGTGTTAAGTTTTAACTTGATAATGAAATATTTAATGCGTAATGTAAAGCATTTATTTTTACCACATGACACAGAGGAGTAAGTTAATGGAGTAACTGATGTGGCGGCTTATTTTCATAATCAGCTCATACATACTCACTGAAGGAAGAACTGCATTCTTCCTTCCTGAATACTTCCTTTCTAATGCAGAACGGTGAATGTCTTTAAAATTTTGTTCCTAGGGGGGGTATTACACTATTATATATATGGGATCAAAGATCTTTTTTAGAGGATTCTTTCGTGGTGATTCTATGTATAATCCCAGATATATGATAGTGAAATATTACGCCTAGGACATGTCGGTTTCATTACAATGTTTTTTTTTTCAACGTTTTGATAGTGACAATGAATATTACATGTCGTGTTACTGCCATGCTGTGTATTCCATTTGCTAACAACTCTGTGGTTTTAATATTATGACTGCGACCTTATTTTGTGATGTTAGATGAAGAATCACTAATACTACTTAACGTATTTATTGTATTTATGAAATAAGCCCACTACTTTGTGTATTTTGAAACTGTTCCAAATGTATTTTCAACAAGGTATAACAGACTAAACGCAAAACCTGTAATCTTGAAAAAGAATCAACTGCCTATATTTATGTTTGCATTAAAATTTGCAACAGTTGAATTTTTACAAGATTTCAGGTTTTACCCATAGTAAAACTTGTTCATAATGATGAGTACAATGACCCCTTTTAGATTTTGCATTTATTCTGTTACACGTTGTATAGATGATTTTATGTGTACTTTTCACTACGTTGTTTGTTAGTTAAAAATGTGTTTTCATCTTATAAATTAATCATTGTGTACCCGGAACGCAATTCCTTTGGGTGAAAATATGTTACCTTAGGCTCTAGATGAAGTGTCATAATGAAGGCTTTTGAATTTGCCGCTAGGGGCGCTGGTGTTTAGTGAGGTCTTGAAAATGTCAAACTTTAATTTATTGTAGTGAATATTTTCCGAATATGGCAGATTAAGATAAGTACGGGTTTTACCAACCACTGCTTTGATAGAGTTTTATGTTTCGAAAAACTTTATCCTCTTTTATTCGAAAAAAGGGGCTGCGCGAAACTGCATACTCGATTTTATATTTAATCGCACTTCTAAGGCATTATAGAAATGATTTTAATTCAAACTTTGTTTCTGTGCGCGTAATAACAACGTTTAAAGCTATATTTAAGGACCTTACTCGGCAGTGGCGCCAACTAGTGAGCATAAAAACGGACCTCATTACTATAAGCGTTAGCGATGGTCGAAATGACAAAGTATAAGGGATTGATCACGTGACATATAGATAGCATTTTGCATTCTCGTACATTTTTGACATTTTTGCAAAGCTTTCGTTGATAAAATATTATTTATCTAGAGCCTCTTACGAGGACTATAGGTTATTCGATAGTACAGGTTATATTATCGAATATGCTTGCTTTAATAAATACTTTTTAAAGAAAATACGGTAATACATTAGTACTACAGAGCCATGAATGTTAACGAAAACAAATAATAATGTGCCATTCGAGGATTTCAATGATATGCAGCATGATCTTTAATGTAAAATGAATAATGCTTATCAATCATAACTAATAATTATTTATAAAAGAATACTTCCTTCGGAAAGTGGTCTGAAAACTATTTTGTATTTGATCCTGTCCAATTTGAGCAGTTTTAAATTCCTGACTTTTAACAGTGCCTAAAATGGTCTAACTATGACAAACGATTTAACTTTGAAGACTATCTAGACTTCACATAAATAATAATCAAGATACATAATAAATTGTTAGTTTGAAACCACTAGACTACAGTTTTAAAGATAAAAGTATACCTACTTAAATAGGAATTTAGTCGTCCCGAACAAATATGTGTAAATAGAGATAAATAAAATATATTTTGATACTATAATCAGAAATGAAATAGAGAATTTTATTTTAATATTGTGTTATGTAAGTGATAAGAGTACCTATGTATGTGATAAGTGCACTTTTGAAGTGGTAACTATATATCTTAGTTTTGGAGTCGGACACTTTTGTTGCGACAGTGGCGTAATTGTTGCACTTATAAATGTTAGTAAATGGAATTCTACAAAAGCGATTTAAAGGATACGGAACAGGGCTTTCGAGTCCTGATTTTGAATAAATCAATTGTCCTGCATTTAAAATTGTTTTATTATTTTCTTTACCCGAACCTAGCTACACCCACTTTGGGTCAAAACCGATCTATAATGGAGTTTGTACAACCATATTGGCCTCGACATTCGTCGCCTTTTTCATATTTCTAATCACAACACGGTTTCTTCTTACATTCCGTCCTGTTAACTGATTTTTCTTCAAATATCTCTGTAAATGGGAACCTTGGGGTTCTACATATTAGGATTTTTTTGATTTATTTATATATATAAAGCTATTATTATATTTATTTATATATATAAGCTTAAGTAATATAGTGATTAACAATCCAACCAATAATTATTTAGTTGTTGGCGATTTTAACCTGAGTGGAATTTTGTGGCAATTAAATAATAACACACTATTACCAGTAAATGTTTGTAGTTCTGACGAGTACGCGCTAACAGATGAGTTGCGTCTTTTAGGGTTAAAGCAGTGTAATGGAATATTAAATGAACATGGTAAGATTCTGGATTTAGTTTTATGTAATGAAACTGTATCAGTGTGCGAATGTTTGGTGCCTTTATCACCTGTTGATAAATATCACCCGGCCCTTTGTATCGACGTGAACTTTGCCGAGTACACATACCTAACTCCAGCTCCTTTTATTAGTTACATTTACGGTAAAGCAGACTTTGTGGCCATAAACAGGGAAATAGCAGCTATTGATTGGATTAATGTATTCTCCGACATGTCGCTTAATGACGCCGTAAACTACTTTTATGCTACTATAGGGGATATCCAAAATAAGTTTGTTCCTACTAAGACAGTCCTTCACAGCTCATATCCTATTTGGTACTCTCCGGCACTCAAACGCCTGATTAAAGAGAAGGCTAAATATCTTCATAAATTTAAGACGTACCAGGCCCCTCAGAAAGTATTGCGAAAAAAAGTTTTTATATATGGGAGACTGGCCAGTTATAATGTTTTTCGAAAATATGATTATTTATAAGTAAAAATAAGTAAGTTCCAATTTCAAAATTTCCCTCCACATTTTTTGCGAGTTAATTCAAAGTATTGTGTCTCACTGAAATATGGATCTGCGCCGGGAACATTTTAGAGCTATGATTTTATACGATTTCAAGTGTCGCCTGAAACCGGATGAATCGTACGATAGACTTCAAATGGCATTCATGGATGAAGGCCCTTCCAAGGCAACCGTGTATCGTTGGTATAACGAATTCAAGCGCGGTCGACCAACTTTGGGGGATGACGAAAGAAGCGGTCGCCCTTTGACGGCTGTTACCGAAGAAAACGTGCTAGCAGTGAAAAATTTAATCCAAGACAATAGGCGAATTACATATCAGGAGATTCAACACATATTGAAGATTGGATCGGGAAGCGTTCACGAGATTCTACACAGCCATCTTCGCGTGAGGAGGATAGTATCACGCTGGGTGCCGCACAACCTCACCGATGCTCAGAAGCAGGCCCGGGTGGAATGGTGCCGTGATATGCTTAACAAATTTGAAGCAGGCTCGTCTCGGCGTGTTTACGACATCGTTACAGGTGATGAGTCCTGGATTTATCAATACGACCCAGAAACCAAGCGCCAGTCGACTGTTTGGGTGTTTCAAAATGAGCCAACGCCTACCAAAGTGAAGCGATCTAGAAGCGGGGGTAAGATTTTGATCGCTAGCTTTTTTAATTTGACTGGCCACTTGGTATCAATTCCCTTACGGGATCAAAGAAGCATTAATGCCGAATGGTATACTACCAAAAATTTGCCAGAAGTTTTCTCTGTTATAAGCAACAAGCGACCAAACACAGGGCTCCGCGGGCTACTGCTCCACCACGACAATGCACCTGCGCACACCGCACTCAAAACGAGGGACTTCCTGGACAGCACGCCAGTCAAACTCCTGGGTCACCCTCCTTACAGCCCTGATCTAGCACCGTGTGACTTCTTTTTATTCCCAAAAATAAAAAATCAGCTCAAAGGGATACAATTTTCGTCGCCGGAAGATGCGCTGGCTGCGTTCGAGCAGGCTGTAAACGAGGTGTCTGCGGCGGACTGGAAAAAGTGTTTTGAAAACTGGTTTAGGCGCATGAATCTTTGTATAGAGGCTGGTGGAAAGTACTTTGAAAAGATTTAATAAAAATATATGTACGTATAGAACAATTTTTTTTAGTTTCGCAAAACTTTCTGAGTGTCCCACGTATGGCAGACTTTCCGACGAGGCGACCTTCAAACATTTACGTGAGCGGGTTAATAAACTTGAAGCAGATTGTTACACCAACTACTTAGCTGATACAGAGGCCTCCATTGAAAAGAATCCTAAACGCTTTTGGAGCTTTGTGAAGCAGCGATCTAAGTCCAATGCAATGCCCAGTTTCCTTAAGTATGGTGATGTCACGGTTTCTTCTCCCGAGTCTATTTGTAACGCATTTTCTTCCCACTTTCATTCTACTTTTCTTGATCATAACAAAGATGACCCTACTATTCATTGTCCTCCCCAAACTGTGGTGAGCGTCAGAATCGCAGGTCAACAGTCTTATTTAGCTTTCAAATTGTGCCTAAAAATTACTTACCAATTGCTTATATTTGCTTACCATAGTGAGAGAATTGCTTATTTCATCTATTAAAAGAATTAAAACATTTAAGGTTGACCAGCCATTCTGATATCAGAATGGCTGGTCAATCTCTGTAGAGTAGTAACCATGTGGAATTACTGAAATTTTAATGTGCCAAAGATTGCTTATTAATTGCTTATTTCACAATTTAGAAGCCTAGACCCAGTATATCTTGTTATTCTATCTATAAGCTAGTCAAGAATTTAAAATCCCCTGTGCCTGTTAAATTTATGAGAGCAAAGTGACGTATGTCGAAAATTGCGTTTATATATCAAAAGGTTTTATTACTCGTTTCTTTATTTTCTGAAATAACCGAATGGGGCCTAGTTTCTATATTATTTTTAATCATGGCTGTATTTATTAACTTTGTATATCTTGCTGACATAGAATACTTATGTTTTTAATAGTGGCTTAACGGACTTTTTTTTAAGTTGCCTGCCAATAAAGAGATGAAATTAATCTGCCGTACATTAATTTTTATAACTTACTGTCGTCGTTTTTTTATGTGCGTGTGGACTGAGGGACCAAACTGGTATATCGCAAAATAAAAATCGTAGGATTTATTATTAGACTTAAAACTATTGTAGAACAAATCTGGGAATTTGTAAACAAATACATATATTAAAAACTACAGCTGCAGCAAACTTAAAGTGTGGTCCCTCAGTCCTCACAGATTATCAGCCAGATCTCGAAAAGTATCTGAAAACCGGCCAAGAGCGAGTCGGACTCGCGCACGATGGGTTCCGTACCATTATCGAAAAAAACCGCACAAAAATCACGTTTGTTGTATGGGAGCAGCCCCACTTAAATATCAAATTAATTTTATTCTGGTTTTAGTATTTGTTGTTATAGCGGCAACAGAAATACATCATCTGTGAAAATTTCAACTGTCTAACTATCACGGTTGGCCTGGTGACAGACAGACGGACTGCGGAGTCTTAGTAATAGGGCGGGACCCTATTACTAAGACTCCGCAGTCTGTCTGTCTGTTTTTTACCCTTTGGGTTCGGAACCCTAAAAATTAAGGTGTCGTGACTACAGACTTTGAGTAAAGAATTTGTAAAGATATTAACTAAATAACAGACCACAAAGCTTCAAAGATAAAATATATGTAACGACTAAACTGTGGTCCCTCATTCCTAGATTCCTAGAAAGACTAGTGTACTTAACTTTTAGTAAAAAGTTTCTACTATATAATAGGTACCTATCTAAAATTGTGTTTTTCTTACATCTTAGCTGAGATAATATTATTTTTGAATCCTATGAAAATAGAGTAGTGTGATCACACAATAAAACAAAATATAGACAGTACTATTATACTTTATACGGTTAATTTTATTTTATTTTTTATGGCGTATGTGAATTTAATGAAAAAAGGTGTGTATTCAAGGAAAGTCTATTTAATAAAAAGGCACGATAATAGTATGAGAATTAGTTTTAAGGTAGGTAGGTAGCATTAAACAGAATCTACACATTTAGGCTGCGTTTCCACCAGAGATGTGCGAGATAGCTGAGCGGTGCGAGGATGCGTACCGACGCTGTGAATCGGTGAACAGATGGGCGGCGCGAGGATGTGTAGCGGGCTCGTTTCAGATAAAGTGTGGAAGCAGCGGAGCGTGCGCGCCATTGCCCGAGTGCCCGTGTTGCCCAGTGCTGTCGTTTCAGCAACTTTGTCGCTAGTTCTAGCGGGGTTCATGAGTGGTTGGCGACCAAAAAATATGAGTAAGCCACAAAAAATAATTGAACGACTTTTGAACCATTTTCAGGGTTCCGTACCCAAAGGGTAAAAACAGAACCCTATTACTGAGACTGCGGTCCGTCTGTCTGTCTGTCACCAGGCTGTATCTCATGAACCGTGATAGCTAGACAGTTGATATTTTCACAGATAATGTATTTCTGTTTCTGCTATAACAAAAATTTAATGAAATACATATTTAAGTGGGGCTCCCACACAACAAACGTTATTTTTTTTGCGATAATGGTACAGACCCCTTCTTGCACGAGTCCGAGTGGCACTTGGCCGGTTTTTTAACTTTGATATTTATTTGAACCAAATTTTCTTTCTTAGCCCTGGGACCCCATGGCCCAGGTTTGCCCTATGCTAACCTAACCACTCATAAAATCCGCTGGAACTAGCGACGAAGTCGCTAGAACGGCAACACTGCTCGCGCCCATCCCTAGCACACATATCTCGCAACACATTCCTCGCACACATCCTTCCTTTGTTTTGTATGTACAAAAAGCTTTCACTAGAACTACGCTGAGAGAGCCTGGGTGTTTACCCAGCCACAACAAAACAACATCAACCAAGAAGCAGAACCAATAGAATCATTTTGTTTGAAGTAATGGTTCTTAACAACACATCCCTTGCTACGCATCCTAGCACATCTCTGGTGGAAACACAGCCATATCATACCTACATAAAAATTATAGTGGATTAATTTAATGTTACTTCAAGATTGCGTTTGGAAACAGCTCATTTATTTATAATTACGAGTAGCAAAAAAAAAAAAAATTTAAATGCTATAAAAAACAAGAAATACATAGTCTGCCTTTATCTACTGATATCACTGTTTTATGAACGAACGTTTAGCTATGATGACCAATATTTCAAAATTAGTGTAAGTGCTGACTAGTATTGCAATAATTGATAAGTTAATTTTGTAATCTATTGTTTTATTAAATACATTTAAGCCATGTAATATAACATAAAATTAACCGTACAAAATATAAAAGTACTGTCTGCATTTTGTGGTCAGACTACTCTTATCTATTTTCATAGGATTCAAAAATAAATTTGTTTAGAAATTCCCAGATTTGTTCTACAATTGTTTTAAGTCTACTAGTAAATCCTACGATTTTTATTTTGCGACATACCAGTTTGGTCCCTCAGTCTACACGCACATAAAAAAACGACGACAGTAAGTTATAAAAATTAATGTACGGCAGATTAATTTCATCTCTTTATTGGCAGGCAACTTAAAAAAAAATGTCGGTTAAGCCACTATTAAAAACATAAGTATTCTATGTCAGCAAGATACCTATACAAAGTTAATAAATACAGCCATGATTAAAAATAATATAGAAACTAGGCCCCATTCGGTTATTTCAGAAAATAAAGAAACGAGTAATAAAACCTTTTGATATATAAACGCAATTTTCGACATACGTCACTTTGCTCTCATAAATTTAACAGGCACAGGGGATTTTAAATTCTTGACTAGCTTATAGATAGAATAACAAGATATACTGGGTCTAGGCTTCTAAATTGTGAAATAAGCAATTAATAAGCAATCTTTGGCACATTAAAATTTCAGTAATTCCACATGGTTACTACTCTACAGAGATTGACCAGCCATTCTGATATCAGAATGGCTGGTCAACCTTAAATGTTTTAATTCTTTTAATAGATGAAATAAGCAATTCTCTCATTATGGTAAGCAAATATAAGCAATTGGTAAGTAATTTTTAGGCACAATTTGAAAGCTAAATAAGACTGTTGACCTGCGATTCTGACGCTCACAAACTGTGATAAATCCCAACATAACCACAGATATTCACTCAATTGAGATTGACCTTAATGTTGTAGTCAAGCTTATTAGTGAAATTGATCTATTTAAATCTGCTGGTCCGGACTACCTATCACCTAAGTTTCTGATTGGGTGCGCTAAAACCATAGCCTTGCCAGTATCTCTATTGTTTAAAAAATCGCTCTCTTCATGTTCTGTTCCCCAAATCTGGAAGTCTGCCTTTATAACTCCGGTGCACAAAAAAGGGCACAAAAACGAAATAGTTAATTACAGACCTATTTCCAAATTGTGCATATTAGCTAAAGTTTTCGAGAGGGTGGTCTACAACCAAGTTTACGCAGCGTTGAGTCAGTCATTTAGCCCTTCTCAGCACGGATTTCTTAAGGGCCGTTCAACAGTATCTAATCTGGCTTTGCTCAATGACTTTCTTACGGACAGTATGGACAATGGGGCGCAGGTCGATGTCGTCTACACCGATTACAGTAAGGCGTTTGATAGAATCGACCATAATATTCTAAAATCAAAACTTTTTAACAACGGTATTAGAGGGGATCTTCTTCGTTGGTTCATTTCTTACCTTGAAAACAGATCTCAAGCTGTTGTTATCAGTAACTCCATGTCGAGCTGGGTTTCAGTTCCCAGTGGTGTTCCCCAAGGTTCCTTGATGGCTCCGTTACTTTTTATAATTTATGTAAGCGACATTGACTCGTGTTTCCACAACTCAAGTTTACTCTGTTTTGCTGATGAGATGAAGATATTTTCTTCTATATCATCAGTTGATGATATGAATGCTCTCCAATCTGACCTGGCGCGACTGGATGATTATTGCTTGATTAACAAACTCGATTTGAATCCTGTCAAATGCTCAGTTATCTCCTTTAGCAGAAAACGGGTTCCTCTCCCTACAACTTATAATCTTAAAGGGCAGCTATTGCAGAGATGCGATGGTGTACGCGACCTAGGTGTATATCATGATTCCAAACTTCTATTCAACGTGCACATTGAGCAAATAGTAGCCAAAGCTTCGAGGTCACTGGGTTTTGTTATGAGACTCGCAGGGTGTTTCAAGAGGGCCAAGACCCTTAAGATCCTTTATTGCTCTTTTGTGAGAAGTCACCTCGAATATGCATCACAAATTTGGAACCCTTGTTATGGCAAATACATTGATCGTATTGAAAATATACAAAAAAGATTTTATACGCTTTCTATGTTTTCGGCTGCGTATACCGTATCATTCTGATAATTACTTAAATCTTTGCAAGAAATTTCATTTGCAACCACTTATAAATCGTCGTCGACTAGCAGATTGCACCTTTCTATTGAAAATTATTTCTAACGAGATTGATTGTCCTGATCTCCTGCATAAACTGCGCTTCAATGTTCCCAGGAGATCGGTTAGATTTAATCCGCCTATCTCCATTCCATTTTCTTATTCCAACTACAGGCGAAATTCATACATGGTGCGAGCGAGTAAGGACTTTAATATTCTTTGTAAAGAGTTCTCATTTGACCCATTTACCACTAAAACCTATTCGGCACGCACTCGGCTGAATGCTGACTTTTTTAAAAGTGTTTAGTTCTTATTGTTTTTTTATTAAATCATATAAATCGTGCTTGTTAGTGATCCTAAGTTTTCTACTACTTTTTCTGTTTCTATCCGTGAGAACCTGTAATTGGCTCTATGTCTCCTAAACAATTGTTATCCATCTGTTATAGCTGTTGGTTCTCCTAGTATTAAATAAATAAATAAATAAATAAATATGTGACTACCCATTTATCCCAGTATAATTGTACACCGCAGTTGTGTACAGACATTTAAATTACTTGGCCAGTTTCCAAAGAAAAAAAAATGAACTTAATAATTAAAAGATAAATGAACGCATCAAAATCTGTGGGATATTATTGAGATAGGCATAGCTTGTATGGGTTTAAAGTACGTGCTTTAGTAATATATAACCCTTTATTTAGATTTTGTTAAGTACAAATATTTTTTAGCAAAATCATGACTGGTGAGTCGACATCGAAAACTTGGTCTGTTTGCCCATCTTTGGCTAAAACCTCCTCCATTCTCCTCTGTTTAATGTTATCCTGGTCCACGTTCTCCCTGCTGTTGCTTTTATGTGGTCTTCCCATCTACGAACCTGTCTGCCGCGGGTCTGGGATGCCAGAAAACCAAGTTTTTGTTCTCTTTTTCTTAGCCTGTCCATTATCATTTGAGTTTCTGAATTAATATTTCTATAAAGATATCGTCTACTTTCGTGCGTAATACTCTATGTGCTTTATTGGCCAGCAAAATATAGATATCTAAACAGAAAATTCCAATTTAGAAGATTTCTATGTAAAGGTAAGTTTTGTACAGGAGAATAAACGTTTACAAACAAATGTATGTTGTTATTGTATATTTTGCATTGTATACTTCTAGAATGGGAATTGCAAATTGATTATGAATAAGTAGTGAAATATTTGTATTGTAATGAATTGTTGTATTTATTATATGAAATGTTAATGAAATGCATGTTATAGTCATTCTTAGATACGATGGATTGAGGAAATAAAATATCAGTTGGTACCTAAGTGATTTGTGGTTTCATTGAAGATCCTTATCTGGATTTTTTCATTAGCAGTCCGGAGTTTGGACATTTGCCAGGTTGATGGTAGTTAGCTCGCCCTCTTTATTAGGGGACTTAGAATAGAAGATACCTGCCGAATTGTGGATGAACTATATGGTATTCTTGTTTTCGTTTTTTGTCACCTTTTTTACCACTTTTTGCTTGTGGTACATAATGGACCAGTTCTATAGGCTAGGCATCAATTTGTTGTTTCTATGATCTGTGGTAGGTACCAATAATGCTCAAAGTGAAGCCAGAATAGATTAACCCAATAACATGTAACTTAAACAAAACCGTTGAAATAAGAGTATACTAAGGTGAACTGTTTACACCTGCGTACCCCTTTAGAGCGTACCAGTGTGATGTTATGTTATGAAACAAACAAACAAAACACAGAAATGGGATTGCTGCTATCCCGGTCAGGGTGCTGAAGACGATGTATGTGGCTAATGGACATGATGGGGAGACGTTTCCTGTGAGTATGGGTTTTTTGAGGTATTGGTTTCTGGTTTGTGTGTTAGGTAAGGTGAAGAAATATCAAGATGATGTAGTGATTTCTATCTTTGCTAAGTAAGGAGGTCTATGGTACTCAAAAGTTTGAGGATTCTATAAAATAAAAACGAAAACAAGAACACCGACTTCCGAAATAGAAGTTTGTAGTGTTTTTATTTGGAAGTCGGTTGTATTTTTTGTCAAAAGTTTTTTTTATTTTTCTCTTTTTAGTTGCTTAGTCGCTTGGTACCAATAATGCTCAAAGTGAAGCCAGAATAGATTAACCCAATAACATGAAACTTAAACAAAACCGGTGGAGTAAGAGTACCAATGTGAACTTTTTAAACCTGCGTACCCCTTTAGAGCATACCAGTGTGATCTTATGTTATGAAATGGTGAAAACTATAAACAGAAATGCGATTGCAGCCATCCCGAGTGATTAGCCGTCATTTATAGAAGAGTTCTGATGTATCTCCGAAGTTCTTCATCAGATCTTGGTGAAAATTAAATGGGAATACATGACAAGCACCATCTTTCAAATAAAAAAGTATAATTAAAATCGGTTCACCCAGTAACAAGTTCTGAGGTAAAACAAAAAAAAAAAAAAACTGTCGAATTGATAACCTCCTCCTTTTTGCGAAGTCGGTTAAAAAGCATAAAATATCGATTGTATCAACATTTAAAGAACTTCTTATTTTATTAAAAATGTATCGAGCAGCCGAAAATGCTCTCCCTTCTACACTCGTTGGAGGGGTATACAGTTTAGTCACTCAATTGTCCGACTTGCGAGTAGTTGCGAGTGAATTTGAGACTGATCTGACTGACTCTGAGGCTTATCACGCATTGCGATTTTTAGCTACGCGGATTGTACTCTCACAAATATTTGGCCGCGTATTGAATCATAAATAACACGCACTGCGGATAAAATACCGCGCGATTTTGGTCTCTTTCCACTAGTTTATAGAGCTCAAAATATTCGCTCGAATTTAATCCGCGCCGCGGTGCGGTGCATTCTGTGGCAAAACACGGATTTCTTGCGGTATTTTTTTCGCGCTATTTTATTACCGCATTGCGTGCAGCTTCATACAATTCCATATGTCGCAGAATGGACGGAAAAATTCGCGCGAATAAAACCAAACAAAGTACAAACAACTTTAGTTCCCTGTAGGGAATTCGGGAATTTGCCGACGTACTGTGAGTTACCAAGAGTGTATCCCGCCCGCCCGACCAACATGCGATGATTCGTAGTGGGGATTGCCCTATCACGATTCGTTTTAATACCGCTTTTGCGGTACTGAAAAACAGCGTGAAATTCGCGAAATTGCGGTAACTATATTACGGTATTGCATGCTCTAGTAGTGAACTGTCGTGCTCATAATGTATCGATTTCAAGTAGGTACTATCGAGTAAACGTTTTCGAGCAAGTGTTATTCGATCTAACGTCATTCGATTTCAAGTAGGGAATCCTAGTTATATTACTACCTACCATCTAGAATTCCAGAGTCTAGAGATCGGTACTAAATTTTTACAAACCACCTTGTCTTACAAAATGCGCTTATTTTTTAAGCTTATCGTTTTCATTAGACCAACTGTTAAAGGTTGCTACTTTGCAATAGATAGCATCTATCTTCCAAAATAAAAATACTATGGTATATAGTGTTTCACGTGTGAACGTAAATAAACATAAGCATGTGAACTTTGAGCTCAATCACGGTAATCATGTTTCGCCGTTAACGATACGATAGCGTGCTTCAGAAAATGGCTTTTACCAAACAATCTGCATCTAGCGTGAGGCGGAGCACTAGACTTAACTGTAAACACACTACTACCTAGTTATTTTGTCGAGAGCCCGGCTTGACATTTGACAATAGCTTCGCGCATACGCGAAATGCTCGACGCTCTTTTAAGGGTGGGAAAGATTGACATTATGGTGGATCGAGTTGGATCTGTTGGATCATTGAAAACCTTCTTCGGGCACCAGTCTCTCACAAATGTTTTTATATATTAGTTTATGCATTTTCTGTACCTACCTGCAACATTTATGATGAAAAAATAAAATTATTATTTATTGATTCTTATCTGACTTAGGTATTTTATTTTAACCATTTTGGTCAGTGTTTCAATAGGTGTTGAAATTTTAAAGTTGGGTAACTATGTTAAGTGGATATCAAATAGAAGGCCAGCGGCATAAGCATACCTACCTATCTGTTTTTAAGCTATTGCATAGATTCCGTAACAAAAAAAAACCTCACGCTCCCCACTCCGACGGGCAAGGAGGTGTGGCTTGAAGGCCGTGCATCGTCTAACGTCGTTTCAGTTCGGCAGTCTTCGACACGGCGTTGTGTGCGATTAGACGTATTGTACGACTCTACGAAACTCGCTGCTCCGAAATCGGACGAATACATAAGCAGCTGTTTATGAGAAAGTATATAGGTGTATACTTACGTATTTATGTACAACAGTGAATAGCTGTACTTGTAAAATTTGTGTACCTATAAAGTGTTTTGAATATGAATGAACAAAGTGCATTTATTATTAATGAAGAAAAAAAAATATAATTGCATAAGTTGATACAAAATGCTATGCAATAGCTTTACCGCGGCAGTCCCCGAGTGCCACACGTCTTTTTTACCCGACTGCCGAAGGAGGGTAATGTGTTTATCAGTCTATGTATGTATGTATGTAAGTATGTATGTATGTATGTATGTATGTAAGTATGTATGTATGTATGTATGTTTGTTCCTATGTGGCGTTCCAGAGACCAAACGCGTTGGCCGATTTTGATGATTCGTACGTCAATCGATGCGTCTTAACTCTGCGAGTGTCATAGGCTACATTAAAATTGGATAATAGAAAAATGGCGGATTTTGGGTGCCATATTGTGGGGGCCCAAATTTTTTTTTTCTTCTAAACCCATCGTGTGGGGTATCAAAATAAAGGGTTTTAAGAGGTGATTTCAAAAATATATAACACTTATATGTTTAAATGTATCTAATTCGAAAAAACTAACTAAAAAGTTATAAATAAAAAAACTTAATTAAAAAAATCAAAAAACCCGACTGCTTCAAAAGCGAACTAAAAAGTCGTAAACAAGGAAAAAATCATGCTGTGCAGGCGGAGGATACACCAGATTTTGGTCAGCCAGCCGGCGAATATGTATCCTCCGACTGCACAGCATGATTTTTTCCTTGTTTACGACTTTTTAGTTCGCTTTTGAAGCAGTCGGGTTTTTTGATTTTTTTAATTAAGTTTTTTTTTTATTATCTATAGGCTCGCGCTTGACCACTATCTCATCTGATGCGAATATGTGGTCGACGGTGAAGCACGCTTAAATCATAAAATAAATAAAAATCTTACATCTCATCTCATCTCATCTTTTCTTACTTAAATCTTAAATCGATTTTATTTTCCATATAGTTTTTAGGGTTCCGTACCCAAAGGGTAAAAACGGGACCCTATTACTGAGACTCCGCGGTCCGTCTGTCTGTCACCAGGCTGTATCTCATGAACCGTGATAGCTAGACAGTTGAAATTTTCACAGATGATGTATTTCTGTTGCCGCTATAACAACAAATACTAAAAACAAAATAAAATAAATATTTAAGTGGGGCTTCCATACAACAAACGTGATTTTTGTGCCGTTTTTTTGCGATAATGGTACGGAACCCTTCATGCGCGAGTACGACTCGCACTTGGCCGGTTTTTTTGCTTCTGATGCAGCTCAAACAGTTCAAAGTTAAAAAAAAAATATACCTCAAAAATAGCATTTACAAAGGGGAAATGCT
Source organism: Orthosia gothica (assembly GCA_949775005.1). Classification (NCBI taxonomy): domain Eukaryota; kingdom Metazoa; phylum Arthropoda; class Insecta; order Lepidoptera; family Noctuidae; genus Orthosia; species Orthosia gothica. Next base: position 39,045,177 of record OX459037.1, read on the forward strand.
TTTTTTAAGAGGTAATTTTTTTTATTATATCCGAAGAGCTGAAGGTAAATAATTAATGAAACAGTAAAATTCCAACGAAAAGTTTGATTTATTGAGAGCAACATTCAATTGACACGGATACACTTACAAGCTACAGACATGGTTGATTTGCCACAGTAAGTATACCAAATAACAGTAGTACAATCATCAAACTGGTTGCCAAGAAGAAGGAATAGAGATGCATTCTTTTAGTCTGTTTTTTGAGTAAAATGGATAATAAATATGAAATCATTTGCATGAATTTTCGTTATCGCATAATATACTATTGCAGATCAGCTGTACTTTTGTATAGTTGTAGTTGTGTTTATGAAACAATGTGATAATTATCATATGCTACTGATATTTATTACACTGTGGCCTAGTACGGACAGGTACTGGTGACATCTAGTAACACCTATTATAACATTTATGGCTAAGTATAGTTCGTATAATACTATAAAAGCAATTTTGATATGTTTACATTTCAAGTGGCAAGGGTACATTTAGATATTCTAATATATTTTTTAAAGATAATAATTATGTAGTAGAAACGATCATTTTTCAAAGGTATACCTACAGATATTTTTCATGAAAGATATTTGTTTTAAAACTGTAGATTTTTCGTTTCAGATGAAATGCATGTTTTCTTATAATTAACAGTGATAATACAAACTAGGAACACGAATACATTTCAACCCACAGTGCAGGTGCTACACGCATGTTTATTTATATCCATGTGAAATGGATGATGTGAAAATGGATCCACATTGACAGTGGATTTAAGTTTACAGAGGACCCACATTGATAGTGATTCGAGTTGACAGTGCAGATGCAAGATGACGGTGAATCCACATTGATATTGGATCGAAGTTGGTAGTAGATCCGCGATCACTGATAAAGGCTGAGCGGCGATACATCTCCATTTATTTAGTTAATATTTTAATGTAATAGTCACCCTTTGGAGTCAACCCTTTGTTGGATCCACTAGCACATTAATTTTTCATAATTCCAAACTGCACCAGCATTTCGCACCTATGTAAGATCTACACACATTCTAAACATCCACCATTTATTTAACAATAACTCTTTTCTATTTTAATACTCAAACATCAGAATCTTGTTAGATTCAGCACATACGTTTCGTTCTTTATCTTTTAACCGCCGTCGGAAAAAGAGTAGTGTTATTTACTTGAGTATGTCTATCATTTAGAGATCACTAATAGCTTTACAAAAGGGTAATAAGCTTGGCGTGTGTTCACTAAAATTACATACTCTAAGGGTAACATTGCTGATTATATACAACAATAAATTGTATCAACTACCGGTATAAGTTTTTACATGGTAAGTATAATTTATAATATCAGAAGTTTTGTAAAACTCGTGAACTAATTATTTATAATTATACCTAAAGGTGTGATATATATTTTGTATAATAAATATTATAGAGCAGGTATGGCGTACTAATACATAATCGTATATGTGCAGAGAAGATTTACTTTTTGTTTTGCCTATACTGTCCCACTTATCTTTTTTTTATTATTATTACCTATTTATGTTAATTTTATTTATATTAATGATTATACTGCATACCTAATTTATAATAACATTAAAATTCATTCTCCCAACAAAAATAGTTAACATTTAATAAAATAGTATTGTATTATCAATTATAAATGCAATTAAATCACAATTTTGGTAAACTACAGCTACAAATAAACAAATAGACTTCGTGCCCAAACAATTATAATAATGTATAATATATTAAGCAAAATATATTCGTTGATTCAGGTTTTTATCAGCAACTAAAACTTTTAAATATTTAACGATATACTATGTTACTTATAACAAAATATAAATTAATAAATGCTACATTCCTTCTCATAAGGTGTTTTACACTCATCTCTACGTCTTGTGCTTCGCGGCGCGCTTATAAGCTAATTTACATACATGAGAAAATTTTACTTTTTATTTTCGCTTTGTAAATTTTAATAGAAAACTCGTAAAATTTTGATATTATTTAAAAATGTTAAGTTTTTTTTATCGACACAAATATACCCAAATAAAGGTTTTTCACAAAATCCATTAAATACTGACAAATTGACTCTTAGCATTCCCTCTAAAACTACTTATTAATATAATAATTGATATCAGTAATTGATTAGAACTAGTCTTAATCCTAAACTTTGATATGTTTTTGATATTCTTGGCCATGTCGAGCATGACAGTCATCATCGACGATATGTATACGATTTTCACTTACCTACGTACTAAAATATTATACTTAGTTTATTTTCTATTTTAAATATATATAAATGAACGAAGACAATTTTATATTTTTATAACAGCAAGAAATAACAATAAATTATAACAAAAGTCTTTTTTAAAGTATTAATTATTATAAAACAAGTAACATTTTGCTAAACATGGTATTCAATTACAATTTTTTTTTTGTATCACCAGAGCATGAATTCCTTAAAATAAATAAAAAATTCCATCCCGTAACCGACACAACGATCATTGCCATCATCATTTTTTTGCCTTTATCCCAACAACAACAATATACTTTATAATTTTTATTTCAAAAAATGCCAACAGTTAATTAAAACATTGTATTTTTTTTCAAAGAACACCAAATGAATACAACTTACCGAATGTTGCTTCTTTCGGTTTTATAAAGATTTTTATCTATTTTTTTCCATAACCAGTCCAGCTCTTTACTCCAATCTCATCTGTTGGTTTACCAACTCTTTAGAAAACCTTCAGTGATTGAAAATAATTCTACTCATCCTGGAGAAGATTACTTTCCAAAGAGATTCAATCAAAATTTTGAAATATTCTATCCCCAGTTTTATTTTTAGGTATCTCAGACCAAAAAATCTGGCTAAAAACAAACGAGAAAGAATATTAACAATAATTATGTTAACAAAAACATATCTAATATGATTACTGCATGTCATATATATATATGTATATCGTTTATCTAACAATCAGTAATAATATTTTTCTAATTTATGTCCTAACTGTGCATCTTTAATAATAAACCTACTTTTAATTTGTGTATATCTCTAAAATAGTTTAAACTTTCTTTGGCTATAATACTTCTGCATTAAATCGATATGGTTTAAAAAAAGCACTATTTAATTAGATATAATATGATTTTCAGGAAGGCTTAAAATGACATCAAGCTTAAATGATCCTGTTGTCAAAGATTTTTCTTTTCAATATTTTCAATAAGTAAATATTTCTATTTAATTTATAACCAAAATATGTTGATAAAGATTCTAGTTATTGGTCAAGTGCGAATCAAAATAACAATAATTGAAAAATTTGGACATGATTCGTTCTGAAAGTTTTATAGTTATATGTATAATAATAAAGAGTGAAGGCAATAACAAGTCATACGTTAACTTTTTTTTTCATCTTAGAAAAAACTACGATTGATTTCAGTATACAGTATAAATACCTTCATATAAACAGATATATAATTTTTCAACCGAAATTGTTTTTTATCGGATTGTATTTTTATTTTCGCGATGCGAGCTCTTTCTAGTTGGTCTACGGGCACTGGAATTTATTAATTCATTAATGATAAATACCTTTCTTATCTCTCTGCGAAGAGCAGCTTTCAAAACAATTACTCCTGTTCCCTATATTTGAATTTTAATGTAGCTGCGCTACTTCTTTGTTAATATCTTCCCTAAAATCTGACTGGGAACAATCGACGGAATTAACGCAAATTTAATATGATTGCCGAAAGATACTTCCATAATTTAATAAGATTGCCGAAAGATACTTCCATAATTTAATATGATTGCCGAAAGATACTTCCATAATTTACGTGTTCAATGAAAACAATCGTAGTACATTTCTAGCTCAGTCCGCCTCAAATTCTATAATCTACAAGTTAAAATATATAGTAGAGATAGAACAACAACAAATGTATATAAATATAAAGTGTAAAAGCTCTAAAGTTTCAACATATTATATCACTATGTAAATTCATTGGCTAAAATATTTTGATATGTAAGTTAAACCACATGAGAGTTGGAGATAATTATAAATATACTTTACATGATATGATAAGGTATAATATCATATTGGCGATATTAGCACAAGCTTTGTGCTAACCGATATTTGTATAATTCT